>CM048048.1:21677500-22877500 GCA_026259375.1 Verasper variegatus
CAGGGAGGAGCAGCGGATGGAGGAGAAATGGATCCAAGAGTTTTGCGATGAATGGCCGCAATCGTCTTATCGCAGCTCGATCATTCGACAGCTTAATACGTGTTGTCGTCAGAAGCTGAACAAAATCAAATTAAGTCATGATGACCTCAGAGTGCACGTTCCCCTGCTTTTCTATAACCAATCTTTTGTGAGATTGGTTATGTTCTGGGATCAGTGCTGGTGGTTTTCTTTCTATAAATGAAGCAATTTGCCTCTAAGTGACAGATGTGCATTGGTCTATTAGTACACTGGTCTATTAGGAGTCTTCTGTAGGATGAAGACGAAGAAACACCCACATCAGGTGTATTTTAGATTTGGCACTCGACCAAAGCTCGTCTCGGATATTTCCGTCAGAGCCGCGTTTCACCTAGTGACCCTTTTTTTACGGCACGCCGCCATCTCTTCACCCTGCTCTATTACCCAGAGTTCCCTCCTCCTCCTCCTCCCCGCTCCTCCTCCCGCTCCTCCCCCTCCCTCTAGGTGTGCGTGCCACGCCAGAGTCCGGGCTGGCATCTGGGAGGCTGTGATTGAGAAGTGTAAATAAATAATAATCCCTGGAAAGGAGACCGGCACATCAGCATCTGTCGACTCCCCAGCTAATAGTTTTTATTGTGGTGCCATCAATTTAGCACTCTTTGTTTCCTGGAGCCCCCCCCACCCCCCACCCCCGCCGCACCGGAGCAGATAGCTGCCGGTTTTTTAATTGAACTGAACAGATTTTTGTTTAAGGATCTGTTCCTCCTGTCTGTGGCGTTTCAGATGATTTTTACACAGCAGCTCTTGCAGAGGAGGAGCAGGGGATCACGGGCAGTGTGTTTGCAATATGTTGCCATGTGCAGGACATCGATGCATGTGTGCAGGGATGCATGCACCTGAAATGTAGCCTGTGCATGTATTTGGGTCAGGACATGGTTTTTGGTGCAGCCCTTCAAAAAGCTGCAGGGTGTCACTCTGAAGTGTTTAAGCACCGATCGTGTTGCACAACTCTGCTTCTATCTCGTTAAACTTCCACCGGAGGATGATCGCAGTCAAACTGGGACCATTCACCGATCGTCCCACGATTCCCGGCGACAAACACACACTCTGCCGCGCCGCGACAAAAACCTGCGAAAAAAGCAGCGATTTCTCATCCCGGGCTGTGTGCGACTTTTAAAAGGCAGAAATATGCTGGTGTTTTGTGGACATGGGAAGCCGGCTGATGGGTGTATAAATAAGGCATGTTGGAACATCTGGTCTTTGTTGTGCGTTCAGCTTTTTAATGTCTTCAAAGAGCAACTCTGACGCATCGCTGACTACCACTCCTTGCGCCCACTTCATTTTAGCATGGAATAATAAACCATCTTCTGGGAATTGAGTCTCTCTCTCTCTCTCTCTCTCTCTCTCTCTCTCTCTCTCTCTCTCTCTCTCTCTCTCTCTCTCTCTCTCCATTTGGATGTACCATTGCAAACCCCACCCCCACCCCATTTAAGGCAACTTTCTTTTTTACTTAGTTGGTTTTTAAATTTTCATACCTCGGGGAACGCTGGTGTGTGTCACTGTAGTCGCCGGCTGTGTTGCTGCGAGCGCAATTAAAATTCACGCACCCTTTTCTTGTCCCCTCAGCTCAGACGCTCCTTTGGACGACGCCAGAGATGGAAAAGTTGTAAATTTCTGATTATATGCAGAATAGATTTAGTGTGGAAGGCCCCTCTCTACACAATTAAGCACCCGATGCCCATAAATTAAACACACACAGGATTCGTATCTCGGTGACACTGACCATGAGAGCCTTGTTCGGCTTGTAGCTTTCATTACGAGCGTAGTAACACACTGTGTTCAACCAGCGCTCCCCTCCTCAACTTAAATCTACTGGCGACATGACACATTAGGAAATGTTCCCATCAGCCCGACATGGAAAAGTTGCTTTGTCGCTGGTGCTGCGGAGATGGCGACACTCTCCCAGTGTCGTGTTGCTATTTTAAGAGAACTCATTCACTTTGGCGCACGGTAATTGAAAGATGACGGCAGACTTTACTCCCTGAGAAAATGATAATCCAGCCGCGGTTTCAATGGGAGGAAGTGTTGAGGAACAAAAGGCATTTTTATGGCCTCGGTGCAGTGGTGCTGTGGGATCTCAGCGCTGTGAGCGTGCACACAGAGTTCAGGCCTGTTTTAGTGTTAGGTTGTTCTCGGGAGGGACACATGACACATTTGGAATATATGGATTTTATTTGTTTAGTAAAGAAACTGACAAGATATTTAAAGTCTTGTTCTGACATCATGGTTCAGAACTTTGCTTGAACTCAATAAACGTCTGAACGAAACATGACGTATCAATTCTGCTGCAGAAATCATCTTTGTTGTTTCCAGCACTTTAAACTGAAGCCAACTCTTTTCACTGAAAGCTCTCGAATCCCATCTTCCAGATCTTCTACGCGTGGTGAGCGACCACGTTCAGAACAGCTCTGGTTTTAAGTTTTAAGCCTGAAACCAGGTCGACCAGCTTCGAGATGAAACGTGACCATGAGACATTCGATTTGGAATTAAAAAAGTACATTGGAAAACAAACAGAAAAGGTGAAAGAGCAAGACTGAGTCCATTATTATTTTAAGAGTGAGGGAACATAGATGATATCAGGTTGGACTTAGAAGAATTTAACATCGTTTCACAGCTCGTGGTGAGTCTACCTCGGATGGTTAAAATATTACGGCTCATAATCATGTATAAAACGAAATTAATGTGATTGTTGCCTCAAGAAAAATGTTGATGAGCTCTTTTCTCTGCACATTTTCCTGCTGAATCTTCAAATGTTCTCACAAGGTCATTTTCTGGAGCTGTTATGAAGAGACCTGCAGGAAAAAAACTCACAACAACTGACTCGGACGTTAGTATTCTCACATCTGGAGCTTTTGAGAATCTAAACAAACGTCTCAGTCAAACAAAGACTCAGCTTTGGGTTCATCTCTCTGTAAAGTGGCAGCTTCTTGGATTCTGAACGCAGGTGATGTGTGTTTGTGACACAACCGAACAAACTGAGCAGGAGGGTTCACACACCGGACTTCAACCAGACACTGAGACCTGGAGTCTTCAGCCCTGAGGTTTTATAGAAGTGACTCCGCCCACTGTCACCTGCAGCTCCTCAGTCATCAGCTGATTCTACAGGTGTTTGAAAGGATCAGTTCAATAGTGTGTTCTCATTCTGTGACGTGAACCATTAAACAGCATTAAACTGAATTAACTGACAGAAGTTCAAAACTTATCAAGTGTTAAAACATCTTATGTGATGAAAACAAACAGAAAACCTGACATAAACATTTCTAGAAATGAATCTCAAGAGGCTTTTAGTGCCAGACAAACGTTACAGTCAAACTTACTGTTCATACATATCTCTAAAAGATACCCTCCCTGGAGGAACTGGTCAAATTTTGATAGAGACTTTGTTTTAATTATATAATCATTTCCAAGTCGATATTGTTATCGAGGGGCAGAAACTTTACATCATTCAAAGTTTAAAAATAAAAACCCATTCATCTCAATCTGCTTTATTTGCATAATTGTGGCTCAGGCCTCCTTCTACTTCTGAAAGCAGACTTTAAAATGTATGAAATATGTATATATAGTTTATTCTTGTGTATAAAGCAAATAGAACTTGGCTGAGCATAATGTGTATCTACATCACCAGTGTTATTAAAAGAAACTCATGAAGTGATTTGATCTGATTCGTGTCCGTTAACCCCCCTCTTGTATTTTGGGGTTTTGCAATATCCTGACGTACCACAAGGGGCGCTGCTGAAAATCCTCTGTGACTGATGCTGCGTCAAAACAAAACACTTTTCTTCGACCCCAGATGAAAAACGTCTGAAGGTCAAAAGGTCATAAATAAATAAACATCATCTTTATACCATATGGAAGATAATTGCAGGTTTCTTCTCCAGAGAAGAAAAATGATTTCCATCAGCTGCACGTACGACATCTTTCTTCCTCTTCTTCTCTCCAACAGTAGAAGTCGACTCGCACCACAAAGGAAGAAGTCGATGCTCATTTGAAATGGTTGTAACAGTTTGGAGAAGGTACGATACCTGAGGATTTCACTTCTTTTCCCCTGAAATCAACCATTAATTAGCAATAAACAATTTCTCCTCACTATCTAATTGGCGTCACATTTGTCAAGATACAGTTAAAGAGGCTGCTTAATTAATTAAACATGAAATAGCACCTTCTCTGTGTGTTTGAGAATAAAGATGTAACACACACACACACACACACACACACACACACACACACACACACACACCAACACCTCCACCCTCAAAAAAGAAATCCAGCACCAGGTTTAATAAGATTTGTTCTCTTTATCACTTTAATTAGCACCTCCCTCCTGTCCCCTTTGCAAATGAGGGGAAGGTGAGGGGGTTCGGGATTCGAGGACTTAAAATGCACACAGCTAACGAGTTATTCATACCCTGCACAGCTGTTAAGGCAGTTAAACCTCTTCCTCCCCTCCGTGCCCCCTCCTCCCTCTCGTGGAGCAGGGGAAGGTGGCGGAGGCCTCGCGACGCCTCCATCATCCTGGTGGAGAAGGGCTCCGATTCAAAAAACAGGCCTCACGCCATTCACCTGCGACAGGGGAAGAAGATTTACGATGATTTCCAAGTTATCGGATCTTTCTCGGAAGTTACGAGCATTTTAACGCGGCTCGGCCCTGCAGGTCGTTGTTACGTCAGCAGGCGAGAAGCCACCTGACTTCTGTAGAGCTGCCGCCGCTCCTCGGAGCACATTTCTATGCATGCTGTACACTTGCTGCGCTCCACTATGGCCCATCTGTCACTGTGCAATTATGATCAGAGGGAAGAAGTGCCTGAATGAAGTACCCGCACCTCAGCCCCCATGCAGATTGGTCGACTTCTCCAGGATCAGCGTCATCGCGACTCCCGTCTTCAAACACCGGCACAGATGCGAGCGCGCTTTACCTAAATCCACCGCGTTAAGTTCAGTAAGGTTCAAATATTGCCGAGGTCCCTTGGTTTAGGGACATTTAGCTAAATCAAGGCAGGATTCTCTCCCGACTCGTGTGGGGAATTTTATTGGAAAGGTCTCGGTTTGAAAAATCTCAGAGGACGAGTTTGTGGAAAAGTCAAAAACTGCTAAATTCCGGGAAAAAGCCCAAAGCTTAAATCAGGATATGGATACAAAAAACAAGCTGAATATAATAAATGTTATTCAGGCTGATAAGTGGCACTTTGACGCAGCCTGAAAGTCGGTGATGCAACTCTCCCTGTCGAGTCTGTTTTGGTCAATGCATGAGTGGAGCCATTGTGACGAGTGGCGCCTGCTGAGTGGTGTTGTTCATCCACGAGTTATTGCTTTAAAATGAAAGTGCTAAGACAGGTTTGGAAAAAGGAAAATGGGTTCAATTAGTGCTTCAAATAACAAGAGGCCACTTCAGTTAAATTCCTAGGAAATGAACAACAGGCCGCCGACTCAATAACTAGAGATGAGATCATTTTCACCGTGATTCTCTGTTTTGCAGGCGGCACAGTTATTTATAACTTCTCACCACCAGACAAAGGAAGCAGCAGAACAAACATGTATTAATATTTTAACTTTTTACATTTTTCTCGCTTTCTAGTTTAGTTTGGTTCATCTCACACAACATAAATACAAAATAAATGAATTAAATCAGAACGGCTTAAACACACAACCAAGTATAACAGAAAATTGAAATACAAAAAATAGAAAATCTTCAATACTTGTTAAATATTTGTATAAAAGAAAAGATATGAAAACATACAGAGGGAAGAATATTTGCTTTAGTGTGAATAAAAGAATCTAATAAAAATCATATTAATAGCAAATAAAATGTTTAAATGTTTATAATTCATATTTTTTTTACATGAGCAATGACAAAGAGAAATCCAACAAATAATAAAATAATATTAATACGTCTTCGTTCAACGATATTTAATAGAAAACTGACCAAGAGATGTTTTATACAAACGCAGGTGAAGAATATTATCTGTTCTCGTTAGATTTTTTATTCTTGCTTTGGAAAACTTCACTGCTTTGTGGTGAAATGCATTTTTAGTTTTATTGTCCATTCTTTAATAATCTTATTTATGTGTTGAATATCTGCAGAAGGTTTCCTGTCACTTCCTGTTTTTCTTTTATCAAACGATTTGAACTTTTCTCCACAGAACACTCAAACTTTTTCTCTGTGTTTTAGCTCCAGACGACGTTTTCAGCTCATCTCCACTCACCACTATGTGCACATGAAAGCAGATAAACTAAAAAAGCCAACAGGCGATGGGCGTCAGTCAATGTGTTTCTCTGTTTACCTCAAACGTGATTGGTCAAAGCAGAAATAGAAACCAGAAGTCAACAGATTCTGCATCTCCACACGTAGATTCTGCTCCTGGAGATCAGATGTGTGGTGTCTAGTGAGCACATGTGGGCTGGAGACGTTTTGGGACACGTCACTTGACACTGAAAAGAAAACTCCTTCCTCTTGACGATGTCAAAAGGCGAATCTGTGTCTTTAAGCCCACGGTCAGGTGAGAGGAGGGATGTTTGAAGATGACTCAGCTCAGCAGATCCACCCGTCCGTTCCACAACATCCAGCTTCAGATTTACGTTGAAGTGTAAACAGAGGCGGAAGGTCGGAGCACCGTGGAGCCGCGGGCGTGTTGTTGTGTCTGAAGCCAAACTTCACACAAAAAGCTGTTATGTCTGAGAGCGAGGAGCGAAGTGAGAGCGGCGTCCAGAGGTGACGGCCTCCAACACAAACACAGGACCTGGGAATGTCACACGTCACCGCTGAGGCCGCTTGAAACCGACCACGGGCTCCAACTCCGCTAACTTCTCACCAGACTGGAACCGACCAGATTAAAAAGTGTAGGGAATCTTAATGAAAATTAGAATTTATTAATAAAATCAGCCAGACAAGGGTGTATGTTTCCAGAAATGAGCATAAATATTCATGTGAGCGAGAAGCTGCTGAATGAACGTGATCAGAAGGACGGTTTGAATCCCTCCTGAGTTGGTTCATGTTTAATCTTGTCTCCTCAAAACCGGAAGGCAAAGAGCAGGAGAGGAGGCAACAACTCCGTGATTAATGTTATTAATTTCCACACCTCTAACCTTCAGTTTCCGCTTCTCCACATTCGGAGGTTGGGAAAAATGTCTGGTTCTCGGCGAGCGGCTCCGCAGACGAGAGAGGGAGAGGAAGAAGTTTCTGATTCACGTTGGGTCCCGTGGAGATTGCTATCATTAGAATAACTTTATTAGGCTTTCTGCTGCATTTCCTGTTTGATTCACTGCGCAGTCCCGGGGGCTCATGGGTAGGCACCGAGGACTCGACTGCACGAGGCCGACCTGCCGATGTTGTGCCGCGGCAACCTGAGTGTGAACGTCCCTATTAATCTGCAGCTAAACGCGGCAGAAACAAGTTGCTGCCCAGTAAATCTGCCGCAGGCCTTTAAAAGCTCCACGTGCACAAACTGGTGCGTTTGCAGGGAGACGGCGAACATCCGTGGCACTGCATTGTGGGTAAAAAAAACATGTCTTACATGAAGTGTTGGATAAACGTCTAATGGCTGATGTGTGATTGCAAACAAAGCGAATCAGTTCATCGAGTTCATTTCAAATCAAATCAAATTCAGAAATTTGTCCCGACGAGGACGAGATGTTTGACCTGCTTTTTTTCTGGGATCGTTTCATGTCACGTCCTCTTCCCGCAGAACTCATCAGCTGCCAGCAATAAAATTCCACGTCCTCATGATGCTGTAAAATTGTCAGGATTTTTTTTTGGGGGGGGGTTGTTGGGAAACTAATTGTCGAACGTTGCGGCTGCAGCATCACATGCGGCGGATTAGGTGACGGGAGGAGCGAGGACGGGGACGGAGCCGGTGGTTCAAACCATCAGGGAGACGCTTCAGACACGTTTTACTGATGTACGACACAAACTGAGAGGGAACAACACGACGCTTCCACTTAATCTGCATTCACCCAAACTCCTGTTTCCTTCCAGTCGTCTGTGAAGTGTTAATGTGCTCGGTTGATTGACGTCTTCGTGCCTCTGGGGGGGGGAGCGTGAGTACGCTCTTTTAACTGTGTCCGTTCCTGCACAAGCGCAAAGATAAAAACTTCCACCGATTATAAATCTTTAAAGTTCGACTGAATTAATTCCTCAAATTCAAATCGTCCCCTCTGCTTGTGTCACTGTGGCGTCGAAGTTCTCCCCCTAGATACCAGAGTGTTTCCATTTCATTACCACATTTTTAAAAGGAGATATTTTCTACTCCTTTATTTGACAGGTTTACTTTACGGACAAAGATTTTACAGAACAAACATGATAATAAAATATGATGCACGGTTATAAATGATACAGACATTGTATTTTTATTCTGAGAGACTCGTCGGAGGAACCGACTGTGGTGCTTTGACCCCGACAGGAAGTGGATCATCTTGCGTCCACCAGGGTCTGGACACTGAGCTCGAGGTCGGGACGTCTTCATAAGAGGGAAACCTTCGATATAAGTGATGATGCATCAATGTGTCTTTAATACTTTATGCACATTTTTTCTGAGCTTTTGTGTAACTTTGAATTCAGGACCTCAGGTATTTTTCAAAGTAAAAGTGCTGCTATTTAGCTTTTATGAATATGAGGCAAAATCCCACAAAATGTTCTATTACCACTTAAAAACGTTTGTTCACTTCAAATATCGCTTGTTTTTATTGATATAAAGTCCACTTCTGATTATTTTTCAGCTTTCTACTGGGGGCGACCTCTGACTGGGTTTGGACTGGAGTTCGACCGGTTTCTCACTGGATCAGTAAAAAGCCGACATGATCATTTCCCCGACACGTGGGGATTTTATTTTACAGAATTGATCAATGCAGAAAAGATGTGCATTTGTTTAAAATCTTTCATAAAAAAACTTTTTTTCTAATTCAACTTCGTCATAATTGGTTGTATTTGCGTTTTCTTTCCAGTTATTTCTAATAAAGTTTATAGTTGAGCAATAAAATATCAAGCCTGGATTACATTTCCTTGTCATAAGGGTTTGATAATCACATAGAAATCTCTATAAATCTGTATTGGCATTTGTTTTCCTCACTTATATCAGCGTCATCATGAGTCAGTCTGTAGTTTGAACCCCAGTAACTCAGTGACCCTGCCCCTCAGTCAGTTATGTTGCCATGACATTTATCGTTTCTCCAAACATCCCCAGTAAAACCATAGCAGCGCGACGAGACGTCAGCTCCAGTTCGAGAGCTTTCTGGGAAACTTGTCTTATGTAGCCTGCTAATTTCTTAAATAAGCCACAGCATGAGAAGCCCCGGGTGAGAGTCAGTGATTCATCAGTCACCATTCTTCTTGTGATTATCATTTCTATTTTCACATCTGAGAAAGTCTTTGATGTGTGTGTGTGTGTGTGTGTGTGTGTGTGTGTGTACGTGTGTGTACGTGTGTGTCAGCACAGAACTGCAGCTCCCATGGTCGTGAACCTTTTCAACCTGAGATCCACTTCAATGAAGCGTCTGCTGGTTTTTTTCATTTCTTTATCCACTTGTGAAGATATTTAACTTAAAACTTTTTTTTTTACAAGTTTCTCCTCCACCCAGAAATCCCCCTTCAGTGACCTCAGAGATCCAGAAATGTTCGTCACGTGTTGAAAACTTTTCTGTGACAAACACAACGGAAAAAACACTATTAATAACTAAGATCATTAAATTCAAACAAGCTGCAGCAAGTTACACACGCTCGTGGATCAATTCCCTAAAAAGGAAGCAAGAAGGTTCCTGGTTCTAATCCCAGTTTGCCCGAGGCCTGTCTGTGTGGAGTTTGCATGTTCTCCACGTGTCGGTGTGGCTCTTCTCTGGGTTCCCAGTCGTCTTCCAACCATCCAAAGACTGGGAGTTTGGTTAATTAGACTCTAAATCGACTGTAGGTGTGAGTGTGTACGGTTGTTTTGACTCTGTGATACGATGGAGATCTGTCCAGGATGAACTCCTCCTCCTGCCCAAAGGTCAAAGGTTACCCCCCCCCCCCCCCCGCAGCCCTCGAGGAATAAGCGGTATAGGTTATATCTCGCAATATTAAAGAAAGTGGAAGAATAATTCCCTGCACCTGGATTTCTTCCTTGTGTCACAAAATCTGGTGGAAATCGGTTGATATGGCCTCTCCACCTTTAACTAACACGTCTGGATGATCTGTTTGTCTTTTCCTCTGAACACACACACTGTTACACTCTGGCTTTTTTATTCATGGAAAAAAGAAGAAGAGCAGAACATGAGGGAAACGCCGGCCGAGACTGGCACATTTGTCAGGGTGTCAACAGGTGAAGGGTAATTTCCTAAAGGTGCAGACTCCCCCGGCCTCACCTGCGGCTCACGGTGAGGTCGGGACACCTGCGCCGCTCGCTACCTCTCTCAACTCCCTGCAGACGGCTGCGTTATTCCAGGTGTTCACACCCCAAACATTTCTTTATTTCAAGGTTTTTTCACAGGTGCTTCAGATACACTCAGCAGGAGAAGTGAAGATGCAGAAGAAGAGCCCGGGCACAGTCGCTCTGAGACGACGAGGCACGACAGAAACTTCAAAAACCCTCTACGGTGAGCTGCTGCTGCACAAACTTCAAATATATTTACAGTAATAAACAATCAATGATTCATAAGATGTGATATTTACAGTTATTACAAATAACGTGTTCAGCGGAATGAGTCTGGAGCCGGAATCTCAGCAGTGGGGTTTTTAAAACAATTTACATCGCTCCATGTTTTTTTTTCTTGTTTCCAGAGGAGGAGGAGGAGGAGGAGGAGAACAAAAAAAAAAAAAAAAAAGCCTCTGGTGTCAAAAAGAGTCTGGTCAAGTTAATGCCAAGAAAATCTGTGGTACAATACAAACAGTTTAATTGTGTAATCAACAATCAATAACCACTTCTAGTTAGAACATTTCTGAAGAGAGGGAACCGAGAAACACTTATAAAACAGTCGTAACAAAATAACTGGTGTTCTCATCGCAATCAACTCATAAAAAAAGAAACACTTTTATACAGGATATTTATACAGGAATAGTTTTTTTTTTGTTTTGTTTTTTTGAATTGGATTGTTAACCAAAGGAAGACACATCGCAGACATTGATTTTTCACACGGATTGCATATGTTTTTCTCTCTAAGGTGTTCTATAGGTTAGTCATTTTACCTAAGCTTATTTGCATGATAGTAAAAATTGCATACAACATTAAATCGTGAAGCTTGTAGCATAAGTTGCTCGACATACAGCACTTTTTATAGGCAACCTTTAAAGCACATTTCTCCATTTAAAACGTTTAAGACACTTTTTGTTTTTACTGCCCATCGAAATTACATTTATAAATAGAAAAGAAAAGAAATAAAAATAAAAACAAATGAAAGATCGGTGGAGTTTTAAAAAAAAGAAAAAGCGCTACGGAACATAAAAACTTGAATTCTTTAAAAAACAAAAAAAAAAGTAATTACATCAGAAACACTGCATCAACTGCAAATAAATAATGTCGGACAACATAAAACATGGTGGAATTCACATTTTCTAACTGTGTGTGGAAATTCAGAAAGTTACAGTGACAAAGGTTTTGCAAAATAATCTAACATCGGCAGTGCCGTATAGTACAAGGCATTTGTTGGCATAGTTTCTTTAAGACTGTATTTTTTTTTACAGTTACAATATATGTTTATATATATATTTATATATATATATATATATATATATATATTTATATTTCCTCCCTAACAAATAATATGTAAAGACTGAGCTGTTCTCGGGTGGGCTCCCATTCTCAGAACAGCTGATTTGCCAGCAGGCTCCAGACTGGTCACCTCTTGATTAAGGCCTTGTCAACCACTTGGTCCTCAATTTGCTTTTTTTTTATTTATTTTTTTTAAATCCAGTTAAACATCACGTACGTAAACACCTATCAAAGTCCTGGCACGACTTTTTTCTTTTTAAATATAATAATAATAATAATAATAATAATAATAATAATAATCAGTAGCTCAAAAAAGATAAAGTAAGTCAGTGTAAAACAACAGACATAGAGTGCAGTCAGCAAATATCCACGGCAACATACTTAGAATATTTTTTTGTGCAGATTATTTAAATGATGCATCAGTCTTTACAGTGAATATTACAAGTTTTACAAAATCCAAAAAGTAGTACTTGAATCTGAAATGGGTTTTCCAGTGTGTCTGTGGGTCTGTAACTGATACAGTATAAACACTCCTCGTACAGTCTGTGCGCTGTACTGATTAAAAAACACTACTCTCTTTATTTGCAGTGCGGTGGTTCAGTGTCGGCCGGAGCGTTCAGCACAGTCAGTCTGTGTGTGCGCAGGGAAACTCTCAGTGGACGTTCAGACAGGGGCGGGGGGGTTGGGGGGTGTGGGGGTGTGGGCGGGGGGAGGAGTCCTACTCCTTGGCCTCGTGCTCGGACTCGCACTGAGCCTCGGCGCCTCGGCCCAGCTGCTCCTCGATCTTGATGGAGAAGATGGTGTTGTTGGTCTGCGTGCCCTCCTCCAGCTCCTTCAGCAGCTCCCCGCTCTCCCGGAAGTCCGTCAGCTCCTCCTCGAAGGCCGGGCTGCTGCTGCTGCTGCTGCTGCTGTTGGTGTTGGTGGTGGCCGCCGTGCTGTTGTGGTTGTTTCCGGGCTCCTTGGGCGCCTTGGCTGGGTGATTGACGTAGAAGCGCTGGTTCTGGAAGAACTTGATGATGGTGAGCTTGGGCAGGTCGAGCTGGGCCGACAGCGTGTGGATGGCCTCCTCGTCCGGGTACAGGCCCACGTCCTGGATGAAGCTCTGCAGGATGCCCAGAGCCTCCAGGGAGATCTTCCCGCCGCCGGTGCGGGACTTGATGCCCCCTCCGCGGCCGCACTCGTCCTCCATCTCGGCCGGAGAGGCTGTGGAGGGCTGGCGAGGCGGCAACCGGGGGCCGGCGTTGGGCTGCAGGTGCTGCAAAGGCTGCTGGGACAACAGGGGCTGGCAGGGGTGCTGGAGAGACAGGGAGGCCTGGTGCTGCTGCTGTGGCTGGAGCGACTGAGCCTGCAGTGGGAAAAAGGGAGGAGAGGCGGGGATGTTATCAGCAAACACTTATCTGCGTCTTAATAAGGCCTTTCATTAAAATCAACTGAGTTGTGAGGGAGAACGGACCCGCTGTGTGGTTGAAGGAATGTTCCACGTAATATCTCATTGAATGTAATCAGCTCTGCAGATATGTTTTTCTTCCCTTTTTTGGTGGTGGGAGATTGTGTCTCTCATTGTGGGGGCAGAGGCTTCAGCAACACACTCGTGGTCACACACACACACACACAAAGTCAAACAACACAATCAGCCCCGCACACACACTGGGAATTCACAGGGAAACTGGCCTCTCTCTATTATAGCCTCTGCTGCTTATCAGGCTCTATTGCCCGCCAGTGATAAACAAGCTCCCTGTGCACAATTCACGTAGCGATGGAACCGGCTGATTTGCTGCAGTGCGAGAATGCTATCGATGGCTTTCACTGGGCCGTCACAATCCCGTTAGTGTAAACACATGACACATTACTCGTAAAATGTCTCATTGTGTGGCTGGAGAGGGAAGCGAGTGGGCAACTCGCGCTCCCTATTGACCCGGCGAAATGGGTGCTCTTTTTATTTTCCATTCCTGAGTCAGACACTGTGGAAGAGGTGTTTCGTAATGAAGTTTGCAAAGCAGCACTTTGCGGGGACTCTGGTCGCCAGCTGCATAAATGCACCCAGAGATGTGATTTTACAGTAGCAATATACCGAGCTATGATCGTTGTTGTTGAGCAAATGTGAGCTAATTTGGCTAATGTATCGTGTTATTGAGGGACGGGCACAAAATATTTAAACCATCGTCTCTTATGGACGATGTAAAACTGCGACATTAAACCTGAAATAATCCCATTTTATCAATCTCACACTATTTCTGTTTGCACGTAAAGTACAAACAACATTTTCTCCCCTTTTTTCCGTATCTGCTGCTGAAACTGAAACGGCAAGAGAAATCCTATTACCTTATTTATATCTTTATATCTTTATAATGGCAGCCTTTGTGAAACACCGGCCATGTATCCAAGTAACCAAATAACTCATCAACCAACTCGGCTGCGGCTCAGACTTTTAATAGAAGTATTATTGTGCTTCATTAAGATATTTCGACCGTTAACGGAGCCCGTGTGTTATTTCCTCTTCATCTGCCAGATGTCTCTTATAAAGCAGCTTTATTAAATAAGTTCAGCCTAATGATACGGTTACAACGCTCACCGGGAAGTGGAACTTTTTAAGTGTTGCTTTGTTTCAAATTAACAAGAGTTCATAAAAATTCCCAAGTGTTGCTTATTACAAATTCCAGGGAAAATTTGTGAAGATTAAATGAATGGAGGGGAGAATTATGTTGTTTTTTTTTAATTTTTTAACGTTTTTGTTTCAGATTCAGAGGAAAATAAGAGAATATGCACAGCTACAATAAGCAGAGTTTAATCAGTGGAGGGTTGGTTTGTGTCTCACTTGCTCCCTGAACACATGAACTCGGGTAGAAACTCATCCATCCATTCACTGACTATTCTCACAACTGGTCCAGGAATCATTTAGTTTGTTAAATAATTATAAATATTGAGGAAAAACTGATCAGAAACCAAATATCCTCACATAAGAAAAGCAGCAGAAATTACTGATCTTATTAGTTGCAAATTAATTTTCTATTAATTAACTGATTGATAAACTTATCACCAGTGAAACTGTGCAGATGTATTTTCATGTACGTGTGTTTCCCACATGAAGATCAATGTGTGAAGGATAATATTTAGGAAACCTGTGCATTTGAACAGTATTTAATTGTATTTGTCTTGTTTTTATGTTTTACTATAAATAAATCCAGTATTGAATGATGATAATATAATTACATACATGGATATTAGGTTTAAAGTTAATTTCCTCAGTGTCTCAGTGTCAGTGGCCTCGTGTCGACCTCCTCACCTGTAGCTGGTCACTGGAAATGTGCATCAGGTGCGACGGCCGCTCGTTGTGGTGCTGCTGCTGCCCGGCGCTGCTCTCCTGCTCGTAGATGGCGTCGCGCTCGACCTGCGACAGGCTCAGGAAGCGGCGGATCATGGAGAGGTTCTCCCAGAGTGTCCGGTTCTCCGGGGACGGGTCCTCCTTCCAGCGGAGCAGCTCACAGAGCCAGCCCTGAGCGAGGGACGAGAGAGAGAGAGAGAGAACAGCTCGGTTAAACACGGTCTTTACACTCCAATATGTGTACAGGTCATTATGATGACTTGTTGTTCTTTCAACAGGGTTAAAACCAGTTGTAGGCCCAAGAATATGGAAACTGGTTCATGAAGTCAACCTGAGATTATTAATTACAAATCACAATATTCAGTAATTATTGTGATTATTAAACCTGCTTCTAAAAGAGACCGAGATGCAAACGTCCACTGACACTTTTCAAGTGATTCGAGTCGTTTAACGTGAAAGAAAAAATCATCATTTTACAAAAACACTTTCCAGGGCTGAAAGAAATGAAACTGTAATAACAAGACGTCTTATTATTTCACAACGGCTGCACCTGCAGTTAGTGTGAGTTTTTTTTTTCTGCCGCAGCTGCAGATGAAGCCGTGAATTAGCCAAGGTCAAGCGACACAGCGAGGAGGAGGGATTCAACGTGACGAGACACACGCTCGCATTTTGAGCAGCACCCTTGGGAGGCAGCGAGTGACTCCCATGTTTGAAACGCTCCAGCAGAGGGCCATGAAAGACAGAGCTGAGGAAGAGGAGAGGAAAACTACAATCTGAAATGTTTTATTTGATAAAACTGGAGCGAGCACGACGAGGGTGACCTTGATTCAGTGTGAGGCGCGTTACTGAGAGTGCGGCATGAAAGACAGAATGAACCTCACTTGTAGTTTTATGTGTTTATGTGTCACGCTGCGTTACAAACATTTTCTTTGAGGGGAGATATGATCAAGATTTTGTTCTTCAAAGCAACGAAACCAAAGCAAATTGCATTCAGATGAATGATGGGTTCATCATCGTGAGTTTCTCTGTGTAAAGAAAACGTCTCTGAGGTTAATGCAGCGCAGCTCGTGACAGTTATAATCACTCTGATCCTTTTAGACGTCATTTTGCATTTATTTCACTGATATTTCAATGTGTGGAGATATTTGTAACAATATTACAATGTGAAGAATAAAATTGAAAAGTTGGTGGTTTAATCAAAATTAGTCGATAAACAGATAATTTCTTACAATTGTACTATTTATTTGACTGATTGTGTAATTTATTATTATTATTACTATTCTATTTGGGGTTTTTAAAAAGCTGCTTAGACATAAACATTGATCTGCAGCATCACCTCGAGTTTTAAGAAATTGTAAAATTCCCTTTTCACTATTTTCTATCATGATAAAGACACAAACAATAATAAACAGATGAATAAATACTGAAAACGGTCATTAATTGCAGCTCTGAATTCAAACTACATGCTTTTATTCTCTCATTTCTCTACTTCTTAGTGCTTTCGTCTTCTCAGAGTTCAGCCTCAGGTTCCTGGTTGAGATCAGGACGTGGGATCAGGTTAAGATTAGAGTAAAAATTCAAGGTTGCAGACGAGAGAACTAAAAAAGACGAGTTACGCGTGTTAAGATTCTCAGAATCAACCGCTCCGTTCATACATCATTTCCCTTTTTTTCAAAATAAACACAATGTTCCCACAGTGCTTGGGTGGTCTGTAATTACCAATCATGAGCTAATTAAACTTTTATCACGGGCCTGATTGGAAAAAATAGTCACATGACAATGTAGTTGGAAAACATAAAAATTGGTGTAATGTGTGATATTAAAAACACAAACAGCTTGTCCCAACTTTAAATAGAATAGTGATTTTGTAATTGTGTGACAGTCTTAACTGTGGAATATAAAAGTTAAATGAGAGCTCAACAGGCTGCAGCTGTCCACCGTCCACAACCCAGATCCACGAGACCTTGGATGTTTGTCTGGTGAATTTCCGTCTCGGCTCTTTGGAATAAACACGGAAAAATTAAAAAAAAAAGTCTTCTCCCAAATATCAGTGAATCAAACGTGTATTTGTGTTTGTTCACTGAGCCGAGTGATAAACCGAGGAGTCACGACGGCACAGACAGAAGGGCTCTGCAGGGGTTGAGCGATGTGGTCACCCAGGCTGAGACGTGACAAACCAAACCTCAGCAGGCGAGTGTGTGTGAGGGTGTGTGTGTGTGTGAGAGAGTGGAGGGAAACAACACACTGTAGAGCTGTGTGGGAGAGCGAGGAGGAGGAGGAGGAGGAGGAGGAGGAGGAGGAGAGGGACGAGGTGGGAAGAATCTGTGGTGAAGCTACAACAAAGCTGTAAAGGGACAAGAGTGGATGAAGAAGGAGGGAGTGACTGGGGAGTGTAGCCGGCGTGGAGAAAACGCAGCGTCAAAGAGAAGCAGTGAGGTGAGAGGGAGAGTGTGTGTGTGTGTGTGTGTGTGTGTGTCAGAGGGCTACTCGCTCAGCCGGGTACTCCATCCTGGCAGAGTGACAGAGCGGCGCTGTAATCTCCCGGCCAGTGCGCGGCAGCACCTTTCATTTCCACAGGATTACACCGCGCTGCTGGTCCGCACACAGACACACACGCATGCACACACACAGAGGGCAGAGCCACGTCGCCACACTGCATGCAAGAGATAACTCAGCAGTTTGGTTGTCCCCTGTTCCAACTCCTCCCATAAGCCACATCAAACCCAGGAGGGGTTTTGGAGAGGGAGCCGGGGGGGGGGGGGGAGAAAGAGAGGGAGACATAAAGAGAGGGAGAGGGAAAGAGGGAGAGAGAGAGAGGAAGGAGAGAGGGAAGAGGGGGCCGTAAAGCTAGCGAGCTTGCATGCCCACCTTGTTCCTTTGCCACGTTTATTGTTGCGTTTTTAATTTGCATGCAGAGGGATTTGGATGGCGCTCTAGTTGGGCTGTCTGTGGTTTCAGCTGATTCGGTAGTGAGGGAGAACACACACACACACACAGAGACACACACACACAGACACACACATGCACGCAAGACAAAACACAAACAGACGCACACAAACCACCCCACACCATCTTGTCAAAGCCAGGGAAACAGTACCCCGGCCCAACGATGGAGTAATCCAACTCAAACACTCCCCAAACCAGCAGGATTAAACCCAAAGTAGCAGAGCCAGTCAAACAAAGGCACGACGTGAACTCCATTCCAATGCCAGGAAGTCCATTTGATGAAATAAAGTACAGAGAGTTTATTAGTTCACGAGTGTGAATGCTTGTTTGTGCGGCTTTTTTTACTTCGCCGCGCGTTGTTTGATCACTTCCGCAGCTTTCGAGGCGACGTCGAGCTTCAACGGAGGAACATGTTTTCATTTCAGAGTGTCGAGCAGCAGTGAGCGCTGCTCCTGGCCGGCACCGTGGCCATCGGACAGTCAGCATTTTCCACGGCAGCTTCAAGAGCTTTGTTTGTGTTTGTCTAATTGCATTGCTTCCACAGGACAGCCAGCGACAGCGGGCGGGGGGGGGGGGGGGACACAGAGAGGTGAGAGACAAAGATGGTGAGAAAACAGGAAGACAAAAAGAGTGAGTGAAAAGGAATCTGACTCCGGGTTTAAAAGTTTGCATTCAACTTGTTTCTTCCGCTAACTCCAAGCTGTGTGAAGTTTATCTAAAAATTTAAAGAGAACATTCCCTCAGTGCGGTGACGCCACCGCACTGTTGTGATTCTGTTTCCCCTCTTCGACTGTTTTGATGTGATTTGTTGAGCCTCTCCACCGCAGCTGACAAGCACCGACCCACCGCTCTTGATTGGATCATGGACGTCGCTGCCCCTGCTGCTAAAGTGTTCCAACACAGTCCGGGAAACAAAAAAAAACAAATCTAGGGCCCTTCAATCCAGTGTGCTCTGCGTTTTGTTGAAGATCATTAAGGGCCCTCTATAAATAAACAGAACAGGTAGTTCAGAACAGGCCATTACGGACTCAGTGTGTTTCACAGCAAACCCCCCCCCCCCCTCCTGTTCTGTCAAGAAACTGTCTCGAGCCGCAGGAACCAGACGACTGATCCAAGATCAGCCTGAGTCTGACGAGGTGGATGATTATCACTTAGAGTTAAACCTACACTCCTGTTAGAAACAGTAGATCCTGATACAACAGATTTTTTTTTAATTAGACATCATGTTTGAGTCTCACATCTCTCGTCAGCCCACTCTCCGCTGAACCACAGGCACACGACTCCGGGAAAACAAGCCGAGTTAAAGTAAAGTATGACCGTCTGGTTTAGACCTGGATAAAAGACGCACGTGTTGCTCTGTGTCGGAAATCACTCCAGTTATATTTAAATTATCTTAAACCATTTTTTTTATCAACATTTATTGACTAAAGAATGAATTATATTTGTGGTTATATTTCATAAAATAATTTTGTTCAAAAATGGCTTAAAATAACAGCATAAAATGTAGAATTACAACAATCCAAAAATAAATAACAAGCAAAACAGCTTTTTATTATAAATCCTCAATCGAGCAACTAATCGATTAATTGTAGAAATAAAGAGCAGATCAATTGGAATAATTTCAAACCATGTTTAATTCTCAGACAGGGGCTGGCTGCTTTTTAAGGTGACTTGAAAAAAAACCTTGATGGCATTAATGAAGTTGACGACGTTAGAAACTGTGAAGAGTCTCTACATGTCAGTGCTGTTTACTCAGCAGATCAGTGAATCACATCCTCATGACGCTGCTTAGACCAGAGACCAACTTCTGAACCGTTGTGTTTTATCCGTTTATCCCGATGCTGAATGAATCTCTCAGTCGAACCCACAGATGCTGCAAACAGGTTCATCGAAGCAATGAGTAGCGACAGGCACAGGATTATCGTGCTATGTTGGCACACACCTGCCGCAATATTGCCCAATAATCCGCTGCCTCTGGGTCATTGTTGCTTAATTATTAATTAGTTCTCAAACAACGGGACGAGCAATCAAGAAGCTGCAGCCTTCTCTTGTTTCGCAGCGGACGCAGATCTGACCACAGGCTCCCGGGTCATAAGGTGCCAAATTAAAAGGGTAATAAACTCTTCAGCGGGCCATTGTATGGCGCTGGTATAAATAGCAGCCGGGGTGTTCTGATAAAAATATTTTCCCCTCGCAAACACAATAGTTGAATTCATGCGCAAAGATTCACCCGGCTATGCAGCGCCGGCGCACCGTGGATGTGAGCGCTGCAGTCACAAGCTGCCAATGAGAGCATAGGCCTGCTCTGTCAGAGAACAGCATGGTATTCACCGGCCCCAGCCACCCACCCGTTCACCCATTCACCGCCAGGCTATAACCGCGGAGAACACCCCCAACATGGAAGCTCGGAGAGACAGTAACGGAGGACGGGCGGAGAGAGAGAGACAGACAGACAGACGGAGGGATGAGCAGACAGGGAGCTCTGTCACACGGCCGGGGCCAACACCTTCCCTCTAATCTCATTTGCTCGGTATCAGGCTGACCTCGGCCACCGCAGAAATTAATAAATAAAGTAAGCCAACAGATGTCCATCAATTTGCCATTTGAGTTGTTTCCTCTCTCCCTCTTCCCTCTGTTTACTGAGGGTCCAAAAATAACGGCTCAGTTTTCAAAACCCAGAAACAGACGACGAGAGAATATAGTAGAGAATCATTTAGTAAAAGATGACAAGATGAGAAAATGAAAAGTAAAACCTCCTAGATGAAGAAATGCTTACTAAGAGGACAGAGCTGCTTCCAGGGGCAGAGAGACAACCCTCTCCTCTGTGCGAACAATGGAGAGAGAACCAGAAGTGGAGGGCGAGACAATGCGTTATTGTCTTTCCTCCTCCTTGAACCTGGCAGCGGCCCAAGCACTGGCAGACAACACCATGCAGATAAATGCAGCCGATAACACGGTGCGCCAGAACCTGTTCCTCCTGCCCGAGCGAGACGAACCGGTGGCTGAACGTGCACGCTCGCCCCCACACAAGGTAGCTCTGCTGTGGATACATTACGCCACGGTGGACGCCCATCTGCCCGACGACGGCCCGAGTCTCGAAATGTTCCTGATGCTCGGGCATATGCAAACCTCTCGGGACAATGAGCAATAACCGACCGCACGACTCAGGGCCAGATTTAGTTTTTTCCTTTTTTCAGGGGGGTGGGGGGGGGGAACAAGTCTTTATATGCAAACAGAGCAGCTACGAGTGACTGTACAAATTGTCTTTGGCAAAGTATGAAGACAGGGAAAGGGAAATGGGGTCAGCGGCCTAATTGAACTGCGTTGGCCATTGGAAGGACGGCAATTATGTTCCCCGAAAAATAAATAGTGACAAACAAATCGTTCGCTGCTAATAGACCAATCATTACACCACAAAGTCCTGTTTATTTGTCTATTAATGTTTGTATTGACGTGTCTGGATCAGGTCAACAAAGACTCAAACTACCCACAAGCTCTATATGGACAATTAATGAAAAGACAAGCGTTAATGGGCTGAGTTCTAGTGGCTCCATCGCTTCTTAATGGTGCAATGTTAAAACCATTGATCATCGTGGCACCACTGGGATCCCTGGATGAATGGGAAAGGTTAAGCTGCGCAGGCGTCACATATCCAAAGCAATCGTGTTTATACTCTTTTCATTCTCCCGAGCGACAGGATGATCACGGCACGGACAAGGTTTCCACTGGAAAACGTCTGCTAGCGAGATCTTCACATATACGAATTTGTGTCGGTGCAGGAGAGGAGAAGATTAGGGAACCGTGCATTGGATATAAACCCAAAGTAATCATGTTTGCTATTCTTTCATTCACTTAGAGCCGCAGTGAGGATGAGGTTTGTGCTGGAAATGGCTTTGCTAGATCACAAAATACTAATTTATCAAACGTCCCTGAGAAGAAGATTACCGAGCCAACATGCAGCGTGCCCTGACGATCATGTCATCAATACACCTTTACTCAGTTCCCTCAACTGTGCAGAGTCCTGACATTGTACCGCTGGACATCGACAGCAGACACAAACACAACAGACGGAACGAGGACAGAAACAAATATTCCAAATGGTTCTGAAGGAAGAAAGAATTAGTTTCATATAAAGGAAAAATATTTTGTCTTTTCTGAAAATACGCCGCTCTGTTTACACTGTATCGGCGGCTGTTCACCATATGGTGCTCAAAGACTCCACTTTATTGTTAAGTCACATTTTTTTTATTTACCTCTGAATCATTTTTCATAACCTCGTCATCTGATTCATATTCACACGCCGGTGTCCCGTGCGCTCGCGAGGAGGCAGACTACAAAGCAGACGGATCAAACGGACAATCTTTGTGAGATGACATATCGGCCCTGCGGAGGTTTGGATTCAGAGACGGATGAGAACGTTTCCAGTTCTCACATAAGTACAAATGGCTCCTCTCTTAAGTTAAAGCTTCTGAGGATTAAAAAACTGAGTCATCTAAATCATTTGAAACTCGCCTTTGACAAGTCTTTTTTCTATATTTTTTTATTATTATTATTAAATCACGTTGATGTGACTCTGATGTCTTGTCAGAGTGGATGCTATCCAGATAGCTGTTGCCAGATTGTGTCACGATCCTCTTTTGTGCGGATGTCAGCGGCTGAGCTTCAGGAGAGAAATTTTGCCAGTCGGAATCACACATTGCCAAACAATTAATCTCTATTCGAGCCGTGACGCGGAGAAGTCTTAGCCAAACAGCGAGCGTTTTCTGAAGAGGGGGTCGCGACCTCTGCCGTTACAATACGCGAGTCGACAACAATGACAGACTGACGGCTAACACGGCACACATTGTGGAGGCAAGGCATGACTGTGCAGGAAACGGCCCTCTCTGTGTCAGCACTAGCTCCCAGAAACAATACGGACCAGTTCTGTGCGGCCGTTTACGTCATGGCTGGAGAACCAATAAAGTGCGCGGGGGATTTTTTTCGAGCAACCAAACAGAGGCAGATGGAGCATAAAGAATAACCAAAGGCAAATGACCAGTCCATCTGAAATGGAGCACATTAAACATCTGTGTGGTTACGGGGTTTTTATTTTTTTTTGCTTCCTCTCTCTGAACCACACGTTTTGTTCTTTTTCAGCAAAGTTCTCTCTCTCTCTCTCACAACACACACACACACACACACACACACAACAGCACAGAACATGGCCACAATAACACAAGATCCTTCTGTAAACATGTGTGAATTAAATATCTACAATTAAACAGGAAGATTCATATTTTGTCTCGTAAAAAAGGTAAAAATTCACATTAAATATGAATGAATATGGGGGGAAATCGTGTTCCCTGTGTCCAGTTAAGAACTTGAGATCGTGTGTGTGTGTGTGTGTGTGCACAAAATGGACAAAATGGTTGAAAAGCGACTCACAACACTGACGATGCTACGGCACACACGCCTCTTTGTATTAAATATTAGTACAGTTGAAATTGCACCATAATCTGGTTTCGCCTGGCGGTGGGCTGATATTTGGGGAACCGGCAGCGTCTGCACAGCCACACAGGATGTTCAAACACGGCTCTCCCACCAATAATTCACTTCTTGTTTATAATCTTTTTCTGTTCGATACTGCTGAGGCAGATGGAGGATGAATGCACGGAAGACAACAAACACGCCGGAGATGAACTAGAGATAAACAAACGACGGCAGCGAGATTACAAACGCAGAAAGCACCTACATGGAGTCTGATTCCATCAATTATAAGAGCTTGATTGAGATTTAATTCAAAGCTGGGGTTTAATTGCTAATATCAAAGCATAATTAAGCTGATAAATCATGACTGATCTTATTGAATTAGGGATTGAAATAGCGGAGAACCTGCAAATTGTCTATGTCAGCTAAATAAGTGTTCTTAATTGGCCGACAAGTTTTCTGCAGATACTAATGAAACCCAACAAATTTTTCATCCCCAAAAAGTGTCTTGTAATAAAAGCCTTAATATTCAGGAGCTGGATCTGGGTCTTGTTCTCCCTGGAAATGTATCTTCAACCTCAAGTAGAGCGTTTACATGAGTGGACACAACATAAACCTCTGTCTCTGTACGAGGGTGAGAAGGAAGTGAACGTGTTTCCGTCTTTCACCTCCGTTAACGTGGGGATAGTGACTGAAGGATACAAGTAGAGAGAGAAGAGAATGTGAAAGACAGAGTGAGAGCAAACACTGATCGGAAAACCAAGTGCACACAAGCACCAGCATGAGCACTTGGATGGATCCTAATATCTCCCAGTGCAATTCCCCCTCACTCACACTCACACACACACACACACACTCACACACACACACACACACACACTCCTGTATGCACACACACTCGCACAGACACACACGCTCTCTCTCTCTCTCTCTCTCTCTCCCAGACTGCATCTGCCGGAGCTAGTGGCTGTAGTTAAATTGAAATATTTCCCGGCGTGTGTCAGAAGCATGCAGAATGGTAATTATGACAGATCTGATTAGGCGGGCCGAGTCGGGCGGCTCCGGGCTGCAGGTGCGACCTTGTGCATTCCTGCGTGTGTAAATAAAATTAATTACAAGCGTGGGGGGCGCGCAGCGCGTGACATCAGCACGCGCAGGGGGGACTCCCACGGGGGGCACCCTAATGGAATATTTTCCCCGAGTCTAATAATACAGTTGGTATTGACTTGAGGTAATTAGGGGGATCATTAAAGCGCTTTTCCCGGCGTATTTGCCTGCCTGATCAGATTAGCGAGAATGGGCCTCAGAACAAGCCCTGTGTGGTCTGTCAGGAGGAGTGGAGACAGTGGGAGAGAGTCAGCTAGCTAACATTTGTAGGAAAGGAAACAGCAAAACGCTGCGCCTGTCAGTGGGACACGGATACCACCTGCTAACAAGCGAGCGGAGTGTCACGACTAGTAAGGTTAGGAGACAGATTGACTGAGCGAGGGACGAGTGAGGGACTCGCAAAGTGCTGGTTCAGTAAACTAGTGAACACCTGCTCCACGGCAGAAAAGACGTGCGGTGTAATAATGCAGTGGATGTGACGACAAAGAGACGTGAGCCCTGTCGAGGCAGAATCCGAGTTGGGAGCGCGGGGTGGGAGGTAGGCGAGGAGCAGAGTGAGTTGTGCGATTGGAAACAGATGGGGTGAGAGGTGGCATGTAAGGCGTAAGTGAGAGAGATGGCAGGAGAGACACCAAAGTGCTCTGGGCATGCTCAGTGAGACCCCCGAGGAGGAGGAGGGTTCGACGGAGAGAAAAACAGACTGGTGGGAATTCCACTGTCCATTAAACAATAAGAGAAAGGCTCATTTCAGAGGGAGGGGAGGACTTAACTGTTTGCAAGATAATTCATTCGCTAAATTAATTATTCAGACAGCTCGGTCTCCAGTTCAAGAAATTGTGTCTTTAATAATAGAGAGGATCTGGCCTAGCCTGTTTCCCATGGCAACCTAATAACCAAGCAGGCACAGGAGATAAATAAATAAATCAATTAATAAACAGTCATGGCCCTTTTAGATCCCTGAGGGTTGTGATATGCTCGCTCTGATCTGCCTAATTTGAGGGAGAGAGGGTTGTGGGGGAACTGAGAGGCCACAAACAAAACAATGAAGACGTCTCGACGCCGATGAGAGGCGGTGCAAAGATGTTGCAGCACGTGAAAGAAAAAAAGTGTCTGGAAACATCTTCACTTTGTCACAGGGATGCAACTCAACACAATCTGTGCACAACTGTTCGCGCAAACCACGACTTCTGGTGTGCCGACCCCACACGGCTCCTCGGAAACACACAAACCTCCGTCACCATCGACAAGCGCACCCCCCGAAAGGTCAGCCATCTGCCCCTCTTGTTAGGCAGCCATTGGATGGAGCAGCGTGTGTGTGTGTGTTATTTTGGTCGGGTGGGTTGTGTGTTTAACATCCGAGATTCAAACTCCCGACTCCACCTTTAACAGGAGATCTGTCGTTTTTTTTGGAGGAAGCGGTTGTTTGTCCGTCACCTTCTCTTCCTCCTGGTGTCAGTGTCCCCACCCACCTCCACCCACTCCCCACCTCTCCATACCAACGAGCCACTCGCTCCACTCCACCCCCCCCCTCCCGCAGCATCACCACCCTCTACCCTCCCCTCCCCTCCAAGGACTGCCGTGCCAAGCGGGTGCAGGGTGACAGATGGCATACACCAACCCAACCACCCCCCCCCCCCCCCCGCCCTCCCTGCCCGCCACTCTCCCCTCCACCCCCCCTACTGCAGCAGCCCCCCCACCCCGGCCCCCCCGGTGGCGCAGCGGCGGACCAGATCAGTGCCATTCTGTCTCATTAGAGCCTGGCTAATTAGTGTAGCCTCTTCCAGGGGAGAATGAGCGAGTGAGTGAGAGACAGAGAGAGAAGGAGACGTGGGGAGGGAGGGCGGCGGCGGCTGCTTTCTGTACTCTGCTGGTCATTGAGGAGTCGGAGGGCTTTGAGCCCCGCGGTGCGTCGGGCTCCCCGGGTGCTTGTTTTATGACAGCGGGGACTCTGATTTCATCCGCCGTGCCATTCCTCTCAGGAAGTGTCGAGGATGTTTAGACATAGAAGTTGTGTCAAAGGATTGCCCCCGAGCTGCTCCCCCCCCCCCCCTCGGCTAACCTCCCATCACTCAACATTAGCCGCCCTCTCTGCCAGGCTAGCCAACACAGCAAGCCTCCCCATTAACATGAATGAGAACAAAGCAGGCTAGCTCGCGAGATAGCACTCCAGTCCGACTGAGCCAGTTAATAATGTTGACATCAACGCCGGGCGATCCAGATCAGAGCTCGCACCTCTACGGGGCTAAGACGAAAATGGGCCGCTTGGCGAACGCAGCTCCTTTCTGGCGGTGACATCACTGGATCTGAACCAGTGGCGCAGGGTTTGTTTTCTCCAAAGTCTGACATCTCCTGAAGCGACACAGAGAGGGAGCTGGAGAATCTGATCAGCTTGAGTCATCGCAGGATGGATCATGAATAATAATTCTGATCTTTAGCGTAAATATATGTGTCGTAGTAAATCAGACGGGCAGGACTGCGTGGCACGGATTGCTTTCAAAAAAAAAATGTGTACGTTCAAACTTGAAGTGAATGGCAGCCATTAATCTGATGGAGTTTGGGTTGGAGTCGCTGCTCTCCAGTTACGACTGTGGCAGTAAAAGTGTGATTGAAATGCAACATTGAATACGTGAGAGGAGGGGTGGGAGGTGGGGCAGTTAAGGGCTGGCAGAGGCCTGCTGTGGTTACGAGTCCTGAGAGAGGACGGCGTGGCTGCATTCCAGGAACCCCCCACACCGACAGACACAAACACACACAGTCAAACATCCCTGCACATAAACCTATATTTGATGCACGCAAAACACACATCTATATATAGGACAAACACACACCTAAGCACACACACTCAGTGCAGCACACACCAATCAGGTAACTCCTGTTTACTGCTCCTCCACCCTGGGGACCACTGTGACCTCCGTCAACTCCACATCTCTCTCTCTCAGTTCTCCGCCGGTTCTCTCCTTCCTGTCTAAGCCGTTTAATCTGCCTCTCTGTGAATGAGGCGAACGTGCAACACACAAACAAGCAAAAAAACGCTACATGATGTACACACACACCCGAAAACATACGGGACTGATACCAGCGGATCCAGGTCGCCTGATCCCGTGCTTGCGTAAGCGAGCTGGAATGAATGCTGGGAAATCCTAAGCTGAGCTGAAAGAGGCAGAGGTTGAACTGCACAGCGAGCTGACAGGACGGCAACCAGCCTCCGAGATGAGGCCTCTTCCGCACCCTCCCCCAACAATTATTTTCCCGGACCCCATATGGGCATGCTGCCAGTCCAGCCCATCCTCCATCCTCATCACCAACCACATCCACGCTGCGCTCCCCAGCTCAGTAGCAGCAGTCTCTGCTGGCATGGCGCTCTACCTCAGGCTTGCTGGTTATTTTCTTCCTGCGAGGCTGAAACCCTCCGTGGACCTCGGCCTTTGTCACATTCAAATATACATTTTGCTGTTCTTCCTTCAAACTATAAGGAGCTCACGGACAATTAACGCTGATTTACTCAACACTCACGAAAAGGTCCTGTTACTGAGGTGAATTCTCTGGTCGCGTGAAGCGATCGCCGGTTTAGTGCCGGCACCAGGAACCTTTTTCTGGAACCAGTGAATAAGCAGAAATGAGGAGCTAACCTGAGCTGCAGTATCTGGTGTGTGTGCACCGCAACTACCTTCTTTATTTGGAAACTTCTGCAGCGTCCTCACGTATCGATTATGGACGGAATCTTCTACAACAGGATCTTTTGCTCTGGGGCGGAAGATGGATTCAATATTCCATTCATTCTTTCTAAAATCAAACACATGACGTCTCATAACATTTGTATGGACATTAACAGTTTGAACTGAGTCTGCAATCATCAATTATTTTAATGATCAATTCTGCCAGTTAAGTTCTTAGTTGTATTCAAATTGCTTCCTTTGTTTGACCCAAACCCAAACACGTCCGATTCCCAGTGATACAAGCAGCAAGTTTCACAAGCTGGAAACAGCGTTAATGCTCAAAAAGTGACTCAATTAACTGATTAGAAAAATAGCTTCCATTATATTTTCTGACAATCAAGGAATCAATTATACGATGAGCTCTGCTGCCGTCTGCAGAACGACGACTCGACAAGCGTGTGGCTTCTGTCTCCGAGGGTCAAATGACACCACATTGAAGGGAAACGCCGAAGAAGTAAACTTGTGACCTTGTCCCACTTTGAATAAAAACCAAAACAAGGCCCCGTGCAGGGTTTTAGAAGCTCTTTGAGGAAACTGTGACTGAGAGCTGGGTGCTATAGTCTGTGATTTTCAGGGTTCAGGGGTCCTGATGGGGAGGAGCAGCCGCTGGCCTGGCATTGCTGGTGGATGTGGCAACGCCGGCTGGGTAGTAAGGGGGGAGACCAGCTGCCCGGGGAGCGCCCATTACGAGATGGAGCCAGAGATAAGTGCTCTCCCAGGCCCCCTTTCACAGGCATAATTAGCACACTTCTTATCTGCTGCTCAATTCACATTCACACTCGCCTGCCATGAATGGAACGTGAAAGAGAGGCAGAAATCGGGGGGAACGCGAGAGGTAGAGGGGCAAGACAGAGGGATGGGAGGGAGGTGGAGAAGACACACCGTGGAAACCTGTTCCCAGACAAACCTTCATTTGGGAGGAGAGACACGTTTGAGTTAATACCGCCAGCGCCTCGCTCTCCACGTTTCTCTCTCCCCATCCTTCCACGGAGTCTTTGAACTCCTTAACAAAAACAGTGGTTTGTGCATCAAACTGCAATTTGGTAAAACAAAGCTATCTGGGGGTATAATCATCCTAATCAGCAAGAAAAAAATAAAGCCTTTGCAGATATTTCTAGATTATTCCGCCCTTGGTGATCTATTTCTCCCCCCATCTTTTTCATCAGGCACGATTGTGGAAATCTTCCCAACTCTGCCTCCGACAGACACACGAAAACCTTTAATAATAGCTCCTTAGTGCCACAATTTTAAATTGCTTTTAATAAAGACGTGACTCTGTGCCGTGTTTTCTCTTCTTCCCCCTGTTTCCAACACACACAAGCTTGTATTGTGTGAGTTCCCTGCTCTTCTGGAAGAAGATAACAGGGGCCCCCATGGCCTTGCTGAGCTAATATAAACAGGTTTGTTTGGTGTTGAAACCGTGTCGACTGTTAAACTCCAAACCCATAATAAAGAAGACATGTGTCATTATGCCGCTAAACGACCGCAGTGACGCACTGAGGCAGGTTCTGTTTCGACTTCTTCTCCTTTTTATCATCTGTGTGTTTGTGTATCAAACAGTTCAGGTGAATTAAATCAGGGGGGGGGGTGATGAATAAAGACCATGTTTCATTTTTTCAGCTTCAGTTGTGTAAAAACGAAATAAAGAGCGCTCTTTTCATGTTGCATGTTAATGGTCAATTGGGTTTTCTGGAAGAAGACACTGAATCAGCGAAGATGGAAAACAGCTGATATGTAACATCAGGGTTTTAGCATTTTCTGCTAATCTTTCGCCCCCTGTTTTTAAACCGAGCTCCCCCCCCCCCCCACTGTGTGTGTGTTCAGGTACCTGGCTCTTGGAGGCAGCCACCTTGGCGAACAGAGCCTGGGAGACTTTGGCCCGCTTCATCTCCTGCTGGATCTCGTCGTAGATGGTGGAGTTGATGTTGAGGATGCAGCTCTCCGTCTTGCCGTTCCACTCGCTCGGCAGAGGCGACGGCTTCACCTGTTTCCCGGAATTAAAAAAAGGGACGAAAAAGTTTAAAACACCAGCCACAATTTTAAAAACTCAATTGTCAGATATTGAATCGTCTTGTGTATGTGGTGGATTTTTGGTTGTGTGCAAGGACAGAGTCAATGCAGTTGACCTTAAAATCATTTTCTCACATTATCAGAGTCATGTGTGACAGCCTGTATATACTTAATACTAAATGCTAATGCTGCTGTTGTGTGACTGAACCACAAGGTTTCTCTTTATCATTTTATTATCAAGGCACTTTAAAGTCACGTGTTGCTCAATGCTTCACAAACAGAAATTGCATGTTGGGGAAATGATGAGCACCAGAATGTGTATGATCTGTTAAAATGTGTAAATTCAGATTGGTGAAAGGGGGATGGGGGGGTTGGAGTTATCTGCTCACAGGGGAAATGCCCACAGGGATCCGGGGATTCCAGTCCTCGGGCCTCACGCTGTTACAGTCTTCCCTCCGGGGCTGCGGCGTCGAGAAAACAACACAACCATATTTGTTCAGACTCACATGACGAAAAATGGAAATCTGGCAAAAGCACAAGCATCCACGCACCCAGATTACACCCATGCACGGCACTGTGGCTATTTCGCTGAAAAACACTTAAACGTGTTGTATGAGATGTTATTATTCGCATGTCAAGCTGGTGATTAAAAAATAAATGCAAGTCTAATGAAATCAAATCATCTTCATTGAGCGTCTTGTTGCATCTTGACAAAAATCCTTTCACAACGTAACAAGTATCCTAATAAAAGCGTTACCCACGATGCATTAGCATATGAATCATTTCACACGAGCCCCTTCTGAAAGGAGACATCCACAGGGCTGGGTACGAGCATAAGTACATGGTATGCAAATAAACCATAATAACACCAACAGCGACTAACTCGTGATGGAGCCGGTGATCAAAAAAACATATATATTCAAGTATTTGTCTAGACTCCTAATACGAGAGCCTTCATGTGTTCGAGTCAATCACATAATCCTAACATTTGTGGTGAGAGTGGAATGTCGGTGCGATCCCGGGGCCCTTTCATCCAGTTTTTATGACGGCTCAACGTGGGCTTGTCAGTCTGAGCGGTAGGTTACCATGTCAGGCTAATTGTTAAGGCCGGGACGTGCACTAACTGGCTTTGGGGGAGTAGAGCCGACCCGATCAGTACACGTGAGAGAAACATACCTCTGCATCTGCTTTTATGAGGCCAATAAAAACCCTCCTCTGTCTCTAGCTCAATTGCCACCCTGGCTGATTTATGTGCTTAAATTCACACCGCATTGCTCCATAGGAGAGGCTGGCAGATGGCCAGGTGTGGGAGTGTGTGTTTGTGGGTGTGCATGTGAGAACCGCCTTGTGCGGGAACAGGTCTGACATGATGAATGTCTGACATGATAAATGTTAATGGGTTAAAGTCATACAGATAAGGGCTATATCAGGCCTCCAGATTTTTTAACTTATGCGCCGACAGGATACAAAAGCACAAACCAGAGGCTTTGGGTGCGGTGGGGGGGGGGGGGGGGGGGGTTTGGATCCATCGTCTATTGTGCAGCTTGAATTTGTTTCAGATCAGTGAGCTGGTCTCAGATCTGCTGTGTTACAGGGCGAGGATCACCAGATGGGATTATTGAAAAAGTAAAAAAAGTCGTAACTCCGAATCCCTACCTCTGCCACTGGGATGTTAATAAAAGCATTAACACTGGGTTATTCATTCCTGTGCACAGTTCCACTCTATCACTCTGAATAATGTCCTGCATTAGCACAACCTCTGATTGTAAAGATGGGCTGTGAACTGCAAAGTGGCCCCGCTTAAGTTCAGCACTGCTGCCTGAGAATGAGACTCTCTAGTTGTGTGCGACTGCAGGGGAGCTGGTGGGCCTAGTGGTTCTGTCTCTGTGTTCTTCTCACCTAGAGACAAGCAGAGGATGGGACAGACGAGGTCTTTGTCCACCGTCCTCACCTCCTCGACTCAGCTGACTGCATCTCAAAACAGGCTCAACTGGTACGAAAGTTGCGCACATACCTTTAAAACCAGGGACGGAGATTTGCGGCGAGCGAACGAGGTTGCGCCGGCGGTTCGCAGTGATTTTAAGAGCCACCGACTAAATGATGTTTGATCTTTCACAGAGCTTGTCATCCCCGACTGAGCTTTATTTTTTTTTAAATGGGAGGGTTGTTAATGCCTCCTAATGCACAGGGAAAAGGTCAAAATTAGCACAAAAAATTACCCATCGTTTGTGCACCGTTCTCACCTGGTGTGGTGACGGGGGGGGGGGGGGCTGAGCTCATTTACATGCAGGGGAAATGTACAGGATGAACTCCAGACGGGGTTAAAGTTGATATTCCACATGTTTTCCAGACAGGTTGCAAACTTACACGTCGGGAATGTGCGGCACGTAGCTGAACAATGTGCGAGAGCGAGGCGTGTGAGCGCATACTTCCAATCGTCACATGTAAACGAGTGCGTCTCAGCATCTACTCACACGTTATCACATGTTATGTGATATTTGGAAAATAGCCGCTGTTGATCCACATGTTTTCTAATCCACGAGTAAAGGGATACTTTCTATTGAATTCTACTTTTCTTTTCAGCCACTCGAACGTCAAGAGCTATCAGTTTTTTTTCAGTGTGTTACGTTTAAAAGTCTTGTTCCTCTGAAGGAAGACATTATCTCATTAACCTTCAACGGGCAAAGCAAACAACACAAATGTTTTCACAGTACAGGTGATGCAATGGCTCAGGTGGGCGACAAGACTGGGAACTGGGGGTTTATAAAGAAGTTTGAGGAACACAGGTGCCTGAGCTGGCCGTGACTACGCTCAGCAGCTGGTTCGACAACCGTATCTCGCAGACTGACAAAGGACAAAGTATTGTTCCAGAACTGAACGCAGCTGATCTGAAAGCATCAGTGGACACACGACACACGATGCTGGACTCAGGAGCAAAGGGAAGAAACTAATGTATGTCTCTGCGTATGGATCAGCTCTGCCTCTAATAAACTAAGATATCTGTAAAACTGAAACTCGGAAAAACCACAGGAAAACATGCACAGAGAGGAATCAAACATCTGGTACCTGTACAGGGCGGCTGGGCGGCGTGCTGATGAGTGGAGCGGCGCCCATCGCAGAGGCGGCTGTCAGGCTACGCTCCCTCTCGTCCTGATAGATGCGGTCGCGCTCGACCTCCGGCAGCTGCAGGAAGTTCTGCATGGCGCGCAGGTTGACCAACAGCGACTGCGACGCCGTCTTAGGGTCTTCCTCCTTGCGCAGGATCTCAGACAGCAAGCCCTGCGTGACGGACCGGGGGGGGAGGCGAAGAGAGTTGAAGAGATGGAGAAAAACAAAAAAGAGACCAGAGCTCCCAGTGAGTGAAACAGTTTGGTTTCAGAGGGCAAAACAAGATGGAGAGTAATCACATCGGTGGCTTCTTAAACAAGACGGCAAAAGAGAGCCATGAGTGTAAATGGAGACTCTAATGACACTGGAGAAGTGGCGCTCTTACACCCACTTAAACAGTAAACTGATAAAACCTTTCAGGGACTCAGTACGAAGTCCAGTAGTGTTTATTTCTCTGTAGATGCAGGTGGAGTCCGGCTTTTCCTGTGTATCTACTTTTTCTTCCAATCGTTTAAAATCATTTAATTGATTTTCCCTCCTCGTCCAAATCCTCAAGCTTCACGGCAATAGACAAACCTACACCACAGAAAGGTCGGAGCTCACTACGTCTGGGCGAAGTCGTGTTGCAGATCTGGATAAGAGCCGCTGCGACTTGCCTGAAGCGCGAGAGTCTTGCGCGGGCAATCAGCGTATCCTCTGTTTACTTTTCAATAGCGCTCAATTCCAATCATTACGAGACGGCGACGACTCCATTATCAGAGACGTGTGATTGGGCCTTTTCATCAGCTCTTGGCCACACACTGAGCGAACCATCACTCCGCTTCTCTCACTATCAATAGGTGTGATTTGGTAATAAAACAAGGTGATGGAGAAAACATGCTTTTATTTTTTAATTTCTAGTTTCTTTTTTTCTTATTTTCCCCTCTTGGAAAGTGAGTCACGCTGCAAATATGTGCTCGATGTCATTTGGCTATTAAAGTGTAAGCGGCTATACGTGTCATGCTTCAATAGGCGGGTGTGTGGTTTCCAGACAAGTGTGGACAGATCAGTCTGCGAGGAGCGAGACTGTAGGTGCACAAGTATTCACGGGGATGGATTTGTGGCGCTTTCTCTTTTCTGGTTTGCGGCGCGTGTGGCGGCCCTGTCGGCGTCTGCATTCTTCCTATCGTTCTTTGCCATCAACCCATGTTGGTCTATCTTTGTGGTCGATCGCTTTCCCCTGCTTCACACCACGGGAAGCCCCCCCACCACCTTTTCTTTTATTAACTCAAGCTCGCGGAGAAAACACACGTCTAATAAATGATCCTCCGAAGGCGAACTCTCCAACGGCACACTGGGCTAATTCCTCATATCAGCCACAGATAAGACTGTGTGGGAGCTCGCCCGTCTGCACAGGAACACCAGTGTCTCACTCACACACACACACACACACACACACACACACACACACACACACACACACACACACACACACACACACACACACACACACACACACACACACACACACACACACACACACACTTCCTTTTCAGGGGGGTTCCTGTACATTCTAATTCTAATTGATTCTTATCAGTTTCAGTTTTTTTTTTTTCTTCTTTCATACACGGCGACTTCAAAGTGAATGGAGTCTTAATGAGGTTTGCTGTCACCTCCCTTCAACCCCCTCTAATACACACAGTACATCTTGAGCCATTATCACCGTCCTCTGTGTGTGTGTGTGTGTGTGTGTGTGTGTGTGTGTGTGGCCTCCGACTCCGAAGTGAAACCACAGATTTTGGCACAGAGCGCGCACGCCATGACCGAGCCTGGGTCTCTCACATGGGCAGGCTGCCAGCTGCCTTCGAGTACAGTAGAGGTGCGACATTACCGGAGTGTATGAATGAGAATTCTGAATGAGATATTGGACGTGGAAACAGACGGATTCAAACGTCGGGCTGTTCTTAGTTTAAGTGTTTAACGAGCTGTTGCTGCGGAGTCGGAGATGCGTTTGGTTTCAGTCATGGAGAGGAAGAGTTTTATCTCAACGCTGACTTGTTAGAAGACAAAGCTGGACGTACGTTTTAGTTTCACCCTGCTGCCACCAAAAGCGGCCGGTTTCCCAGGATGCAGCAGTTGACAGGAAGTTCAAGTTCCTCTTGAACTTGACCTTTTTGTACGTGAAGCAATTTGCTACCTTGTGAATGTCTGCGTCAGACCGGGGTATAAAATTGAAGATTAAAAAATGAAATTATGATTAAATTACATTAAAAAATAAATTCAATCATCAGTCAACCTGAGACTATGTAGCAAATATGTTCTATGATTATTCAAGTCCAGTTTCAAAGTATAGAAAACAGCTGTATTCATCATCGAAGTCCAGCACAAGCCTGGTTCCACTGACCTGCAACTTCTGATCTAATTTCCTTATCTGAAAGTACTGTGTCTCAATCAGCTGCCAAACTAAAGCTTCCTTATCAAAGGCACATGAAGGGGAATTAGACACATAATTGACATAAAGACGATAAGTTGAAGTGACAATTATTTAGGTTTTTCATTTCTTTCGGTTTACAGCGGTAGCTTTATTTCCAGCCCATCTGTCTTCCCCTCCTCACCTGGGTTCTGTTGAAAGCCACGCGGGCGAAGACGGCCTGAGAGATGCCAGCTCGCTTCAACTCGTCCCTCACCCACTGGTAGATCTCGACGGACACCTCCGTGTTGGACCCCAACTGTGGCTCCAGGGGCTTGTTGTGGGAGTTGCGGTTGACAGGCGGGTGGTTGAGGTACTGCTGTGACAGGGACTGCTGCGCCAGCAGCCGGTTCACTGCATACTGCTGGTTGAGGATCTGGGCCATCACGAGCTGCTGGTTGACCAGCTGGGGGCTAATGGGCGTGGACACCAGGCCCGGGTGGTGCAGGCCGGGGATCTGGGGCTGCCGGCCTCCTGTCTGACCACCGTGTGATGGCGGAGCGTGAGGCAGCGGCGGCACCGGCGAGGAGGGGGTCTGTTCTGCTGTGCTGCCGGGGATGGGCTGCTGCTGCTGGGAGAAGCCCAGGTGATTGTGGTTGTGGTTGGAGCTGGGTGGGGACAGGTCAGCCAGGCCGTCCATCTCAGCTGGAAAGACAGATGATAAAATATTCATGTCAACTCTCAACATCACAAAGAAAACACAGGAGATCAGAGCGTACAGCAGAAAGAGAGCAAAAAGCTGAGTGACATGTGCTGGTCAATCTGAAAAATGTGACACTTTAATCGCAAAATCATGACCATAACTCAAATAGCCATTGTGTCTAATCAGAGGAATGAATGAAACAGATCTTCTCTGTGTCAGATCAAATTTGAGTGAGTCTAAGCGGGTCAGCAAACATTCCAGTTGATCCGCCAACGACTGGTTAAAAAAAGAAAAAGATGTTAACGCAGATAAAAAGGCCTCATTGTGTTTGACCTATGTCTCTCACAACCCATGCCTTGGAAATTAAGCTCAGAACGTCTGGCCTCATCACGAGCAAAGAAACAGAAATCTAGGCAAAACAGTGGAGTGTGTGTGTATGTATAAGAACAGGATTAGTGTGTATCTGTGTGTGAGAGTGTGAGTGTATCCACAAAGGAGCAATGCTGATAAATCAGATTCTCTCTTTACATCCTTAATTCTAAAATAAGGAACACGAGCCCGACAACATGACACTTTTAGGGGAGGGTGGTCTAAATATAAATGTAGGGAGCAGCGAACAGAGACGGGAGGAGCACATCAGAGGATGTGGTGTGTAACCTGAACGGAACGGACTTAAATAAAAAATCTGTGTACCGTCATTTAATGGCGTTTAAGAGATTTTAGCGGCATCTCTGGCTTTGGGAATCTTTAAGACCATAATGGCTGCTGGGGAATATTTTAACACCGGTTTAAATTATGTGCTCAGAGAACGAAAACAATGATTTAACATTCAAAGTGCTACCCACAGCGAAGGGAAAAGGAGCATTTTGGAGCAGCTGAATGTTTCGAGGGTTTTTTTTTCCCGGTCCATCTTGAAGGAATCCACATATGCCGAGACTTTGCTTTTTTTTTTTTTTGCGTGCACCGTGCCGAGTGAGTGCGTGAGGGGGCAGCGATTGAGGATTCACACGGATGGCAACATTAACACCTCAGAAGTGTGCTGCGGCCTCCACATTCCACAGAAAAGCAGCGTATGAGATTGTGAAAAGCGTAAATGGCTGTTACGAGGGTTGGGGTGTGGGGGTGTGGGGGGGGATGCTCTCTTCAATAAGCTGAATTTTTTAGCAGATGAAAGATTAAGTGCATGGATGTTTTCCAAAAATACCCACAATAATCGTGTGTTTTGAGCTGCCTGTTTCTTAACTGTCAGTAAAGCACAAAACGCCCGGCCAAGACGGGTCTATTGAGCGTTTGTCGAAAACAAATGATGCCGGGGGAGGGGGGTGGAGGGGTGGAGGGGTGGGAAAGAAACAAAACAAAAAAAATCTTGGTAATAATCACATCTCTTCCCATAATCCCTGGCATTCCCTGGCTCTGATGGTATGGCGCGCCTATTCACTCATATGTGAATGTGTGTGTTTCTTGTGTGCGTGTGTGTGTGTGTGCGTGTGTGCATATCCTTGCTCGCACAGACTGCTGGGGGGCATGCTCACGACACACAAACACACAGGCACACGGAGGCATTTCCATGCAAATTGAAAAGAGAAGGGGTGACAGAAGAGCATGGCAGGCCCTGGGAGAAAAAGGCTGCCACAGAAGCGGGAGTCCTCATGTGGAATCCTGCCACAAAAGAGCCCCGGATTAAACACACAATGGGAATGGGATGTGGGCTGAGGGAGGGAGGGAGTGTGTGCTTGTATGTGACAGTGAGTGAGAGAGAGGGAATGAGAGAGAGAGAGAGAGGGAGACACACAAAGTGACCTAACTCCCTCTCCCGTGTTGGCGTCCCTGCCACGTCAAAAGGAACAACAACGCGCTCGCTGGCGGCCGGCAGCAGCCCCTTCAGCTGGCAGAGCGGCGGAGGGGCTTGCCAGCACCTGTGACCAGGTACTTATTCCCCTCGACTTCAGGCTCAAACTGCACAAAAAACGCAGAGTGGCGAAGTAAATGCAGAGTCACACGTGACGCTGCGGCCAAGCCACAAAGGGACGACCTCGGCACTCCCTCTCCCGGCCTTCATACTTGGCATTTCTGCAGCACTTGCTCCTCCTGCCATTTGTGGCCATGTGCGCGGAGCAGACAGCAGCTCGTCATGAATATTGAGGTTAGAGGAGTTGCCACGGGTGTGTGTTGGGCACCTGATGCTCGTGTGCCAAGGTTTTGTGTCTGAGGTTTGGCTCACATGACACGAGAGCTCCTAGAGTTTGTGTGTAAGCACATCTTGAACTGTTATCGCTGCCTCTGTGTTCGTACACAGAGTGTTTTCTTCTTATCAGTCGCCGATGTCCTCAGATAGAACGATACAGAAACACATTCAAATCAACAGTATAGCAGTTCAAGCTTTTGTTTTTTAGTCACGGGGGGGAAACAGACTCAGGGTTACTCCAGTTGAAAAAGGATTTTCAGCCTTGTTTTGTCCACCTGCTCTTTGCTAATTTCAGACGGTGGCTGTGTTCACGTGGCCATTCAGTGCCCATTATGTTTAAACAGCAAATGATCTCATATGAGAGCCCAAGGGGATGTTGGTCTTAAAGCTTGGTGGAGACAGAGGCATTGTTGGTGGATCGTTATATTGAGGCACCGAAAAACGATCCACCAAGAAAACCCTGTTCTGAAGTCAGTTGTAGAAAGTCAATTCCCCGTTATTCTAACAGCGAATTATCAAGATAGTAATAATATATGTGTACGTAGCCGAATGAACAACGCACGTATACTTCAAATCCGCCATTATATAAAGTCGTTGGCTTTTAAGGGGGGAATGGGAGATCGCACTCAGATTGGTTTATTGAATGTCGCACCCAAACACACAAGTAATCAATTAAGAAGCTAATCTAACAACTTTAAACGTGTCCCAACGCTGAACTAGTCGATTCAGACACATCTGAATTGTGCTTGTGTTTAAATGGAGCCTTTTATGTGAAGGGTGTGACCAGGACGGATGATTCAAAAGCTTCATTCAAAGTTAAATTATAGATTGAGAAAGTTTTAATTCTAGACTACAAGCAAACAGTTATTTTTTTATTTAAATGTGGCTTTAAAGCACAATCTGAGTTTTAGGATTAAAAATAAGACTATAGTTGAGATTGGGACATTTAATACTGAGCACACAGGGATCGAGGAAGACATGTTGAGTTTATCTTCATCGTATCAAACAAAGGGTGAGAAAAAACACCTGGTCGGTCTGAAATAAAGCCTTAAATTTACAGAAAGATCGGTGTTTAAACAAAGGAATGAAGATTTGAACGTCTCGGCTTGAGTGGTTCTGTTTAAGGTTTGCAGAAAGAAGCCTCCAGGAAATTCATCTATGCCATTGCACTGTCCTCCAAAGTGAAAAAAACAAGTGTGTTTTAGTGTGTAGGTGTGTGTTTGTGTGTGTTTGTGTGGCCATGTTGTGACATACCTAATGCACTGGCACGCGGGCTCTCACGGAGGACACACGTACCCAGGTAGCCCTCAAGCTGGGAGGGTTGGCGCATGCCTGCACAGTCGGATGGCAGGTCACGCACATGCACACACACACACACAAACACACAAACACACAAACACACACACACACAGCAGAGAGAGTAGACGTGTGAGGAAAAGAAACACCGGGTTGAGGTTTTTCTACTTCTATTAGTTCTCAGCCACTCCAGCAGAAACATGACACTGGGAGCAGCAGCGCCACAGAGGCCGGGGCCGGCAGCTGCAGCGCACTCCCACTTTTGAGGAACATAAAACCATATTTACCCCCCCCAAAAAAAAGCTATTGTGACAGAAAAAGTGTGGGAGTTTGCAAGAGAATACACAAGTACAGCAGGTCTGAAGTAAATCACGTTCCCAGTGTTTGCTGCCACTTTAACAGAAGAAGAAGAAGAAGAAGAAGAAAAAACATCAGATAAGATATGATCACAACGCGCAATTTGCATGGACGCTGTGAAAACATTTTTGATATAACATCTCATGTGTCATCGCTGCAAGCGGCAGCACACTGGAAAAAGTTAAACAGATTGTGCACCAGATTGTTTCGAGCTAATATCTGAAGATTAAAGTGCATTTCGAGCTCCGCAACACGGTGGTGATCTGCTTAATCAGAAAAACCTTATATATGGGACTCCTATCTGCAGCAGGGGTGATACTGGCATTATATAACCTCATTTCCTGGCAGGTCAAAGGGGAATTTTCTTTTAGATACTATAAAGCATGCTTTGTTAGAGGGTTGATAAGAAAATATAATTGAATTTCGGACTAGGCGTTGGCCGGTTGAAGTCATCGCTGCTTTTTTGGGTTCATGGAAAACAAGAGTTACAATCCAACACACCACAAACTAAAAAAACACCAGGCCTCAGCTTGATTCCAGCATCAGTGTTGGTTAGAACAATAAGGGATAAATTAAAGATAACACCGTGTTCAACTGAGCAATCCTGAATTATTAGATAACGAGATAAAAATGTATTTCTGCCTCGTGCAGCAGCAGGAAGACAAAGAGGCGGTTGGTTAGAGAACATATTGTAATGGTGACTGGTGTGTGTGTGTATGTGTGTGTGTGTGTGTGTGTGCAAAGAGACAAAAGTGTGAGCGCCATACTTTGCGCCCCTCCGTTTTGCTTACCCATCATATCTTTTGTCTTCTTGAAATGTTTATACCAGCGCCCAAATTCCTGACACTTCGCCGCCGACACATTTGCATAGTAAGTGCTGTTCACAATGGAGGAAATCATACTCTGAAAGAGAGAGATTGATTGAGAGAGAGGGAGAGAGAATGAGAGAGGGACTTTGGATTCTCATTGTGGAAAATACAGACATAATATTAAAGCTTGTGAAACATGCAGTAACACTGTAGCTTGTCAAAACAAATAAAAGATCGGGGACATGGTAGCACCCGGCAGTAGAGAGAAAACACACAGAAACTGAAAAGCATCAGACATGCAGAAATTTTCCATATCCTCCTCTAAAGGTAAAACAAATTAAATCAAACAAGGCTTTATCTGTTCTTTTTTATCAAATGCCGTTGAGTTTGTCTGAAGGTTTGTTTTTTTGCGTGGTTTTTTTTTGTGTGTATTTCAGAGTGGGTGAATCATGAGGTCAACTGAGTTCCTACGTGTGTGTGTGTGTGTGTGTGTGTGTGTGACATCGAGAGCAGACGGCAGGACGAATATTTACCTTCCAAAAGAAAAGAGGAAGATAACAGCTTATTGAATATCAGCATCTGGGGAGTCGGGTGATGTAAACAGATAAACCTCCTTTTATTTTTCCAGCTCTTTATTTACACAATCTGTTTAAGACAACAACTTCGAGCAGATTGAGGGCCGCTCTGAGCATGTCGCTCGTGTGCTCCCATCCCTCCCTTTGCACCCGACTCTTTGCCCTCTCTACATTCACTTCAACCATCCCTCCTTTTGCCTGAGAAAAAAACACACCTTTTGTTTTTTTTTCTCCGCCTCCTTCCAGTTTCATTAAAATGAATGTTTTAACACCTTGGCGGCCTCCGGGCGAATCGTGAGGTTGGTGCAGGAGAAATTGTTTTTGATTGTTATAAATATTCAAAAGAACCATACCATCTGTTTTCAAATTACAGGTATGCCATCTTTATCATTTTCTATAATATATGCACTTGGAGGATGGCAGGGGAACCTTCTGGCAGAGCAGCATGGTGGTGGGAGCACAATGAACAGGTTGAACTGGATGATTCTGGTTCTCTGGCTCCAGCGTCTCTGCGCAAAACAAAACGCAGGGCGGCAGCTGTGGCGGCAGGAAGTCTTGTCTTACTGAACTTTGAACTTCTGACCCCCCTCCGTGAAAACCGTACGCATCGTACGCGATGGCAACACGCGTTGAACCACAACACAACACAATCTTGTGGAGGTCGTAAGAGGAGCCGGAAGGAGAAAGATGGAATATTCTCGCTTCAGTCTGCTTGAGATTGAACTTGAGCAAAAGCTGCCAAAACCGCCATTTTCACCAGCTTCTTGTGACGGCTCTATTGAAAACTGGACTTCTGGGGCCCATAAGACCACACATAGAAGCCAGAGCTCCCAAAGACAATGACTGTGCAAGCTGACAAGTCTTAGTGCGAAAAGTATTAAAATGCAAATAAGAGAAAACCAAAAATACAACGAGGAAGTGTTCACTTATCTGTTAATACTATCCCCTGAACGTGACTCTGGTCGTACTCGCTCGCACCAGGCTGAGTCAGTTCGGCTGCTTTTTGTCACACCCACTCAGCCGCTTCCTTTTTTTTGTGAAGTCAAATATAGGAAAGCGAGGCGCGAGAGGAGTCACGTTGGTGACTGAGTGTGAATTTGTGCCAACTATGCTGCGGTGCATCGTGCTGTCGTGATGAAAAACAGGAGGATTAAGAGGTCTGCACGTGAACTTGCACTGTAAAGCAGAGCAGTCTTTTATAGGTGCATTACAAAGGCCTCAGTTCAATGAAGACCCTGATGGAGTTCACGTCGGGGGTTAAGATGAAAGAATTGCTCCTCTAATGGGGTCAGACTGTTACACTTGAGGCTGCTGCTGCTGCTTTTTGGACTCGTGCAAATATTAGGAAACAGCAAGTGCAACAGTTTTAAAACGAGAACTCCCGTTCATCCGTCATGATGATCAGGACACGTGGCTTGGCTTTTGATTTACTGCCAAAACGTGAATATTTGGGATGGTGATCGGTAGAGCAGCAAACCACAAATTCCTGTTTAACCAGGTTCTCAGAGCCAACTCCCAAGTCAAATATCCATGTGAAAGCCACGAATCTGAAGTAAGAAGAATTCTCCTTTAAGTGGAGGGGATAATGAACTCCTCTCCTCCTGCCTGCCATGTTTTATTTACAGTATATCTGGGCTAAAGCAGCTCCAGGCAACAAACAAGAGGCCTGCAGAAGATGGTGTGCCTCTCTCTCTATCTCTCTCTCTCCCTTCCCATCTTTTTCTCTATCTCCCTCGCTCCCTCTTTCTCCGCCATCTTTGACACAGATGTTCTAATAAACGCTCCTCATTAATCAGCCCTCTCCCTCAATACATCACTCTACCTCTCACAGGGGGCCCCGGTGTGTATGTGTGAACGAAACAATGCACTCACACTCACACACACACACACTCACACACAGACACACACACTCCTGTTCTCTCTCCCCTGTGCTCCGCCACACACACATTCATCCGCACTAAGTGAAATCAAGCAAATAACCAGAGTCTCTACTGCCACTGCGGTGCCAGCAGGAGGACTGTGCTAGGGCTTGTCAACAGGTAGCATGGCTCTGTGTGTTTGTGTGTGTGTGTGTGCGTGTGGGTGTGTGTGTGCGTGTGAGTAGACCCTTTAAGTGATAGCCATCTGCAGCACAGAGAGCTTATCAGCAAGACCAGGAAGTGGCACTGGGCTACTATCGGTCCCCAACATCTACTCTACACCCCATCATGGGAGACAGGAAGAGAGAGAGAAAGGAGAGTGGGTGTGTGTGTGTGTGTGTGTGTGTGTGTGTGTGTGTGTGTGTGTGTGTGTCAGAGGAGTAGTGGTGCAGCAGGCAGGTACTGTGTGGGCACCCAGCTGCCAGCGTTAGAAAGTGGTGCATACACCGGCAAATGCAAACACACACCGAGCACAACCCCTGCAGATAAACACACTTGGTGCAGTTACACGAATGCACACGTGTCAATAAACACAAAAACACACACGCACGTACACACACAAACACACATTCCAACTTAGCCTGATGTCTTGAATCAGCTGGGGAAAACGCGCATCCCATTTGCAACACTGTGCCTCATCTCTCGCCAACATCTAACACAGCTCAATTATGGCGCATATCCACCTCAAGTGGGGTGACCCCCCCCCCTCCTCTCCCTTCAATCTAACACACACACACACACGCACACAGACACACACACTGGCAGCCAGGTTGTGCCTATGGCAGCTGAGGTGGTGAAGGCCTGCAAAGATGGCATTTTGATGACTATTTGCTGCTACGCAACGCAGCAGCTGGTGCATCAGGGGCCGCCCAGTGAGAGTAAACGCGGGGGGGGGGCAAGACGAGGTGGTGGTGGCAATGGGAAAGAGTGGGGTGAGGTGGAGGGAATCTCGTTTGTTGCCATAGTTTCTGAGAAGATGGGCAAGGGGGTTGCCGAGCTTGGTAGCAAGCAAGAAGAGAAAGACTGCGCCTGTTGGAGGCAGCTGGAGGCAGAATCAGAATCAGAATCAGGGGAAGTTTGATTTTTTTGTGTTTTTTTTTTGTCTCTGAGCCGTAAACTGAGAATCTTGAAGTGAGCTTCACGTCCACGTGGGTCAGAATCAGCTCCTCCGGCCAAATCATACAATGGGCATCAGTAAATATATTTCCCACCTCGTGTCATTTGTAGGCCAAACACACAAGGCACGACTCCCCGCGACAAAAGAATGAAACTAAATGTTTGACAAGGCGCCGGACAAAAGCGGCATTTCACAAAATAACCCCCCCGCCGCCGCCCGCCCCTCTCTGCCTCGGCTGCCCCTCCTCTCCCTCTCTCTGTTCAGAGCCCTGTTCAGAGGTGGGCTAATTCTCTCATCTGTTAACCTCTCTTTTGGGCTCGGGATTACGCTGCAGAATATCAAGGAAACACTAATCCTAAAAAGGTGCCAATCCTCTGCCTGCCCCCCCCCCCCACCGTTTTCCCCCTCCCACTCATTTCACTTCTTTGGTCTCTCGGTAAGAAACTCAGAAAACAACGCAAAGTAACCTCACGGGGCGGGGAGCCGGTGTTTGGAGGCGACGCAGGGACACCCCTCGCATGTGACGACCAGCCTCACAAACCATTCGGGTTCGGGAGGAGCACGCCGCTGCGCTCCGGGTGCAGCAGGCCACACGACACCCCACAGAGTAACAGATGTCAAACACCATCATGGCGGCCATGTTTGAACAAGGCACACACAGATACAAGTGGATCATCAGGCTGTGAGGTAACAACAGAGCAAAGCTGCCAATTTCTCTTAGACTACATTACAAATCTGAGAAACTGGATTACTGCTTTGACGTTTGCTGATGTAAAAACAGATAATTAAAAAAAAAAGAGGCAAAATGTCCCAAAGATGAAATTAATTTTGACTGGCGCTGCAGCTTCTGCATGGCGGTAAATTTATATTTGAGTTGTGGACCAAACTGTCAGAAACAGACTCAGTTCAGGATATTTTCAGGACCAGGTTTCATCCTCACTGGAGAGCGGAAACAATCTTCAGTTTAATTTGAGACTAGTGTGTATGTGGAAATAGCAAATGTGTGTCTGAGGAGGAGTGTGCGTGTCTGTGTGTGATCCTCAGAGCTCGCGTGTGCTCTCTTCTGAGCCGTCTTCACATATGGACCGTAAACAGGGTGATTACCAGACCGGGCTGGGCTCCGCCTGAACGCCACCCAGGGACTCTTTACATCATCAGCGCACTGCTCATGCCCGGCTAAACACACAAACACACACACACACACTAACACACAGCAGCCGCTCGCACACACAAGTACGCACGCTGCAAACGAGGGTCTCCAGGTGACCATACGGTGGCCTAGGAGGAGAGCTGGCTTCATACCGAAGGCTCCTACGCACAGGCTCGGATCTAAATACACACACTCGCACCGGTAACGCTCTCAGATATACAGTTTGTCCTGTAAGTTGATATATATACGTTTCACAAACACAGTCAGGCAAACACACACAGAAGCACACACACACACACACTCAGACATACACACATTATTGGCCCCTGCGAGAGATATACTGCCGTTTCATTCCATTCACTCCAGAGCTGCCTCTATGATATACTGACTACACCGCCTGTTAATACAATATCTGAGCTAGTGCTTTCTATCCAACCTTCCCAGCCGACACACAAAAAGAAATAACTGAATATAACACCGAACATGTGAAACGCACATATCTGCCGTTGTCTGATGCAACGAAATGTTGAGAATGAACCAAACGGTGAAAAAAAAGAGGAACAAAAACAATCCAGATCATTCTGGGTCTGGGCCAATGTTTATCTAACAATAACCATACGTTCAACAACACCTCTGCTTTTTGGCTGCCGTTGCCTACTAATCTTTGTGCGTGTGTGTGTGTGTGTGTGTGTGTGTGTGTGTGTGTGTGTGAGGGGCAGTACAAAAAAAACAAAAAGAAATCATGCAGCAAACAATAGACAATAGCCATTGATTTGGATTTTCTATGTGGATTCTTTTTTCCCCCCTTGAATCAAACTCAGGGCATTTGATAAGTAAAGGATAGAAGACAGAGGTGATGGCGACAGGGTTTGTTTTGTAGTGTGTTAATGTAGCAAGGCAGTGGGGTTGGGCTTTTGTCTTTTTGTTTTTAATAAGCAGACTGGGCTTCAGCACCTGTGATAAGGGACATTCTTTAGCCAGAGAGCTCTGATTCATGTCTTTGAGTAACTCCTTGAGGGCGTTTCTTACTGTAGAGTGGCTCCATTGCTCAGGTGGCAGGTCCTCCAGCTTAGGACAACTGTGGAGAGAGAGAGAGAGAGAGAGAGGAGACACAGGGGGGTGTGGGGTGGAGGAGGTCAGGGAGATATAGGGGGAGGCAAGAGGGAGGAGGAGAGAGGGGGGGATGCAGAGAGAAGGGGGGGGGGGCGAAGGGAGAGAATGAGGAGACAATTCAGATGAGGAGAGGAGACGGAGAAAGAAAAGGAAAGCCAGCAGCCCTGATGCTCTCTCAAATCAAATGATAAAATAAACAAATCATTTCATCTGACTGTGTGTTTGGATGTCCCTCATATGGTGAGAAAAACGATTATAACACCTTTAATAAATTTGACCTGCAATATTACGGAAGTACATTCTGCATCATTTCCTCATCCAAACATCACCGATCTCAAAACAGGTTTTTACTCAATGTGGTCAAACAGATACAAATAATTGAAAAATGATGAATAGAAAAAAAACGCAAGACATATGTTTTATCAACGTACAAAAACATCAAGTGCTGAATTTTGAATTAATTATTCAGTTAATTAGTTCTTCCTGTAAGTCAGTTCAGTCCATTAAATGTCACAAAAATAGAAACAAATCACACAAAGTTATCAAAACCCAAATTGAAAATCAAATCAAAATCCCAGAGATGATAATAAAATGCTGCAAATCTCCTCCTATGAGGAACCAGTGAATGTTTTATGCTTTCAGTCATTTCTGCAATTAATCAACGTAATAAATCTAGTGAATCAAAATTAATAATTTTCCGTCGATCGACTCATCGACCAGTAAAGTGCTCCGTTCCGAAATTCTCCTCAACACAAAGGGTGTAAATTGGGGTTGTTGGCGTGAGCGCAGCCCTGTTTTACTGATGAATTATGGCTAAATCCCTGGAACGATCAGATAGGTAGAGAGCGGTGGAGACAGAGAGAGGAAACCAGAGAGAACGAGAGTCTGAACACACACGGGCCCCTGCTCGCTTTCCCTGCTGCAAGCGCCCCTCCAAGACAGACAGATTTCATTTGGCGCATCAAGCAGATGCATCTGGAGATTGCTCTGTCTCTCTCTCTCTCTCTGTGCCTGCCTCGCTCTCTCCCCCCTCTCTTTCATATTCTCTCTCTCTCTCTCTCTCTCTCTCTCTCTCTCTCTCACTCTCGTTCTCTCTCTCCTGATTGTTCTGATTAGTTAATTACTTTATACAACACATCTGCTGGATTGATGCATGAATTATACATTAGCTGCATGTGGCGACTATTATTTCGTGTTACTTCTACCTTCCTGGCTCGTTGTGCTCGGCAAAACAATTTAAGGTGTTACTGGCTAGATTTCTGTGGCGGTCGGGGTTTGGGGGGAATTGGAGGGATGGCGGGTTTGGGGGGGAGAGAGAAGGGGGAAAAACAAATACAAAACAATAACAATACTGACAACAATATGCAGAACAAAAATCCAAATAGATTTATGTATCAAATGGGTAAATTGGTTTTGCTGTTAGTGTAGTGCTGCTGTCGCTAACGGCAGGAATTCAGCTCCGTTCAGCTTAGAAATGAGAAATATATTTACGCGGTGGAGCGGGAGCCGAGCGCCCGGTTTGCGCTCCACGTGTGTGAGACGTATGTATCGCTGAATTACTTTTCGGTAAAACCTGCCTTGACACTTTGCAAGTGAGGGAGATGAGACGTTGAGCGAGGTTGTGATGAGTGCCCATTGTGTGCGTGTGTGTCCGTAAATCTGTCAGTTGGCGGCGTTGGGGAAACGTTACGAGCGAGGAGATAGCGCCGGGTTAGAAAAAGGGATGCGTGGAACGTTCCCGAAGCTAACATCTGCTCGTGAGGGAAAACACACGGCCTCTCACACACACACACACACACACACACACACACACACACACACACACACACACACACACACACACACACACACCTTAGACTGCTCCAGCAGCCAGAGCCTCTGGGGAGAAGGAAGTGAACAAGAGGAGGGAAGGGGAGAGAGAGAGAGAGAGAGAGAGAGAGAGAGAGAGAGGGGTAGTGGAGAAAGACAGCTATCTGTGCATTCAGGGCTAGCAATGCCGGAAATAAACACAACCTTCTGTACGCTGAGAGGTGGACGCTTGCACGTCAATGTGTGTGCGCTTGACTGGTGAAGGCGGGTGGTGGTGGCGGCGGCGGCGGTGGTGTTGCTGGTGGTGGGGGGGAGAAAGAGGGAGAGAGCAGGAGGAGAGAGGGAGAGGTAGAGCGAGGTAGGAAAAGAGTAGGAACAGCTCTCCAGAGGGTTGCAGAACACTGGGTTAGCGTGCAGCTGGCACAAGCCTCCACTCAGCTGTGTGTGTGTGTGTGTGTGTGTGTGTGTGTGTGTGTTTTGAGTCTATGAGCACATACGAGCCGGTTTCTGTCTATATCTATAAACGCTTGTATGCTCTCACTGTGTGTATAAATACAATGGAGCCTCACACCTACAGAGCAGCATTTAGCCGACAATATGGAGAGTGATGGCAGTCGACAGCGAGCGCTACCCAGTCGGTGAGGGACGGTTTCAGCTTGTTAAGTCTTCTGCTTTATTATCACGACGATGCTGAATTCGGATTCAGAAGAAGTATAGTTCACTTGAAATAGCCGATGCAGCCCAGGTTTATTTATCGTACTATTTCAGGTGAACAACCTCGTATTCATCTGTGGTCCGAGTCATTTTTAGCCGCGCACTTTTCCAGGTTTCCAGCCACGTTCACTTTCTACTGTGAAAAGAGCTGAGGCAGAGCCAGGCTAAAAAAAAAAACCACTCTTACTTTATTATCATATTTCTGTTAGGTTTTGTCCCCCCCCCCCAATGCAAAACATGCACATTAGTTAACATCACTTAGCAGTTAAATTTAGAGCAGCAACAAAAGATAAATCCTCTTCATCACGTACCACAGCGTGAACTCAAACGTTAGCCAGGACAAGGGGAGGATTTTGGTGACTGCGTTCACATCGATTTAACAAATAAACCAATCCCAACGCCGGGAGAACACATTTTCTCTATTTAAGGGGTTTTTCTTTTTGCATTTCCTGGGAGATGTGAGCGTTTTGAGTCTGTGTGAATGAGTAATAAAGCTATTCTCAGTATCAAACACGCAGAGGGCATTGGTAGATTGGCGCCTGCCTCTGCTGGAAGTAGATATTAATAAATGTAACTGTGCCTCTATGTGTATATAAGAAAAAAATGTGGAATCATCTACACGCATTTTAACTTGTGCACAAACACACAGGGGACAAATTACAGGAGGGTTAGGGTTGTGACTTAATAAAGCACTTTATGTTGGTATGAACGTTCTGAGGGTTATTTACAAGGTTTTTCTAGTTATTTAGTGGCTTCTAGAGAACGTTTTCAAAGTAATTAAGACGACTGAGGTCCTTTAAGAAGTCGCAGCGGTCAGTGAGGAGGTTCCAGAGGTTTTTAAGAGTCTCTAAGGTTTCTTTTGGAGGTTCTACTGGTCACTGAGAAGGTTCTACGTAGAGTTTTAGAAGGTTTAGCGGTGAACAAGAAGGTTGTTATGGTTCTTTTGGTTCTTTATGGGGACTTTCATAGTGTCTAAAAAGCCTGTAAGGGAATGTAGGGTCCCTCCAGGTGGTCAAACATTGACGGGGGGATTTTGCAGTGATGCATTCGACAATGTCCCCCACCCACCATCAGCAAAACACAGTTCCTGATTTAAACTACACAGAGAAATATCTGGGTGTGTTTCTCACCTGTGCAGCTGGATCTTAAGCGTGACCACGTGGTAGACGTCCTGCAGCATGTCGGCCACTGTGGCATCCGGTGCGTCTGTCACGTATGACAGGGGGACAGGGTTCCACTTCCCCACCTGAATCATGCCTGAGAGATGGATTGTGCATAAAAACACAAACACGGGTCAACGATCATGACTCACATGGACACGGATAAAGAACAAGAGTGTGTCAATGAAACTTTATAAAGCTTTTTCGATCACTAGGCTACAGGTCGTCTCCCCGGCACTATCCCGGTGACACAGGAGCTCCGTGCAAACTTTTATTTGTTACTGAAATCACAACAACCACGTCAGAACTTCTGCTGAGACTACCTTAAAAAAAGCAGCAACCCACACAGCAGGAAGTGAGGAGGGATACTGCTCATGGGAGCAGTGAAATAAGATGTGTGATTCTGTGTGTGTGTGTGTGTGTTGAAGTGTGATGGACAGGCTATAATAAAAGAGCATGCTAAGAGGCACCTTGAAACCGCCACCCTCAGCCTGTGTGTTCTCTAGTGCAATTAGCAGACCCTTTCCTCCGCCGGCCCCTCCCACCTACTGAGTCACCGAGTGTATGTGTGTATAAATATATACTGTACGAGTGTGTGTCTGTGTGTTTGACTTGCTGAGAATGTGAACGTGCATGTAAGCATTTTCAGTGGGTAAGCCTGTGTGTTTAGACTGTGTGGGAATGAGTGTGTGTGTGTGTGTGTGTGTGTGAGTCTCCTGTCTGGGATCAGTGTCAGGATGTGTTACTGTGGCTTCAGATCTGCAGGCACTGGGCTCTTATGGTCACAGACTGTGTGAGTTTGAGTGTGTGCACTCGTAGCAGGCCGTCAGAGAACGCCGTACAGAGGACGTTAATGAGTGTCAGAGAGACGAGGAACGAGAGAAGACGAACGAAGAGACAACGGCGGTTACCTTTGGCCTGAGCCGCCGAGCTGTGGGAGTAGCCCAGCGACAGCAGGGCCATCTCAATGAGCTGGTTGAAGAGCATGTCCTTACGCACCAGGACGAACTCGGCGTGCTCCTCCTTGCTGTCGAAGTCCATGGGGTTCTCGTAGTGCTCGACTACACAGAACACAGGCAGCATGTTGCCTGAGGACACAGAGACACACAGACGTCAGTGAGAAACAGCGAGAAGCTCACATGTCTTCATGTGTTAACTTTGACCTTCAGTAGTCGGTGTGTTTCACAAAACGACACGATTGATGATGAGTGGTCGATGATTATGTTATGTTGAGGTCGAGGGTCGGGGGGATTATGAGCAAGTGAGTGGATTGCTGAAGAGGGGAAGTCTCACCTCTTGGTCTTTATGACAAACTCAATGTGAGGAATCAAACTCCTTAGGGGCACGATAATACGCTTTCCACCAAGATTACACAAAAACAACTGATGCGAAGGATGCGGGTCAGGGAAGAACCCATCAAATGCTGGTGCAGAACTGGATCAGGGGTCAGATCCAGGAATTGTTTATTCACTTTCTTTTAAATTGTGAGATTTAAACGTTTTGTTAAAAACAATTAACAGATTAACATTAAGGAGACTGATATCTATGAGTGTGTGAAATACTGGGTGTCGTTCTAATCCCCTTTAAATAAACTATTAGAGGATTCCTTCAGTCTTAGTGTTTCTTCTCCACGGCTTTAAGATGATAACACAGATGTTGCACCGGGCCCTGTGATGACGAGCATGAGTTGTGTGTTTAATAAGAAAGTTTACATATAAATGGCAAATGAAAAAAACGTTTGCTTGAGCGTTAAGCAGCCAGAGAAAGAATCCCTCGACCCTTGTGTCTCCTTTTGGCACAACGCACAGTTTATTCACTGTGGAGGTGAAGGGATCACATTAGCCTTCCTCTCTGCCTGCCAACCCAAAATCAGCTTCCCATGATGCAGCGCTTCGAGTCCCGAGCCACCTCTGCTCCCGAAGGTTTCACTACCCCCCCGTGTCAACAGTGTCTCTGCTGCGAGGTGGAACGAGCGACTCCTGTCCAAAGACTAGTCGAGTGTTCAAGGGACCCAATGTGCAAATATCACCCACGGTGTTGTTTTTACACCGACACGGGGGCAGCTCGGACTTCTGAAGCCTCAGTCCGAATGGAAACAACCGCAGGCGATCGAACTTTTGTCAAAGTGTTAATGAGGGCCAGCGTCTACCGCTTGTACTGTACTTAGCAAATCCTACAGTGTTTATGAGATGGCCCTGCTGCCCCTCGTTCTCAATGGGTCTCCACCCGACCGTCACCTGGAAACATTTCTGTACGTTCATTGTCCGCGCCGATTAATATTTTCCAATCCCAGGCATTCCAGAAGATGTACACAGCGCTGGCAAAACAATCAATAAGCCGACAGATGCCAGGGAATGTGCTGAAAGAGCTGCTTTTCTCCTCCCCTGATTTTAATAGATAAAGATCTAACAATAAAGACTGCTGTGTAGGTTCATTTGGGGGATCAATACTGGCTTTGTTTCCAGGGAGCCCGGAGAGGGCTGCTGTAAATATTGTTTCGGGCTCGGACACAATGCCCAGTGTGGGCCCTCTGCGAAGCCTCCGCGGCGGACCGCCCACCTCCATCGGCTGCTTCGCCCTTTACCCAGGAAGAAACTTATTTGAAAAAAAAACTGATGCGAGGAATAGGGTGGAGGAGGGGGGAGAGCAATGAGGAGGCTTTGGAGGAGCAAACGTTGCAGGAGGCCAAGAGAAGCAGAGATGATGGAGGTGAAAAATTAGGCTCTCTCGGTTGGAGTGCGACACGTAGATTAAAGGAGCAAATAAGAGAAACGGCCCATCTGAGGACACTCACACAGCCGCATTCCAAGAGTTCCTGAGTCCCTCTTGCCCAAAGAAAGCCGAAGCGGCCAAAAACACAAACAGACGAGCCGCGGCAGCCAAGTGCAATAACAGCCCCGAACCTGCAGGTTTTCAAACTCATTTCCAACCCACTAAAAAACCAAACAAAAAACACACAACCGTAAAAACTGTTCATACTTGAGATGGGCTTTGCCCGCCGTGTTTTTCACCAGACGACACCAGTTATATTAAAAAGCTATGTCATAATCTCAAAGTAAAGGACCCCCCACCACCCCCCCCCACCCACCACCACCGTCCTTAAACAGCAATGGCTCTTAAAGGACTCAAACTTTCCCTTAATAAACAAATGCCAGCGCAGGAGGTGCAGCGGCTGGAGAGAGGAGCAGTGACACAGCGCTATGCAGCACGACACGAGGATAATTCTCACAGTGTTCCTCTAATAGCTATTGTCTGGGCAAATAAGTGGGAGTGTGTGTGTGTGTGTGTGTGTGTGTGTGTGTGTGTGTGTGTGTGTGTGTGCTGATATGACTACCACTGTTGAAAGGTTTAAGAGTTTTGGAGCACATGCAGGGGGCTGTGGTGGGTGGGAGATGGTGTGTGTGTGTGTGTGTGTGTGGGAAGGGGGATACTTAAACAGCTCTCCTCTTTATGTTGTGTATTCTCTTACACAAATACACACAGCACTCAGTTTGTATTCCCTGGCTCTGCAACTAAGAGTTAATTAACGTCATTGATCATTTTATAAAATGTTTGATTAATTAATGGATCGTTTAGTGTGTGAAATGTCAGAAATCAGGGCTGCAACTTGTGAACACTTTCATCAGCAGTTAATCTATATATTATTCTGTCCATTAATTGTTTTGTTTGGAAAATGTAAAGGGCAAAAAAAAAAGTGAAAAACAAACATCACATCAAACGTGAAATATTCAAACTGTTTTGTCCCGTTAACGGTTAAAAGACAGAAATATTCAACAGAGAAAAACAAGCAGCACACGTGTTGTACATTTTGTGTTTCTGCCTTTTGGATGGTGAACTAACTAGTTTGGTAAGTGATTAGTTGATCAGGTAAACAGTTAATCGACAAAGTGTTTCAGCTCAGGAACAGTAAGAAGTGCTTCTCGCAATTTCCCAGACCTCAACGTGCAAAACCAAAATATTTACAATCATTTGAAACTGAGAAAATCTGACAATCTTTACGTTTAAGCTGCTGAACACGGCAGACGTTTGTTTCTTTATGCTCAATGACTCACGAACCTGAAATCAAACACAACTGTCGATTAACTTTCTTCCGATCGAGTACACAATCCTCTCAGAGTAAGTGCAGACACACCCTCTCCCTCTTACCCCTCTTGTGGCAGGTCTTCAGCAGGTGGCCGGTGGGTTTGTAAGGGACCCCGGCGAGCTTGGCCCCGGTGCTGCCCAGCCTGGCTCGGCCCAGGGGGCTGCCGTTCTGCTCCAGCCGGAGCAGCTTGGCCGGCGGGGCCTTGGCCTCGGCCATGCTGTTGACCAGCTCGGAGTTCTCCTTGCCCAAACACGCCTCGCTGAGATGGTCCATCATTCTCAGCACCTCTGCTCACTATCACCTGGGGACAGAGAGACATTCGAGTGTCAGCGGAGACGAATGTGTGACACGAACCAAGCACAAGGACCAGCAGCTACAAAATCCTTCCTGTTGACATCACTGACATGTGAAGACGTGAAAAAAAAAACGTGCTTTAAGTAATGGAGACCTCTGAGAACCGACCCGTCACGGCAGTAACTGTCGATTCGCCTCAGTAATGACAACTCAGGCCGCGGTGACGTTCTCGTGCCACTGTAATGTTCCCATTTTCCAATGCATGTATTATGTATGGGTGTCCCGCTAGAGATTCCCATGCGAGAGGGGGCAAACAAGCCCTGGTTTTTAGTGCAAACACATTAATTTGCTGGGAGATTCCACTTGAATGGATACAGTGCAGTTTAAGGAACAAGGTTCTGCTGCTGCGGTGCACGCAGAGACAGAGAGAGAGAGGGGGGGGGGGGGCGGCAGAGGGAAACTAACGTAATTCACTTTCTGAGTCACTTCTTGTGGCTTCACATTCCAGGCGCTGCTGCTCAGGGGGAAGGCAAAAGGCCGCAATGTCATTTCACTGCGACCCGACGCACGCATTAGCACGCGTGTCCGCAGACACCAGGCCACACGGCTGCTACAGGTGTGGAACTTTCATTTGAGATCCTGCAAAGTGAAAAGTTGAACAAGTTGTCGGGATTGGAGGACACAGGCAGCAACTTTGAAAAACAGAGTTGCTGACTCATTATCAGACAAAGTTAAAGTGAGGAGAGGAGAGAAAGATGGATGCTTCACCCACAGGTGCACACACACACACACACACACACACACACACACACACACACACACTGACGAGAGCTCCCTGCAACTTTTAGGGTCAGACTCCTACTTGTATAACAGATATGTGGCCGCGTGTGAAGCTGCGAACAGAACAGTGATTGTGTGGATGCAGGTTGACGCACGCCGCTGATGGACTGTCGTTATCAAAAGAGCGAAAAGGGCAAAATCATCCACCCCCACACAAAAAAGATCATGAACTCCCCCATTCATAACATGCAATGAGGCAACTAATTCCCCACAAATAAGAGGAGGAGGAGGAATCCAGACCCGGATACAGCCTGGATCCAGGTCAGGGTTGTTGTTTTTTCATAAGAAGTCATAATGAATCAAATGGACCCAGAGGAGGAAGTTTAAAGGTAGAAGTTGAACCACCAACCTGAACAGCAGCACTTCAGCACTGGAGAGCATAAAACACCGGCTGCACGGAACGCGTCTTCTCCAAGTTTGGAAAAAGGGAAAAAGTCCTCTGGTGTGATCTGTCTCTGTGTCTCTGTCTCTGTGTCTCTGTCTGTCCCTACGCGTGCATGGCTGCAGAAAGGAAGAGCTGTTCTTTAATGAATGAGTGTGTGTGAGAACAGACGCTTCCTCCTGCTCCTCTGCGCGGAAAACAACAACAACAGCGACCCGGCGGATCTGCGGAGGAGACGAGGTCGAGACGGACCGGGAGAGGCGAACATTGGCGTGTGTGTGCGCGCGTGTGTGTATCGGTGGCTAATCCCGTCCGACTGCCGGGGAAAAGGCGACTACAGGCGGCGACACGGAGTCCGCGTCCGTCGCTTCCAAGTGCGGGCGACTTCTGCGCTAGTTGGCGCCCCGGCATCCGCGTCGCCTCCGCGGCGGCGGAACGGGAGCAGCGGCCGCCGCCGCCGCCGCTGCTGGTGGTGGTGCTGCTGCTCCTCCTGCTGCTGCCGCTGAGAACCGGAGCAGCTCGGACACACACATGAACCAACAACCGCCGGAGAACCACATAAAAACACACACACACACACACCAACAAAACAAAAAAAAAATCAGGCTCAACGTCGGCTTGATTTCACCCGGAGATAAGCAGAGATAAGCGGCCGGGTGATCGGCTCCGTGTCGCGCCGATGTGGACTCGATATGCGGGAACTCGGAGCAGGTTAGCGGGGATTAAAAAAAAACACACACAACCACACACGGGTTGGGGGTGGATGGGGTGGGGGGGGGGGGGGTTCAGGAAAAAAGAAAAAGTGGCGTTTACTTTCCCGGTGTCGAGCATAAATAAAGGCTGCACAGGAGAGCTGCTGCCCGCGGTAGTAAGAGGAGGAGGTGTCCTGCTGCCTGGTGGATCCGGACCGAGCTCCCCTCTCTCTCCCTCCCTCTGCCTCTCTCTGTCTCCCCCCTCTCTCTCTCTCTCTCTCTCTCCCTCTGTGTCCCCATTAAATTATTAGTTGTATTGACTCATCACTCCCCCCCTCTCTCTCCCTCTCTCTCTCTCTTTCTCTCTCTCCTCCTCTCCTCTGCTGCTCCCCCTCTCTCCTCAGTTCAGATGGCGTGGTGCAAGGAGAAGGGGTAAAAAAAAATAATAAAATAATAGGGGGGGGACAGAAGGAAGGATGGTGTGTGTGTGTGTGAGAGAGAGGGGGAGGGAGAGAGAGGTGGGGAGTGTGTGTGTGTGTGTGTGTGTGTGTGAGAGAGAGAGAGAGAGAGAGAGAAAGTGGGATAGAGATCATTTCACTTTATTATAAGAAAAAGTAGAGGATGAGGCAAAAGATGATTCCTGCACATCTCAGGCCCCAAAGTCCAGGAGTCAAGTGGAGAAAGTACACACACACACACACACACTTAATCCTAACCCCCCCCCCCCCACACACACACACACACACACACACACACTCTATAGTTTTGAGGACACTTGCATTCCTTAGTCCCTTAACCATAACCATAACATAAACCTAATTCTAACCAAAACACCACGTCTCAACCCTCAAACATGGCTTCACATTTGTGAGGACCAGTCAAAATGTCCTCATAAAGATAGTATTGAACCAAAATAATATAGGAAGACATGCACACACACACACACACACACACACACACAATGGAGAGGATGAACGCTGGTGCGATTTCCGGCTGTGCGCGCAGGAATTTTTAATCAGCTTGATTAGTGTGAGGCGGTCCTGCATTTATTACAGAGCGACACACACACACACACACACACACACACACACACACACACACACACACACACACACACAACCATACCTTGATTCCTGATGTGCATTATTTTTTATTTAACTTTTTTAAAGCATAGTTGTTATTTTTACTACATATTACACGTTGAACACAGATACATGTAAAGCGAACTCTTTGACCTTCAGTCTCAGATTCACGACAGCTTCAATAAAGTAAATAGAACCTCCAAAAAAACATGTACGTCCCCACCACAGAATAAATTAAATTAAAGGGAATCTCTGTATACGCTATCAGAAAGTAGGTCCATATGTGAAGTCTCTTTATTCTGTATGGTAATAAAAACTATTATTACTATTAAACTACAAAATGTCCTGTCAATGTTTTTATACTAGAACTAAAACACCAATACTACATTTTACATTTTACTTTTTTAAAAGACTGCATCATGAGAGCAATATACACTCAGACTTTACAATAATAAATATCTGATGGGCTTTAAAAATGTGGTAAAGTCTACATTATGATTTTGTCTAATATTTAGCTATTGCATTTAAATAGACATATTTATTCAGCAAACAAATAAAAAAAAATGTGCTGATGAATGTATTTTCTCTTTATATTTATATAATTTAGGTCAATTTAAAAACACTAAATGATGTATATATATATGTTATACAAATCCCATGATAAGCTTAATGTAAATCTAAATAAGTAGTTAAACCTCTTCATGCTACGAGCAGAGAGGTCAGTTTCGATGGGATGTCGTCTCACTGCATCGACGAGGGACTATTTTCTGCTCAGCGGAGTGACTGTTGTCATTATTCTGTATGTTTACCTCCGCGGCAGGTCACAGCCTATTATGTCAAACTGTATTATATAAAAATATTAGACAAGCTAATCTCTGTTGGTATTTGCAACAAAAGCAAACTGTCAGAGAAGAGGAGGAGAAGAAAGGAGGAATGTTGAGAGGCTGGAAAGTGACACAATCGCTGCAGACAAAAGCTCCTCAAGTTGACGTGCGATCTATTGTTGTTATTATTTTATAAAAACTCTTTGTTGCTCCACAGGAAAAATATTAGACAAGGTCATCGCTGTTGATATTGTCAATAAAGGCCTGATATGGGGTTGGTACTTCACTTTAAAACGACCCGATAACTGCTTCACTTTGTGAAACCACACAGTCACACGGGTCGTACAAAGAGCAAGAGGAGCACAGTGTGTGGGGCAAAAGGTCAAGGTCAAGGCCACGGGGCTGAAACATGAAATATACTGAGCTCATGGATGTAAATTGTATTAAAGAGCATGAATCTTTGGCAACAGAGGTCAAATAAAAAGCCAGATGGGTCCAATATCTACATCAAATGGAAAATAAGCTTCTGTCCAGGTTGTGCAAGAACAAAAACAGGAAACCCACACTAAACAGGAAGTGCGCACACCTACAGTGTCGCGACGAGAACGTCAGAGGTTACGCGTCGACCAGTGGAGGTCAGGCGCGCTGTGAAACCGCTACGTAGAACTGCATGGTTTTTTAAAGTAAATCTTCACGTGGGCTCATGAATTCCATCTGTGTGAGACCGTAAATACAGTAATAGCACACTGTCGCACACAAAGCTGTTGTTTCATAAACAAATGCAAAACCACAGACATGAGCTGCTCGGCTTAGAAAACAGAAAAACCACAGTCAGGTGAGAACAGACGTCGCAGCGACTCTGACTATGAAGGAAAGAACGCTCTTCTTAATGGAAGGGGCGTTTGTTTTAGGGTAAATCTGGCAAAGCAATCGTGGAAGAAGTGATGGCTTATTGTTTTTCATCGCGCCGCGTAAAACGGTTACAGTTACACATCTCATTCATCCCTCACTTGTGAAACCGAGTCATTGTTCCACCCCCCCCCCCCCCCCCCCCCCGATGTGAGGTCGAAAGTTTACTCATTTCCAAAACACATCTGTGTCCAAAAAACACTAAACAGCAGCAGGACGGTGATGAAGCTTTTACTGGGGAAAAAAAGTACACTGTGAAACTCACCTTTCACACCGGCCCTGCTACACTGACACGGAGGTGGCATCAGGTGTGAGTATTCAGAGGGCGGCAGCTTTTTAAAAGGGGTCCCACATCTGTGACTGTGTGTGTGAGTGAGTGAGTGTGAGTGAGTGAGTGTTTAAACAGGAAATGGAGGAGTTGTTGAACACACAAGCAGAGGTCGCTGCACGGATTCGGTGATCAATTCTTACCTGAGCCGCTCTCTGTGTTTCAGTGAGCGGCCAACGCAGTGAGAGCAGTGAACCCGAACAGGAGACACAGCTGTGGCGGTTCAATCGTTCTGCTTCAGAGTCTGAATAAAGGACTCAAACGGTGGAATAATCACTGTGTTTTTCACCGAATATCTGAAATTGCAGGTCACTGAGGAGAATCAAAGTAAAAATTCACGAAGTTGCTGTTTATCCAGAGTTTCGTGCGACTAACGAGGAGGAATTTGTCCCGTCGATGTGTTTTTTTTTGGTAATTTTCACAGAAATAAATAACAAAAACCAGGCCGAATTTTGCCCTTTTTTAAAAAACACGAGAAGCATTGTTTTGTTTTTGCAGCAACGTGCCTCCTGCTCATGTTCACCAGTGTCACTGTGATGTGCAGCAACATGAATCACACAGAGACGCTGCTGCAGCCCCCACCCCCCCTCCGCACACCAACAGAACCTTCACCTCAGCACATCATTCTGCATCACCTCAACCTGCACGCCATCGCTGCACAACATCCTGGATGTTGACACCTTTTCCACGTCGCGGTGTTTTACACGATGTTCACTGTAGCTTCTCTCGTCTCTCTCTCTCTTTGTTTTTGTCTCTACCCTCTCTCTCTCTCTCTCCTTGGCCGTGGATAGCAGCGTTCGGAAAAACAGGAGCGACGGTGAAAGCGAGCCATTGTCGGCAAATGCTCTTTTCTATCTGGCATGACGCAAGCAGCCGCAGTCATTTCCACTGTGATTGTCGGGCACCATCAGAGAGCATCGATAACCCCTGCCAGGCCTTGGCACCGCCAACAGGTGCCGGCACTGCCAGCGAGGTTGGCACTGACGTGGCTGTGAAAACCCTCTGACATCCAGAAGGGCACAGATTTGCACTGAATGCACCACTGAATCAACACTGCTGATTATCAATTAACATATACCGTTTTGTATCACAAAGAAAAGGAGAGGGGGAAAAAATGGGTTTTGAAACACAGAAAGCCTGTTTAAAAATACTAGCTGTGTGCTGTTCTAATCACGTGCTGAATACAGATTTAGCCCTGTTCAAGGTGGGTCTTTACAAGCCTGTGTGGCTTTGTGTCGGGCAGATACAGTATGTCGTGTGCCGCGCGTGTACACAAGTGCAATTGTTCAGGCGGTATTTTGTGCTCGTTGGCTACGTTTGTAAAGAAAAGACGAAAAATGACACGAGAACCACGACAGACTGATGCTACATCCCAACAAAAGACACCTCGCATTTAAATGTCAGGAGTCGCAGCATTACGCCGCAGATCCATTTCACATCACTGTCGGTTTTCACCACTTATCTGCAGTATCACATCTGGGCCCCGCTGCTGTTTAAACCACATGTTGACATCTCTGAGGGGATGAGGCATGATTTCTTTAAATCAAGACGCTAATAATCTCCAGACAAAGGGAGAAAAGACTGAAAATGACTGAGAAAATGTCTCATCGCTGGCGCCTGCTCTTACTGTACGTAGGTGTTGTGATGTCTTCATGCTCGCCACTTGTGATGCGTCTAATGGGCATTAATACGATTATTTGGATTACTAATACAAATTAGTCTGCGCATCAAGTCTGAGCGCACGACGCAGAACAGCACGGGCGCTGTCACCGGTTCAACTTTGAGCGCTTTCTGCAAGTGTCGCCCGCAATAATAAAACACACACACACAAACATAATAGTGTTATTAGTGGCTGCAGAGGATTAAATAATCTGTCGGGGGAACGTGTCAAAGCACGCCTGCGTCAGCGTGGGTGCATGCGTGAACCTCAGAGAGGCAGAGGATGAAAAATGGGAAAACACGGGTGGTTTACATCAGATGCCGTGAATAACAAGCGAGCAGTTAAATGGGAAGTAAAAGTGACAAAAAGATGAAATCAATCTCATGTCTGAACAAAAACAGTGACTGAATGGAGACGATGGTGTTTCCTGCGTTAACGATGTCTGGTCTGAATTTTTTATATCGTGAATGAAACGACGACAAAGGGAGGATTCTGACACTCGGGAATTAAGAGATGATTTAGTGCCGTTCGCGTTCGCGGGTCATTATGTGGCTGAATGAGTTTCAAAATGTTACAGGCTGCCCCCCAAGACGTGTGTTATTAAAATTAAATGTTAGGTTTTAATACAAAAAAACTAAATATGGAAAGTCTGGACACCTGCGATCACAAGCATCATCATTTCGTCTGCACAGGTTTCACTTTCCTTCATCCTCTTCTCTGAAATTAATGGTCTGTTTGTCTGTGACGCCTTTTTTCCTTTTTATTCTCATCTGTTGCACAAACACACAACTTGGCTTCACGTCTGCGCGGAGTTCAGGGGTGAGACGCTCTATTAATGTTCCCTCCTCAAACATCTGAGCACCGTGAGAAATTGCCTAATCAGTTGTTACAAGGTAACCACAGATAGACTAAATATTCCATAATGAACACATCCACCAAATCAAATTAGTTTCGTGTTTTTCCATCAGCCTCTAATACAGCGAGTGTGGCTTTCAATTACTGGTGAAATAAGGTGATTTCTACATTTCTCATATGTCCGCGCTTCGGTGTGGGAGGACGCGGAAAAAAAGAGACAGAAAGAACAAGGGGGGATGTAATGAACCAAGAGTCGGCTCCAAAGTGCTTAATTGTTTTATAATCATATGAAGTCGACAGAAATAGCAGCAGAGTGAGTGGTCTCCACCCCAGGTCTGCGAAACACGAAGGTCTAACACCCGTCGGCCTCATCAGGTCTCTGCGCTGAGACCTGGTTGGTTTTTTTTTTCTCATTTGCCTTGTTCTCACCTCGTAACTCTCCACTCTCGACACCCACACTTTCGGTGTGCGGTGTGCACTGTACACCATGCAGCTCCCACACAAGATGCATGCCACACACGTCGACATACACGTACATCCGCCGTGCAGGCTGCGCTCGAGTCGATCGAGGCCTCTCTGCCTTCCGGGCCTGAACCCGGACACTACAGTCGGCCTCTGTGTCATCAGTCTTGTGTCACAGGAATCTGCATTAATGATTCTAAACTGGATTCCCACCCGGCCCGCTGAGAGGACCCTTCACCGCCTTGTTTATCACCCCCTCCCTCGCTCCCTCCCTCACCCTCCTCGCCTTTATCGAATTATAAAACCAATTAGACATAGAACAATCAACAGGCATCAGAGGCAAAGGCCGTTTTTTTTAAAGAAATTACTTTTCTGTCACTGCTCGCTGGACCCCGGTCATCACATGACCGAATAATTAAACTCTAATTTCAGCCTCGTGGATCGCAACAAATAAACAGTCAATAGAGTTAGAAAGACAGTCGTGTTTGTGTGTCTGTGTGAGTGTGTCAGAAGAGAGAGAGAGAGAGATACTGAGGCATGGCCTTGTGGCACAGGCCGAAGGGGCGAGAGAGGCCACCGCATCCCGCAGGGTTTCTCCTGCCGTGGGGGCAGGGGGGGGGGGGTGAAGGGCACAGTAACGCGGCCTCGTGGGGAGGTCCTGGTAGTGTTTAGGAAACGAAGGCAGGTGACGGGATGGTGTTACTCGCCTCGGCGTGCCAGGAGCGACGCTGTGCGCCGAGATGAAGGGGAGAGATGCAATGTGAGCGTGTGGGGGGAAAAGAAAAACGTCTCTTAATATCGAGGCTTATGCAGAAGTGTTGAATAAGAGGTGCAGACTTAAGGATGAGGTTCTTTATCTGCACTATTTTTCCTTTGCACGTTTAATCCCTTGTCAAAGGATGCGTCATCCATCCAGTTGAACAAAACAGTTGATAAGGCAAGGGTGTGTGTGTGTGTGTGTGTGTGTGTGTGTGTGCGTGTGTTTGTGTGCGTGCACGCCTCATGTGTATGAGGCGGAGGGAGAGAATACAGTATCTGTTGAAATTGTTTCATTGGAGTATGTGGGTGGGTATTAACAACCTGATCTTAGCGGGATGTGCTTCCTTCTAAATCGCTCTCTTTTTCTTTCTCTGAACAAAGGATTCAGAAAAACCTACACAGATCGGATGAAGACAAGCGTTGGAATAAAAGACAATGAGTTTTTTTTTTCTTTTCTTCTTCTTCTCCTCAAGAAATAAAATTTAAAAAAAACCCACTACATACGTTGAGACTTGTAATAACGTAATTTGAACCATGAAAACTTAAACGTAAATGATATTTGCCACGGTAGCATGAAGCGCGCTAAATGACAACAAGAGCAACAACACAAAGAAAATCCACAAACATAGGAGGGATGTCATTTCGCAGAAGCGTGACGAAACCGACATGACGGACTTCAGTTTCTTTTTTTTTTTTTTTTTGGTATCTCCCGGGGGTGGGTGGGGGGGGGGGGCCCACGCCAACCCATCCGAACGAACGGGGCTGATTGTGAGGACCCAGAAAACAATGTGACGCTTTTATCACTAAGCCAAGGAATCTGGATCAACACTATGCAAAACATATGCCAGAATAAATCCAGTCCAACGTGCTGGGACAACGTAAAAAAAAACCAACCACTACCCCCCCCCCCCTTCTCCTCTGTTTCTGCTCGTATGAAAGAACTTTTTCCAGATAATGACAAAATGATCTGTAACTCCCTGAATCACACGCTGCACCGTGCACCCAGGGTGGTATGTCTGTAAGTGTCAGAGGAGGGGAGGGGGGGGGCGTTCTTACATATCTGAGCCCTGGAATGCAGCCGTCATTATTAACACACCAACCTTTTTTTTTCCTTTTTCTCGCAAACCAGTTGCAGCATGTCATCCAAAAAAAAAATAAACACTGGGAATCATTGTTATCTGTCTCCGCTATTAGCAATCATAACAGAGCTATTTCATACAGGGGGAGGGAAGGGGTGGGGGGGTGGGGGGGGGGTGGAATCCCCAAAGAGCCACACATTAAAAAAGAACGAGACAGGCCTCTTATTTACTGGCGACAGTCTAATAAATACATTTGCTGGCAGCTAAACAGGTATTTACTCTGCTCCCTACCACAGGTATAATTTCACTGTTTGCTGAGCTGTTATTTTCGCTACAGTGATAATTATCGAGGTGGTAAAGAAAGACGATTAATGGTTTTAGCCGAGATATCAGCCTCAGCAGAGTGAGGCACAGCCCAGATCTAAACTCCCAGCAAATACTCAGCAGTCGGCGGTTTTAATAATTTCTTCCATTGCTGCAGGAATTTACACAAAGCTGAGACGCCGTAGCTTTTTGTAAGCATATAGAGGTTTTTTGTTTCTTTGCATGTGCAAGGACAAAAACTTTCCCCGCAGGTTTTTTTATATTTCTCTGAAAGCAATAAAGCTGATTATGCAGAGTATAATTTAATTTTAAAGCAAAGTGGAGAAGCGATAAAATCCTTTCACTTAACATCATTTCAAAAACAGACTAGAAGGCAAAAACAACAACGGAACAAAAAAAAAAAAAAAAGGAATCACAACCTGTTGTCTCCGACGTGCGGACTAATTGGTCTCTCAGGGTCACGGGACAAAGTTTGCTCTCCTCTGACGAGCTGCTCTTCATCGTCTGTTAACCTGACGATAATTGAGCGCCGGGGCACGTCAACACGCAGCCGCCGTGTTGCTCTTAACTACTCTAGTCGACGCCGGAGGAGTGTAAGGTCTGACTGGTGAGACACAGGGCTGCTCACGGTGCCTGTCCTAGAAAGAACTGCGCCCGGCGACCTGAAGTGACGCTCGAGAGGATGTTGTGATGCAAGAGTGTCGCGGGGAAAAGAGAGCAAGACATTGCACGACTGTTTGTGAACAATACACGCTGATTTCCTGCTCTTACACTACAACGCTACAGTAAACGCTACGACCTATCCGGGGCGGGTGGGGGGGGGGTGGACATGAGAGTGTAACAAGGTTATAACTGTAAGTTGAAAGCAGAAGGGTAGAAAGGTGGAAACACTTAGGTGTTTTCCCAGGTCTCCTCCTAATTGTAAACCTCGGTAGGGTTATTGTAAGAACTGTGAACACGACAGAACACATTCAAATGAATTAATCGCACACTAATAAGCTGTGACAGATGTGTAGGCTTTACTGCGAGAGCTGTGTAACCTGGCAGCCGCGTGCAGCGCCGCCGTCCTCGCACTGTGATTCTTATCATTCCTGCCAAACAAGTTTATGTGGAGATTTTTTTTTTTTGCCAAACAGACTGGCATGCCGTTGTGGCTTTGTACACAAGTTTTCGTTGTTTTCTTTCTTCATTTTTTTTTGTGCCACTTTCACAACCGCAGAGTGATTAAGTAGAAGAGGTTGTGATGAAGGTTCACAGCCGAGGAGTAAAACTGAGAAGTTTTGCTCCTCACGAGCCGCCGTGGAGGCTTTTTCATCTTGTCTGAGGACTTTTACAAGAAGTGACACATGGCGGCATGAGACAGGAAAAGGGCTGATGTGTGTCACTGCTGTCAGAGGCACTGACCAGATAAGCCACAGCACCTTGAACTGCCACAGATCCGCACAGATAAAAGTCACAGTGCTGCACCGTAACCTGCTTCTTTTCCTCTTCTGTGCCATGCTTGACCTCATAATCGCATGTGAGCAAGCAAAGCACACAACCTGACAACCGCAGCAAGATAATAAACAAGCAGCCACGCTGACGACTGAAGATGTCAGATTTCGAGAGAATTGCCCTCTTATCGCGTTTCTAATTCAAAGCAAACTTCTTCACCATCTTTAAATCTAATTTACTCAGCATCGCGGCTAAATGGCCAAACACAATCTCTAAGACAGCTGCAGCAGACACACTGGTCTTTCATGTGTGTGTGTGTGTGGGCTGATATCTTTACATAAATAATTGTGAAGGTGAAAGTAAAAGCCGCTCGGCGTGCCCGTGTGTGTGAAATGTCAGCCTTTAAAAAACCACAGGACATCAGTGCCCACACACTCTTTAAGGTGGCAATACGTCTTCTCAGAACTGAGGGCTGTGTATTTCACACACACACACACACACTCACAGGGACCTGATCTTACTTCATCAGCACTGTGATAAAGCCACACACCAAACAGCATGACTGCACCCCCCTCTGTATCATCACATCAGTCTGAGTGCCTCACGCCAAGTCATCCAGAGAGAGAGAGAGAGAGAGAGAGACAGGAGTCATAAACCCATTAACTGTTTGTTTCTCCCAGTCTGTCACACCTTTTCTTTTTAATAACCTTGTTGGGCTCATAGTTGGAATATTTCTACACAAAGTGTCTCGTGCAATACGGCCGTAAAAGTGTTGAAGGAAGTTGACACGTAATTAAATAGTAAGTATATGGAGAGAATAAATGAAGTGGCTCTAATGGCCTAATAAAAAAGTAGTAAAAACGTAGATGGGCAGTTGGGCTGCGATAGCTTCAGCATCTCTAATAGACAACTGTCAGCGGTTTGATAACAACTCTGTGTGCTTTGTCAACACACACTTTAATTATAATAATTTAAAAAAGGGTGAATTCAAAAGGCCTGTTTAAATATATATATATTTGTTTAAATGAACTGATCCTGACAGGAGCATGCACACGACAAAAATATAGACATATTTATTGTGTGAGGAAATAAAAGTGTGAGCAACTTTCTCCCCCCTGGTTTGGTGAAAGCCTCCGCGGGTCAGCAGCGGTGGAGGCATCACTCCTCCTTCGCTCCTCCGCGCTGAACAAGTTGTTAAATGAATTAGAGGAGATGGATGTACTTAACCCCGCGAATATCACGAGTGCTTTGCTTATTCGTGCAGAAATGACACAGGCCCGTTTCTGCACGTTTCAAATTAGATGGCACAACCAAAATAAAAAAGAGAGTCTGAACGCGTGCGTTTATATATTTACTATTAAGCAAGGCATGTGTGTGTGTTTTTTTCCTGTTTATGAAATATTAAAAGCGAGCACGCCACCTTTGGTCTGCGTGGCTTTTAAGTGGCTTTTAATTCATTTTCCGTCGCGCGTAAATGTCTCGTTCTAATTCCAAGGAGAAGCAACTTATTCCCGTTATACGTCATGAAGCAATTTAAAAGGCGATTAAACAACGGAACCACGAAGCAGAAGGGACGAGTGAGGAGGAGCGTACCTTTAAAGTCAGCAGTCGCCCGACCTCTTGTTTTCCATCAAAAGTTGAGCCACCTCTTGTCACTGCTCCACGACGACTGATCCAAAAATAGGCAAACTGCTCTGTGGGAGGACAGCGACACGAGGAGAAGGAAGAAGAAGAAAAAAGTCAAAAGTCCTGCGGATGGTGAGGAGGACACGAGAAGGAGGAAAGAGGAGGAGGAGGAGGAAGAGTGGAGAGGGGGGGGGGGGAGACTCGTCTGGTAAGAGAAGCCGCACGAGAAAGCGGCTCGGGAGCTGCGGAGCGCACAAACGGCGGATGGAGCGCAGGAGTGCGAGGGGGAGAGAGAGAGAGAGAGAGAGAGAAAGAGAGAGAGAGAGAGCGCGCTGCGGGCTGCGGGGGTGAAGTGGAGGAGAGGAGAGGAGAGGAGAGGAGAGTAGCGGCATGTGAGGAGGCTCTGCTGCTCCGAGAGGGCGGCAGGTAAACGAACCGCCCCTCCCCGTTTGCTGATGCTCAAATCGATGATTTGCCAGCTGTGGCGCAGCTTGTCTCATTGCCCCACTTTGGTTTTTACAGCCGCTCCTCTCCGACGCGCTGATCTCCGGGGACAGAGGGAGGGAGTGTGTGTGTGTGTGTGGGGGGGGGGGAGTCACTGCCAGGAGAGCCCTCACACTCATTCATTTTCATATTTACACGCCACATGTTTGCATGTCAAGAAGAAGAAGAAGAAGAAGAAGAAGAAGAAGAAGAAGAGGAGGAGGAGGAAGGAGAAGAAGGGGGGAAAAGTCTGCTAAACAGTCCGTTGCGCGTTTTGCTCCGTATGGAGAGGAAGCGTGTTGTTTCCGCGCCAGCCCCCCCCCCCCCCTGCACGCACACACACACACACACACACACACACACACACACACACACACACACACACACACACACACACACACACACACACACACACACCTGAGAGGAACCTGAGACCTGCAGCTCCCCGTGCATCACATGCTCCCAGTCCAGAGCTGCTTATTACAGCTGATGGGCTGATTGTACTTTCACTGGTTTGGAAGGGAGGAAACATAAAGAGAGAGATTGAGAGAGAGAGAGAGAGAGAGAGAGAGAGAGAGAGAGAGAGAGAGAGAGAGAGAGAGAAGTTCTGTGGGATAATGAAGTTTGAAAAATGTCTCTGGTTGTTTTTTTTGCCCCCGAAAGCCAATTAATTTCACCAAAAATTATTATTATTATTCTGAGAATTTTGCAGTGAACAGTTTTAATGTAGCAGCACAAGAAACACACACTTTGGTTTTTATATTTCCTTGATTCAACTTCACACACACACACACACACACACACACTAAATAATCCCACCGCAGGCCTATATCAAAAATAAAATACATATTTGAATATAAACATAAATCTGTGATTAAGAAATGCAAATGTGTAGGAATTTAGATGGAGAGAGGGGGGGGGGGGATCATTTGATTTCTCTCCTTTCTTTCCTTGGACATCTTTAAGAACACAGCCTGCAGCAGGAAGCGGAGCAGGCACCGAGGACACAGTGACAGAAACACGGCTTTTTTTATTTCTCGCCCTCACAGTGTCTAAACGTGTTTGTGCTGTTTTAATTGATTTTTCAGCTGGAACTACATCGACTGCTGTGGGGGGGGGGAAAAGTAGCCTACGGAAGATATCAGTGGCCCTTTTTCTGCCAAAATCTGATATCAGACGAGAGAAAATATCCAGTTTCAGAGAGCGGGCGTGTTGAATTAAATAGTTTGGATGTATTACAGTTAATGAATGTGGAGTAAGGAACACAGACTCGTGGTGATTCCTGTTATTGGACGTCGAGCCTACATGTTGTATATTATTATTTCCTACAAAATGTGCTAATTAAGAAAAATATATGAAATAGATTTTTTGCATGAATGATCATCTCTTTTCCCCACTCGTTTTATTGTGTGTGTGTGTGTGTTTAAATGCACCAAAAGCAACATTATTATTTGTCTGCATGAACCTGTTTCCCATTTGCACACATTTATACTCATTTGTTGTGTGTATGTCTGTGTCTGTCTGTGTGTGTGTGTCTGCACATGTAGTTACATACCTACTGCATGTGTGTGCACAGTATGTCTGCGTCTCAGATTGTGGTTTGCACGCACGGTTTTATTGTATGTGCATGAACCTGTGTGCCTACATTTGCACACATTTACACCCATTTATTGTGTGTATGCCTGTGTGTGTGTGTGTGTGTGTGTGTGTCTTTGTGAGAGAGAAATAGAGAGAGAGAGAGAGAGGAATGATTGACAGTTTGCATCTGCACACAGGCTAACTGCTCTGCACTAGCAGGTGTGCAGGAGCCCACAGGTAATGCAGCTGTTTACTTACAACATGAATGTGTTTCTCTTACGGGGTTTAGCATAAATAACACACTGATACGTTCACATTTACACAGAATTTACACATCCCATTGAAAATAGAATTAGTGTGGAGCATAAAAAAAAAATGTAAATAAAGGAGCTTTAAAAAAAAATGGAGATGAGAAGCGGAGGAAAAAAGGTTCTGTCCTTTATTATTTATCAGAGATGAACCAGAGCCCTTATCGTAAACTGGTGTGTACAAATACTTCTCAGAAAAGTTCATGTGTTGTGGTTTTGAGACTCCACAAAAGTTTCATTATGAAGCATCTGAGATCTGCATTTAAAAAAAAAAAAGAAAGGACACAAAAATAATAAATCTCACACACACACACACACACACACACACAATCTCTGCATACGATTCCCACCCTCGCTCTCTCCTGGGAAGCTGAATGGGAATTGAAAAGTTCCAGTAAAGAGATTCAAATTTTTTCTCTTGCTGCATAATTATAAATTCATGCTAAGTTAGGGATGTTTTCATCATTACGGACAACAGCTGGCGATTCCACTGCAGCCTGTGTTTTATTCAACAATTCATCTCGCTGCCTCCCAGAGACCCGCACGCACTGCAGCTGACACTTTGGCCACAAGGGGGACAAGTGAGCCTCCTGTAAGAGAGTGGAGCCGAGGAGCAAAAGGGATGATGATGATGAAGATGATGACCTTTTTTTTTAAAGATGTTTTTATACTTGTTGTCAGGCAGTCGCTTCTTGACGATATTTAAAAAAAACAGCCGACCCTGACCTCTGCATTCAAACACACACACACACACACACACACAGGAGAGTATTTGTACGGCAGAGACGAGGACAAGTTCCAAGACGTTAATGTAAATTGTTAATGTGCATCTCTGCTGCCGAGGCATAAAGAGGGCAAGTGGAAAGCAGGAGGCAAAGAAAAAAGAACCAAATATGTGTGTGAAGTGTTCAGAAATCAAAGGAGACCTTGAGCCGAGACGTTTCAATCGTCTCTCTGAAAACAATAAACAGTACTTGGAAAATTACACGGGTTATACACCCCAGAATTAATCTTTCCAACCCATAACTAAAGAGAGAGACACACTGTTGCCTCGCCATCAAGTGGGTATATTTTAATTACAGGCTATTGACTACTGAAAGTAATTTGTCTCAGAAAGATGCCCGAGAGCTAAAAGACAGACGTCTCGACTAAATCTGGAATGCCTCAGCCACTTGCTCGGGTTTCTGCGGTGAGCAACTTTCTTCAGTCGCTCTTTTTTTTTTTATAATTGTTCACCTTTTAAAGATTAACAAGGATCCCCGGGAAGACTCGCACTTGTCTCCTGGCTTTATCCGGGGTAAGTACTGGATTTTCACTTCTTTTTTCTTTTCTCCCCCCCCCCCTCCTCTCTCTCTCTCTCTCTGAATTTGAAGAGTGGATTTCTCTCCCCCTTTTTTCTCCTCGGCAGCTCTTTGAATTTTCTTTGAAACAGAGGCACTCCACGAGCTCACCTCTCGAACGAAACACTATTAATCCTCATTTGCGTCGCTGCCAAGGAGGACAGTGCAGATGAGAGCCAATCAGAACAATAAACGCTGACCCTCCAAAGCGGCGCCTCCAAAGCACACACGCCTCCAGCTGTTAATGGGATGTCAGTCAGCTGGGCGAAAGAAAACAGCCCAATAGTGTAATTACTGTCTGGTGTGAACTCTCAGCTGTGGCAGCTTAATGTCACTTAGTACATTAGTGGGGAGTGGCGGCTGAATGCGGGTGGCGGCTGCCCAGATGTTACAGGACCTCGGCCGTGTGCTGAGTTCCTTCAGGTATCCAGAGGTTTGTTTACGAAACACAATCGCACCACCGATCACACGTCAGTCCTACGCAGCGACGGCCATAATGTCCCTGCTATTTCTTTTCCTTTGACTTCCTGTTAATGAGATCATAGAAGCCGCCTCATTAAACCTAAATCATCTTCCATCATCAACTTTTTATCACTTGACCACAAAAAATGTCCCAAAAGATCAAAGACCAGTCAAGTCAAATCCTCGCCGCTTGTAAACTTGTGTTACGTGGTGTGAAATAAAACTTTATTAGTCCCCAGGAAGGAAAATTCTGTTTATTGTTATTAACCGTTGCCTTAGAGGCAAAAATCGTTTCTATTGAGTTTATATGGCAAAGGGCTTGAACCCATTTGAGTTGGTGCTACTTTTTTTCGGGGTGAAACCCTGAAGGGGAAGAACCTTCGTGCCTTTTCGTTTGTCACCTCAAGCTGCAGTTGAGAAAATGAAACAATACAAGACTTGAACGAAAAATGAATTGTAGATTCATCCCAAGAGTTTAGTTTGGTTAAGCATCTGGTTTCTTTTTCTACCGCTGCTGCGTCAGTAACAAACCAAACGTGTCGTTGCTGTGGAACTTAACATCCCGTTATTCTCTCTGTCACCTTTGGATCTTTCCGTCTCTTCATCACATTCGGAACTTCAGAATCTCAACATCCCATCGCCACCATCACCAGTGTCTGGTTTTCTATCCTACGCACAACCTCACACCTTTCAAGCACGATGACATCAGGGTGGAGTCTAATGCTGCGTTCCAGACACCTCGGATGTTTGAAATTTCCATCCTCCTACTTGAAACAGTGCAATGGAAAGTCGGAGTTCCAATCGGACGACAGGTGTCAAGACGGATTATTGACTTTAGGGCTGATGCCACCGGCCATGACGTCAGGAGGGAGGAGCCGACTCGGGACATTAAAAAGTCAACAGCAGTCTGCAACTTGTAAAAAAAAAGGAAGGACATCTCCAGCGTGTTTGTGTCAGACTTGCCAAACGTGGTTGGATGTCGAGCCTTTTAACCAGCGCAGAGCGGTTGGGAGCCGCGGCAGCGACACCAGGCCCCCGTGTTTGACATGCAACTCAACGCAGCACCGCTGTCACAGTGAGACGCCCTATCTCCTGGAGAGTTTATTAGCTGTGCTTAATTAAACAAATGTGATTAGACTGATCCAAACTCACACATCTGAATCCCGGGTAAGAAGTCAACCGTGAGAGGCGGCCGCGGAGAGAAAGTCGAGTCACGCATGGCTTAGCTTTATTAATAGCGCCTATTACTCACTAACGTACACCTTAGCGAGCCGCGGAGTTAACGTGTGAGTAATGTGCACGGGGCGGCGACGTTTCAGGTCCACTTCTGAAGTTTGTCAATCACGGTTTAGCGCCGACTGTCAAGAGAAAATGAAGCTCTGGTAATTTGATTGTAATTGATTACTGGTAATTTAGTGTAAGATATGTGGGTGGGATTCTGCCATTACGGCTGTCAGTCTAACTCTGTGTGCTAATATTTTTTTGAAGGGGTTTTAAACTCGGCGTCGTTTCTATTCAACGTCGAGCGTGAACTCCTTTTTTTGTGGAGAAAACACAACTTGCTCCTCGGATGTGCTTTGGTTTTGCGGACAGAAGTTGCATCATCTCACAAACTCGGTTAACGTCTGAACTTTCGCTGCCCTCTGCGTCTCCTGAATTTGATTGTGCGCTCGTTACTCAATCACAAACAACCAAGACGTCCAGGGCTGCAGCGTTTAATACAATGCTTTCTCTGTGTCCGAGTGCACTGAGGGGATGTGATGGGGCACTGCAGGTAATACAGCTGTGATGTTATTTGGGTCAATGCCAGTTCAAACTAATGAGGCCTTCAATAGTTTCTTCAGAAGTTCAGGTTAGAGGTCAACCGAGTTGGTTCGCTTTAAATGACCCATTCAAACTGTTCCGCTTTTGGAAAAGAGACGATTCCTGTGATTGTCTAGAAAGACTCTGAATGGACCCGGGGGGGTTTTCCAGTCAGGGACAATCTGCATCAGTCGCTTTCAAAGGGATTTGGAACCAGTTAAAGGTTTGTTTGCATGTCTGCGATGCGGCATCGGTGTAATACAAAACTTGGTATTGATTGCATCTTCGACCGGTAATGGCGTGTACATTAAAAGGGCTGTTGGTCGTTCTACATGTTTTTCCTCTGAATACCAGCCACTAAAGAGATCAATCTCTAAATCAATTACAGTGTGAGGGACACGGGGACAAAATCCACAGCAGTCGGTGTAAAAGTTCAGCTGTGAGGCTTCAGCAGACGGTAGAGGTAGAAAAATTAAGATGGATATTATTTTCATACCATTCATTTATGTAATTTTTCATCAAATAAGGGAAAAACTAATCTAATAGCTAATTTAATCAAAAAAAATCAGACCTGGAGCATCAGGAGCTTTTGAAGTTTTCTTATCTGTGCAAATAAACAGTTCGGCTAAACCTTCAATATTGATCCTTTCATGCTGCTGATCCTTTCCTCTGTCTCGAGCTACAACCTGCTCTGTTGATCAGATTAAAGGAGGTGGAGAGCAGCAACCTGTAGCGCATGTTTCACATCACGACTAGATTGGAGGCAGCTGCTCGTCTGGGCAGCAGGAGCAGCTCTCTGCTGAGAATTTAGTGTCATGTGACGGAGCAAGTACTGCTTCAGAGGCGTCTGCATCCCGATGACAAGAAGCAACACGCAGACGACTGGTGGGGGGAGCCACAAGAGTCAGCGATTTTATTATCAGCCACGAGTATCAGCTTTCAGAAACAGAAACTGGTTGAGCCCCAATATTAGGAGAAGGAGGGAAGGAGGGAGGGAAGGAAGGAAGGAAGGAAGGAAGGTGTTTGGAGTGCGCATAGCTCTCCCAAGGCTACTGCCCCATCTCATTATGTTTCATAAAGTGAGAAAACATTCCTGTATCCACCTCTTTATCTGGATCTACTTCAAAATCTAAAGGGTTCATCCTTGGGTCATGGCCATAGACTGTAAATAAAAATGTCCGACACATCTCCACTTCCTCCAGAAATAGTCAGCTGTCAATCAAGACGTTTCATATCATGTAACTAACTACAACCAAACGTACCAGAATGAACAACTCGAAGCAAACGTCAGTGCGATAAGAACAAACTAAAATCACCGAAATCATGTTTGAGCTTCGATTTTTAAGTTTCAAGATATTTCGTCCATGTTTATTTACAGTGTATGATCGTAAGTGTTGTAGAAATTGGTTCAGTAGTTATTGAGTAAACCTGCTAACAAAAAAAACTAACTTCTAAGAGGATGCAGCTGACATGACAAATAATGGAGAAAATAAATATTTGACAACAGTAGAATTGAAAATGTTGAGGTTACCCTGTTGCTTCCTGTCGTGTCTCTGTGAAGCAGCTCGAGATAAGACAGTGACGTCTGTATCAATAACGATGTGAGAGATAAGAGCGAGAGGGATGACGGATGTATTTACGCTACTTTGAGTTGTTGAGGAACCGCGTCATGCTATCCCACATAATTATGTAGGACAAACGTGCATGACGTAACCATGGCAACATGTGTACGCACCAGGGCACACCTGTGCAGTCGTGAAAGGGAATGTGTGCACGTGTGTGTGTGTGTGTGTGTGTGTGTGTGTGTCGGTATCAGCGAGAGAGTTGAGCTGCTTTGCAAACACGGTTGAAGTCATGGGCTTCATTGGAGACGTCAACACACTGAAGCGTAACATTAAGACTCTGATTCAATTACATTTTTTGTCCAAGTGAGAGACGCTTTAAAGGCACAACAGTGTTGAGCGGCCGTGCGCAGAATGTGGAGTTCACAGATGTTGATGTGTGTAGTGGATGAAATTATCAAACTAATTTCCTCTAATGTTCACCGGCTATGGACAAGAAACATTCCGCTGTGATGAAGCTGCAATTCAAATAAGTCTTGGTGCAAATAAATCTGAATTTTTGTAGTTCAAATATTTCTGTACTTGAAATAGACGGATTTAATGAATATATATATATATATATATATATATATATGATATTAACTGTTGTTTAATGTCAATCAATCCACTTTGATTTTATTAAGTAATATTCATCCATCCATCAAGTAACCACGTGTTTGCGTACCGGCAGAAACCCCAAGCAGACACGGGGAGAACATGAAAACCTCAGACCTTCCAGAAGGCTCTTTGCCCAGAACATTAGCTGGGAGGGAAATTAAAAAAGTTTGTGGACATTTCTTGTCTTTCCAGTTTGTGTCACTTTCTGAAAACCAAGCAAACTCAAGCGCAGACACTGTTTGCGTCTTCGAACCCGACTTTATCTGCACTGAAACATTTATCCAGGCCTGCGATTCACTGCTGCATCCATCACGTCACCATTAAGAATTGGGATGATTTAAGCTTCTTATGCACATTTCCCTTTTAACCAACACCACCACCACCAGAGGAATCTCTAATTCGGCATCGTTTTTTTTTTTTAGCAAAGCTCGCCTAACCTGATTGTGTTTATGATGTCGATGAGCGAAGCGAGCAACAACCAGAGTTCCACCAAATGTGATTGGATAACGTGGAGCAAACCGCTGGACCATTTACTCTGACCTGCGATATTCGCTTTGCAGTTACGCATTTTTAACCGGGCCCTTACTCCTGAACTAGCTGGGCCTTATTCTGGAGATCGTACCCACTCACCAAAGTTACACAGAGCAACAGCAGACGTTCAAGGTGAGAGTGGGACGGAAAGAAAATCATTTTGAAGCTGCTGTTTTAAGGTTTAAAAAAGTCGCATGGTGTTTCGTTGGGTAAAAACTGACAGGAGATCTCAGCTGACTTGCGGGGGAGTCATCAATAAAAGTCTCAGGCCAGTCGGGTGATTTCCTTTACCGCACACTGAAGCACTGCTTCGTTTGGAAGCCTGCAAGTGTCCCGGATCATCCATCAACCCGGAGACATCTCCATACGCCGCGATGCATCACTTCATTTCCAACAATCACTCATACTGTAAAGCTCTAATCCCGCTTGCACTCTCGAGTCGTCTTTGACAGCAGCTTAGCCACCCCGCCATCCAGCGTAACGCAGCGGGTGCGGAGGAGCCCCTCAGGGGTGAGATATCCTCCTCCTCTCTGCCACCTCTTCCCCGGTTGCCCCTGGTGACAGTGACAGAAGTCTGTAATTGCCACCTCGTCAGACGGCTTCATTAAGACGAGCATTGTCTGCACAGCTGAACGACGGTGGATAGGGGAAGAGCGGGGAGAGAGCCCACAATGCAATTACTGCATCGCGGTGACAGGTGGGGCCTCCAATCCTCTGCGTCGGTGGGGCCCTGGTGCATGTTGGGGAGCCACGGCAGGCTCTGCATCATTTTTCACCCCCCCTGTCATTAGTTGGTAATGATTGGATTATTTTGCAGATGAATCGCGGTATATATCTTGCTCACAAACACTTCCTGGCCGTATTAATCAAAACCATCAAGGCAGAGCAGTCAGAGCGAATTAAAAAAACAACACGTCTAGATTAAAAATTACTGTAATCCTTCATCAGTGGGCCTTTAACCCTTTGATTGGAGGGGGGGGGCATCTTTAATCAATGTCTTTAACATAGTGACAGTCTTTATGAATTGTAAAACCCAGATTACTGATAATGTTTACGGTTCATAACACTTGAGTAGGAGCGTTGAGCACTAAAGCAACACACACACACACATTGTGATCACATCATGTCGGAGCTCTGTGGGAATTTAATTTACACCGGACGAGTACACAGGTTGCATTCAGAGCCGCTGACCTGCACAGCGAGCGTCACATGGAGCACATTCATCAGGGAATCAGGTGAATCTCAAGTGTAACAGAGCTGTGACACAGACACGGGAGGTTCACTTGACCTTGAAATTGATCCTTAAATGTGTTTTTTTTATTTTTAAATGGGATAAATCATCATCAATAATTTAGTTTTTCCATTGACTACATTTTGAATCCCAGTCATGAGTAAAGAAGAAGAAAGGTGGCTTACTAACTTTAAACTAATAATTTAAATGTTCTGTAATTCAGGGTTTAGCAGAATCCGTGTTTCTTGGTGTTTGAGCAGCGACACCTGATTGAGTTGATCCAATCCAGGTCCAGATTATTGATATTATTAACAGTGATATTACTATTAATAAAAAAGCATAAGGAAGTTGTCAAATAGCTCATGTATATAATATATGTGTAATATGTATACAAGTGCGCTGTAATACCGTTTCTGGAGAAACTGACACATCTGTGTTATATATGAGGAAATATGTTTTATTGTAATTTGGTTGGATGACTATTTATGGACGAGCTGCATTTTGTCTAAACACTAAATGTTTCAGGGCTAAATTCTCCGTCACGTTCATGACGGAATCGTTCTTATTTCTGCCACGAGACCTGGAGGTTTGCGAGAGCAGCAGCCTGACTCGCTCTCGCTCAGTCCACCCCCAGTGAAACACATTCCTTTCATCCATCAAAATTCCACATGATTGAAAATGCCCTCGGTGGAAACATATCATAGCCATCCACGGCTCTTGGACCGCTCCCATTGGGCGGTTCGGCCCATGCCAGGCGTCTGGGTTGGCCCAGGGCCTCCAGGGAGGCCGGGGCTTATGTCTCCATGGGCCAGTAAGCCTAGAGGCCCCGTAGCCCTGGGAAATGTAGCAAATCAGGGATGCACCTTGGCACTGGTGCCCCCCCACCCTCCCCTTAGCCTTAGGACTGCCATCGCTAAAAGACGGTTAATGGTGGCCAACTGTGCAGCGAGTGGGTCTGGGGTGTTGGGGAAGCGTGTCTGTAGGTTCATCTGGATTGGCGTCGATAAGGATGTGCGCTCTTCGTCCTCTGCCTATCACTGCCATGCACAGGATGAGAGCTGAGTGTGACACGTTTATGTTTCTGTGCGAGTGTGTGTGTGTCTGTGTGTGTGTAGCAGTGACACAATGATGAGAGACCATCTTCAGAATGCCAGCAGTGACTGATGCCACACCAGACATTCCTTTCAGAGGAAACGGCGGCGTGGTCAGCACCATGCCAGCTTCCACGGGCCCGCAGGACACTGCCCCCCACACACACACCTCCCCCCCTTTAAGCAGAGACCACGGCAGTGATGGCTCCAGCTTCCAACGGATGTGTGGAACTGTGCAAATGGGAAAACAAACAATGTGGGAAGATGTTTTTTTGTTCTCAACTTTTCAGATTGTTTTTACTCTGTATGGTTCCAGTTAAGCTGCACTTTTGTTTTTCACTTAAAAAAAGAGGAAAACGTCAATCACTGGGTCTCTAAACACTCGATGAATGAATCTGTTGAGTTCACTGAATTCCTGAAAAAGGAATTTGTGATAAAAAGCATGTTTAGGTTTTTCCATTATTCCACATCATCGGTTTCTGTAGTAGTTCAGAGGATAAATTACTGTTGTGATCTTTCGCACCGAAATTAGGAAGCTGTGTCTTCCCTTCACTTGTTGAGTCAAAGTTTGGTTCTTAGTTTAACTGTTGGTTAGGGTTAGGGGGTTAAGAAACCCACAGTTAGGGTTAGGGGGTTAACCATCACTGTGGGTTTGTTGAATCAGCGGATATTTATTTTCAGCTTTAAATATTTTCATGTATTTCACATCACATAAGCTGTGTTGAGTTCAAAGTGTACTCGCATACACACTCCTTGAATTCAATCAAGATGCAAATAACACAAACTCATAGATCACAGTCCTCGAAATCTGCCTGATTCTTTTTAAACGAGATATTTCCCTGGGAATCCTGTTGAAATTAATACAAAAAACAGATTAAATGGTTTCTTCTCTGACCCGTACGTCATCCTACACTCAACTTTCCTGGTTATCCATCCAGAAGTTCTTGCAAAATCCAGCTAACTGACAAACAAACATAACCTTTTTGACGGCGGTAGTACATTTAACTTTGGAACTCACACCAATATCACCAGGTTTACGTTCAATTACATCGTGGGTCACATTCCCATTTGGTCGGACGGGTTTCACTTGATAAACTTGTCCAGTGAACTGGTCATTTACTGGTGTTTGTAGACTCTATTAGATCCCGACCCTGGTCTGATTGATACATGTAAATTAATTTAAAATGTATTGTCATCTGTCGTATGTTGGTTTCTCTGCTTTGTTTCTGTCCAGGAAATAATCTGGATGTTGCATAATGTTGGTTTAGCAACCAAACTGTAGTGAGAAGAAAAAGCGAATTAGATTCCAACTTTCATTTATGTGCTGCAGAGTAAAGAAAGACATCACGCTCCTCTCCTCCTGTCAGATGAGCTTCTCCGTCTCATATCTCAGATTTTTTTTTTCTTTCTATCCAGAGGTTATGGGGGTATTCAATCGCCACAGCCCCTCGTGCTCCACCAAGGCTTAAGTGATGACACAGAATGATTATAGCAGCAGTTAAATACCTGGTCTAATGAGCCAATTAGCCCTATTGACATCCATGGCTGTCTCAGAGGTGGAGTGAGTACCACGTACATGCTCCTTAATCAGAACCGATAACACCATTTAGCCTTCAAACGCTAATCCTGACTCCGGGGCTCGCTCTGGAATCCACTGTGATTTCTCTGTACTCAAGCTGAGGAACTTCACGCCTGATTCATCTTCAATTCCGCTCTTCCTGCACAGTTGAAACTTCGCTGTGGTTTTACAGGCATTATGACTGGTTAGTTTTGATATGAATGCTTTTTTTTTTGCACGGGATGTTTCCGAGCTCTATATCTTTTTAAACTATTTCTGCAAAATAACAAGATCCCTTTTTACTCAACAGTGATCTGTAGATATTTGAACCATGAGAAGTCTTATATTAGAACTGTTTTGCTAGATGTAAAAAAAAAAAAAAACAGACAAGTGGAAAACCTGTATTGTCAGTTGATTTCCGTTTGATGAGCTACAAAAAACAAAACCGAAAAAAGCAGCGACATGTGCTTCACGTAAATTTGGGGCATTTCATTAAAAACCCAGGCCACATCAGAGAGACTGAAAGACCGGGTCTGAGTCACAGAGGTGTGAATGTTTTGATATTATTCAAGTTACTGTAAAAATCTGGTATTTCTGTCTTTCAACACCGTGAGAATATCTCAACAAACCGTTTTCTTTTTCTCGGTGTATCGCTGAGAGGGTTTATTTAAAAACGAGACTAGTTCTGTTGGACAGAAGGCAGAAAAATTTGCATTTCCCTTGACTTAGGTCTAAAAAAAAAGAAAAAAAAAGATATTTAAATGTCACATTCGAGGAAACGCTCTGGTTTTATATCGAGCGCAGACAGGAAGCCCAGAGTGAGTACACTTGAGTTTGATATGGAGTGAAGACTGTGTCTTTGTGGTCGAAGGGAAGCGAGAAACGTGCTGCTTATCTGTTCATCTTCACGTCTGAGGTCAGTTACACAAACACACGTACCCTAATGTCCTCTCACACACACACACACACACACACACACACACACACACACACACACACACACACACACACACACACACACACACACACACACACACACACACACACACACACACACACACACACACAGGAACACAAAGGAAAGTGACAAAAGACAGTGGCTCACACCTGAAGTTAGGGGACCTGCATCTGCCACGTGTGGTGCACAAGCAAACTTCAACCCTAAAACAAACCCTTCAACCCAAAACTGTCCTCGGTGTAATGATCTAAAATACAAACTGGTCCTCAAAGATATAACAACAACTGCTCACAAGCACAGACGCCAAGCCCACAACAGAAACAACCTTTAAATCCTAAACTCCTCCTACACTCTCTGTTTGTATCTCGTACACTCACCCTTGTGCTTCTTCACAGATAGAAAAGGACTTTAGTTATGAATGCATTTCCTCCTCAAACCTCAACACAACCCTAACTTCGCACCTTAGAGCAAATCAACTGTCAAAAATATTTAAATATTTCACTTTCCTAAATTGTTTCCACATTTTAAAATCCTCCGTTTCCAAAAGTCACTGGTCTGAAATCTAAATCTGGTCCCCAGAAAGACAGGAGTATCAGAACACACACCGAGGTGTTCTGAAGTCACGTCGAGTCTCTGTGGTCCTGATTGGTTCGTCAGTAAATATAAATGTCCAGATGGTGAAGGAAGGAGACGTCAGGCTGCCGTCGTCCCTGAAGAAGCAGATCCACAGAGCTGCAGAGTCGGCGCGAATCTTTTTATCTGCCGTCGTCCCCGAGGACCGAGAGAAGTGTCTACAGGGCCACGTCTGCCTGCTTCTCCAAGTGGCCACAGGGGAGGGCCAATTAGCAGTGCCCATGGAGAGGCGCTGTGGCCCTAATAAGAGATGGTGGGAGAAGGAGAATCAATTAAACCTGCGCTGACCTCCAGAAACAAGACGGGGGGGGGGGGGGGGGTATCCTTTAAAACAACGGGCTCGACTTTAAATCACGTCGCCGCTGAATATGAGGCCAAACGCTTGAATTCAACATGAAACAGTCGACAAGGGGATGGAAAAGTAGATTCAGCTTCAACTCTGATGACTCAGATATTTTCAGTTTCTTAGAGAAAAACAACAGATGAAACGGACAAAGTTCTTCAGACGTTTACTTTAGTTTAGTGAGTTGATATCGGTTCCTTTTGGGAAACAATGAGACTCTTAAAGTTGCTGATGAGCCCGAGAACAAATCAGTGCTATTAGAATCGAAGAAAACTATATCATTAGAGCTGCAACAATATCCCTTAAACTTGATATATAAAATCTAATCAAACAAGTGGTTGATGGAAATAAACTTCAAGTTGCCCGAGCCCTGTTAACTTCCACCTTGATTTGAGACAACTGAAGTTATTGACGGGGTTTTCTGATGATGCATAACATACACGCAACACTCCTGGTTTGATTATAACTCTTTCCTCTTATCTATATACAGTGTAAGCTGCCAAATTAGAGCAAACCGACGCAACTTTCAAAACATTTTCCGTACTTTCCAATTGAAAATGTCACAGATTTTTAATAATTTCCTCACCTCAACAACTAAACCTCCTAAAAATGTCTCCGCATTTCAAAAGTGAAAACTCCAAGATGTCTTCGCTTTCTGAAAACGTCCTTACGTTTCCAAAAATATTTACATTTACTTTCCACTGTTCTTACTTTCAAAAAAATGTTCTTACTTACAACAAGCACTTTCCTAAGTGCTCTTAATTTTAAAAAAGAGCATGTGTATTTTAAAAAACCCCTTTCCCAGGTTCCATTGGTTAATTCATGTTTTAATTTAGCGCTGTTACAGGTTCTCATGGCGATCCCCGTCATGCCTGTGGAATTTGAAGTATGACTGATGGGAACCCGTTCAGACGGTTATCTGCTCCAGACGTGACCGCGAGCCGAAGCTTTTGTCTGATAAATGACTGAAACGTTCGGACGGGAGGAAGTTGACGCGTGAGGGAAAACTTGCAGATAGGCAATGCATTGTGGGTAGCTTCCTCTCATTTATATTTTCGGGAGTCGTCAACAAAGACGCGGGGCGAAGCGGCGCAGACACCTCAGGAGGGAGGAGAGGATAATGAAAAGTTTGATTATCGGAGTTGCACTCGGTTTTCCAACAATAATTCATAGCAGAAATTAAATTCTGCACAGAGTTCTCTTAATTCGACTTTAATTAAACAATACGCTATAAATGGTACTTTCAATGACCAAATGTTCCCATGTAGCCAAGCTGAGGGTCCCCAGCCATTAAGACTGATATAAAGTTGGTCTCGGGGGGACGGACTGGAGGCTGATTTGCAAGAATGACAGCTGATGACTTCAAAAAGTTAATTAACTTTTCAATTAAGACGGCATCTGACATTGCAGTTGTGTCTGCTGCCGAAACAACCAGACTGCTGCTCGGGGAGAAACAGACGAGTGTAATAGATTGATGCTCTTCAGTGTCTTTGAGCGCTTGAATAATGGTTTGTAATGTGAGCATGTGGCATTAGTGACTCTTCTGTGTATTTGTTTTAGCTCCGGGTTTTTTGTTTTTTTTTCCTCCATTGTTAAGTTGCTGTCATTATGTTTAAGGGGAATTTAGTGGATGGTGCGAGATCTCACTCTGTTATATTTTACTCCACAAATGTGCAGGAGTTTGAGAATCACTGGATTAAAGTAACTTAATATTTTAATCCTGCTAATGTGTTTTTCTATATTTACATTACAAAGCTAAAAAACACAAATATTGGGTACAAATGTATTTAAACTTCCCTATTTAGTATTTAAAGACAGTTTATGATCACTTATATAAAAACACAGTTGTACAGTAATGTTTTTTTTCTGATTTCTTAATTTTATATTGTATTTTTCACCTTTTTATTTTCCTCCTTGTTTTTTATATAAAATCTTTTCTAGACACGGGTGTTGGAAATTAGCATCTGCAACAAACACTGTTTTAATACTTGGATCGGTCAGCAGTTTTCATTTTGTCTACGTATCTGTCCCCATCAAGTAAACCATATATTAAATAAGAAGTATAATGCAGATATAAAGAAGATATTTTAAGGAAATGTGTAATTGTATTAAGCAAATAAAAATTATCCAATGAAGGTGTAACTTACCTGTATTTAAAATGAATCATATTTGATTATGTGTTCTAAAGCATTTATTTTATATTTATAGATTAATACATCGTAACCTTGTTGTAGACGTGTTTAGATTTTTCAAAGTTTAATTCCAAACTTTGAAAATAGTAGTGTAAGATTAAGATTTCAGGAAGTTTCAGCCTCATGTCTTGGATGAATTATGATCAAGTGAATTCTGTATTAGTTCATATATTTATTATAATTAATGATAATTAATATTCCTCTTTTATATTGTATCATTATTATTCAACTGCCCATGAACGAGTTAAAGATGCTACACAGGTTGGTTTTTTTTTATCACTGTTGACAATGTCAGCTGCGTTATAGTGTGTCCTTGTGTGTTGGTATTAATCAATTGATTGTGTATAAACTCACGTCTGCTATAAAGGAGGGAAACACGTTACCTTCTAAAATATATATCTTACAAATACTGCTTCAACTTCACATTATCTCCCTATGAAACAATACAATTTAAAATTGTCATTAACAGACAAAAATCTAAGTTATTTTGTAATAATAATAATAATAAATGATAAATCCTTCCTGATATTAGATCAAGTATCCAAACCGGTTTTCTTGCAGCCTTCCCCCGTCTTGAATGCAATGTTTTCAATTAGCGCCCAATCAATTACCGGCTAATATTAAGGCGTGTGCCCGGCTTCTAATTGACGAGGCTGAGTGGCCGTGTGCGCCGACGCGGGGACGATGTGCTAGCGCAGAGCTACTCATTAGCCCGACAGCGGCCGTACACCTGGGGTTCATCCGGAGCACGGGTCAGAGGGCGCCGGGAATTTGTATGATAATTATTGACAAGCAGATGTTATAAAATCATTTATGGTAATGCAATCATAATAGATGGGCTTTGTGTCGCCGGGCAGACGAGAGCAGGGGGGGGGGGGGGGGGGGGGAGGAGAGAAAGTTTACGCGAGTGGGGGAAGAAAGGAGGAACATTTTTACACCAAGCTGCTGCTGCTGCTGCTGGAGTGATTGCATTCAAGCCAATGTGGATGATGGGAAAGTGTATGGAGTGAAGAGCACCTGCATACGACACACACACACGCACACACACACACACACACACGCACACACAGACACACACCAACATAAATCCAAGCATTAGAAACACTAAAGAATGAGACATAAAGCTGCTTAATGTGTTTTGTTGCCTGCAAAGTCAAAATCCGGAAAAAAAAAATTAACAACCGTTTAGAGCAGCTGCATTTAGATCTATATTTACTCTGTATATTAACCTGGTGTGAAAAATATCATTTTTCCTTTATGTCTGCTGAGCTTCAGCCGCCTTTTTTAAAAATGTGTGTTGACGTATTTCAGCTGCATGTCTGGCTGCTCATGATCACAACATCGCCATTTATTTATAAAAATAGCCTCTATCCGCGGCACAAGGAGGCTCCGCACAAATAAAATATTAGGAACTAAAAGAAAGGGGAAGGGGGGGGGGGGGGTGGGCTAGGTGTCTTTACATATATTGTCATTTGCTATAAGACACCCTATCTGTCTCTCGAAATGTGTCAGGAATTACCGCCAATTCCAAAAACATGCATTAGCCCCCACCTAAGGTGCAATAGTTCTTTTTACAGCGGGAAAATATCGCAGCGAAACACGGCTGTGCGAGGCAGCTAACCTGGCAGCCGGCGAAGAATAACCCTGCACAGGAAGAAAGCAACCATGTTATCATGCACACACATGTGGCCTGGGTAAAGATTAAGCCGTATTCATCCCTGGCTGCTTCGCTCTCTCCTGCCTCAGTCCATCACAAGATATGGCAGCCGTTCAGCCAGGAAGCCAGGAGAGGTGCCATGGATTTCACGGCGTTCCCAAATCAGGCCGTCTGGAGACTCGGGCGAGGTGCTCTGCCGCTGCGCAACTCGCCTCGGCTTTCCCACAGATCATAAGCTCTGCACTGATGCCGGGGGTTTGGAATTCTGTTGGATGGGAGTGTTGGTGTTAACAGAGGCTCCCCTCCACCCACCCCAACACACACACACACACACACACACACACACACACACACACACACACACACGTAGCCTCAATACAATCCCCTGTTGTGTGCATGGAATTGGGAATCATCTGCTGATTCATGCTTTCTGAGGACTATTGTTCGACGGCGTGTTAATATTTTCGGGGAGTTTTTTTTGTGTTTTTTTAGGGGAGTGGATTTACGTGAATGAAAGACGGAGTGTAAGAAAGAAAATGATCATTTAGCATGGAGAAGTGAGGGATCATTGCATGTCCCTGCTGACATGTACATTATCACTAAATGGGGATGGGGGCTCAGAGAGCTGTTGGCCTTGACTTGGGAGAGAGGCTTACACCCCGAGAGCTACTTAGGGGCCTCTCTGTGCTAAGCCGCTAATAATTCCTGCCGTTGCCTTAAAAAAGGGAGAAACACAAAGGGGGAAACAAAGTGATGAATGCAGGGTGTATGGTAATGCATCAGGGCCGTGTTCACACTGAACTGGAGCATTTCACCAGGCGAGTGTGAGCGCCGGGTCAACATTAATAATAATGAAGACCACAGTCCAGCCGTAGTTTGCGGAACAAGCTGCAAGTGGTGGAAAGATCAGCAAATTAAGGTTAAGACTCCATCAGCACTAGAGGTTATTTTCAGTTGTCTGTATCTAAATTAATTAGCACTAACAAATTGTTTTGGATGATGTTTTCAGATTCAGATCACACATGACAAATAAAGCAGAAACTTCTTGAGAGGCTGGATTCATGGAATATTTGTCCGTCAGCAGGATTACGCAAAAAGTACTCGACCAATTCCCATGAAACTGTGTGAAGGGATGGGACATGACCCGAGGAAGAACTCGGATCTGAATAATGTTTTTTTTTCACTTTCTTTAACATTTTTTTTGATTTCTCACAGAATAATTCATAATTCATAAAAGCAATTCGGTGCCGATCCGGATAAAAATCTGGATCTAGTGAATTTAAATGTCCTCAGGGGACTGTTGGGCCTTGGTGGAGGTGTCTGCTCTACTTTGTGCCAGTCTGGTTGTTTTAAGAAATGACTGAAACAATTATGTTGTCAAAATTCTGTTTGATTAATATAGAATATATCTTTTGTAACCCTACATGAGGAGCAGCTCACCAGAGCGACAGTCGTGTAGGTAAAACCTTTTGAAAAAAGGCCCAAATCATAAGATGAAGATGTTTACATTTTGCTCAGGCAAGAATAAGGTGTTGTTTCATGTTTTTGTTTGAAATAAAAAGACAGAAATAGAGTTATTGATACTTTCAGATATGAACTGAACTCCGCAGCTTCTCTGTATTTTCTCCAAAAGGAGGTGCATGAACGCACTTTCTCTGCCTGGCCTCCGAGTTTAAAGTCCGTAGAAATTCAGGAGAAATCTATGTGTGAACACAGAAGGGGATCAAACAGCGGTGACAAACGCGTAGAAGACTCCGACGAAGATGTCAGGAGAGTTTCTGGTGATAAGAGCCGACGGCAGTGTCTGTGTGAAGATCACGTGATCTCCACAGCGGAGTTAATATGTCACTTCCTGTCTCTTGCACCCGGCTGCTGCTCCACCTCTGGCCTGAATAATGCGGAGGATTTGTTGCTGGTGTGAACGCGTCTGTGCAGAAAAACCCTCCCGCTGCGTTGTGCACATGTGCGAAAGGCAAATTCTCCAGATTTTACCCCGCAGGTCATGTTGGGAACACGGCTTTAGAAAACGTGCACTAAGTGACAAAGTCAGTGAAATGTTGCTCCTCTGCACCAGATGTCAGGCGGCGAAATCATCTTTCTCTTTTGTCATTCGGGACGAGACCCGGAGAGTCGTCTGCGCAGAAATCACAGGTTGTTACAGCAAAAAAAAAAAAAAGAGGAAACAACACTTACTGGTCTGAATTTATTTAGTGAACTTCAGCTGTGAAGTCTCGACAGCGTGGTCTAAACTTTTTAATGGAAGCAAATGAAAACAAAAGGCACTCTGCGTCGCCTCGAGAGCTCGGCAGCGAAGCCAAAGGAGCAAGGTAATCACAATGGTGTATCCAGGCATAAACGATTAGCTTACCCATCTGAATATTCAAGGTGATGCCCGAGCCATTTGTGTTGTGCTTCCTACATCCTTGCTTCAGCACACACAGATGAGGGGGGCGGGGGGGCGCGGCACTGCAGCGGTGAATCCAAAGTGGTTTCCCTGTGTCAGTGATCTTCTTTTTTTTTTTTTTTACTCTTGAAGAAGCCACTGGTGCAGTGTATTAGTCATAATTTATGTTTATCATCTCTTGTACCCCGACTGACTTCAACAAACCGTTTAACGCTCCAAGCATATGTGCATATGGCTGCTTTAATAGCTATTCTGCATGGAGGAGCACTTTAAAGACTCTTAATCATTTCTTTGGACAAACACTAATGAATTATGTCACCGAAAGAAGTGCAGAGCAAAAGTGCAGAGGAACCCGTGGTAATCATTGGGAGGGCTCGGAGGTTTTAATTATCAGGAGAGGGCTTCTTTCTGCTGGAACTAACGGGATTCAGGCGGAGGGCGAGTGTGGGAACGCGTCGGTACAGAGACGGAGGGAACGAGGACGGACATGAGAGGCTGCAGAACTCCAAACCGAGACATCAAGGTGGATTTAATACCTGAGTCCACTGCGTAAGAATACAGTCCAAAGTGATTTCTTTCAGTCAGAACATATCATGTAACATTTTGTAAATTAGCTCCGCGGATGTTTTCTTATTTTGTTTATTCATAAATATTTGCATGAGGTGAAAAGTGGTTCCAAACCCTGCGTCGCAGCTTTGCCGCTGCTGATCATGAATTAATCAAATGTTTTGTCTCTTGCATGAGTCAAGGTCCCGGGTCTCAGGGTTTGAGCGTCGTTTCATAAAACATTTAACTCCTCCTCCTCCTCCTCCTCCTCCTCCGGTGTGCGGCTCACTCACCTCCACAAATAACTTTTAGATTTACCTGCTAATGAGAAGGTTCTGTTGCTAAGTGTTTTTCTCTGAGCTGTCTGGATTTAGTAACCTGCACATTTCTGCTTAATGCATTAAATTCTAATGTAATTTTATCCCCCCCGTTTTATTTTGTATCCATCACACACACACACTGAAGTTTGTTTACGAAGCCGCTGACAGCTCTGAGGTCTCTTCTCACCACACAGTGTGTATTTACGTCTGAATACGTGAGCAGGACCATTATGAATGTCCTGAAATCATATTTATTCCAGTAAAAATATCCTCATTCCGATTCATTAAAAAAAAAAAATGGCAGCAAGCTGTGGTGGGCTTTTTTTTTTTCGCACACAACAAAAAATAGCTGAAATGTGGCATGTGAGAAATTGCGCAAGGTGGCCGTCTTACAGAAGGTGTAGAGGTGGGATAAATTTAATTACAGCTTCAAATATTCATTTGGCAAATATATCAAGGTTGGAAACACAGGCCCAGAAATGGCAAGCCGGTCTGGCAGGCGCTCACAATAGCGGATGGCAAATGACAGTAATCCATGAAAAGAGACCAGACATTTATAGAATTTATAGAGAAGGACTCGCCATCCCAGATCTCTGATGTTTGTGGGATTTTCTCATTGGCGTATTAAATGCAGGGAAATATATATAATAATCCCAAACTGTTTTTCTCTCCACTGCTGAATTATCCAAATCGATTTGGTTCATTATTGAGCCACGTTTGTGCAACAGCTCACGTGACTTTTGTCTCTTTCTTAATCAAAGTTTTCCACACATTCACGGCTTTTTAATGTTCTTGCCTGTGATGTGTTGTTAGATGTTAAAGCGACAGAGTGTAAATGACAGTTTCACCGGTAGAATCATACCGATACTCTCAGAGAGCAGGGAGTCATTTCAGACGTGAGCCCTGTCGCCTCTGTGTTCCTTTTGTTCCTCGGGCCTCAGACGGTCACTCGACACAGTCGCAGCAGCAGGAAATGCAACACGTGAGCCTCGCTGCTCTGTGATCCGACTCACTCGCTGTCTCATCTCAAGCTGTGCAAAAAGGGTTGTAGCGGCCGCGCCAGCGAGGCGCGAAGCACAAGTGAACGTACGCCAGGGCACTTCCTCTTCCTGTGGCAGCGAGTGAAGGTGGCCTACTTTGCCTCTGCTGCCGCGCCTCACCCTGCGTAGGATTGATTTAATCAGCAGGTTGAGGCGGGTTAAAGAGGGAGAGGGAGGCCGCCTCACCTTCCAGAGTCTGGAACCGGAGGAAAGCACGGGGGCGGTAAGTGGTTCTCTGAAGACCACACAGTCACAGAGAGTCCCAGCGACTGGTGCCAAACAACCCCTCCTCCCCACCCCGCCCACCCCCGAAACACCATCACCTCCTCCCACCGACAACCTGATTAGAGCAGATCAAGCCTCACTCACCTCCACCTCCAGGGGGCTCCTTCTCTGGTGCTGCCGGGCCTCCGAGCAGGAGTCGCCCTCAGGAGGAGGGCACGGGGCGTCGGAGGGTTCCGTTGAGCTCTAATAACAAACGGATGCAAAACAGTTAAGTCAAAGGTGGAAACTGACACTGACCTACATTGAAAAAAGCCACAAGACGTCTTCATGTCACTTCTTTCCTGCAGGCATGCACCTTTACGATTTCATATTAAGGGCACGCAACAGCTGCATCGCAGAACTCTCACATGTGTTTGTGAGTTCTAATGAAGCAGACTTTCTTAGAATGATGTGGCACCATTTACGTTACGCTGTGTGAATCTCAAAGTTTATCTCATGGGTCTTTCCGAGAAAAGATGTCATGAAGGAAGAGAAGAAGACCGGAGGAGTCATTAGTCCCAACAAGAATGACAGCGTCAGTCGTTCCAGAAAGTCCCAGATGTGTTCATGTGAAAATACCCCCTAGTTTTCATTTTAATCATGACAGGAGAAAGGGAGAAGGTTCTTTCCACAACCTCAAACATTTGTTTATTAATACAACCGAGACAAGGAAGCTGTTGAAGTAACTATTTTGACCAGAATCAACATCTGTCCCTGAACCTAATCGAGTGGAATCCACATCTCAACTTTGGTGCAGTCGCATGAAAAACCAAGTTATTTAGAGAGTGATAACGAATCATGATGTGACTGACAGTAGGATCGTCCGATAGACATCACTTCCACGTGTAGTCTACAGACAAACAACGCGGTCTGTAGTTAAATTTGGACGGATCGTTAATAAGCTAACTTTCAAGCAGTTAAAAGATTTAACATCTCTCTTATTGGTTTCCTATGAAAACCTTTCAGATACGACAAATAATGTCCAACAAACACCAAGTGCAAAAGAGAGCGTCTCGCACAGTGAAGACAAATTACTGGGTTCAAACTTCCAAGTCTAACTGCACCTTTATTCGAGCTTTCCACCGAACATCCACCTGCACGTCACCTCTGATAATCTAAGACTAAGCCTATGAACTGAATACGTTTGTCCTCAAACAGGAGCTAAACCTTTAAACGGCCTTCCACCCTCCGGATGCAGGAGAGAGGGTCCATGTGGAGGTATGGGAGAAGCTGGCGGCAGCATCGGGTGGGGTAGAGGTGGTGGTGGTGGTGGTGGTGGTAGGGTACTAATCGGGGAGGGAAGGATGGATGGATGTAGGAGGAGGAGGAGGAGGAGGAGGAAGGGGGGGGGGGTTGATAAAGCCTGATCTGTGCCACGGGGCATTTATGGCTGTTGGGGATGCAGGGGGACGGGGATAGGGGGAAACGGGTGGGAGGAGGCATTGTCTGCTGTGTCCGCGCGTTTATAGGATTGAGCTCAAGTTTCCTTTGTGTTTCCATTTTGTTGAGGGATTATGTTCTTTGAGAGAGTTGTGCAAGCAGGCAGGCACACGGAGGCGGAGAGGGAGAGAGGGAGAGAGGGAGAGGATAAGAGAGAGAGAGAGAGGGGATGGGTGAGGGTGGGGGGGACACAAGGAGGGAGGGAGGATGTCTTTGTTCAGAGCATTGATCATGAACAAGACAGATAGCAGAGGGTGTGTGTCTGAGTGTGTGTGTGTGTACAAGTTAGTGTATCAGCGTGTATGGGTTTTAATGCCAGTGTGTGTGCTTGAGTGTGTGTGTGTGTGTGTGTGTGTGTGTGTGTGAGCGAGTATGAGCAAAGCAAGATGTCAGGACATGTAACCAGCCATGTAACAATTTAAAATCAATTTGCCTCCCAAGAAGGAATTGCTCTGCGAGACATTTTTCCCCTCCGAGCGTTCGCAGGACTTTCAGTCTATCTAAATAGATATCAATTACATAATCGTTTCCCTTCTCTCCGCGCGGCCGCCGCCTGCAAAGTTTGTCACACTGAGCGGCGGCGTAATTGTCCCGCACGCATAATGTTTTGTGATTGCTTGTGACATTTGCAGTGTCATTGATCAAACGGGGCGACGCCGTAATGAAGATACAAAAAGCCTGCGACTGAAGCGAGGAGGGGTGGAGGTGGTGTGGGGGTCTGACACTTCCTGTGTGGAGGGAAGCAACAGTTTCCTGTTGGAAACCAGCCTCCTCTCCCTCCAACGTGGCTCCCAAGTCACATCCGAGACACTTTTCTCTCATTAAATCAATTGGTGATGGATGAAAGTCGGAGCCTTCCCCACAATTCATCACAAATTCAAACTGGGAGTCTTAACTGGTGATAATCTGGGCGCTGAAAGTTTTCCAACTCATCTCATTTGAAGAGAAAGAAGAAACACCCGGGTGTCTTTACCTGGTTCCAACCCCACTGGGTAACCACGCGGCTATTGTGCTCTCCTCGGCTTGTTAAAACACCACATGGTATATTTGCATAGGATAACCAACATATACAGTGAATCATTTGCATGCCTGAAAGTGCACTTGAGTAACCGTAATTACACGTGACACCAATTACTCTGTTACTTTGTATTAAATTATAATGGAAAATTCCACTAGAGAATTGGAGCCTAATTGCATCTTAATTTGCATAATTTTGCATATTAATCACATCTCCAATGAATAATAAATTTCAGCAGATTTTTTAATTTATGCACAGATACGAAAACAAGTTGAAAAATAATTTGTGAGTGGAAAAATCAGCGACTATTACTTAGAGCATTTCTGCTAATTTCTCTCATTAGCTCGCTCTAAAGTCAAAGATATCCCTGCTCTTGATCAACAAGCGTTTTGCATTTTTTGAAATTGAGAGTTAGTCAAAGCTTAAATGGGAAAGAAAGAAAAAAAAGACGTGTAAATTCTGGAAATATCCGCGCATTCCATTTTACATAAAACTTTGTGGCTCTATTTAAAGCTCCCACCCATTGCAGAGATGCCAAATTCATTCTACAATGATAATTCAAATCACTTTCTGTCTTTCCCTTTCCTCTCCCTCTCTTTCTTTTTTCCTGGTCAACACCTGTGCCTGAAAATTGTGCGTGGCGCGTTGCCAGCACACACAAAAATCCAACACCAGTAGCCCAGATTAAATTCAAATTTACAAAAACAACATATTTTCAGATTTAACATGCCGTAGCTTCCAGCGAGGGGGGGGGGGGGGGGAAGTTATTGACCAAGTTATTCTGTAAACAGGAAAAAACGTCATCGTCGCTTCGCTGCAGAACAGTTTCAAGTTGGAATCAGAACAAACAAGTTGTCGATAAAGAATTGTTTATATATTATACATTTATTTTATATCATGTTTTTTTTCAAGACGTATTAAACGCACTTTATTTTAAATTGTACTCCTTGTACTACACAGTATTTGGATGGAAAATTTGTTCCAGGTAATATATCGTCTTATTATTGTAGAGAAATACATTTTCAATAATCCCTGCGTTGATGGACAATAAAGTTCTTGAATCTTGATTCTCGCCACGTTTCCAAACTTATTGTGACTTCTGACCTTTACAGCAAAGAAATACTTTATCTACTTTCAAACAGGTTCAATGTGATGAACAAGTTATTTTTAATAATTTAAAAAGGAGGAATAAAAATAAGAATAACCATAAATTCCCTCCGTCATTCACACACTCAGACGTCAGAGGCAAATAAATCATCATCCTTGACGGGTGTAGTTTTAACACTTTCACATGCAGTAATGCATTGTGGGATTGATGGTTTTTTGAGATCATACAGTAAATGAACTGCACCGTACATTAAGTACAGGGAGTTTATTTTTAGCTTTAGTCTGAATTCCGTGTTCTCTCGTGTCTCATATTTATTTTTGCGAGTCCTGAGGGGAATCACTGAGAAGCTTCGTCTGAAATAACTCAAATCTACAATGTCCGACATCCAAACTCTGTTTTAAATGAGTGGTTTAATCCAGAAAACACAACAGATCCCTGTGTGTTATTCATGATGTGTGTGATCATTGCACATTAACCATATTTAACCTCTGCTGCACTCGTGACCTGCCTCACACACTCAGGAGGTTCTATCGAACATCTTCATCCCCGTTACACCAACGAGGCTCAGCTGCGGACAACAGTGCCTTTCAGTGGCCCAACCGAGGAAAGAACACACACACACACACACACACACACACACACACACACACACACGACGACTCTGGGCCTTTGACACTCTGAGCTACTGTCCTGCTGTTTATTGCAGCGGATAAAAAATATTATATTTACAATAAAAATTATAACAAACACCTGGATCAATTCAGAAGAATCTGAAAATGGACACCAAAACAATTATACATTTATTTTCACATAAATTAATAAATATCATTTGAACTGTTTAGGTACATTTTTCTGTAAATGTTATCTCCCTGGATTAAGGAATATTCAGAGAATAAACTGTGATATTAAGTTAAAAATACTCCTGGCTTTGTTTTCCTTTAAATTAATGATCTGCCTAAAGACTGTCGCATTCAGTTCACGAGGAAAATCTGATTGTCCTGAGTGGCAGCTGCAGCCCGACTGAGATAATCAACATGCCGGCAGGTTTCAAAGTGGCAGGTGAAGCAGATCAAACTACGTCCAGTTCATAAGGTTTCATTTCTACCTCCTTGTTAGAAATGTACAGGTTTCATGCACTTTTTCATGAGACAATTATTCACATGCAGAAAACAACAAAGAGAAGCTCAAGGCCCCTGAGGAGACACCAGGTTTCTATGAGTTACTGCACTTTGACTTCACCTCTAATCTACAACATCATCCGAAGCTGCTCTGACTGATCTGTGGCCCTGATTTGTAAAGACAAACTGTCAAACTCTACACAACTTTTTATTTCAATAATTATGCTAAAAATGTGCATTTTTAAATGAAGTTTGGTTTAATTAAATTACCACAAACTAACACTAAGTATTCCTGCACAGATGCACTGGTTCCACTGGACTTAATTTGGTTTTCTTTAGTTAGATAGTTTCTTTTATTTCTCCATCCTTATTTGTTCCTGTCTTCCTTCCCATCTTCACTCACTTCTTTAATTTGTCCCTTCTCCTTCTCCTCCTCCTCCTCTTCCTCCTCCTCCTCCTCCTCCTCTCTGTGAACCTGGTTAAACAACTTGATTGTGTTGTAATAAACAGCAGCCTGGACTCTTAACTCTTTCTCACTTGTGTGTTTGTGTGCAGATTCTCCAACAATTAATCCCACCCGGCGTGGACTCGTTTAATATTCTGCTCCATTCCACTCGCAGATGTAAAACGCATCCTCAGCTGACACACGTAATTACCATGATACATCCCGGAAAGGTTTCCGTGTCTGAGTGCAATCACAAATAACCAAGTGCTGTGCAGCTAATTATTGATAAATAAAATTAGTTGGGAGAACTTCAGGTGGGCGGGGCCGCGTGCAGGTGTCTGCGGATGGGGAGCGCGGGGGGGGTGACTGGCGCTGACCTGTAATCACCGGGAACAGCGGGGACTTAATGATGTTTTGGTCCGTTGATCAAATTTCACATTTTCGCACAATCATTTTAGGCACCTGCGCAGAAAACAAAGCCTGGGCGGAAACTGGTGGCCCCTAGGAACCACTGAAGCGTGTGTGTGCTGGTGTGTGTGTCTGTGTGTGTGTGTTTTTTAGATGTTCTCTTGTATTGTTTTGATAATACGTCCCTGTCCAGACACTTGACTTAATAAACACACACAGACACACAACAGGGGCGTTCCATGTGACCCACCATTTCATGGGGGTCGTACATGATGGATAACCACTCCTCGGGGGCCCCCTCTCAGCTCAGGGGCCCCAGACATTTGCCTGCATTCTCTACCCCTGTTGAAACGCCCCTGACTCACGGGTAACTTTTGAGGACATTACATAAACTCGCATTCAACAGCGTGACACCTTAACTCCTAACTCTAACCTAAACCACTGACCCAACAACCACCTTTCACCCTGAGGTAACGAGTCTGTGACAGAAACACTCCCACTGGACAGGAGGCAGATAAATGGATATTTATCTCCCTCTACTGGAAGCTATGGGTAAAGCCACCCTGCTGCCTTTAGGTGCTGCTCCGGCACACACACACACACACACACACACACACACACACACACACACACACACACACACACACACACCTCGTTCTCAGCTTCATCAGAACAAATATGGGGATTTGAAATTAATACATATGTAGTAAGTGCTGCTATGAGATATTTTAAATGTCCACAGAGCAACTGGAAGCCAGTTTGTGACGGATTCCTTTTTAAAATATCTACTTTAACCTTAAAATAAATGTTGTAAATAACATTGTGTTTAAGATTATGAGGCTGTTGTGAATCATATGATGTTTACTGTTCCTGTCAGAGCTAATAGAGCCTGTATATAAAACTCTTTGTACACGTAAAATATCTATTTACAAAATGCATAGTGTATATTTTAACATTAGATCATTATATCTATACATCCCATCATCTATTTCCCATAAATCTTTTCATTATTCTGCAAGAAATGGATGCAAGTTTTGCAGGAAAAAGCTAAAAGCAACTTCAAGAAAATATTAAATATATAATATATTAAAAATCGAAAAAATAAGAATATAAGGTAAAAATGATGAACACAACAGAAACACTCCTGCACTATTTGACCTCATAGTGAAAGTAAAGCGTTGCACTGGGTCGTGGGAGTTTTTCCACGAGCACCGGAAGGTGTCATGCGTGTGTTCGTCGCGTGCAGAGCATTGTGGGTAAATCATGGGGGTGAGTTGGATAATACCTCAGCTGTGGGGATGGAGGCAGCCTCGCTCCTCGGGTCAACCCCCGCATGCAGCGTCGTCTCCTCCTCGCTGCGTCCCCGGAGATAAGCGTCCTGGCCGGGTGCAGGTCAGGGGCTGTGCGCCTGGAGGACGGGCCCCGCCGGCCGCAAGCAGCCGGTCCTGCAGCGGCAGTGGGCGGGTGCGAGTGCGAGTCCTGTGCGTCCTCTCACCGGGGCTGCAGGCCGGGGACTCAGCCGGCGGAGGGTCGTGTTCGTCGGTCAGAAACTCAGGCTCTTCTGCTCCCAGCCCGGAGCCGACGGGCCGACGGGGAGCTCCGGCCCCCGGGCCCCCTGTCTCCGTGGTGGGCATCCCGGACCCGATCACATGGATCCGGTGTAAGGTCGTGATGTACCTGATCCACCTGTACTTCGAGTTGGACCTCCACTCCGCGGAGTTCGACAGAGGAGTGAACCAGGTGGATACTGACAAACAGAAACTCAGAGTTTTGTGTTGTTAAACTTCTATTCTAACTTTATTCCTCAGTTTATACATCATTGGTCTAAAAGCTGCGACCACCAAACAAACTGAAACAAGTTTTATCTTAACTTTTAAAAGTCTAACATGAAACTTTCTGTATTAAAATGTATCTATAAACGTGTTTAGAGTTGGTTACTTACATTATCCAAAGGTTTCCAGTGGATTTCAAACCCACAGAAAACCGACATCTTCCTCCAGGAAACTGGGGCGTCGTTTGGGCACCTGTTCGTGACGTCATATCCCTCCACGCATGCGCATACCTCGTGTTTCTCACCCAGAATTGCGCCATATTTTTTGGTAAATAACTTTCATGGCCTAAGGCTAAGTGATCGATAAGTGATCGTAAACATGAAATGTTCACCTAACGGCTCCAGAAACTGCTTTTGTTTTTACCAAATTTATTCACCCAGTCTGATTTACAGAGAGACGACGTCTACGGAAACAACCGGACGATTAAGAGACGCTGATATCAATGGTGGATACAAACAACAAACTCCAGTCTCTTGTTTGTATTTAGATTGAGAGACCCCTAGTGGCACACAATTGCATATTGGGCATTTAATACATAATTAATGTAAAAACACTCTATTAAATTATCTCAATAGCAACTCTCAATCCAAAAATACCTTTTTACTGTAAATAATGTCTCATCTCGGAATAGACTTCGTAGTGAAACGGAGATAAAGACAAATCGTAACAACACAAGCAGCGCAGACCGCAACTGTGTTGACATCATTGATCATCAAGCATGTGAATAAACTCCCATCTTGTCCCTCTTCCGTCCCAGGCTTTGGTCCATGTGTCCGACGTGATGTCCAGTGGCAGATACCATCAACTGAGGGGGACAGTGTCCGACGAGGTAACGGATCAGGCACATGACTGGATTGGTCTATGGACTCCTGAGTGTTGGGCCAGTTCGTTCACTTCCAAAAATAACACTTTGTTGTAAAAACTAATACAGTGTGATGAATTCTTTATTCTTCTAACGATCAAATATAATCTATTACTGCGTCAGGTTTAGCTGTTTTTTGCTTTGACGGTGTGTTTTGTTCTTGCAGATGGTCGAACACATTGAGAAGAGTTGCAGGTCCCTCACTGAAGCTCAGAGGCAGCAGCTCGCTGTCAACGTGGAGGATATTATATTTCTGATTCCTGAAGACGTGTCTGTTGTCTATGATCGATACGGTGAGTTGTGTTTGACCAGCTGAAAAATGCTCTGAGCGAGATGAGTTGAAATATGCATCCTGTCAGCGTCGACCTTTCACAACCTGAGCAAACAAAGGTAAAGAGCTCCACCTCCAAGTTAGAGCAACGCTATTTAACTTATTTACCTTTTTTAAATAGCAAGCTTCAAAATTAATCAGAGGATTCACGGACTTAATACAAAGAAAGTTTCCTGTTTCATTCCCACTCCTCACCTTGAAAGTCCTTGGTGAGTGGGTACGATCTCCCGTGAGAGTCACAGCTTCAATTGTCAGAACACAATAAGTTTCCTCCTCATCATCATCTAGATCTGGACTCTGGATATAAATTCCATCAATCAGTTATAAATGTGCGACTGTAAAAAGTTTCATCTTCCCACCGGAAACTTCATTCCTGCTGACTCTTGATTTCAACTCTCGTGTCACAGGTAGAAAGTTCTGCTTCGTCGTCACGAGGTTTTGGCTCCTGTCGGCGCACGAAGGCCCCGAGGACCCAGAGGCCACACACATCTTCAGAGTGGCCTCGAGTGAAGACGGCCGCCCACAGAAGAAAATAGCCACCGCTGTCCACGAGTAAGTTCTCAGCTTGTTGTCGTCAGCACCTGCACTGGAAATTGCCACGTGTCCAAAAGTACGGATTACCATCAAATCTCAGCTTTGACGCGTTTGGATCTTTTTCACGCGGCTTGTGCTGACACAAACGTTTTGATCAGTGATTTGCTCAAAGTTCTTTACCAAAGTCTTTCAACTTTATTCCTGCACAATTATTCACGCTGAATCCGCGTAAAATTGTATTTATTTACAGAAACGATTATGTATTTGCAAGTTTCCTGCAGACCTTCTATCATTGGTCGGGGGAGTAACTGAGGATGGCATGTGCATTGTTTTTCAAATATACAAGGGAAAGATAATCTTGGAGAAATGTGAATGGATAAGAGTGAATGTCACATTATAATCCTCACTGCTACTAATACACTTAAAAAAATAGAAATATTAATAGTAGCCATATGTTTGGGAGAAAAGTAAGAAAACAAAAAGCAGAGAGGGTGACGCTGCTTTGATTGTCTTCACTTTAACACTGCACAGCTACTTAGTGGAAATGGATAATTAATGGTCATTAATTAAGGTTTAAAAACATCACTGAGCTTCTTCCTTGATATGTATTTAACTCATTACTTTGCTGGTACCAAGTATCAGACAAGTATAATGTCTGAATAAAACCATCAGAGGAACAGAGATGTAATGGAATCTCATGTCTGAATAACAAAGCTCAGCAGTGTCACATAGTCCACGTCGGAAAAGGGCTAATGACACAATTCAGTTCTGATTATGTGTCACGTCTGACTCTAAAGAGCCGCTGACATCATTTGCTGCCGTGAGGAAAAGAGGAAATGATTTCTTTCCCAGTGCACGTCACGGTGAAAGCCTCTTTCCGTTTCCTGTCGGTAATCCGGTTTGTTGTTGGACCGCATTGTCGGGTCTATTCTACCTAATGCCCACCTATCTAGTTGGCCAGATTCTCCTGCCTATTGTTTCCGGTCTTAGAGTCGCCTCTGAGAAAGCCTATTAAACTTCAAATGTTATCCCAGAGGCTAGAAAGAAAGAGAGTTTGGCAGAATACGGAGGTATTTTCAGAATCCTCTCATCATTACTTTCAAGGTGAGACGAGAAGCAAAACTTAGTTTGAATGTCAGTCTGCATTTATCACTTTGAATAAACCTTTACTTATTCTTTTGACATTTCAAGAGAGATGCCTTTTTTAAAGACTTTCCTCTACTGATTTTACACAGGTGAAATATCCTGAAAGTCTCTGAATGTGTTGCCAAGAAAAATAAAATAAAAAAAACATGCCCTGGCTCTTCCTGTAGCTTTCAAGCTAAATCTTTTTCTTCTTTCACAAATGGAGTTGGCTTATGACCCAGTTTATCATCAGGTGACGCACAGAAATCCTCCTCATTCCAACTATTAAACATTGCCCCCTCTCTCCTCATCTACGCAATACTAACAAATATGTCACTCAGAACCCCAAAATCTGAACTGGTGTCCTGTGTGGACCGGTTTAGGAGCTGTGGCACAAATGAAAGTTTCTTTTTCACGTAAATAACCTAATTAATGGTGAAATAAACAGTAAATGGATTAGGATGAGAAAGAAAATGTACAGTGTCCTCAGGTTCCCCAAGTTTGCAACAGTTCACTCAAGTTGTTTCTGACCTCGGCGCCAACAGGCTGAAAGAAAAGCAGACTGCTTTAGCATTAAAGACAACGACCCCGTCTTCCACAAGCGCATTCTCCACATGAAACGTATAAGGGACCAGATATATTAGTATTCTGCCACTTGTGATAAGAAGCGAAGTGAAACCAGATAATCCATTTTCCATAAGCAGGCAGGAGGGGGCGTAAGTTGCGGTGCACGGTTGTCTGCGAACTGAATGTTCAAGCAAGTACTTTAATGGGTCGTCAAGAAATCCCAACACGAGTCTTATACCAAGTGGAAATAGTTGTATAGCATCGCTGCGAGCGAGAATGACAAATTCTCCCAGAAAAATCCTCCACCTGTTCCACTAACTCAGACGCCGGCTGCGTGCGAGGCCGCCGTCGCTGCCAGAACCGTGTCACTTGTCAAAGACATCACGTCTGACACGCCGGTGAATGCCGCGTGTCATCCAATTCTGTTAAAGCTCGCTGCAATATTATTAATGTTGACACGATATCTGACAAACAGAGAGGATTCTGTCATTAGCGGCCGCTAATTCATGCATAATGAAACACGCCGGGGATTATTCTAATGTTCCTGCATAGTAATGTGTGGTCTGCGGACGTTTGCGTGGGGGTTTCTTGGTTCCAGTCGAGCATCTTGCAGAGTCATAATGAGATTAGACGAGTGCAGTTAGCTTAGCACATGTCAATATGCTCATGGATACGGTGAGAGCACATTAAACAATTTGCCACGCCTGTGCATCACTCAGTTTAATGGAAATTAACACAAAAACGAGTGGTGAATGTACAAATGCTAATGTTGTTTTATTAGTTATTTTGCTGTTTTGTAATGTTGTGACACGTGGATCGGTCGAGGCCGCGTGCCAACACGTTTCATTAATCTGGTTAGCGAAACAGATTACCAGCAATTCCTCGTATCTTCTTTAGTCTGCACGCATCTCAGCTCCAAGGACGCATAAATTAATTGTATCATCTCTGTCAGACTAATTTAAAGGTTGATTAATAGAATTACAAGATAAATATGCTTTAAAAAAAAGAAATCAAACCTAATACTCAGAACAAATGATGAAGGTGCAGAGAACAGCAACGCTCTCACAGGCTGTTATTATAAAGTCCAACGCAATCAATTAAAGATTTAACACTGTTTCACAAGAGCTTAGGCGTAACGACAAAAGATTTTTCAACACAAAGAAGCTGAAGTGTTGACACAACAAATAAGCTCATGGAACTGTATCTTTCAGCTCAACGGCAAAATGAATTTTCACATAAACAAGACACGGGGCGGGGGAAGGAAAAACTTATTTTGTCCACTGACATGTTTATCTCTTGAGAAGTTAGTTTGGTCGATGCCCCCCCCCCCCCACCTGCTAACATGGAGGAGGTGGGGTTCGTCCACCAACCACCAGGGGACAATCAAGATGCTTTGGTTTCACTTTAATGTCGCTGTAAATATTCAAAACACTAATTCGTGACATGACAACGCTGAGTTGTTGTTTTGTATCGATAGAATCAACCTGATCCACACACCAGACTACACCTCAAAGTTTTAGAGGTGCAGCTCACTTCTCCACCGTATAACATACAACCAACTTGATGGTGTAACATATAACGCAGCATAACAGGTGCAGTGTGTCTTTTCACAGTAACCTTCTTTTTTTTTTTTTTTTTAATGGGTGCTCTGCCAGAAACTGCTGCGTGGCTTCCAGCAGAATTTTCGTGAAATAAAAGGAAAAGGCAGCGCTCCAAAAAGAACCATAATCCAAGAAATAGGTCGAGAGGAAGCTCAGATAAAGGCTCATATGACAAGACACATTAGTCTGATGGTAGCCATTAAAAATGTTTTCGTTTTCTAAACAGAAGTTCGACGCAGTGCTGCTTTCCTCTGTTTGTCGTTTCAGTGGATTCAGAACCAGAATCAAGTATCAAACCATCAATTTTCTACTGGACGCAGGTGTGATCAAAATTAAATTAAATTGTTCCAGTGCACAAAACAGTTCTTAGTGTTTATTTGATTCAGCTGATTCTGCCGGATCAAAGCGACCCCACACGAAGAAAAGTTTCAAATGTAAAGTTTACTGGATTTCATTGATGAGTTGATTGATGTAAGAGTGGGTCACTCTCAAGAAAGCAATTCATTTTGATATCAAGCGGGTGATGCATGTGTTCATATAAACGCATCGATGTGTCCCATTTGTAAAGATTAAGCAATTTACATGTATTTCTGGCTCTTTAATTACTTCTTGCAATGAAGTTACTGATATTTTACTAAGATTTTACATTATCGTTGTGTTTTTACCAGCATGGATTGTTTTTGTGCTGTGAAACAAATATTCTGCTTTTGCTGTACACCTTATGATTCAGTTATTTTTATTTGATTTGATTTGCCTATGACCATTGAAAGAAAGAAAAGTCAGTTTCTTTATCGTGTTAAAAAAAAAAACTTAACATCAAAGTTTTTACAACAAAGGAGAGAATCTATTCAGAGTTAAATATCGATTGTGGTGGGGAAGCATTGTACTCGTAAAAACTACATCCTCAGAATCACATGGCTTGTATTTCCTTGAGGACGTTGCTGAAAACCTGGACACAAACCTCCCCGTCCGGCTGCCTCATTGACGCCAGGTTCCAGGCCTCCTCGAAGGTTTCCTCCGAAATCTCCACGCCCACATTCCTGAAGATCTCTGCGATCTGTGAACAAAGAGGTATCACTCTGACATTTATGGCTTTTACTGTATTTCATTTGGATCCAAGTGCACTGAAGCAATGCTGCAGCACCAGTAGAGTTTTAATGGTGAATGTGGAAAAACACCTGAACAAATATGGAACAGGCTGGTGATGAAAAACGTTTCCTAGACAACTAAATATTAATTCACTATTCATTTTGATCTGCTTTAGGTAAAAGTGCAGTTGTTTGTAATCAACTCAAAGATTCGACTAAAGACGAGGACACGGCTGCAAACTCTCCAGACTTGTTTTTATCTAAATTGCTGTTAAAGTACAAACAGACTGTGAATGATCTGGAAACAGACTTTTTTTCTCAGGCAGATATTTTGATTTGTCGAACATTGGGAGTTATTAATAAGATAAAGGGAAGTTGCGTTGATCTCGGATGACAGATCCAAGGCGCTGCCTCACTGTCTGACTTACTGAGACGCCTACGTTAAGCAGATTCTTCATTAACGTTGTTAGTGACATCTGTGCTTTCCCGCTATGACTGGAGGAAAATAGTCTGTCCGTGAAAAAAGCATATTACACCAACATCTGTCTCCTTCAACACCCATTCATTCTTCAAAAAGGTCAAACTGGTCTAATAATGATTCCACCGTAATCATATACAGATCAGAGACAGCCACGGACATTTAAAGTATAGCCCGTGTCATTGTGACCTCCCTGTATCCATTTTTGTTATTTAAGTACACAACACCAGATGCCTACCTCCTCCTTGGTGCGAGGACAGAAGAAGTGTTCCTTGTAAACACCTTGGAGGGCGGGAACTGACGGATTCAGAAGATCTGCCACCGAGGGTTTGTCACCATAGTTGATGGTGTCGGTGACTCTGGCGATGCGCGGAGCTGGAAGGTCGGCGCGCACAGACGGGATCCCATATGTGCGACTGTCTACGTTAGAGAGACCAGATGATAAGTACGGATTTTTATTAGATGGGAATGAAGGAAATGTAAATAGGTTCATTTAGCGCTCGTAAATATTACGTAACTGTTGCACATCAGTCAAAAAAAAGAAAACAGATGTCTGTAACTATGTTTTAATTTACACAATTACGCCTCGGAAAACAGTATCAGGCAGTGATAGTAAAGAAGTACAACTGCTATGATTGTGTCTATGATGATAAATGTATATACGAGCGGCTTGATTTCATATTACTGTGCACGTTCTGACTGTTTTCACCCATAAATCCTTCTTAATGGGTCTCAAATTTTAAGAAAAATGTCAAACTGTGAAACATTTGATCTATTATTTTATCTATATCGCCACAGAAAATGGATTTAGCTGACGTACTTGATGTGAGAGGACGGTCCCTGTTCGCCCCGATGAAGGAAGAGGAGGTGAGGAAGTGGTCAGGGGCCGCTCGGAGTCGCCTCAGGGTCCTAACGGTCGTCTTTGAGCTGCCTGGCGCTACAGGCTCCATGTCTTCAGGATCAATCAAGGCCTGAGCTGGCAGGAAGCTGTTCTGATTGGGACAAAGACATCTTGTCTATGTCGGCTGGAGCTGTGCTGGTCTCAGGTGCTGCAAGAGACAAGAGACACAAAATCAGACTCTGCTTCACCCGGATGTACATGATGAATTTTGTCTTAATCCCGTTCTAATTCAGGACCTGAGACCTGAGCAAGGGGATTAAAATTGTGAATGTGACGCAAAGTGACCCTAAAAAAGCTCAATCAACAAAACATTAAACTGACCAGTCGTCATGATGTATCGGTCGCGAGCGTTGATTGGCATCCTGTCCTTCCAGTTGAGGAAGTTAGCGAACTCCAGGAAGTTTATGTGTCCATCCTTGTCTGTGTCACAGTAATCGATCAGGTCATCCACGACCGACTCGTCAACATCCAGATGGAACTGACGGCAAACTGCCAGTAGGTCGTCTCTGTTAATCATCCCCTTTCCGTTCTGGTGATTCACGTAGAGAGATTCACATGAGAAGTGTGAGACGAGGAGGTTTATGGAACTATTGTTGCTTTATCACATGTCTTAACACCACTGTCGCCTCACTGGCTTCATCTCAAAGCTTGCAACTGGACTTTCTCACTGCAGATCACTTTGTCAGACTCCTCAAACAAAGGTGTGACCAATATCATCACAACGGGTCAAAGTGCAAAGCAGGATTTGGATTAACAAGTTACACCTGTGCCTTTTTGTGCTGAGACAAGTTAAATGTCCACTGAGAGACAGAGCGAGGGTGAAATACATGTTGACATACATTTTGTCAGGATACATTAAATGCAATTAGTTAGATAATAATGAACTTTATTCATACATCACGTTTCAGAACACAGCTACAAACTGCTTTACAAGTTAAATATGAAACAGACGAGGCAAAAGACTGAGGAGTGACATTACACATCAGCACCATGTGTGGTAAAGTGTCCCCCTGCCAGTCGTACCTTGTCATAATGCCTGAACGCCTGCAGCAGGGAGGGAAAGTTCTGGAAGTTGACCCTCTTGAGATGGATTCGCACTGCGCTGACCAGGCTGTGCTGCCGGTCTGGAACCCTCACGTACTGCCCTGGCTCCGTGGAGTGGATGACTTCTCCAGCACCTGTGCGAGAAGCAGGCAAGAAGCCGTTTGATGTCTTGAACCCAAATAAACGTCAGAAGAAATCCTGCATATTCAAATATGGAATCCACAAATTAATTGAAACTCTACCAAATTCATCCAGCGGCTTGGGAAGTCCAAAGTTGTGATCTGGGGGGAAATTCAAGGGATTTCTTCTCCTGAAACAATGAGTTTTATTAGAGGATTAAGAAGTAAAACAGTGGTGGGTGAATGACAGTATACTATAGTCATATACTTACATCTTGTTAGCTTTGTCAGATTTTTGCTGCATCCTGTCCTTGTCCCCAGATCTTGTCCAAACAGTCTTTGGATTGTAAAACCTATGGCATAGTAATAATTGTACAAGGTGAGGTATTCATTTATTTGTTTATTACAAAATTACATACTGTATAGATACTTAATATAATGAGACTCAACAACAAAACACCATTGCTCTACTTTCGCACTCACTTCCTCGACTCCCCAAACCAGCTGAGAGTTTTGACAGTAGAACGTCCGTCGTTGAAATGAGGTGTGGCCTTCCCGAACCTGCTGTCTTTACCGTCGTTAGTCCAGTCGTACTTCCTGTCAATCTGCTCGCCTGGAGTAGTGGAGGGGAATTATTCCATGGTGGTGACCGAGCAGACGTCACATTTTCAAAAACAATCAATTAAACTCGACAAACAGAAAGTTGGTAGTGACAGTATCGGCTTTTATGAATTATATGATCTCTCTTACCGGGAAAATAGGCATTGTGGGTGCGGACATAATTTTCATGCCCCGCCTGAGCGTCCTCCTTCAGCTGCTCAGCGGTTTTTTTAGGGTTAATAATATCCCACATATCATGATCTGGACAACAAGGAATGAGAGAAAGAGAAGAACAATATTTGCTTCTTCCTGACCAAACTGTAATCTATTTTTAAAATGGTATCAGCGATCGCCTTACTCGATGTTACACATACCCCAAATTGTTCTATCACCGAAGGGAGTTTCGTCATTATACAAGGTGGGAAGTCCACTCTGCTGATCACCTGTGCCCAGAATATCTGCTTCACTGAGATCTTGGAGCTTATTTTGGAACACAGTCTTCAGGGGAGGATTTATCAAGCTTCTGACCTGGTGGAATCACGTAAAGATTACAAATTTATAAACATATTTTGGTTGCGTGGCATCGAAAAATGTTCATGGCAAGTACATGGTAAAAAACAAACATTTACTACACTACTGTCATTGTATTTCTCTTCTTTTCTTAAATTGATTTTTGCGCTATACCGACAAAAACTCTTCTGATTGTCTCTTTAACCCCCAATGAAGTGTGTGTGTGTGTGTGTGTGTGTGTGTGTGTGTGTGTGTGTGTGTGTGTGTGTGTGTGTGTGTGTGTGTGTGTGTGTGTGTGTGTGTGTGTGTGTGTGTGTGTGTGTGTGTGTGTGTGTGTGTGTGTGTGTGTGTGTGGTACTGACAGTAGGACATGGGATGTTCCTCATGCCATGAATAAGAGTGCTGGCAACATCTGGATCATCTGCCTTGCCCGGGTGCACTCTGACAGCTCCTGGTTCTGGTGGCATGCGAAATTTCCGTACCCCCGGGGGGGTGGAGGGCTGAAAATGTAGAAAGTACACTCACCTTCAAAATTTACAAAAAGAACCTGTCGGATTCTAATCATATTCATAACATTTACTCTTTGTTTATTATTCTATAATTATAATATTACTTAATACTATAATTAAAAATAAAATGTGAAGTATAATGGGTATTATACTATTTTGTTTTGTGTATATTATTGTGTATTCATTTGATTAAAGATCCTTATGGAAGGTCCCATTGGAATAAAATATCTCCTCTGTCAAGTGGTACATACGTTTACCAGCTGCACCATCAGTGACGCCTACACGTGAATGAATGCATGAACAATTATAACCCACATTTTGTATAAGGAGTACATTTCCTTCAATGGAGGACTTCTACTTTAACTGAGTATTTCTACACTGTAGCACAGGTACTTGTACTTATGTGATTATTACAAACCCTTGGCACTTCTTGTAAACACATCTCAGCCGTGTCTCCTGCTGGCGTCTGTTTTCCAGCCTGTTGTTCAAAGAAAAACAGAGAAAACACAAAAGTTTACTGAGATTAAAACACAGGTGCAGTATGCTAACGCCACGTTAGCTAGCTGGCATGGTGTCAACCCTTTGATACACAACATGGGGTCAAAAATGACCTGCATTCATTTCCTGTTATTGTGTGTCTTTGCTATGTTTTGGAAATAAATGTATTTTATCATTTAATATTCTAAATATTCATTAATATCTTTTTAATACCAGAAATCATTATTTCCCTTTTTTCTTTTCTTACTTTATAATTTTTTTTTTTTTTAAACCTTGCCATTCACGTCACACAGCTGCTTTTTGCACATCTGATGCATGTAAGTCTTATTTTAAAATCCACTACTAGTGACAAAGAGAAATATGTACAATACTACTGTTAGCTGGTTAGCTTCTGTTCTGGCTAGCTAACCATAGCTAGATCAACAAAATAAAACTCGGAATATAACAGTATATACTTAATAGACTGATTGATATGCATTTGAACATATGCTTTTGATTTTCTTTATCCAAAGTCTGGCTGGTCGCAATCATGTCAGACTTACAGTTGGTATGTTGCTTATGGTTGACATGTTCATAATGATGCTGGATGAAGAACAGGATGAGGAAGATGAGGAGACAATTCTTGGTCTTGATTCTGAGTCTGAAATGTCTGATGCTGATAACTTAAACTTGGTTGTGTGTCTGAATCCAGCTCTGCTACATGAAGAAGGATCCTTTGATGATAAAGAAGACTCTCCTATCTCCTATGTCCTCAAAGGAGCCTCCTCCCAAATAAAACATGGAAGAATAAGCTATAAAATAATATATAAGGAACATTAGCCATCATGAAATATCGCAGTAATTGAATACAGGTGATTGTTGTCCCGTGTTGTGCATTAGAAGGAGTTTGCATTGCGTGTGTAGCAAAGGTTTAAAGTTGACTTACCGTCGGTGTGTGTGTCTCCACGTGTTCCTCCGGGTCGCTCATGTTCCTGTTGAATTCACGTGTCGCAGCAACAAACGCAAACGTCTCTAGTTTGTCGTGTTTAACGTCAAAGTTGTCACGGTAAACTTCGAAGACGCGGAGCTCTGTTTCAGCTCCGTTGCCAGGGCAACAGCAGTTCACGTTACAATACAGTAACGTACTGTGCAAAAGAAAAAAACACTTTTCAACTGATGATGAAAAGTATTAAAGATAATGTTTCCCCGTGAGGTCATCACATTCATATTTGTCACAAATATCAACTGTAATATTTGTAGTATTTACTTTTGATCAGGTATAAACCGTTTTATTTTACATCTCTTTTCAGATTGTTTATTGTTCTGGATCGTTTTTATAAGATGAAATATCATAAGATTAGATAAGATTAGATAAGATAAAATACAATAAGAAAAAGATTACATCAGATAAGATTAAATAAAATTAAATATAATAAGATGTGATCAAATAGGATACATTACGATACGAAAGGAAAACATACGTTATTAAGTAATAAAATACAATAAGATGCGATAAGATACGTTAAGAAAAGATAAAATACGATAAGCTTTAAGAAAAGAACAGAAACATGATGTTGAATGTTTATATTGAATACTGCACATGATGTTGAATATTACACATAGAAGAAAACAGTAATACACATGTGAGAAAATAGTAATATTATGTAAGACAGCAGTAGTATTATTGTATATTATTGTTATGTGTAGAAAACAATAATACTACACATAGAAGAAAACAGTAATACTACACATAGAAGAAAACAGTAATACTACACATAGAAGAAAACAGTAATACTACACATAGAAGAAAACAGTAATACACATATGAGAAACCAGTAATATTATATAAGAAAGCAGCATTATTATTGTATATTATTATTATGTGAGAAAGCAGTATTATTATTATTATGTGAGAAAGCAGTATTATTATTGTATATTATTATTATGTGAGAAAGCAGTATTATTATTATTATGTGAGAAAGCAGTATTATTATTGTACATTATTGTTATGTGTAGTTGCTCAGACTGTCACCCAGCAGTGAATTGCGCTAACACTTGATTGGCTCCTCTCCCTGGTACGTAGCACATTGTCAGTTCCAGTCACACGATCTGTCATCATCCTTCGTACGATGCTAGAAGGGAAGTTGAGAGAAGTGGGACATCGGGGATCCTCCTGAGATCTTAGGCTACAGCCGCCGTCCGGACCCGCTGTGAACCCCGCCGCCTCGACCCGCATCCCCCCGGAGAAAACCCTCCACACCCGGCCGCTTCCTCCCGTTCGCCAGGTGAGCGGCCGATGTCCGGCGTCGGCGCACCAGCTAAGCTAGCTAGCGAGGCTAACGGCTATCCCGACGGCTCCTCCCGATGCGGCTGCGGCTACACAACGTTAGCCCTCTTATCCGGCGAGCTAACGCTAGCTAGCCGACACTTGACGGGCCCCAGCTGTTTAGCCACAGTAGCTTAGCCGCGTTGTGTTGTTGAATCCGCCACCACGTCTTCACCCGTAGAGCATTAACGTGGAATATAACAAACAACCCACGGACCCGCGTTAGTCCCCCCCCCTCAGCTTGACCAGGGGTAGGTCAGTGGTTTCACGTCATGTTAGCTAATGTTAATGTTAGCTAGCTGTCATTAGCTGTACACACCCAAAAAAAAAAAACCTGTGTGTGTGTGTGTGTGTGTGTGTGTGTGTGTGTGTGTGTGTGTGTGTGTGTGTGTGTGTGTGTGTGTGTGTGTGTGTGTGTGTGTGTGTGTGTGTGTGTGTGTGTGTGTGTGTGTGTGTGTGTGTGTGTGTGTGTGTGTGTGTGTGTGTGTGTGTGTGTGTGTGTGTGTGTGTGTGTGTGTGTTCTGGGCTTCTACATGCGTGTCACCTCCACGTGTTGTGGACAAACACCTCGTCCCGGACACTTAAACACATTGACGCTAACGTGACACTTGTTAGCTTGAGCTTTTTAATACAGGCAGATATTGGGGCGTTTTTTTGGGGGGGGGGTTGGCTAGCTGATGCTAACGCTAACAGTCGTTACTGTGCTAATTTCGAGCCAGTCAGCAACAACACAACAGGTTATTTGTGGTGAGCGGTGTCGTAACGCGATGTGGACAACGTCGTTGTGTCCGTGGGGCTGAGACTCTGTGGACACGTTGTTGTTGTTGTTGGACCTGAGAAACGTCCAAGTGACAAGAGACGAGCTGTTGTTGTTCACCTTCTGTCATCAACACCCTGCACAGAGAACTCCTCTGAATCAACCTGGAGTCTCTCATCTTCACGTCACTTTAATCACAGACACCACAGACGTTTGCCAGGGCAGACACTGACACCTTCATCAAACGCTCAGCTTTTTCAGAAGTTGGAAGTAAAAGTTAGAAACTTCGTCAGCTCTCGGAAGCAGAAGTTCACAGACAGCCAACGATACTGTAAATTGTCTCACTCTCTGTGTGTGTCTGTCCAACTGTGTGTTTTTGTTGTAACCTGTTTCACATATTTGCTCGGCTACTTATTATGGCCAACAAACCACTATTGTTTTGGAGGAGAATGAAAGTGTAGCCGCGTAACGTGAAACTCTTTAATGACGTGGTGTCTACGGTTATTCTCCCTCCATCGCCACTGTGTGATCATTTCTGGTGATGTAGTGGAAAAACATCTTCCTAACATAACGTTGAAATTCCTGAAATTCCTTTTTGTTTCCGACAGACACATTTTCTGGAAACGTTTGCTCCAGTAGTAAAATAGTTGTGTTATTATTAGTTGTTTTTTCATATATCTTAACTGTGAGGTAAAGAAATGTACTAATATATCAATCATAAGTAAGAACAACCACAACATTGACTAGTTGGGGTGCGTCAGTAAATCCTATTTATTTTTGGGATTACTCATATCATGAGCGATTTATATCATAGTCATTTTATTTTGTAGATAATGAGCTGCTTACCTGGACACAATATTTATCTGTACAGTAATAAATGTATTAACTGTATAAATAGGGTTGGCTTTGATTCATAGTTAGAAATGTAAAAACACATGTCACATTTTGACTTTACACTGACACTTTGCTTTCTCCTCTTTGTCCTTGTTCAGGTCTTTTCTGGGGTTTGTCCCGTCAGGTCAGTGCCCAGAGGAAGTGAGTGGACGGTGTGACATGGCAAGTAGAGGTGGAGCCACACGACCCAATGGGCCAAACACAGGCAACAAGATTTGTCAGTTCAAACTTGTGCTATTAGGAGAGTCAGCGGTGGGAAAGTCGAGTCTCGTACTTCGTTTCGTCAAGGGACAGTTTCATGAATTCCAAGAGAGCACAATCGGAGGTACGTATCTTCAGACCTGAAAAATATTACACAAGGATTAATACTATTGACTCGCTTTCATTTGCATTCTTGTCATGTGAGAATGAATCACACCATTTATCATGATGTCACTAATAAATAGCAGTCACAAGAGTCGTATTTGTGTCATCTGATTGTAGGAAATGTTACTAAGAGCAGAGGAAATGGGTCAGCAGTTAGTTTAACACACCAAAAAGATCATGGTGGCAAACAGATGTGGAATAAATATAGAAGAAGGAGGAGAGAGACCTTTTAAGTTTACAACTGAAGCTGGTGAAGTTTGAGTGTGAAAAAAGCCGACAGGAACAGAACAGTAGGAATTATCGGCATCTAGTCCCTGGTTCCTCATGTAAACCACTGGTTCAGTGAGGTTAAACTGGTCCGTTACCATCTGTATAATCTTGATTGAAAACACCAGTACAGTTAATGTTATAGTTCTGGTTATCTCTAATACGTATTAATGTGCATATTCAAGCACACTGAAGAACCAACTAAACAAAACATAGAAGGAGAATGGATGGATCCAAAGAACTGCAGGATGAATCCGGTCGGGAAACGTCAAATTGAGACAAGATGTGCATTTATATTTACATTTTAAGTAGAATAATGTTAATTTCCCTAATTCAAGTTCTATATATATCTCTGTTTTCTTTTTGTTTATAGTTATTAAGGACAAAGTTTATTGTTAAACTGTAAAATATCGTCGTAAGGGTTTGAAAAGAAACACACACACACACACACACACACACACATATATATAAAGATATATAGATCTATACAATGGCCAGTATGTTCGGTATATCGCTATCATATTTTTATTACTCACTAATATCGTAAAGTCAGTTGAGCTCTATCGTTGAGTGAGATTGAATTGACTGTTTCCTCAAAGGATAAGAGACGGATCAAGACAGAGAAACTTCCCAGAGAAACCCAAAAAGTCATTTCTGCCTCATGCTGGATTTCATTTCCAGATTTGTTTGTTCTGTATAAAACCTGTTTGCCATTACTAGGACCCCGTTTTCCAAATGTGTAAATGTGAACCAAGTGGAGCAGATAATCCCCAGTGGGTCTCCAGCATTGGTCTTGAATTGTTTCCTCACAGAAACACATTCAGTGCTGCTCACTTGCAACAGGCCCGTTTGTCATTGGCTCCTCTGCTTTGTGCCCTTGCAGCTGCCTTCCTGACTCAGACAGTATGTTTGGACGACACAACAGTCAAGTTTGAAATCTGGGACACAGCTGGTCAGGAGCGCTACCACAGTCTGGCCCCCATGTACTACAGAGGGGCCCAGGCAGCCATCGTGGTCTATGACATAACAAATGAGGTGAGTCAGGTGCCCGGTTCTGTCGTGCGAGTGTTGTTATCAGAGCCGCTTTCCACCAGACGTAGTGGAAACAATAACCTTGTCCACGATGAGGAGATTGTGGGGTTTTCCATCTTACGTTTTTATTTTGTCAAGGCTAAATAAGAAGCTTATTTTTGTATATTTACAAATTAAGAGGTTAGACATCACACAACAACACAGTGTCCTGTAGACAGTGTACAGTAGATGTCTCGTGTGTCCCCCCCCCCCCCCCCCCCCCCCAGTTTCACACTAAATGACTATGTGCTGATAGAGCTGTGATTACAAAGAGGTCATGTTGGACTTTTTCATTTTCATTGTCTTTAAAACAAAAGAGGCAGCTGCCATGAAGCCAACAGGTGATTTTAGATTCATTCTATTTCCTCATTGTACCTGAAAGATCGGCCCTGATTCAAAATGCAGTCGATCCCAACAGACTCTTATTCTCTGATGTTCCTGAAGTAAGCTCTTCATGTTCTCTTGATAGAACCAAAGCTCATTGTGTGTCATTCTCCCTCTCGCCTAGAAACACACTGAACACAACGTGCATTCAGGTTCTTTAGGCTCCACTCAGGTCGTGTTGGACATGTCCACGCCCAGACATGTCCACAGGTCTGGGCGTGGACAGACATGTCCACAGGTCTGTGCGTGGACAGACATGACAAAACACATCCTGACCTGAAACAATTAGACAACTAGACAAGTAGAATTCTGAGTAGAGATGTGACGATACCTAACATTTAGTGGTCGATACCGATACCACGGCACCTTTTATAATCAACAGTGGCTACATAGCCTTCAAGTCATGAATAGAAAGACGTGTAGGAACGTTATGAGATTTCAGTTATTAGGTTTAGCTCAATGCCTCAGAAAACAGCAGAACATGCAATGTACACACACACACACACACACACACATACTGGAGTGCGAGGCTGCAAGCAGTAGCTCACTACAGCAGCAGTGACGGACTATTAACACATGTATTAAAAATGTTATCAGTGTTTCCTCTGGTATGTTTTTGTTAGCAGCGGGGGGGGGGCAGCCCCCTGACAAGTTCCTTCTATCACTTCCTCTCAACTTTCACATTAGAGAACAGTGTTTGTATTTTATTATTCAAGACAAGGTCCTCAGACATCAAAGAACAAGCATGTTGCTCACTTTTTCGGACATTTTGGACATAACGTCTGTTTGGTTTTATAGCACAACCTCCCATACTGTACCTGAGGACATTTCCCTTTGTTTCATATTTAATCAAATGAGTCTCCTCTTGTCCTTACAGTTTAATCACATGAACCCCCCCCCCCCCCCCTCTCTCTCTCTCTACCTCTCCCTGCTTTGTTTTCCAGGAGTCATTTGTACGGGCAAAGAACTGGGTCAAAGAGCTTCAGAGACAAGCCAGCCCAAATATTGTAATAGCCCTGGCTGGGAACAAGGCTGATCTCGCAAACAAGAGAGCACTGGACTTCCAGGTTTGTCTTCAGGTTCTTTTTTCTAACGAACTCAGGATGTGAACAATAGCTCTCAGTAGAGCACATCCTTCCACCAAGGCTCGGCACTCCCCTTATGAAACCATGAAACCACATTTAAAACAGCTAGATCCAAATATTGCAAATTACTCACACTTGCACGTTATCACAGATAAACCGGTTGTGAGTGTCTGTTTTCATCCATAGCAGCTGAAAAGTATTCAGTGACCTAATGGTTGTCTTGTGTTGGTCTCCCTGTCACAGGATGCACAGTCGTACGCAGACGACAACAGTTTGCTTTTCATGGAGACGTCAGCAAAGACCTCTATGAACGTGAACGAGATTTTCATGGCCATCGGTAAGTGTCTCTGATGGAAGTGCTTCACAAGAGCTTGAATATGATATGAAGTGGAGTTTTAATTGTGATCCTTCGAAGCAGCGCTCGTCAGTGGCTGCGTGTTTCCGACTAGTGACGAGAGCCCTGACGAACTCGGCTGTGAACAGTCTGGGTTTTAGTCTCTCTCTGTGAAATACGTGATCGTATGAGTGTTCAGGTCGAACATAACAGAAATACAGAACTTTATGTAGGTAGGTCAGAGCTACCCAGAACTCCTTGTGTTTCCTGTCTAGAAGTTGATGTTAACTTCACTGGAGGTGCATGTGATGACGTGTTAGATGTGATGTTCCATTCTCTTTTCTTCCGATATCTGACATTGTGTGAAACTTCATTTCAATGTCAGTCTCACATTCGTGTAATTTATTTAGTGATTTACTTTGAGGTGCATTTAAAAACGAGGCAGGGTCACGTACCTTCGTGTCTTATCGCTCCTGCTCATCGAGTCTCTGTCACTTTCACATTGCAGCAAAGAAGCTTCCCAAGAACGAGCCCCAAGCCACCGGCGCCAGCAGCGGGCGGAGCCGGGGGGTGGACCTGACAGAGACGGCTCAGCCCACCAGCCGTCCCTGCTGCAATAACTAACCCAGCTCTTCCTGCTCATCCCCCACCCCCCACCCCACCCCCCCCCCACACACACACACTCACACACACACACCCCCTCCACTCTGCTCCCTCTGGACATCGACCTGACCCTCAGCCTCACTCCCCTGGATTAGCTAAAAGACTCTGTATAGCTGCATTTCTAATACCTATTTTTTTTTTTTTGTTGGTGTTCTTTTATTTTTTTCTTTGTTTTTGTTTTTTTAAAAACTTTTTTTAAGAAGTGTATATCAGTATAATGGATGCATGTATCACTACAACGCCTAAAAAAACACACACACATTTTTGTTTCGTATTAAGTTGGACGATTAACCCCGTTTAAGACGAGCGTGAGTGAGTGAGCGTGGGATCGTGTGTGTGATGAGAGGGTGCAGCCTCATTTGTCACTGCACCGGGTCGACTGGATGCGACGTGTGATGCCTCTAATACTCTTAGCGAGCGGGTTTAGTTTTTACAGTCACAAGGAAACCATATTGTTTATTTTGAGAGTGGCGGGAAAAGGACTGTCGTGCAAACGCAAGAACCCCTCCCTCCTCACCCGAGACGACGTCCAGGCTCCAAAATGGAAAAGCGGGAAACAAGTTTAGAAATGCACAAAAATGTACTTTGAGAAAAGCGTAGAAAAGCAGCCTGGATGTGTCAGACTTCCCCCGTATTTTGCCGCGACAAGTCAAATAGTTCCCTGAAAATTTGAGTCTCCATCTGTAGAGCAGTGCATTCTTGTCACTTTGCCACACATCACACTTCACCGCAGTCTCTGTGGTGTGGGGGGGGGGGGCACTGCAAAAAACGGCAGTTCAGACGTGTGAGAAATCGGGAGCCGGCACCTCCAGGCCAAACTGAAAACCTGCTCTGACAAGATGTTTAAATTCAGCTTTGCTATTCAATGGAAGCTTTCGCGGTGCAGCGTCTTGGAGTCCGCCGTCACAGAGAAGCCCGTGTCAGCTCCGACACTGATCTGGCTTCGCGCGAAGAAAAGAGAAAATCAACAGGAAACTGTTGAGCATCCTGCGTAGTGAGTCATCCTGCAGAGACTCAAACACACAATGTCAAACTCCTTCATCTGAATTAAGAGAGCGGGGGGGGGGGGGGTTAAAGTCGGAACAGCACACAAACAGAAAAATTGGGACGATCCATTGTCACTTATACTCTAATGTTGTTACAGGGTGCAATGTTGTCTTCTTCATCCTTTAGAACAGCTTGCAGAGCTCGCCAGGACATTTATCTAGAGATTCCGAACAATTGTACAGTTCAGTATCAGTCTGCTTTGGGGGTTTTCTTTTCTTTTTCTCTCATTTCATTTTTTTATTCTCGACCTCGTCACAAAACCGGTCACATGTTAAGCAGTGGTGGTCTTTTTAGGTATGTGTAGTGTTATTAACAAAATCCCTCTGTGGTGTCTTGTTACTTTTCTCAGAAATGGTCCATGGTCATGTTTGAAAGGAACTTTTATTGCATTGCACAGTGTTGATCCTGTTTTAATTAATGATGACTGCCCTTCGATTTTATATGACAGACTGTATTGGACTTGCTAACCTACGACTATAAACAGGTAGCGTAATTAACCTGACCGGTGGTCTCTCTTACAGCTCAATGAATTTTAATAATGTACAACAGCATTACTAGTGATGGGCTGATCAGTTTTGAGTGTCTGAATTCAACTTAATAAATTCCATAAAGAGATCTACTGTGTGCTCTTTATTTTAGCTTTGAAATAGATTCACACATGATTCTGGTTTTTTTTTTACTTTCCTTTTGTCGTTTTCTATTTCTAAGAGATAAATAATGTGTGTTAAAAGTATGACAGTGGCCACAAATGAATGGGAAACACTGGTTTATTGCACCTGTGTAAAGAATGGTATTTGAATTCAATGCAGCAGAGGCCGAGATTATTATGACTGTGGCTCAAGCTTTAAAACTATTGAACCGTCCTTTAATATTAACATTGTTTTTATTGTCCTTTCATCTGCTCAACACCCACATCTTTAAAACCCTGCAGCCCCTGGTTGAACCGTCCTCCTCAGGGTCTGTGTTGCACGGGGTCAGGGATCACGTGGCCTCACTTCCCTGCAGGACATCTGTCAGTCTGATGAAAACCTCATCACACAGTTCGTCCTCCCTGCAGCTGAAGGTTCAGTGGGAAGGCCATGTGCTGTCAGAGAGTTGACCTGTGATGGTAGTTCAAACTGGGATGATGGTGCAGTTCTTCATCATGGTGGTGAACTCCTGAGTAAAGAGACACGTGATGGAAGTGAAAACGTGTCCACCTCTGCCCACCCTGAATTGCTGCATGATTATAGGTTTGTGTACTCGTGTAAGAGTGACACCTTGTCGGGATAAACAGGTGGGTTTGGATGGACTCTACCCAGAGTCGGCTCTACTTCATGAATCAAAATGTTAGAGTCCAGCCGTTTGCTCAGAATCTCTTTCTGAACCGTCCAGACTTCGACCGCTGGCCTCTTGCCAAAGACGACAACAAAGTAAAAGACCAAAAATGCGTTTCTCTGGGTGTTTTCCCACTTTGGCCGCTTGAGCCCGTAAACAAGACGTCTTAAAGTTTTCATGTGTGAACTGGTGAAGTGCTGCTCTGAAGTTTTGACATGTTAAAGGGTTTTATGACTCCGGCTGGACTCTCCGTGGCAGAAACTGCTTGTATTGGTTTTCATCGCTCTGGTCTTTCAGAGCTGGAAATGATGGCGGGTGTTTTCTCCTCTGGGCCGTCGGGCTCTCTGGCAGCGTTCCTGAGGTGGAAGTGGAAAATGTCAGCTGCTCTACTGTCAACTTTGTGAAAAACTCACTTTTCCTTTAACAGTTCATTAAACGGACGTCAGCAAAGTGTACACGAGCGGATTTGAAGCATTTTGGGCCTTTTTAATTCCCCTCGAAAGGAAAATCTGCTCCAGAGCAGAGAAGATGAATTATCTGAAGACAGAACTGCATTTAACACTTCACGGATTAATCATCGCTGCTATGAAAAAACCTTGTTCAAATAAATAAAGTGAACTCTCAGAAAAGATCCATGTTGTTAATTTGTTCGGAACAATCGCTCATGTTCACAAATGTCAGAAGAACGAACTTGTTGAAGGACAAGACGCCTTCCAGAAGAAGTCAGTTTGTACAGTGTCAATCAAAAACACTGAATCTCGTGATATATAAAAACTCAAAGAAGAGGTTCTACTGTGATTAGGACGTATTCATGTCTCCATTATGTGACTCAGGTCACTGTATGTCCTAATTTCATTATTTGTTATTCTGAATATGACTGTATTCAGGTTGAGCTAATCAGAACATGCTGTTTACATGGCGGTGAATTATTCAGACGATTGTTTTAATCAGGTTATTATTGGAATTTTGGTGAATATGTAAACGTGTCTAATGTCCCAATAATAAAAATGTACTGAATCCCTGTGACACAGTTAGTGTTTTTACCTATTACTACAAAGTGTTATTGTGTGTTTCTGTTGAATCCCCCCCCCCCCCCCACATGAGGCGTTTAAGCTCCAACAAATACTCCCCAAGTTATAATTAACATCCGAGCTCCATAATAACTTGACTGTCATTACTGCAGTTCTCCCTGGCCGCCATGTGAGGGCAGCAGTGCACTTCACCCACATGATCCCCTCGTCCAAACCTCCTCTGGAATTAGGGTCTGATTTCCCAAAACATATATAATCACTTATCTGCTCACAGAACGGATGTTGGCCCATTTGCACATAAGAATGTTGACGTGATTGATTGATGTACAACATGTTGATTTCATTACAACTATACAAACTGTTAAATCCTGAGCTGAGGTGAGTTGCGGGAAGAACAATGCAGAAATAGACATTTAACAGATACCTACAAGAAGAGTATCCATCATTCTGTGCAGTTTAAAACAATCATTCAAAGAATTGGGGTCGTTTGTACCGAAGAGAAGTTTTCCTCATTACACGCTGAGCTCGGAAAACAAGAAAAACAGAGAACAGAAGAAAAACACAAAGAGGCAATTATGGAGAAAAAACACGTCTTTGGTTCTTCGCCCACAGAAAATCAGTCATGAAATTAGTCACTGAGCGAGTTTACATGAGCAATAACGTGACGTGTTCCCATTCAGCTCTGAAACAAGTCGGGTTGTGAGTGATTGTTGCTGCTGCGGTGTGTTTACACTGCACTTATCAGATATCACTTATCCCAAACACAAAGCTGTTGCCGCTGTCAGGAAAATAAACTGCAGCCTCCGCCGCACCAGAGGCCTTTTTCCTTCACAGTGTTTCGGAAACATAACAGTTTCCATGAGCTGTTTACAAATCTGTGTTTTCTGTGTTCTGCTCGTCAGCACAATAACAGAGATGTGAAGATTTCATGAAAAATTAGCAGTTAAAGAAAGACGACCTTTTCCACCTTCCCCTGTCGCTTGACGTTAAATGTCCGCAGAGGTAAAAGCAAAGCGCCTGCGTTTCACATGTGATCTCCATCGTCTGTCCTGGCTGTAACCCTGGGACGTCGCCATGGGGACAGCCTCGTTGCAGTGATGCCCCAAAACATGTCACGTCACTTTCCCCGTGCGTGATTAGCAGCATCATTCCAGCGGTGGAGACTTTGACTCCTGCAAACGTTCAACTCCTGAGCGACAGCCTGTGAGATATTTCATCCACGTACGACCTGCAGGGTAAAGAAGAGGAGACAGTTACCACGGTGACAAACCACAGCAGTTTGGGTTTATAAGCTCCTGTGGTTTATCTCTGCGAGGCTGATGCTTATCCACACGGCTCTTCAGTGTCTCACACCTTGACTGCGTGACTGTAGATTGTCATTTATTGTACTTATGGGTCTGGTCCCGGGTGATTATGTGCCATCAGTAGGCAAAAAAGAGTTTAAGATGAATTGATTGTTTGAGGAATAAAGAAAACTGCAGGGTTTTGTAAAAACTACTGAACGGATTTCCACAGAACTTGGTGAAAGGATGGAACATGGGCCAAGAAAGAACCTGTTACATTTTGGATCCGGACAAAGGAACAGATCAAGGAATTGTTTTCGTGAACAGTTGTGAGATAAAGGACGGTTTAATGACATTTTCACCATTTTCTCTGGGATAAATTCACGAATCTCAATAAAAAGATGTCAAATTAATGAATCAATCAAACTTTCCAGCACCTTTCATACAAGGTGGTGAAGTTCAAATGCTTCACAATTGACTGATGAGCAGCAAATACGACAAACACAAATAAAAATGACAATGAAATACAAGAGACTATATTTTCAAAGCTATAATAACAATAAAAAACGATGAAAACAACACATGGTGAAGATAATTGTTCCACCAGGTAAATCCACACATTCACATTATGTATCATGGACCATTTAATGGACACTTTCACCTGAAGTGCCACGAGTGTCGTACTGTACATTCTCAGTGCTGGTGGCCCCACAGGGAATAGAAGCCTGAACTGAGGGAGCTTTAGTGCAGCTCTCCACCGACTCAACTGACTGAAATAAGCCCAATAACCCTGAGCACAAGATAAAATCCTTCTCTGAGCTCAGGCTTTTTCTCCCTCTGCAGCTTCAGGAAGGTTATATTAAGAGATTATCATCTCGCCGCCACCTCGCGTAGTCGCAGTGGATTTCATCTCCTATCTGCAGCTCTTTTTACCGATACTTTACCTTCATGTACCTCAAATTACATTCATGTCTTCCACTGTGATGCTGATTTGGTTCCTTGAGGTGAAATGGAGCAGTGCGAGTATTTATACCACGATACAAAGCTGATATATGAACTAGACATTGTCATGGAAGCTCTGCTTTTACTGGCTCTCCATCCTTGAAATTTACAGCACCTCTCCGACAGGCTCGTACGTGGACGGTCTCACACACACACACACACACACACACACACACACGTGCACTGTGTGTTTATAGCTCCGTGTTATTCATCAGGGTCAAAGTGTCCGTCTCACTTGACTGACATCTGTTGAAGCCAATAATTAATGGCTCCATAATTGATGTGGCCGTCATTTGGTGGGGGAGATGACAGGGAGGTGAGGTCAGTGTGTAACGCATGCTAATGAGGGGTCACCGAACCACCGCTGCTCAACCAGAGACTGTTTCCTGACGGCAGCGTCCCTGACGGTGACGGTTAACTCACAATGAATCACTGATGCTTCTGTTTCTTTGATACAGGAAACTATTATAAGCACTTTGACATTTTGGAAATAGCATTTTAGTTGATCTGATTAATCTAAAGCTGCATTTAAAACCCTTTTAGCTGCTGTTTCTGTTCAGATTCAATTAAAATGTATGTTAGTGAGTAAACTTGTTAATATTCTTACTATATTCCTCCTGATCTCCACTTGTTGTGCTCTAGGCTATAGGTTATATTTCAAGAACTGAGTGGTATCAGTCTGAAGACCAGAATGTGAATAAACATACTTCCCAAACTGTTTTCTTCAACAGTCTTCATGGCTAAGATGCTTTGCCTCTGCTCTGACGCTCCTCCTCCTCTGGTTCAGTCTCCCTGATGTCCACTGATGTTTTGTTCGTGTCCTACAAACAGCATCAGAACCAAAGAGGAGAGACGAGCGGTTACATTTCTGTGTCAGCTGCGTCCTGTGAGTCACAACAGCAGCAGAAGGCCACGCCGTCTATATTCATGAGCGCTGCGCTGACACAGCTGTCGGACAAGTCCTCGACATATTTCTGGATTTGGACTCGAGCTGTTCCTGTTCCCATGGTCCTGAGTTTTCAAGAGGGAGAAGCGAGCGAGTGCGTGACAGTGAGACAGTCTCTGAATATCACCTCTGCATATTTTGATTTGAAATATTATTCAAAACAGTCTGGATACAGAGAAAACATGGAGCATCAGTTCACTTTAGAATGAAGTCAGGTGATTACTGCCACATCCACTAATTCCAATCTCTTTTGTGGAGCAAGTATTTATGACACATATTGGAATTGTGATAAATTGTATTATTTGATTTACACTTGACTTGTCAGAAACTGCTCAGTAAATGCAGAAAGCCCCTGGAGGCTTAGAAGCACGTCCTGTCTTGCGATTCTCTCGTCCTGTCTTGATGTTTAAAATCTACCTGACCCCTGTCTGAACCCCGTAGGTGATGATGTTGGGGGGGGGGGGGTGTTCTCCCAGATAATTGTCATTTCCTGATCTCGAGGGGCAGTGGAGTGGAAATTTGGAGGATTTGATTTTCTTCTTGCAGGGCAGCTGGAGGTCAGTCAGAGTTGGGGGAGCTGAGAGAAAACTTAATGACGTCGTCGCTGCAACACTGCACCATGTGTGATTTTTAGATTAGTGTGAACGGCCAACGTTTGATGCCGGTTTTAGAACATTTTACACCACAACAGACGCTAAACTCTCTGCATGTGACAGCAACGCCATCGCACCATATCGAGGTTTAGACAGTTCACACTCAGGATCTATTCTTCACCAGAAGTCACACAGACTAATGCTGTTCAAGGAAGAAATTTGAACAATGAGGCTGCGAGTCGGTAAGAAACTGAAGGCGTCTACTTCGCCCGTTTTCTTTCGCCCGTTGCTTCCTGCATCCTCGGCACGTTTGTTGTTGTTACACACGCTTGACTCTGCCCTCTAGTGGATGTACGGATGCATGTACGTATACGTGGGCAGTGAAAAGTAGCCGACGCTAAATCGAATTAAGTGAAGTACAGATACATAAAGAAAAATACAGTAAATGGACTTTATTACATCCCACTTGAAATCAACAGCTCAACAGAACAAAAGCATCTCATGAAATATAAATTAGATCAATAGGTTTTTACTGCATCTCTACGAATACATTGCACACACTGCTACTTAGTGCACGAGTGTGTGTGTGTGTGTGTGTGTAGATGTATGTGCACATCTGTGTGGACACTGTGTGTATCTGTGTGTACTTAAAGTCTCCAACCTTTCACTCTGAACTTATTTCGGTCCTCGGTGACTCACTTGAGAAACTTGTAAAGGTGTTCTGAGAGCAGCGGGCGAGTAAACCTTTCAGTGACTCCCCCTGCAAACATTCCCTCTTTATCTTTCCTTACCGGAGCCTAAAAGCACTCTGCGAGGGAAAAAAACACACAAAACACACACAGGACACTAAATCCAGGGCGCTCTCAGAGCTGGCGTCCTGTCAGAATCACAAGCGGGACCGTGTTTCAAAAAACAATCCCTGCCCGGGAGCGAGGCTTTTTGTAAACCGTGAAGGTCCAGATGAAGTAAAAATGTCAAAGCTCTCAAATGGACTGGAATGTTAATTGAGGCGTTTATCACAATGTGGAATCAAAGCCTTTTTTTTTATGTGGACACGGAGACGTGGACGCGAGCTGCCCGGACCTGCCAGGAATCCCCGGCGGGCACTGTCAGCGTCGAGGGGTCTCACGCTGCAGCCTGAGCGCTGAGGCCTTCAGGGGGTTCTCTCCTCTCAAAGACAAACTCCATATCACTAATGAAAAGTTCTTTCTCGTTGCTGTGACGGAGAAGAACAGAATGATGGATCTGACGGAAGGAATTTGGCCGACGCACGCCTCGGCTGATCCGTGCCAAGCGGGGAGTCTGCATATAATTCACCTCCCTGTTAAGTAAATGAGCGGAAATGAAGACCACATGGAGGGCGAATCTGTTGCAACTGCACACGGAGTTATCTCCTAATTGATTCCAATAACAATGACTTGTTGTGTTTCAGTTCATTTCAAAGCTGCCCTGTTAAAAACAGCTCAGCGTTTCACTCAGTGTCTGCGTTTTATATGTGAAACCTCATTTAAAAACTTATCTGTTTTCAAAAGCAGATGTCGACATGCTCTTAAATGTTGCTTTGGGCTTGTAACCTCCGTGCAGGGGCTGTAACTTAGTTAACACCCATAAATAACTGTCAGGCCGTACGTGGTTATTATTCTTTATAGGTTGAACAGCCCCAGCTTCGCCCATAACCAAGCACATCATAGGTTTAAGGCTTTTATCCTGTTTCTCTTCTCTTCTAATTCACCGTGCATAAGAAAATGTCAGATCTTTTTACATTTTTTTTCACAGGAGCTGAAAATGTCACATAATTATAACTGGTGATGATCCGTGTCACCAGACGTGCAGGAAAAGAATCCTTTTTTATATTTCAGGAGCGTAATTGTCACGACCCTGCTCCTGTTGAAGGGGAGATCCTTTCTTAGTTCCAGCACGGAGGTTATGTTTTCACCCGCGTCCGTTTGTCTATAGGTAAGATTACTACAAAAACAACTGGACAGATTACCAGCGCAACCTGCTGGAAGGAAGCGGTGTTGGTCAGAGATGAGCCCATGATATCAGGGAACAGGGGGCGGAGCCTGGAATTCTGTGTCACTGTCTTTAACGTTGCTAAATCTTTTTGTTTCCTAGCATTTTCTTGTCTGTTTCCTACTTTACTTCCTGTCTGTGTCTGTTTCCTTCTTTACTTCCTGCCTGTGTCTGTCTCTTACTTTACTTCCTGTCTGTCTCTTAGTTTACTTCCTGTCTGTGTCTGTTTCCTTCTTTACTTCCTGCCTGTGTCTGTGTCTGTCTCTTACTTTACTTCCTGTCTGTGTCTGTTTCCTTCTTTACTTCCTGTCTGTGTCTGTCTCTTACTTTACTTCCTGTCTGTTTGTTTATCGTTCCTCACGCTCCTGCTTCAGTTTCACTGCTTCCTTCACATGTTGGATTATTTCATGGTGTTTCAGTCGTGCTCCCTCAGAGGTTTGGACGTGTGGTTTATCTGCCTGCCGCCCGTCAGCTGAAGTGTAAGTCTGTTTATTTCTGAATTAAATCCACCATCTACCTGCTTATTGTTTGGATTTTCTTCTTGATTCTGCGAAATAAGACGAGAACGAGCTGCGTTGTTCGTACAAAGGCCTCATGACCTTAAATGTGGAACAGTTGCCCAAGGTGCACATCTTCTATTCAGACTGTTAAATAGCGATATGGAGTTTGTCTTGAAACGTGCTTCAGCTGAGACTTGATTCCAGTATCAGTCTCTAAATCATCCAGAACCGAAACCTGAGATTTACTTTCTCTCAGTCGCGTTTAGCTGCTGTGATCTACTTTCCACTGCTCAGTCAGCCGGACATTCAGCTGCTCGCAGCGTTTTCATCGCTGACGGAGGTTTTCTGTCGATGGCTGAACAGCAGATCGACTCCGCATTCCCACTTACAGATGTTTGCGCTCATCGCTCCAGTGAGATTAACTGGGAGAGAGACGGTGGCCAGGGACGTGACTCACAAAGGGGTGGCCGCGGCCTCTTGTGTTGGTTTTGGCGCTGGAAGCTTTGGTGGAAAGACGCTCCCTCGTGTAACAGGACGGCCAACTGTCATGTGTCGGGGAGTTCGGCGGGGGGGGGGGGGCTTGATGTGCTACAAACGAGCAATGGATGAATGAGATTCTGGGTTCGTGGAAAAGTTCAGAGAGAACAGCTGAGTTTAACTTGTACCCTGTGAGTTACGGTGTTCTGGTTGTTGAGGCGCTTGGATCTGTTTTTGGCAGTGATGTTATTTCCTGGATGGAACAAAGCCGGGTCTGACTTAAAGGTTCAGAACGACAGATTTAGCTGAAAGGGATCTATTGGCAGAAATTGATTATAAAATAATCCTAGTGATGTTTTAACGAGTGTGTTTCATCTAAATTGTTGTTTCCTTTTTATTTAAATACTTTATATTTACATCCTCTCTCCGGAGGTCACCATGTTTTTTACAGTAGCCCAAACTGGACGGACCAAACCTTTTTGGAGTTTTTATTCTACACACAGAACCTGTGGTAGCTTCAGTTGTCATAGAAACGCAGAAGGTTTAGTTTGTCCTGTTTGGGCGACTGTAAAAAAAACATGGCTGCCTCCGTAGAGAGGACCCCCCCCTCCTGATCTCATTCTAGGGTAAAGAAAACTATTAACAATCTAGATGATTACACACAATGAGGACATCACTAGGATTATTTTATATTCAATAAATCCCTTTCACCCATGTCACTGAACCTTTAGGGACATTATGGATGTATTCATGACGTGTGCGTGTGCATGTGTGCATGTGTGCATGTGTATGGATTTTCTTTGTGCCTATGAAGAAGAAACAGACAGGTTGACATTTCTCTACCTTGTGTTTTTATTAGAGCGTCTGCATGTGTTCAGCTCAGAATCTTTCTCATGTGTATTTATAGAAATTTGTTCCTGTCAGCAGAACAATGTCTTCCTCGTTGGTTTGGATTTGACGTAGACGTGCAGCTCACTCTGTTTATTCATCTCCTCTCAGTTGCATCAATGTCTGCAGATTATGGATTATAGATCAGCCTCTGTATTACAAACGCTTATTATGATACAATCAAGGAGAGCAAACGTCCTTTAAGAGCATATTTTCTTAGCAGAGGAAAGGAAATGCTTTGAATTTTGTGAAACTTTGTTTCGTGAGTGTGTTTGTGAAAACCTCAATGTTCTATAACCAAAACCTTGGAAAACTGAATAACCTGCAGCACAACAAATATGATCATCCTTGAGTTCAAGGTGAGAAAGTCTGTTTTTCAAAATGTTCCACTCCTGTTTAAAAACCAAATGAATCTTAAAGGAGGCACATGATTCAGGACTTCACAGCCTTAGCTCTGAGTGCACTTCTGGATTGTTTATGTAAAGTTGAAAAGCAGAATCTGAGTTTCTCCCCAGAGGGAAAACACGGCTCCTGAAGCTCCTCAGTGCTTCTGCATCATTGTGATGTTCTTGATTTGCATGATGCACGTCTTCTGGCTCGTCTGGCAAAGCCCCTGAACAACGCCGGGCAACGCTCGAGCAGAGTCAGACATTTCCTGCACGCCTTGAAGTAACTGACCAATCATAACGGAGTGGGTCAGCTGGCCAATCAGAGAAGAGACAGCAGCTAAAACCAAGTGTTTGAGACAGAGGCTGAAAAGAGGAGCTGCAGCGACGGACAGTGTGAGGACAGTGATGTGTGTCCTGAACATTAGAGCATGAAAACCTCATTAAAATGATCAACATCAACATGCAGAATAAGTCTCTAAGTACTGTTTGTATTGTGTATTTGACTTGAATATCCTGCTGGTGCATATTTAGGGAACATGTTGCACAAACTGTAGATTCCACTGCACCGGGGCGACAGGTGAGATGCACAAAACCAGCAGCGTTAACAAATTAGGACTCTTTTTTATTTGAAATTGTTCACCTTTTACACACTGACAGATAATATACACAAGCCTTTGTGGTCCCTTTGGCCTGAGACATGATCAGTGACGATGTGTGCTGGATATCGACTGGCATGGCTTATGGTGGCTGGGAAGCTCACACACACACACACACACACACATACACACACACACACACACCCACACATACACACACCCAACCAAATATGCACACTCACACACATGGACAAGCACACATGCAGAAGTACGCACACACACAGATAATGTGAGGACAGAAACACACAACACGACACGTACTCTAACCATCTAACACAGTCTAGCCATCTAATGTAGACATCAACAGAGGAGGGGCTTAAAGTGCATACAGGAAGAGAGGAGGGCCTTGCTCGCTCCATCAGTAACAGCCTTTTTAAATTATGAGCGACGGCAGCCCTCCACTAAAGCAATGATCTTAGTGCCACGCTGTATCTGTACAAAAAGCATATCCCTACCGTACGTTTAGCTCAAACTGTGCCTCACATCATGAAATAATGACACTGCATAGTTCACGGGATTAGTCTTATACATTATTGCGGGACAATGTAGGTCCAGGTCTGGCGGCAGGATGGCACAGAAAGCATGTGGAGTCCAGGTTTTCCGTTGGATTAGAGAAATAAATCCACCCGATGCTTCGCTGTCGATCAGTTCAGCGTTGAATGCAGGATAATCCACATGAGGAGAGGTGAGAGGTTGGATTTCGGCGTGACGATGTTCAGTTTCCCAGGTGCATAGAAGGAGCACAGGCGCCGACACGACTCCTCGGCCTGGTTTGGGTGAAGCACGTGGTTTGGTCCTTGACCGGAGGTGGAGCGGCTCCGCTCGGGTCCAACGGGTCAATAAGGGGCAAATAGGATTTGTGGGTGGGAGGTCCTGACAGGCCCGGGGGCGGGGCGGAGCAGAGCGGCAGGGAGGGACTGTGTTTGGAAGAGGGTGGGGGTCGGGGCGTGGTTCGTGGCGTGGTTCGTGCGGTGTGTGAAAGCGTTGCCGATGGCGGCGGCCACTGCTGCCAGGTGAGCGGGGAGCATCTGGGCGGTCAGAGGTTGACACTGGCGCTCCTTCCCCAAGGTCAATGTAATCTGGCGGAATGAGACAAAATATATTAAATACAATCTGCAGATACACGGGGGGGGGGGGGATGATGAAACACGATGAAAAACACAAATCCTCACACTTTCTTTGATTTCTCAGAAGAATAATTCATGGATCTTGATGAATTTCTGCAATTTGGTGCAGATCCAAATAAAAATCCAGAGCACCATTCTAGACTGTAATGTTGAAATGCATTTAATTGCAGCTCTTAATATAATAATTAATAATATAAATATATAAACTTCAATAAAATAAGATTTTGATTTAAATCAGGAATAACTGTACCCACAAATTCTGCAGAAATTAGGTTTTTGTTATTGTCTCTTTATCTGGAATAATTCAGATCGAACCGCAGATTTATTTTAAATGCCTCAAATCCTTCAAGTTATCCCCAAAATAAGACAAACTTTGAGGCGTTGTCACAGGATTTTGAAAACGTTAACCAGCAAATGGCAAAAGGAAGGAAAGGGGAGAATCCTGCAGGTTTAAACCCACAACCTGCATCTGTTTATTCCTTCTAACGCACAGGAGAAGTCAAAGGGTTTTTGATGCACAGAAACAGTGAGCAGTGAAGTTGGGCTCATTTTCACCGAGGAAGAAATAACAAACGGCACAAAGGAGAGAAACAAAGAGTGAGAGGCAAACAGCTGCAGCCGACCTCCACCAACAGCCTAATAGGGTGAAAAGGTCACTGAAGTTATCTGGCCTAATCTCCTGTATCAGTAATGGAAAAGCTACGGTCTCGCAGCAGCAGGACGGCAGCCGTCGTCATGGGTTATCAATCACTGGCTCAGGCATCGTAACCCTATGGGAAGCATTCTTTACTCTGCGCTCATCAGAGAAGCTCCTCTCCGTTAACTCAGTCAATGATGGGTTTCATAAAAAGCCATTTCCCCCACACTGGTAACCCCCGCGCTGCGTCGCTGCAAACAGTGGGTGTGATGGATGCTGTTTTCTAACGGGCTTCTGGAGGATGTGCCGTCGGGCTCGTCTTTGTCTTTCCCGTGTTTTTGCTCCACATGGCGACTTCACACAAACCCTCACACATCCTCATGTGGAACTCAGAAAACCTTTCATTTGTTTTACCTCCTCTGAAGTGCACGAGGACACGTGACCCAGTTTCACTTCAAGCTGAAGATTCAGTATCTTTATTCTAATCAGTGGTTTCTCAGGCTGCTCGATAATCTGAACTGATGCAGTTCACGTGCAGAGGTCGTCAGAATTAGTTAAAACTGACATTTACAATCACCACAATAGTTTTTGACCCGAGTCTGCATTCGCCCTCCAGCTTTCTGGCTCAGTTGAGACTCTTTTTATGCCATTTGTCAATAAAATAAGTTTTAATATGAAATCACGCTGCTCACTGCCACAGGTTTTTTGCCATTGCTAATATAAGTCAGGTAGCTCTAATGAAAGTTGACACGTAATTGAATTGGGTGCAGTCACAGGGGATTGAATGTGACTTCACAGAAGAGCGGCGTAAAGCGCAGATTTTCTTTTTGACAAACAAAGAGAGTTTAAGATAAAAACTTTCTGCGTGTGTGTGTGTGTGTGTGTGTGTGTGCATTGTTCTCTCCCACACAAACAGCACGAGGGAACAATGGACTTTCTATTTACCCTTTTAGAATACAGACAGGAAGTAGCTGGAAATTGGAGACCGACAATGTCACAGTCTCAGATTTCAAGCAATCACCGTCTCAGATGTGTGGATGCGTCCGTCTCATTAGAGTCGAACAGAGCTGTGATTGTTTTGGCGACACCGCGACTTGTGCTGCGGATGAGATGAGCGAGGCGTTCAGTGACTCACCGGCTGCTTGGTCGGGCCTTTCTGCGGTTTACTGTAGGGGCTGTATTTGGGTTTGGCTGGTTTACCTGCCGCTCGGTCTTTATGGCGCCGGCTGCTGATGTGCTGGAAACGAGACGGAGAGGTGTCAGTCCTGAGTCACACTCACTTTCATGTCACTTTAAGGCAAACCTCAAATACACACATGCACTTTCAATTTAAAAAACAAAATACAGAAAATAATCAATCTCCATTCCCGTCTATAACCGTGACCTATAAATTCCTAAAATACACATTCCCTTGTCTCACTTTTCACTGAATATTGTGGTTGATGGCGTGACCGGGAGTCGGTTTCACTGTGGCCCCCGTGACAAGCCAGGAAAGTGGAAGCAGAGCAAGAAAAAAAAGAAAAACTCAAGGAAGGTGCTGTCACTGTTGTTTCCAGCACAAACATAAAGACAGCGGCGCTGCCAGGGTGGGCAGCAGCGGCAGCGGCAGGGAGAGACGCTGGCTGACGCTCTGATGAACGCACGCAACTGCTTTTCCACATTCCTGATGGCTGTGTAACCATGGCAACAAAGGGAAAACAATGAAGACGCTACCGGTGCGTCGTCGCCTGAAATGGATTCAAATCGACGAACTGAATGATGAATGTAGCCACATTTCCTTTTTTTTGTCAGTTGGGGTGATTGAAATTATTTGTTCTCTCTCTGGGGACCATGAATAAAAAAGCTCTAAGATCATTGGTTCACACCTGGAATTAAAATGTGTCCTGAATGTGTCTCCTGTGAACACTTGTGATTGGATCTCTACATTCCTGTTAGTGGAAAACCAAATGAGTTTGTTTTGGGTCAGTCTGATTGAGTGTGTGTCTGAGTGTGTGTCTGTGTGTAGCTTTACAGTGAATTAAGATTTTGAAAATCAAACGCATGCAGCGGTCCATGACAATGTTGTTTATGAGAAAACACTGGGGAGTGTAAAGATATTTTCAACGGCCCTTCAACGATTACATTCACATTCCCACTATTCACCTTATTCCAAATAAGACAGGATTTTGATCATAATGTTAAAATGAGTTGATCATAGAAATTTCCATTTCAATTCAAACCCAGTTTAATGAAGTCTGAGTTATTGCGTCCGTCAAACAAACAGAACGGTGAATTGAATTTATTGCTGTTTTAAAACATGACAGATTAGCTGTGATACAGAAACCAGTTATCTCGGCCTCGATGCCAGTTCAGCTCAGATGACTTATCACTGGCTGAGGTGGGAACCTGGCCGACTAAAAATACACTTAATGTCTCAGGGCGAAAAGTAATACAGCGTTGAAGGTCCCCCCCCCGTGGTGATGATGTCTGCAGTAATATCCCTGCTGCAGCGCAGACCAAACAATACATTAAGATCCCGTGTTAGATGCAGTGTGTCGTGCTGAGAGCGGATACAGAGGATATGATATTCTAATAAATGATCTCTGATGACAAAGGAGTGAGAAACAAGTGCAAGATGAAGATAAACAAGTAAAACAATCTGTGATGACATATTCCAAAATAACCTCAAACCAATGAATGATTCAGTGTGAGCACACGTGGGGAGAAACGAGGCGTCTTTCTTCACAAGTTCTTACAGTGAACTCAACAATAGCTCTTTTCCTCTGGTTTCGAGCCGCAACGGGAAATTTGTCAAGCTGGATTCTGTTCACAGAGCGTCGCTGCTTTTCAGAAGAACTCAGTTGTGTGTGTGTGTGTGTGTGTGTGTGTGTGTGTTTCCAGCGAGAAAAATCTCAAGGTTGGCTCAGACAAAGCAGAGTGGGTTTTGTGTATTGTAGATGAAACTCGCCCCATGACACAATGATCAGTAGCTACAAGAGAAGGAGAGTTTGTGACGTGCCCCAAAGCAACGAGCGAAGATACACATCCCTCCGCCGCAGGTTCAGGAAAATATCAGAGACATCAGATGGCTCCGAGCTTTCCACGCCGACCGGATTTCCTTAACAAAATATACACGTATATCTTTATCCAGCAAAAATAGCCACTGCTTCATGTTAGAAACCCACATCCGTGCATCGTCCATCTTTACATTCAAAGGTCCAATCATAGATGAAAGCTACCATCACTCAACACTATGATGGTTTGGAGCGTGGTGTCTTTTGTTTTATTAGACTTTCAAAAAAGCTGAAAAACCCAAACAAAGCTGCTCCTTTTTTATTTATCTTTTATCTTCCTCATGGTTCATCTTCTGGGGACGTTGAGAGCTGTTTGCTTTATCTTCAGTCTTTTACCACTTTCAAATCATGTTTCAAATCCTGGATGAAATAAAAAACAATCTGCAGAGTAACAGTTCACTAATTAGCCTGTGCTCGCTGATTACAGCTGATTACATCTGCATGTAATTCATCCAACAATCAACACACTTCAAAAATGGAATATCCATAGTTTTAAATCTGCCACAATCAACCTATTCATATAATAATTCCCACTTTTCATCCGGTCGTGTCAGTTTCTGTCCCTCTCACCTGTTTTAGCTGAGTCTCTGAGTTCACGTGCACATCACACGTCTCACAGTGAAACGTCTTGTTCTGCAGACCCGTCGCTGATTTGGTCAACGTGGCCACTTTGCTCTTGACTCCCGGCCGGGGGAAGGACTTGATGGAGCCCACGCCGCTCCTGGCATCCAGCATCGTCTTGTGCTTCGTACCTGAAGGTCAGAGGTCAGAGGTCAGGTTCCTTTCTGAGCGGGAAAATGATTCTGATCAAGAACCTATGATTCAGAATTCTGCCTCTTTCATGACTCTTGACTCAAAGCGGTAAAACCAATCTTCATACGACGATGAAACATCAGGGAAAACAAACAACATATTATTAAAGAACAAATACGACACACAGGCTTAAGAGGCTACAAATAATTCATGATGCAGTTCCAGGGAAAGATGACGATAGATAGAGACTCTAAGCTGGAACCAGTGACCTGTACTGGTGTATTAAAGAGCCAGTTGAAGCACAGTCAGCTCCACAGGTTTTATCTGCTTATTCCCTCGGCCTGTCCTCATTTGTCTCCTTTAGCTCATTTTGACGGCACGCGACAGACAGATAATCTGACTCTAACGTTGTCACACGACTCTCACCGCTGTTGTGAGCCTCCAGCTGTGACGCCGAGTTGACGGCCACTTTGCACAGCGAGCAGTAGAGGAGACGTCGAGCCTTCTCCTGCTCCGATTCCGGATCCGTCTCTGCCTCGGGTTCGGCCTCGGGCTCCAGGTCTGGTTCTGAGGGCGAGTTGAGCTTTAGCTGGTTCTCGTCCCCTCCGGCAGCTGAGGTAGACTCCGGGTCTGTTGCTGCCGCGCTGTTCAGGACTATCGGCAGGGCCGCAGGCACGGGCGGAGGCGGCGGCGGCATCATGGGGGCCGCCAAGAGCTGTGCCGTTCTGAGCACGGGGGACAGCGGGAGGGCCACACCATCAGGGATGATATCTGTAGAGAGAAATGCATGTGGCTTCATCCAACATCTGTCAACAAGTGACTGAACTGGTATAGTGACTTCAAAATGTCGCAAAACTACACATGTATTTCAAGCCGGGCAGAAAAACTAAATAAACCAGACCAAACCGGGGACGGCTCTAATCCAGTGTGAGATCACATTAACATGAGCCGTCTGATATTTTTCAGTCAATACATGTGACCCATAAAACAACGGCACGTGTCTGTGTGTGGAATACAGAGGGCCGCTGCCACATTTACCAAAATGAAATTTTGCCTCGGCCCGGCTCGACCTGATCGATGCCGCTGCCTCCGAGTTCTCCCCCGCTCCTGTGTCACGGAATGAAGATCAGACAGCCAGGAGAGCAAATCAATAGTGAATTATGTCATGCTATTTTTGTGAGCCATTATATACGGTCCTTATTTATCCCCGCGGAGGTGTCGGCAGTTTTGCGCCGCGAAAAGTGCTCGAAGTCGCATTGTGACGGGGGGGGGGGGTCACTTCTGCCAAAGGTTAAAAAACACATCAGAGGTTGGAGCAGCAGTCACGTCTCTGTTGTGACCCTTCAGAGAACCAGGAGGAGCTGGAGGAGAAGTTGGGTTTTAAATTCAAACTGAGGTTGGGAAATAGAAGCTTATTGTTCTAATGCGCTGATGAAAGTTGGCGCTAAATGCTTCAGAGTACGTAAATGTTTCACTCTGTGGTTTTCTTTGAGGATTCCAGTGACTGAGAGCAACAGATCCATTAACCTTTTGAAATGGGCTCTTGGCTCATTTATACTTGTTATTCTCTCATCTCGCAGTTGAAAGACTCGACTTTAATGAACTTTCTGCATCTTTAAAGCAGTGAAAGACATTGAAGTGCAGGCGGGGTAAAGCATCCTCCAACAATATTAAACAAATAAAATAATAATTTTCTGCAGTATTGGTGTGGAGTTTAAATGAGAGACAGTCAATGTAGACTCCCGAAATTCAGAGAAAAAATCATTTTGAAGCTGCTATTTTTAGGTTAAATAAAAAGTTGCCTTTAAATCAGCGTCTGTTGCTTTTTCTTTAGCTCGTTCAGGTTCCTGCTGCAGCAGCTGTCAGCTTCTCCTCAACCACATAAGAGAATGTTCATTTCTACATCTTATTTCCTTCCATTAGTGTTCGTTCTCTTATGTACAGTCTTACCTAGAGAAGCCGTCTCACTCGATAAGACACCGAACACAAGGCAAGGTCAGAACGAGGTTAACAAAGCCCAGTGCTTATCTGCATTACAGGACCTTTTATCATCCGCAGTAACCGTAGCAACCAAGGTTGATCTGGGGACTTGTGTAGATAAGAAGTGATGGAGGAGCTGAACATCAGGGCAGATGTGCACTCTGACGCTGTGAAGGACTGATAAAGAGCTAAAGGTTCCTTTTCTTAGCGACGCAGAGGTCAAGAGATGTTATCAAGGATTAGACATGAGCTGACGCTAAGATGCAATTGTTCAATAGAATAGTTTTACATACAACTGAAATGTTTTATGAATGTATATATATATATATATACATTTATATATATATATATATAGACCTTTTTCAAAAGATGCCGTAGATTTGAGTGGTGGCCAATGTCTGATAACATCTAAGTAACCTTGATGGATTTCATCCGTCTCCTGAATCCTCGTTTCGCGACCTCACTACATTTCCACCTCCCTGCATCTCGTCCCGCAGGATCCTGTCCCCTGGCCACATATATAATCCCTAATCTGGGTTAGAAGATATGATGGCAGAGATTTACCGTACAGAAATGTGACTCAAGTTAAAATGTCAAGCATGACGGAACACAGAGGGAGCAGGAGTGTAAACACTGGCAGATTTCCCTCAGATTACCTCAATACAGCATCACAACAATCACTTACTTTGACAATTTAGCGTCAAGTTTCCCAAAAAATATTTGTTCCTCGCACATTTTCTGACCTTTAGCGAGAGATGGAACATTAAATTGATTCTTTGCCATAAAGTCCTGCCTCCTCTTCACAGCACTAGTTCGGTGCAGTGTCTGCATCGCTGTGTCAATGTCACTCCGTCTCATCTCCAGACAACAAAACCCCAAGGTGCTTGAACGTAAGAGAGCGCCTGAGATAAGGTTTTCTAAAACACAAAGAAGAAAAGCATCTCGAAATTCAAGACTGAACATAAATAAGTTCTTTTTGTATTTTCAACTCAGTGGACGCATTCTTCGACAACATTTAAATTCACCACATCCAGATTTTAATTTGGATTAGCACCGCATTACACACGATCATAAAAATCACTCCCTGAAACGTCAGATTTCTTTTCATCAAGATCCATGAATTACTCTGAGGAATCAAGGTTGAGATAACACTCATTCCTGACCAGGCATCCCTCAAACCTTTGTGCTCATCTATCCTGTAGTTTTTGTACAATCCTGCAAACCACCAGACAAACAAACCAAATCAAACCAGAACCGTCTTAGCTGCGGTAATTATAGGATCGTTTATCATGGCTGTGTTCAGCGAAACCACACGAAGCAGCTGCGGCAGCTCTTTAACACTATTTACTATCCGTCGCTGACAGGATCCGTCCATCACACGAACCAGGTGACCTTAAGCAAGGGCGCCTATCGATTACTGCCACCAGCGACACCTCAGCGGCTCCTTTCACTGCAGAGTAGCAGCAGGTCTGAGCTCCTCTTCTCCTCGTCGCTTTCACACCTAAAGCACGAGTGGGAGGATCAGACGTCGGTGGAGCAGCAGCGTTGCACCAACGACCAAATCACCTCCACCTGAACTAGAGAAGAACATCTGGGGAGAACAGGTCATCATTCGTGGAGGTGTTCTCCTCATTATCCTGAATGGAACGTTTATTCAAAGTCTGCGGACTCGCCTCTGGAAACAGTCACGTATTAGTTATTTATGTTTTTTAATTCTCGCAGCTTTGAATACCACATTTCGTACACTTTGTATAACAGGAGCACAGTAATCTGAAAAACAATGACTCCCACTTTTGAACCAGAAGTCAGTGAAAAGCCTAATTTCCTGTTGGCAGTTTCAAACATGAAGTGTCCCATTAAAGTCCAGGTCGTCACCGGAATAACGATAATTAATCCGTGAACTATTTATGATGCCGCTGACCTTGTCGCTCCTGATGAATAATGGCAGCGACCTCTCCGCCCCCCCAGCAATTAACCACTACCTCCTCCCAGTTCGCTCGGCTGTGCCAGGCATCACAACAACCTGAAATCACAGCGATTTACTCACTGGATCTCGCCGGCGTCCAGCAGGCTGCCATCACACCTGCTTCTCTGGGCAGCTCTTCAGTGGCACCACCACCAGACTGAGTGTGGGGCCAGAGAAGTGAAGGTTCAGTGTCGGTGGGAGCCAGCGTTTCATTTCCCCCGTGAGCTGCGTTTGGCTCGTGCTTTTTACCAACGGCAGAACAGTCCTGCAGTGATAATCAGACATCGCCTGGTCTTTGTTAGGGATTATTTTCTGGTGCTAACTCTTCTCAGCTGCACGTCCACTCGTTGCTTCTGTTGAGATCTTCTGTGGTGCGTTCGTTACGAGCAGCGAAACTCAATCTGCACCAATTTCCCTCCAGAGATTTTTCCTCTCTGGCGAAGATCAACTCAGAATTGACCCATTGTTCAGAACAGCCATTACAGCAGAAATCTCCCTTTCAGAGCTTTCGTACATAGTTTGTAACATCAGTCGAGGAGAGAAAACACCCATCGCTCAGAAAATTGACGTATTCAGTGTTGGGAAACCTTCGCCAGGAGCCGTTATTGAAAAACACTCCCGGATTTTGGCAATCTGCTTGTTTGCTGTGAGATGTGAAGTGTGCAGATCGATATCGATTTCATCTTTGTGAATTCAGAACAAGAGTTGGCTCTGTGATTTGTTTGGCATAACTTGGCTCACACGGCGAGGAGGAAAGACAGTTCGGTTCCAAAAAGAAGAAACATAAAGTGTCCAACAAATCTAATGTTGAGCGTAACATTTTATTCCTCACCTGGGAAACAGTACTTTGTCTTCTCGCCACACTTTTAGCTCAAGGAACTGCCTTTTTTTTCCGGGGGCTTTAAACTGGATTTCACAGTCTTCATCTGACATCGACTCAGTTTGTTTTGTGTGATTTTTTGCTCAAACCAGTCAACGGTGCATGTATTACCTCATACACTGAAATTAGTGTGTATACGCAGGTTTTTTAAAATGTGGGTGAACCAGCTAAACAAAAGCAATTGACTCATTTCCATTTTTATTCCCAGTGAGTCATGTTGGACGTCACTGGGAAACTGACCTCACCTCTTAGTCATACCAGAGTTTCATCTTGCATGATGCAAAGACATAAATCGCTGTTGCACGTTAGTAAAAAACAACAAGTACACAAACGCATCTCTATTACAGAGTCACTTGAACCCGGAAGTGAAGGCAGATTGTGACAAAGGTCTTTGTGGGTTGTTGACCAGTGGAAAAGGGACTGAAGTGAATCTGCATGTCTTTGGACTGTGGGATGTACCTGGGATTCAAACCAAGAACCTTTTCAGGTGACGGGGCAAACCACTGCACCACAGTAACGTTCTCTTCTATTCGGTGAGGACTATACAGTCGTATCATGTTTGTAAGTTTGATGTAAATGAGTAATAATCAGCGTGGAGAAGAAAGCTTCAGTCTTTATCTGCTCTCGGCAGAGCCTCGTCGCCGAGGCCTGGGTTGAGTCATGCGTATATTTGCCCTTGTGTTGGCATGAACACATCTACCACGGTGTCATTTAACAGCCATTTGCTGTTGGAAGGGCAGGTGATTAAAGTGTACTTTGGCTGGTGGAGGAAGCCGTGCACTCTGGGAAGCCTCCAGTAATCCATATCCTCAGTCAGTGTGACCTAACTGACTCTGCAAGGCCCAGTTAAGAACTCAATCCCCTCTCATTAATGGAGGTAATGACTGTGATCAATCTAAAGTTGGTATGGGCGAGCGAGGCCCAACAGCCAAGCAGGAGGAGGGAGACAAAGAGAGAGAGAATAGGAGCGATCGAGGCCAGGTTAAAGAAAAAGATTATAAACACGAACAAGGGCAGATTTGGAAGAAAATGAGAAGTTAAATGAAAGTGAAACTGGAAAAGTCAGCAAAGTTTGAGCCAAAAGCAACCGTGGGAAAACAAAGTGGTTTGTGAGTGGAGGAGAAAGAAAGAACGAGGGACGCCAGAAGGTGAGGGGAAGGGAGATAACATTAAAAGAGAGTAATCGAGTACGAAACACAATTAAAGAGAGATATGGAGAGAGAGGGAGTGGTGAAGACAACAAGGACGAACAGAACGGGGAGAGAGAAGGTGGATCAGGACGGGTGCTGTGACCCTCCGAGACGGAACGCCGCTTCTTTTCTTCCCCTCCGTTTGTACGTCAGCCTCCGCCGACTCTCCCCTGAGATTCGCTGTGGCGATAGAGGCCCCTGCCGCTCTGAAACCCGTCCACCGACTCAGGCAATCACAAGGTTCCCTGGAGATCTGATTACCTTTTTCACTGAAGCTGGATTAAGTGTTTTAATTAAAATGATTGGGCCTTATTATATGCTGTCACAACCTTAAGGACAGAAATCCCTCATGGCTCTTGAGCGCTGTCAAATTTCATTTGACGTTAGTGACGTTTTTTTTTTTCACTCCCTCCATCTTGTCAGCATTCAAAGTGAGTAAATGAGAAAAGAGTCACGGTTGAATATTCCTCGAGTGAAAGATTGATAAGGTGACAAAATTTGCATTCACAAATAAGCTGGCATCGGCGCTTGCACTCTTTTTCTTCTGTCGAAGGAAAAAAACATTATCTGAGCTAGTTAATAGCAGCTGGAGTCATTGATTTGAATTCACACTGATTCATCTCTCTCCAATTTCCTCCGAGAGCAAATGACCCACGCCTAATTTCTGTTGGGGGAAGGTTCGGCGGTAAACGCATCCCCCCCCCCCCCCCCCCCCCCCCAAATCCCCAGAAATGAGAGCATTTGCAGCGCAGGTACGGAGCCAATCTAATCACACACTCATCAGGTCGGCTGCTGCCTCTCCTGTCTGTCTGCGAGGGCTGTTTCCGACCCAACGGAGACGACAGAACGCAGTGGGTGAAGGGTGGCGTTCAGGGGGGGGGGGGGGGGCGTCAGCTGGGGACCCGAGGAAGGAGAGTGTGGAGGGGAAAAAGAAAAAGCCAGAGCGAGCCTCCTGGCCGCCTGCAGCCGGCTCCATTGTACAGCTGCTGTCAGTGCTGGCATGGCTCCCCTGACAATCTGCTCTTTAATAGCTAATATCAGGGTACATTTCCTCAGGCACTGGACTGGAACTGAGAGATGGAGGCCTGTGCTGTGGGCATTCCTCTCTCTCTCTCTTCTCGCTCTACCTCTACTCTCCCTGACGCTGCTGTAAGGACACACACACACACACACACACACACACACACACACACACACACACACACACACACACACACACACACACACACACTTGAGGTTGACAGGCAGCCGCTGAGTCATCCTGCTAATCTATACTATCTGGCTGCGTCCAGCTGTTCATCCATCTCAGAACACACAGGTTCAGCGAGGGAGTGAAAAGACACTGGGAGCTCGGTGCAGTTTATGAAGTCCACCCTGTGATTACACGCCGGCTCAGGCTTTATTCCAGCACCGTGCTTTTTATTCTTTCAGCAAATCAGCCCGAATCACTGTGAGCAGATGCATCCATGAAATCTAAACGACTACTTTCCCTCCATGTTGGTTTTCTCCATCGCGTTTGATAACGAAAAAAAGTTCTGTTTGGTTTTATTAGTGTTTTTATCCAAGAAGTTAGTTTTAAACTTTCTTCAGGAAATACACACACAAGCAAGTGGAACATATGTTTCTCATAGAATAACATCTGGTAACCTTAATGTAAATACTGCACTGTTTAACCTTTATTCATTGAAATTGATGTTTTCCACATGTTTAAACAGGTCTTGTGATTCATTAAGTCATTTAATTAAAGGGGAATTCCACCAAAGCTGCTTTTAGACATGTGCTGGGGACTCGATGTGAGAATTCGAGTTTCACGGGTCCTGGCAGGTTGTGCATGTGAATAAAATGTGTTTTGTGGCTGCAGAGGTTGAGATTTTTTTTTGTCAAGAAATACAAACTAACGGTGGAATAAATGAGATGATATCTCTGGTTCTGCTGCATCAACTTTGATCCTTTTTAAAAAGAAACGTAATTTACATATTAAGCAACTTCCCAGCATGCACTGCTTGAGAGTGAAAACCCTCCAGAGACCCCCCCCCCCCCTGTCTGTGAGGACTTTGTGTCACCTGAAGGACGCACTCTTCAAACTGGGAAATGAAGAACACGGGGGAAAACAAATAGGAGCTTGTTTTGTCAAGTTCAGTGAATTTAATGAAGTCGGTTTCTTAAAACCCGTGAGACGAGTGTAAAATTAATTAGTTGAGTTAAAAAAAAAACTCTCGAGGATCTTTATCTGCGTTTCTGCCTGTTTTTTTTTCTTTGCTCTTTTAAAAAATAAACTGTTTATAATTCCAAAAACCCTCAAAGCTCAGACGTGGTAAAGATAATTCTCTGGAGTTTTATTTTAATGTTTAGTTTGTCATTTTTTATTTCATCTTCTGAAATACAGAAGAAATAAAGTCATAACATACGAGACTGAGATTCATGAAAACGTTACCAGACTGAGCATTTACCGACAAACGTTATGTTGACCATTAAAAAATGCTCATATGATTTAGATTCATATTAATATTTGATGATTATTGTTTCATAGCATCATTGAATGTATTGTTGTCTCATGTGAGTGACTGGTTCTGATTCTAACATCTGTTCCCCACAGGTTTTCATGGTTAGAAGTTTAATCGCTCACTGGTTTCCAGCCCGGTCGAGTGTAACGCTGCATTTTCACCACAGGCACATTTCATTAAAAGGTTCGTAGCTCTGCCATTTCATCTGAAGAGTGATGCTGATTGGTTCGTTTTGTTCCTGACAGCTCACCGATGTTAGCAATACTGAACGTGATTAGTCAAGTCCTTTGTCAGTTCCTTGATTTAATCTACACAGATTCGTTTTACCACCGATGTTCGCGTCGTTATTGCTTTTGTTTGAATCATAGACTGTGAATAAAGATGGACGACATGACGGCTAACCAAAAGTTAAGCCCATTCTTCTTGATCGCCCCCCGGTGGGTGGATGCAGTACAGGTCATAAAAATAAAAATCACTTCCATATTAGTGGCAGAGAAATAAACCAAATTAAAAAGTCAAAATACACGTTAAATAGTTTTTCAAAGACGGTTTCTGTCATTTTATCTTATACAGATGTTTGTTCAAGTGCTATTGTCGAATTAAATAAATCTGGTTTTAATTAGTTATACTATGCTATATCTCAAGATTCCAAACAAGCTATAACATGAATGTGTTCACCTTTAAAAACAGGAACCTATTAATACAGGCATAAGCAAAATATAAATGTATACATTATTATACACATTTCAGAGCCTCTGTGCTTAAGTTATTCCTGCATAAACTACTTTACAGTCCACTCCCACAAAACAACCACACTACTCCGTGTTTGAATGGAAATAATCAGCCGACTGTGGACCTATCATTAGGAAACAGCACTCGAGTGACACAATCAGGTGCGTTTCTGAAACAAAAATAAGAAATCACGTCGTATTGTTCCCAGCTCGGGTGTGTTGTGCTTCGGAATAAAATTATTTCCCGAGCAAATCTGTTTTTCTCTGGTACTTTCGGAGCAAAGAACCGAGCTGCAGCCTCCCTGTTGTTTCTGCTCACACGGCCATTACTCTTCCCCCTGAAACTCGACTTTTCATTAGAAATTAGGTTTGTTGCCACTGATATACCGTCAAACACTTCAGCCTTGCAGATAATGCAGCGTTTACCCGCCTCGACAATTAATTCCTCTGACATCCGAGTGCATTAATATTCATTACTCGGTGCCACTTGTGACAAACGGCCGCCCCCACGCGCTGCAGATACGATCGTGAGATGCTGTAAAAAATCTGCTCTTGGCTTCTTCTTCTTCTTTAGTTTTTTTTAACGGCGCTGAAAATGATTAATAGCTACTTGTGTGTTCTTGTTGTGACAGCTTGTTGTTTAAGTTTTGTGCTCATGTTCAAAGTGTTTACATGTTTCCCAGCGGGCTGAGCGCATGTTTAGTGTCGGGGCTGCGTGGAGTCTGTTTAAAAAGATGGGGATCTCAGGGAAGCTCCAGTGGGAGGAGGTCAGCGTCTGAATCCCACCTCGTGTTGTACGAGGAGGAACGATGCATAACAAAGCTTCAGGTGACAGAGTCCACGCCGTATGGCCGTACGCCCCTCTGGAACCCTTCACACCCATTTCTCACCTGTTTCCTTACATCCACTTTTATAGGTTTTTGTTTTTAAATGCTTTACTGTTGCAACGAGCACCTGAAAGTGAGAAGTTTGGAAACATTGTCTGTACCGTTTTAGTTTGAAAGGTCTGTGGGAGTGACCTCAGCCTCATCGCTCGTCACCTGCTCTTACTTTTCAATATCGCCGTTCCTTGTTTGTGCTATTTCCTGTTGTTGAGAAACCGCTTCCTGTTTACACCGTGTGTTAGTATGGACAGGGTTGAAACGCTTGTGTGGACGAAGACCGTTTTTTTCCATTTGAAAAAGCTGCTTAAAAATGGAGCCATATTAATATGAGTGTAGCTTTAAGATTGGATGAATGAAAATCCTCATTGTCTGACAGTATCATTTATTATTTAGGGAGATGTTTGGCCTTGTATGCTCGATATTCATTTTGCACTTGCCATCTTTTTACTTTAGAATCACGGGTGTAATTATCATTTCTTACAACTGCACATGTGTAACGGTCAAACTACTTTTTAACAGCAGAATATATCCAGCACCACTTTCCTTGCTGTGATCACCTTCCTGTTAATTCAAGCCTATATATGGAAATTAAAGGTTTGTGATGTGATCCTCAGTCAAACTTTATTAAAAGTAACATGAGTCAAAGTCTGAAAAATCCAGTTTTCATCTTTTAATTTATTTTACAAAGACAAATTAAATCTCCACTGTAGCTCTGGGGGATGACAGAAAAAAAGAACAAAAAAAAGACTTTGAAAATACACAATTAAATCAATTAAGTCCGTCTGCTGAAGCTTCATATTAACTTTAGGTCAACTTGGGAATCGTTTTTTTTTTTTTTCACAGGACGGGGACTGTGTGGATTTTGTTTCTCATCATCACTTAAATTAGAAACTTGCACACGAACAGGAGGAAAGTTTAGTAGAAACTGTTTTAATGTAATAATAATAATTCAATAATAATGTGAGAAAAGCTTATTGCCAATCTAACCACACTGTGAAAATGTGATATAATCCCAAATAGTTTAACTCAGGTCTGTTTCTTTCATCCTGGTTCTTTTCACAACTGAATTTTCTGTCATTTATGCCATTTTCTTTTATTTCAAAATGTCACTTTCTTTTATATTCCACTGTTTATGTTTCGTTTTTATTTCACAGAGGCACATTTCAATCTCGACGTTTCATGAAACAATGCAGAGGCACTTACGTGACTGGCTGTTGCAGTCGATCACATTCCAAACCACCTCGACTCTGACAGAATGACACGTTACAAGGACCAGTGTTATATTAGAGCTGCTGGAATTAAACAATCTCCGATAAACTCTTTTGTATTTTGAAAGGCAGCGGGCAAAAAAACAATTCATAGCCATGACCCGAATTTGAAGCAATTGTGATTTCTATATATTTCTCTCTGTATTTAGTTATGTGAATATATATTCAAAGAGGATATGTACATAGTAAAGATGTTGTGTCTCCATATTCATTTAAAAGCTGACATTTACAACAGTAACTTATTTTGTTGGTCTTGTCTGTTCACTAATTTGTTCTTTCACAGTCTCATATGTAATATTATAGAAAGCATCTCCATTGTTTAGTAAAGAGGCTGAAAACAGTGGATAAAGTGTTTGAGCCGGTGAGGCAGCAGCAGAACAGGAAGTGAAAACAGCCTCAGATATGTGACGCTTTTTGAAATAAACCATTTTTCCAACTATGAAAATCAGTCAATAGTATTTATATTGTCACATCGGCCCATTAACAAGACAAATATCTACCAGATACTTTGAGCTTTGTCCTTTTTTTCCATGCAAAACCCCTAAATAATATGTTTCCTCTGCAGGATCCAGGTCATATATCTACTGGGGTTTAACTACATCTAAGGTTTCACTACTTCCCTGAGACCTGGAGCCGTCCAACATGGCAGCCAGAGCTCGCATGACATCACCTGAAAGCCGAAAGCTCTCTGAAGGTAAATGTGGACAAACTGCGGCGTAGATTCACTCTGTACAACTTGTTCCACTTAAGTTCCACAGTCTGGTATTTGTATTGCAGCTTGGTAACGACAAATAGCTGCTGAGAAGAAACCTAGAAGAATTATTATTTGTGCTATTTATGAGCTAAGATCACTAAAACCCTGACATTCCCTGTGAGATGTGATATAAATACCTGGTCGCGCATCTCAACCGTAAAACTGCTGCGTTTTTTCACCTCAAGCAAACTTCATGTGCGACGAGGTCGGACGCCGCAAAGTGGGTCATGGTCCACGAGGAGCTCCAGAAATGTGCTCCTGATTTAAACACTTGTGGAACGTTGGAAGAAGACATGGGTCGGGAGGTAAGAATCAATCCCAGAGCTCCGCGGCTCAATGTGTTTCCAATTCCTTTTTAAAAAAAAAACTTATATTGTTACAGTTGAAGGGGAAGATTTTCATTGGGCCAATTTCATGACATAATAACCCGGCAGCTTCTCAAATATTACAGTGGAGGTGCCGGGGGGTGGGGGGGGGGCTCACGGCAGTCGCCAGAGACGTTATCCTCCGCAGAAGCAGAATGCAACACAGCAGATTAAATCATTTAAAAATAATCTGCATCTGGTTCCCGTCGGGTGCCGGAGGTTGCATTTAGACGTTGTTTTGTTTCTTTCAACACGTCTTTAAGCAGCAGCTCCGCCGAGATTGAGAATCTCTTCCTGCAGACACCTGGTTCGAGATAACCGGGGTTTGATCGGCCACCTGGCTGCGACATAATGACTGAGGAGTTTCACGGCGTCGGCAAACAAAAATGTGCACCAACAAAAAAAATGTAATTTAAAAAAAGCAGTGTATCGCACAGACATATATTATAAGTATTGGAGGAATGAGGCTCGGAGCGCTCGATTATATAAGTTGCAATGTGTTTGGCAAACTGCCAGCGAGCTGCAGAATTCAATTTGCCTGAAACGAACTGCGCCGCACAGCGTTTCATCCAAATCCGTCTGAAGCACTCGAAGGTGCAGTGAAGACTCAGACATCCCAGGCCTCCACCTGGCGTCATCACGCCACCGCACTGATCACTTTTCAAGAGCTCTCTGTGTGTGTGTGTGTGTGTGTGTGTGTGTGTGTGTGTGTGTGTGTGTGTGTGTGTGTGTGTGTGTGTGTGTGTGTGTGTGTGTGTGTGTGTGTGTGTCTTTGTAACGTCAACGCAATGAATCGCACACATGGTGCACGGCCTCCCCTCAAAGACATTTGTGGTGTCGCACTCAGAATTAAACCTGAGCTTTTTCTCAATCCAAGAAAAGCAAACGCAAAAAGAAACCACAACGCAGGACGCCGCCGCATCCAAAGTGAACGAGCGGCGTTTCCATCGAAGCCTCCAGAACATATGTGAGCGCTCTGCAGCTCGTCCCTCCTGCGTCCGGCTGACCTGTGTGTGCCGTCTCTGAAACCTTGATATATGAGCAGTGAGTCAGCAGACGGTGAGAGCATCCAGCTCCGGCAGCGGTTGCATGTCGTGTGGAGTGACTGTGACGTGGTTGGAGGGAGGATTCACTCTGAACAGGTAAGACAAAGGTTCAGCAGGTTCAGGAATGTTCGGGGGAAACACAAACCTTTCCTGTCGGTGCCGTTGGCGACCTGCGAGGTGTTGATGCCCTTGGCCAGCTCCTGAATGGTGGTTTCCTTGGTGACCACTGAGCCTTTGAGCTTAGTCTTCGGAGTATCCAGGGCTTTTAGCTTCTTGGCGTGTTTGGTCCCCTTGTAGTGGGCCAGGGCCTGGCTCTGTGAGGAGGACAAATAACGGCATCAATTTGAGGCTGGAAGAGAACGAGCTAAACACAGCAACTTTATTTTTTTTCTTGGTTCTGGCACCTGAACAACTGTTAAGATATCAAATTGTATATGAATACTTGGATCTATGTATAATTTGGAGGCTTGTATGACCTGCTTATGTTTAATTTAAGTTGTGGCCGCCCGGGTGGAAATCGGAACACGTCTTTCCACCAAGATTCACCTTCGGAAAAGCAGATTCATCCAGGCACACAGAAGTGGGACATATGCAAAGACCGAGCTGACGGTTTTATCATAAGGACGCAAGTTGGATAGAGACAGTGTCCTCAGTGGAAACATAAATTAAAGGCACCAGTAAAACACCTTCTACAGGGTTATTCACCTTTATAATGAGCCAGTTGTTATGACATCACTCCCACTCATATGCAAAATACCCTCCCAGTGCACATTCTTGTGGATAAACTACGACCCCATCACCATCGCATTGCACATCAAAGGGCCTCTGGTCACTGTTTTAACCTACAACACCCGGTGGTAGAGCCCCTGTGGCCCCCTGATGTGTGTGTGTGTGTGTGTGTGTGTGTGTGAGTGGGAGTGGGGGGGGTGGGGATGATATCAGGTATCAGATAGCAGGTCGAACATGAGCCGCTTTCAGACATGCAGACACATTCACAACTCTTTATTGGTAAAAAATAAAATAGTTGTAGATTAGAAGTAAAAAAATAAATAAATAAATAAATAAAAAGGCCACAAATACAAGAGTAAAGTTTTATTGTCAAGTTAAAATCGACACAATATGTAAACATGAGGCTCAGCTCAGGAAAATAAATACAATGAGCACGATGGTCTGAACTTCAGGCCTTCTGAGCAATGTTCGAAATGATGCTGCCCTTCTTAACCCAAACTTGAAAGCATAAGACTGATGAGAAAACCATGCCCAGAACCATGCAAGATGCCAAATCCACACGCAACCACAATGAGGGTGTGAGACAATCGGTCCAACCACGTCATGAAGTACCTCATACACAGTGTGGAGTAAACCGCACGTCCGTCCAAAACCGTGCAATTCCTGGAGGTGTCCGTGCAGTTACAGGAGTCGGGCACAACCGTTGAGTTTCCCCAGTCGACAGGTCCGACAAAGAATCCACAGCAGAAGCTGCTCCTCTCCAGCTGCTGAATCGACTCCTGCACGTCCTTCGGCGCTCCGCTCAGCGGAAGCAGCTCCTTCAGGTGCTCCTTCATCACCTCCTGGGCGGCCTCGCTTCTCGATAAGGCTCCCAACACACCCACGGCCAGCATCATGAGGAGCACGGCGAGCAGGCCCACGAAGAAGAGCGTCAGCAGGCAGTGGTCCTCTCTGACGGCTCCACAGCAGCCCAGGAAGCCCAGGATCATGGTCACGGCACCGACAAACACCAGGAGGTTCATGGCTGGGAGAATGTCATCTGTGATCTGGTAGTCGACCCTGTTGCTCTTGGCGTGTACGGATAAGATGAGAATAGTGATTCCAGCGACGAAAAATACAAAGTTGAAGGTGAAGAGCAAGTACTTGATGATCTTGTTGACCGCCATGGTTCAATCTCCATTTGATTCAAACCACTGGACGACTGGGTGCTTGAATTTAAGGAGGGAACTGAGTGGGTGGGGACTTTTAAGTCATGCACTTTAACAGGGGTCATGCTTAGTGGACGAGGGCCACACTGTTGAAAGCAGAGAACAATGAAAACTGACCTTAGGGGGCGAGAGAAGTTGCTCTGCCAGTTTTTGAGGATATCCAATGACACCACCTCCGGATGCTGTGTAACAGCAGGGGGCGCTGAGGCGTGGTCCTGAGATCGTAAACCTAGTTCTGTGATATATGATGGATTAAGTCTCTTTTCAAATCAGATACCACAGGAATTTACATTAGGAGGTAAAGGATTCCTCAGGTAAGAGGAGCAGGAATCAAGCTGCATCACATTTAAAGATATCACATCCCTAAATATTTAGTTTTCATCAAGAACTGTGATGAAACCCAATCTCACAATGTTAAAGAGAGTGATAAACAACTCCTGGAGCCACGCCCCTGATCTGAACTGAGTGGATCAGATGATTCAAATTACAGACTTCAGTCCGGTTTAAGATCCAGACTCGAGCCCGAGTCCAGGGGCCAGTTGACAAAAAAACTGCCACTATTGGATTTGGGAAAGAAAACCTCTTCTAGAGTGAATCATATCCCAGGTAACATTGTTTCTTATAAGTTAATTGAAATGCTTTGTTTTTGAATTCAGGAAAAACAGCTCTTTGAAGAAGTTTTCCAAAAGGCTCTGTATTTATAGTGTTTTCATTTAAAACAATAGTTCGAAACTTTATTTTTTTCTTGGTTCTGGCACCTGAACAACTGTTAAGATATCAAATTATATAAGAATACTTGGATCTTTGTATAATTTGGAGACTTGTGTGACCTGCATATGTTAAATTTACGTTGTGGCCGCCCGGTTGGAAGTCGGAACACGTCTTTCCACCAAGATTCACCTTCGGAAAAGCAGATTCATCCAGGCACATAGAAGTGGGACGTATGCAAAGACTTTGAGCTGTCCTTGTTTACCTCCGCACTCTTCCCATGCATGCATCGCCTGTGGCAAGAACGAGGGTATCGGGGGTGGGGGTGGGGGGGGGGTGCAATTGCCTCTTGGAATAAATAAATGTGCCAGCCGCATGTCCCCCAGCAGACATTTGTAAGCATCTGGGACAAAGACACCATTTCCGCTCGTATCTCTGCACAACAACATAAGAACACATTGTTGGGACTCGGGATCTTATTGCAGAGCTTTTTGCCACTTGAATTCAAATCATTTCCAAAGGTGCACAAGCAAATAGGACAGAGGTTTCATCCCAGGAGGAGAATGTTAGTTGCCCCCCCGAAATTCTGAGTTCAGTCATTTTGTTGGCAAAGGTTGTTGAATTGCTGAATTGCCTCAAATGTTTTCCCCTTCATCCTCGGAAAACCCGTTTTAGATGAGGCGTCACTTTTTCACACAGAGCGCACGTCGTCTTCTTCTGGCACCAAACTGCCCACTCTGACCCACATCCATCACCCCGCAGGTCCCACAGACGTGACGGATTTTTCCTCCACGACACCCAGGTGATGTGTGATGGCTGCTGAACGTGACCACGGCAACAATTCATCTTTCATCAGCGCAGCGGAGCGGAGGAATTGCCCAAAACCCCAAGTCTGACACAGGCGTGATTAAAACACGGAAAAGGAAATCATTTGTTTTGCCTTTCAGGTTCTCAGCGAGGTGGGGGGGCATCAAACAAACCAGATTCACAGGGCTGGGCTCAGATTGAGAGTCTGGCTGAAAAACGAAAGGTCACCGAAAAGAAAACGCCTCTGAACGATAAACGTGAACCAGGACGAGTGTCAGAAGAAGTTAAAGATGTTTAGCTTTACTTAGAAGGAAAAGAAAACGTGTCTGTTTGACTTCTCTCTTCACAACAAACACATTTCTTTCCCACATAAACGTTTTTTTTTATCCTCTATCGTTTAATCCCTAACCTGAGATGAAGCAAAAAATGAGGCATGGGGGATTGATATTGATGAGTGAGGGCAATTCGGTGTCGATCCAAATCAAAACCCAGATCGAGCAATCTTAAATATGGTCATATGGGGGGGGGGGGGGGGGGGGGTTCTCTGCAACTTGGGCCACACGCCTGTAACTACCACCAAAGTGTAGCTGAGGGAATGTGGTCCCAGTAAGAAGTCATCATATATATATTCAATGCTTTTAGAACTTGGTCCAAACAATTCTACCACATGCACAGGAGTGAAAAGCTGTTTCTCTCTAACGCCCGGTGTAAACACACAAGTAGACAGGACGTACAAGTACTCAAAAGAGAAAGAACACCACATCGTCAAAAGGAGCAGGGTAAACAGGATGTGACTCATTCCAGACTAGGTGTGCAGGGTGTTGGCTGTGAGGCATGATTGGAGTTGGACAGTTGGGTCTTGGGGGAGGTGGTCGTTCTACTGGGTGTCTTTCTGGTTCAGGCAGTTAACTGCAGCACAGCCAGGTTATTCCACCCGTGTATATCTGTATTGTGAGTTCCCCTGAAATGGAATCACTCGGTGAATCCACATGTGTCTGTGCACGGTTCTTCGTTCTAGAAGCTTTTTGTACAACGGTGACGACTCTCAGGCTCGTTTGTGAGCTGCTGTGGCCGATGAGATAAGCGCTAACCTGCTAGCCAGCTGAGCTAGAGCCAGTCAGTCCCAGCGGCTCCTGGACATAATTTTTTATGTCCTCCACCATTTTATCCCCCTTCACTTAATACATCAACATTTCTGCCTCCTGGCGTTTTGTCCTCCATTGCAGATCATTACTTTCAATAACAAGGGAAACGCTCCTCAAGATGGAAAAACTAAAGCTTTACCACAATCAGTGCAGGTTTCAGCTGTGTATGAATTGAGATGAGCACTTAATTTAAAACACTTAACACTTTTTTACCATCTAAATAATTCAGGTAAACAGTCATATACTGAACCTGTTTCTAAGTTGTTAAGGAGATCAGCTATCAGCACGTCAGATAGGAATGTGAAAATGTGTGTGTGAGTGGGGGGGGGGGTTGGGGATGATATCAGGTATCATGGGGAGGAGCCACACAGGAGACTGATTTGTGCAGGTCGAACATGAGCCGCTTTCAGACATGCAGACACATTCACAACTCTTTTCTTCGTTAAATAGGTAATAATAAAATAGTTGTAGACAAATAGAAATACAAGAGTCAAGTTTTATTGTCAACTTAAAATCTACACAATATGTAAACATGAGTAAAAAAACGAGGTAAAATGTACAGTGAGGCTCAGGAAAAGAAATACAATGAGCACGATGGTCTGTCCTTCACTCAGCTCCTGTGACCTTCAGGCCTTCTGAGCAACTCTGCCCTTCTTAACCCAAACTTGAAAGCATAAGACTGATGAGAAAACCATGCCCAGAACCATGAAGATGCCAAATCCACACGCAACCCACATGAGGGTGTGAGACACCATGTCACACCACGTCATGAAGTACCTCATACACGGTGTGGAGTAAACCGCACGTCCGTCCAAAACCGTGCAATTCCTGGAGGTGTCCGTGCAGTTACAGGAGTCGGGCACAACCGTCGAGTTTCCCCAGTCGACAGGTCCGACAAAGAATCCACAGCAGAAGCTGCTCCTCTCCAGCTGCTGAATCGACTCCTGCACGTCCTTCGGCGCTCCGCTCAGCGGAAGGTGCTCCTTCATCACCTCCTGGGCGGCCTCGCTTCTCGATAAGGCTCCCAACACACCCACGGCCAGCATCATGAGGAGCACGGCGAGCAGGCCCACGAAGAAGAGCGTCAGCAGGCAGCGGTCCTCTCTGACGGCTCCACAGCAGCCCAGGAAGCCCAGGATCATGGTCACGGCACCGACAAACACCAGGAGGTTCATGGCTGGGAGAATGTCATCTGTGATCTGGTAGTCGACCCTGTTGCTCTTGGCGTGTACGGATAAGATGAAAATATTCATTCCAGCGACGAAAAATACAAAGTTGAAGGTGAAGAGCAAGTACTTGATGATATTGTTGACCGCCATGGTTCAATCTCCATTTGATTCAAACCACTGGACGACTGGGTGCTTGAATTATAGGAGGGAACTGAGTGGGTGGGGACTTTTAAGTCATGCACTTTAACAGGGGTCATGCTTAGTGGACGAGGGCCACACTGTTGAAAGCAGAGAACAATGAAAACTGACCTTAGGGGGCGAGAGAAGTTGCTCTGCCAGTTTTTGAGGATATCCAATGACACCACCTCCGGATGCTGTGTAACAGCAGGGGGCGCGCTGAGGCGTGGTCCTGAGATCGTAAACCTAGTTCTATGATATATGATGGATTAAGTCTCTTTTCAAATCAGATACCACAGGAATTTACATTAGGAGGTAAAGGATTCCTCAGGTAAGAGGAGCAGGAATCAAGCTGCATCACATTTAAAGATATCACATCCCTAAATATTTAGTTTTCATCAAGAACCGTGATGAAACCCAATCTCACAATGTTAAAGAGAGTGATAAACAACTTAAGACACTGACTCGTATAAAAAATAAAACCTGAACCCCCTCAGGGATATTAAAGACCTGGCGTCTCCTCTGCCTGTTGATTGACAGCTCAACGCAGCCTCTCTCTGTCTCTAATAAAGCGTCAGAATGAACAGCTGATCTACAGCAGCACATACACTCAGATGGATTTCACCGTGTAGAACATAATAACCTCACGATGAGTAATCACTGACAAATTCATTGTTGGAAATTGATTGATTACTCCTCTAATGAAAGAGCGATGGCGCCGCTATTCAGGGACGCTTCAGATTTAACAACACGCAGCAGTGGCAGTGATTTTCTTTGCAGATTCTTTTTTTAAATAACTCTCAAAACGTTATGGAAATGAGCTGCGAGGGAAAACAAAAACCCATCTGAGTTATTAATTAATTTCATTAGCTCGTATTGTGTGAACTGTTGTCGGGTTTGTTATCCTTATCTCCTTCCTGTCGTCGGCTCTGAGGACACGATGTGCGTTTGCTCTGATATTGTGCAAAGAGGCCACAGGAGGGTGGATCCTAACTACGCTGTTTTCAGACGTGGACTCTTCACAACAATAGGACAATGTGTGAGGTGTTTTTGTTTTACAGCACATCCACACTAGGTGTTTGGCCATTATCGCCAAAAGCTCTTAAATCTCACCGAAATCTTTGATTGAACATCTTTTTCAATTCAGCAGAAAGGTACAAATTGTATATTTTCAGTCAGGTCTGAAAGCAGCTCAACCTCCGACGAGGCCCAACCGTTTGTAAACCACATTTAAATCCTGTAGATCTGGATTTGTACGTGGAGCTGCTGCACCACATTGCACAAACTAATAGTGGACAAGTGGTAGAAAACTTTTGTTTTAATAATAATATCCACAGTAGTAAATCTTAGTTGGTTGATTTTGGATCACCCCTCGTGCTTCTCTGGTCAGTTCAATTTGCCTGTTTTGTTTGAACAGGGGTGAGAACACAACCTAAGAGGCCTTCACATTCACACAGAACCCTGCGAGCACTTATCCCCCCCCCACCCCACTGCTGTTCCATCATTCTTAAGATAATCACACCTAATTTCACTTTGAATGGAACTCTGCAGATTGCTGCCTGATCTCTTTTTTACATTTTATTTGTCTCGCACAGAAAAAACAATCAGTCATTCAACAGATCGGAACCCAGCACACTGGGGGGGGGGGGGGGTGACCTGTGGAGATAACGACCCATTCAATCCCAGGTCCCTGAGGCCGGCGACTTCATGATCATCTGCTGTGACGTGATCATTTCCCCTCGAAATCAAACATCCAGGTCAGTCTTTGTTTTCGCCGTGACGCTGAAATGTCTCCGTCTGTTTCCTCTCTGAGAAGAACCCAATCTCCTCCACCAGGTGCTTCACACGCTCTGACAAGTCGGCCGCACGTCAACCGCCGGGAGAAGCTCTGGAGTTTTCTCCATCACACTAACCTAGTTTCAGTTTCAGGGGCGAACTCACAGAACTGCCTCCACAGCTAAATCCCGACTGTGAGCAGACGCTGGTCCCCAGAATCAATATACATTCTCTTTTAATTAACGGAGCGGTTTGCTAGAAACTCCAAAAAACATGATGAATTAGTGAAGAAGAACACGTCCGTGGGCTTTTGATCACTACAGAGACCGGCCTGGTCCGTTTGTGCTTGTTAAACATCAACATGGTTCTCTGTTGCTTTAGTGTCTTTGGTGCCAGGAATTTAAATCAATTATCTTTGCATCTTAAAAATATGAAATAACTGCCACCATTTGAAGAAGCTGTTTGAAAATTTAACTACTTTAAGTTGTAATTTGTGGATGGTTCCTCTTTTGTTTTCGACTGTATTTATATAACTCTTTTCTTGTCGATGACAACTCAGTGCACTTTACATGTATTATAGATTAATGGTTATTGCTATTAAACAATAAACTGCATATGACGTTAGTATGACTCATCCTTTGAGGGGCAGGGACATATTTCAGTTTGGACAACAGCAGGCAAGACGCTGGCATCCACCGCCAAACTGCTCCACTGACTAAAACAGCACATTAGTATTGTTATTTATTTCTTTTCCTCCTCTTGCTGCTCTTATAAAACACATTTCTTTTGGAGGTTGCCATGTGGTCGTGATGTATTTCTGGTTTGTGCGTGAGTACGTGTGACTTTTCAACTTGAACCCTGTAGGAAAAGTGTCTCACCTGCGAGTTAAACCTCAGCTGGCACACGCTGCAGGAGACGTGCTTCCTCTTGGCGGTGGGCGGGAGGCCGAGGGTGTGATGGAGCACGGCTTTCTGCACCGGGTCCATCTGGAGGACGGAGAGAGGGAGAGAGGGAGAGAGAGAGAGAGAGAGAGACGCCAATTAAAACAGTGCTAAAGCTGACCTGTAAATCAGCTTCGCTCCTCCATCAATCAGCGGCTGTAAAAGAGAAAGCAGCTTCTTATAAAACCAGACATCCGTCTCTCGCAGGTGATTGTAGCTCAGACGAGCAGAAATGAATTCCCCGTGTGCTGAGCACAGGCGTCTTTTAACACCAGGATATTACTGCGGTGGTCTCAGGGCTCGATCCCACCAGCGACCACTTGAAGAACGCCACCGGTGCTATTGTGTCTTTTCATTACAAGTCCCCAGAAGAAGCTAAAACTGAATTACTTCATCCTGCCAACTAGTGTCGTCTGTGCAGCCACAACCTGACATCAGCCGACAAGTCACAGAGCTGCTTTGGTTGTCACATGACCAATATGTTGAATATATCACTTTCTATTTAGGGATTCTGCAACAGCACTAAATAAAACAAAAGAAGAAAAGTATTATTAATATTGTGCAAACATTACTCATAGAATAATACAGGATTACAATTCAGCTACTAAAAAATCTTTGAGTAGCTCTAAGAAATTAGAGTAATTACTAATTAAGCACTAAAAATCGTGAAAATATTGTCATAATATAGTTATCCTGACTTTTTTGGGCCACAAAAATCGTGACAATCAGATATAATATATCTATGCAAAGCTGTGCACGTGCATTCCCACAGTGCATCAAGTGAGTGGGCACGTATATGACACTTTCACCTTTAGGACACTAACGTTGCTGCTCGCTGTGTGTGTGTGTGTGTGTGTGTGTGTGTGTGTCTGTGTGTGTGTCTGTGTGGTGAGTCTGTGGTGACACAGCTGTGAGGAATGAACACATCTGCCTCCCTGAGAAAAGGCTCAATAGGCACCACTTGGCCGGTGGAAGGTGGAAGGTGCAGGCGCCGTGTGGGAGGATTAATCCACTCTGACAGGCGCTCTGCACAGGGAGGTCACGCTGATGTTCTACTGTCGCTTCCTGTGGACGACGTTTGACTGAGGCAGAGCCGGTCTCATTACTTTGGGGGTTTTCTGGAGTATGACCCGAGGGAGAAGAGCTGTGTGAGATACTGTGCTGCGTTAATGAAAAGAAATAGAAACCCACAGTCATTATGACATAATTATACTTATTAGAGCACGACCAGTTTATTGATGGCTGTTAAAAATCCAGCAATATGAGCCGTTCATACGCACATGGCTGTCACTGTTTGTTGGATTTTACAGGATAAACAAAGCAGGAAAGACGCAGATTTATGTTTAGATAAAAACATCTGTTTATTTTCTTAATGTATTTACATTTATTTAATTAATTTTTCATACTTTCTTATAACTATCAAGCTTCAATTACATTTATTTGTCAAAACAAATTCGTGACATCTTTCCCAAGGTTTTTTTAAAATTATTTTATTTCCATATTGGCAGATATATTGGCAACGGAAATGTTTTACTCAATATTGGCCCCTAAAAATGAAATAGTTTGCACTGTAATAATCATTTGACCATGATGTTTGTGATTTTTATCAATTACTCGTCCATTTCAAGACAAATTTGATTTATTTTGATATATTTCATATGAGAATATTTGAATTGAGATACATTTAACTTAACTGTGCGGTAAATAAAAATACAAACAGCTTGTTTTGACAGACTTTTGCCTTTTTTCCACATTAAACAATTAGATTTTATGTAATCACTGTCGACACTGAGCTAAAGGGAAGTAGATTTAATTCTGTGGTGTTCCTGAGCTCCGTCAGCCTCACTGGCCTCAGGCCGGACGCTGGAATCCGACGGGAGGAGACGTAATCAGGTGCAGGCGACGGTAACGGATGAACCGCTGCAGCAGCTTTTGCAACAAAGACGATCGCACATAGGCTGACTGAAAACAGCTCTGTGTGTTTACACTGTGGGTTCATCCCGAGTCCTTTAACTGCAACCATGTGCCCCCCCCCCCGTCCCCCCCCCCCCCGTCCCTCCCACTGCAGACGTGAGATTCAAGGGGAAGATGAGAGGACAGGATAAGAAAAGAGAAAAACTGGAAATGAAAGGTCTCATCCTCTGATCTGTCATGTGAAGTGACGTCTGTGTCTGATGATGTCGACGCTGCTGAATCAGCTGTCACCAGCTTTTGACGGCTCAAAGAAACTGCTTTCTGTCTTTGTGCTGTTCTCAGATCAGTCAAAACCGCAGCGTGTAAACGGGTGAGAGCGAATTCTCGTGGAACTTTGGAGGCAACGTGTTTTGAAAATCGGTTGATTTATCGACGGCTGTTTGGTTTGCAGATTCATTCACTTATAATTCAGGTTGCAATTAGAATCTCTTACGGTTCGCGGCGGTGATTTATGAGCACTGATTTGCGGAAAGTGGAAATATAAATATTTCCTCCATTAAACTTTCATTTCTGGAAATTACAACAGTAAAAGCAAAAGACATAAAAATTCTTGTTTTCTCTAATGCACTGTAATTTATTGATTGAGTATAGTTTAATAGTCAGTTTCAGATCCAGTCCTTCGCTGCAGAGTTCCATCACTGACATGTTTCCAATAAAGGGGCATGTTGATCTGATAGAAGACGTCAGGAACCGAGTCGTGACCCCCCCCCCCCCCCCCCCCCCCCCAGGCGGACCCAGAGGGACTGAGCTGTGGCTTTCTGCGCTCAGAAAAAAACTGTGAGGACGGACAGACCGGAGCAGCGAGCGGTGACGGAGGAAAACTAAATCTCAGTCAATGCAGGCTGAACAGATACAGACTGTTACTGAGAAACAGAGGCGGGTTCAGGTGAGGAAAGATGAAGAAGGTAAATCCTGGGACTGATGGACTCGGGCGCTTTGAGTGACGAGGAGAGGAAGAGGAGAAAGCTGGTCTGACTTAGAGGATGAAGCAGACAGAGAAGTTCAGGGTGAGACAAAGGCTTCATTCATACTCACACGCTTTCATTTTTAAACTAAAACAACCTCCGTCCACATTGAAGCTACATATCAGTAAAAATCCCCCCTGAGCATGTGCTTGCCAGAAGTAAACAGGAAGTAGATCGTCCGCTCTGGACTCAGTTGATTAGTTACTGCGATGTGAAAACAATGGTGAAAAGTAAAACCAGGGATTTCCTTTCGAAGTTTTTCGAGAACCAAACCATAATCATAAGAATCTTCGTTTTCAGACATCGTCATTTCAGCCCAGAGTTTTCAAACTAAAACAGAACCAGCAGTGTTTCCAAACTTTTCCATTTTAGAAGCTCAAAACACTTAACGTAGCAACAGTGACGTGCATGAGGCAAAAGAGGCTCAAACAGATTTAGGTGAAAACACAGAAACAGGTTGAGGTTTAGAGACAGAGAAATACGTGATCAGGCTCAAGGAACCAAAAGAGATCCTCCCCTCGCACACTACACACGTCTCGGGGACATTGTAATGAATGGCTGGAGTTATGTGTTCCCAATCAAATTTAATAAAAGGAGATTGTTTTGTTTGGAGGAGAAAGGCCCATTAATATTTCTCTTGAGCTCCACTTATGTAAAGATGCTTTTTCAGTAAGTACTTTCTCCCCTGTTTGACTTTCCTCCCGTCTCGTATCACTTCTGTTTGATTCTCCCTCGGACCGTAACTCTCAAATATGATGTAATGGTTGTTTTCAAACAGTTCAATTTTCATAGATTGGTTCCAGTAGCGACTTCGCATGAATCACTCAGTCAGTGTTTATGTTTACAGCGCGGCGCCGTATCACTGAGGACTCGCCGGGTGTTTTCAGACACTCGTGAAACACTCGACATGAAAGACTTTTGTAGAAAATGGCATCGTGCTGCAGCTCGGCAGCAAATTCACTGAAGCACTTGTGGTGTGAATATCATGGGAAACACAGACAGAGAGCTGGTCTGCTGCTGGGGGGGGGGGTCATTATCTGTGGGTATTACAACCAGGCTACACGGCCCAGCTGGGGATCGAACCACAATCTGCTAAACGTTTGGACTAGAGAGGTATCGATATCGGCATCAGAAACAAAAACAAAAACACTGTGGAAAATGCCAGGCTGCACATATGTATTTAACCCGAGTCAGGCCTTACAGCAATGTTAGAAGTCTTCACTTCAAAGAGGGTTAGTAGCTATATGTTTTCTTTGGTATCTTCTGGTATTCGATCGGTTCTCTGTATCGGCCGATATGCAAAGTCCAGGCTAATAAGAAGAGAGGCTACCTCCTCATGTTTCAAGTTGATTCATTCTCAAATTGTCCATCAGCGAAATACAGACAGAATCTTGTAAGAAAAACAGAAAACGCCTAAACCACAGATTGTAAATAAAGATGGACGACGCGTCTCTACATCCTCGCATTGTACAAAAGTCTAAGTATCCCAGATACGAACGCAGCCATCTTGCACCAGACTTTGCACAGAAGCGTTCGAGGGATAGTCCACGGTGACGTCCCACTGATACATAATCTCGACCAATCGTGAGACTCCGCTAAAATGACCAGTCTTTGGAAAAACGTATTTGACGTGTACACTTACTCCTCAGTTTGTTCCCATATGCTGACGAGGAGGAGGCGGGTTTATGACCTACGCTGCAGTCAGCCACCACTCGTTCATTTTTAAATACAGGAAAAACGTAAAAGCTCCTAATTACGATACGGATCAAATGACCACAGAGAATTATCACCTGACTCCGTGGGTACCCTCAGTTTTATGGAGCGTTTTAGAGTCTTTCAGCTCAATGTTTTGGTTTTACAGCCGTATGCACCTTTTACTGCACAGGTTCCATCTCGCTGCTTTCATTTGCATTGTTCCCAGCTGCAAAAATGGTGGATAAAACCACCATATGCTCCCTGGTCAACGGCAAACAAAGTTAGCGACTAGTTGCTAAACATGGAGGAGCGTTTAGCTGCTAAATGTGAAGATGTTTCCTTCAGGAGTTTGTGGAATCGGATGTAAAGAAGGGGAATAGTCACTATTTGTCATGAAATTCATAAAATGAAATTCTCGAGGTGATAATGTGTCAGTGTGTTTACAGCCTTTACAGCTGCATTAACATAAAAATCATTATTTGGATGTAATCAGTTAACTTTGTCTCTGAGAGGGATTCATATGAAACTTAGCAGCAGCATGAATTCAAAGTCACAAAGTTAGCTTCTCTATTTGCAGTTATCCCGATATGGCACATACACAGAAAGAAGAGTGGAGTGGATACCGTGCTAATAAAAGCTTTTACAGCTATAGCGGTTTGACCCTCACACACCTACACCAGCGGGGTTATCATTATCAGCTTTTAACTGAGAACACATTAGCAAAATAAACAGTTTGAGCCAAGCGTTTTAAAGTGGACGATACGAGGAAGGAAGCTCTGGAGTACGAGAGGCGCAGCTATCAGATCCCAGAGTTCATATCGCTCTCATATTAACACACATCTGTTCTCTGTTTTTCACTGATTTATACGCTGTGTGAAATCGGCATTACGAAACACTCTGCACCCAAATGTGTAGGCAATGTCAGGGAGGCAGAAGCAAAACGATGTTTCGAGTGAGATGCACTTGGTGGTACGCAGCGGAATGTGCAGAGAGATCAGCCGCTCACCCCCCGAAAACACGGAGGAATTTGCATGATGTTGGCGGAGCAGGGGCTCTCCTCCGCCTCCGGCCTGACACACGGGGTTGCTGAACTGGAGAGACAGAGCGTTACGCAACAGTCTCCTTTTGTACTGTAAATCTCACCCAAGATTTTTGGAAGGGAGCGGAGGATGACACATGGAGTTGGCCCGGCTCGCTGGCAAGGTGGGAGGGGGGAGGGGGGGCAATACAGCAGAGAAGCAGACTGCAGCCTGCTGGGAAACTGGGGCCTGAGCTCTGGAAAGCTCACGCCAGTTTAAAAAACATCTGGGCCACAAGAGAATGGATGACCTCTTGCTAGAAACACGCACCGGGACAGAAACATGTTATTTCTCCCTCGCGCCGCTGTGAGAAGAATCTAAAGAGATGGGACCACATGACACCATCCCTGCAAAATGATCACAGGACACATATTAGTTGTTATTCGTGGAAACATCATTAATCACTGGGTATAAAGTGGCGAGAGAGGGATTGAAAATTCTCTGGCAGAATTTTATTCCGCTGTGCTATTCTTGGCAGCGTTGCTAATTTACCCACAATTCGGCGCCAAAATTCCACCACCTCCTGTGCATCTTTAAGAAATCCCCCTGTCGTGTAGCATTTGCACAGAAACACGATGTGTTCAGGGCCTCGTCTGCAGAGAGCAGCTGCAGCGCCGGGGACGTGTTACTCCCCGAGCTCCTCTCCCATCAGCCACCCACTGAGCCACACACTCCACATGGGCCGCGCCTGCCGGGGACAGAAATGTCACCGGGGCAAATGTACCGCGACACACGTATTATCCACATGCAAAAACACACAATACCTTCACCCACGCACGCCACAGCGGATCACATGTGCCCGCTCTCCAGCCGCCAGCGGTGCACAGAGCAGCGTCTTCTCCCAAATCACTTCCTAAAGCTGCGATATACAATCTTTTGTGTCTCTCAGTTGTTTGAGCTCCAGCATCGACACTTGTCAATCATCCTGATGAGCTGTCTGCGTGGAGAAAAGCCTCTCGCCCGCGGCAGAGGTAGAGACGCCGCAGACAATCAGAGAGCATCAAAAGATGAGATGTTTGCAGGGATGTTTCTCAGGTCACTCACAAAAACAGAGGAAATTTCATAGAAAAACACTTTTCAGCTGAACAGACGCTTCACGATCTTATAGACGGACTCAAAGTCTCAGACTAATGTTTAATTTTTACTTTAATGTGAAAAGCTTTTTTTCCTTGTGGTCTATTTTCATAAAAGATCTTGATTTTTGTTTATCTCGCTTCAACAGTTTCTAACCTTTTAAGTTTTCTCCTCCTCCTCTGACATGTTACATCATCTTTTCCTTATGTAAGCACATTTCAGAGGGATTTGACCATAAAGTCTAATCGACAGCAAACTTTAAAGGCTTCAGACGAGCAAAACATTAAAACTTTCTTTCTCCGTTTTCTTAGAAAACATATCAACATCTGATAAGTGTACGAAAATATTCTCCTTCTTTCTCTTGGCTCTCTTTCTGTGGGCGTCTCCTTTCATTCGTCTTTGACTCCTGTGGATGTGTCTCCGTCAGGCGGAGACGTCGGCGGCGTGTCGACAGCGAGGCAGAGTAAGCAGGTCATTTGCCCGACACTACCTGACAGCCCTCAGAAGGCCCGTCTGTCTCAGAGTTCAGCTCTGCGGCCGCCGCCGCCGCCGCTCCCTCACTCAGCGCGGCGGGATAATGTGACAGGACACGACAGTGATGAGCTGAGATGGTCGAGTCGGGCCGAGTGTTACAGCAGGCGACTGATAAAAAGGGACAGAAACACACACTGAGCTCTCTCTCTCTCTCTCTCTCTCTCTCTCTCTCTCTCTCTCTCTCTCTCTCTCTTCTGTGTGTTGTGGTCGCACAAGGCCTCATGTGCCGACTGTGACGTGTGTGACAGACGGAGTTGGAGCCTAATGGAAAAGCTCTGGATCTAAAATACACGGAAGAATCAATTATGTGATATTTAGGATTCATTTGATCGTGTGAACTCTTTGAGGAGATTAGAGTCGCTCCGGGTTTCACTCCTCAACAGCGTGAAAGAGTCATAACGTGGATCAATACCAATAACTAGACGAGAACCTGGTTTTTCATTTGTTGGAACAAACAAATGCAGCGATGGTTATTTATTTACCTGTGAGACGGGTTTTAAAGTTCAGACGTGTGTTCATGTGAGGGACCCGATCGAAGCATAACTTCAAACCATTGTGAGTCAAAGGCACAAAACACAGTACAACCATTAAACTCACTCCTCGATGAAGAGGAGCTGTAATTATCTGCCCATTCCTGACTCATCCCGTCAGAGGGATGAGTTATTTGCAGCAGCCTCGGTAGCGGAGGCTCTAAAAATTACGTGTGTTATAAAGCTGCGTGTTATTTTACTCCGAGCCTCCAGAGATCACATCCAACAGATGGCCGTGTTATAATTTATTATATAGAATGTATATGCTATATTTAAAACGTGTGTTTACACCGGGTCGTCTCTTCGCATGCTCCCCCGAGGCGCCGAGGAATCCTGTCTGTTCAGGCCACGGGATATTTTAAAATAAACACATCTATCAAAATCCATTTTACATATATACAGTATATATAAGCGAGCGATTGACTGGACGATGAGGTGTAAATGCTCCACTCACAGCCTCACTTGCTATTATCTAAAGTGGGATGAATGACCTGTCAGATGTAATCCTTCCCTCTATGTGTCTCCCAGTTACCTCGGCCACCCGACCCAGTGCGTTAGTTCATCATCAGCCGCTGTCGTGGATTGTTGCCACGTGGGAAGGACAGGAATTAGCAAGTGTGGGGGGGTTCATTGGCTGATAATGAGCGTTTCAGGTGTATGATACAACCGGGAGGTGAGTGACCAGTGAGACATCAGGAGGAACAACGTGGCGACCTTGAACTGTCCTTTGTCTTCTCGTCCTCTTGATTCTGCGGCATTGACGTGATGGTTATGTAGATGTAGAATATAAATTCCACTCCGATGTGTGTGTAGATTTATCTTTTACCTCAGAACCCTCCACTCTTAAGGGCTTTCATGAAGAATCGGAGATGTGACATTTCCCCCCATTTCCTCTGCGCCATCATTCCACCATTGTACGTATGTCGGAATAATCTGAATTATTAGTTTCCGACAGAGAAAATTCACATGAACGCCGTCTCAATTCAGGAGAACTTTTGAAAGTCTGTGAAAACGTTTGTACAGTTGCTTTATCACTTATAAACCAATTAACGTAATTTTCCACTTTAAAAGCAGCTTCTAATATTAACCTCAAGCTGTAAATACTCCTCTCACATGTGGATACGTTTTAAATGATCGAGCTGCCTGTCACACCTTTCACTTTGCTCCTCATTCCTATATATATATATATGCTGGTGTTGTAAGGAGGTGTCAAGCTGTTGTTTAAACACAAATACACCACATGTTGTTTACAGCGTTCATGGTTTTTCTCCACATTCAAAGCTTAGACGTCAGAATGATGTTTTCTCAGTTGGGGAAATAGGATTTTCTGAGGAGCTCATGAATCCTCAGTGAGTAACGTTGTGTTTGTAATGATGTGACCTGTGGTGCACCGGTGAGAGGAGCCTATATACTGTTTATATACTGTTTGTATATGATGAAGCAGTGCATGGACGCCTCATTCTGCACTGATGAACGTCCAACATGGACTGAAACATAAACACGGTCCTGCACTATGTGAAAGATGGACATTTGAAATCCAGACTATACAGTCTGAAGCTATTTTTGTCTCCAAAGACGGTGTGCAATATTTTAAGTCAGTCAAAGGTCAGAAAAGTCAAACACTTAACTAAATGTGTCCTTTAAAATTACACAAAGGACATGTTCACCCCATTAAATAAACATTTTAAAAGTAGGGAGGAAAATAAAATGATAAAATACGACACAGCGGAAAAACCTAAACCCATTTAAAACTAAAAAAGTGTTATTCTTCTTTTTAGTCTCCATTGACATTATTTAACTAATAATATAGTTTATTGTGGAATTCAGATGTGTTTCCGACTTGTGTTAACTAGGTTCTCTGTCAGTCAACGAGCTCCTTATAATACACTTACGAGCAGGAGGGTCTGTGTGTCAGAGCCACTCATTTAAAAGACGTATGAATTTATAAAATGTGTGGATGAAACGGCGCCACGCTCTAAAAGCAGCTCTCGTGATGTCAAAGTTAAAGAGGAAAAACTTGACAGTGATTAAGCTATCAATCATGTAAGGCAAAAAAAAAAAAGTCCACTGTCCTCCCATGCCAAAGAGACCAGATCACAGAGATAATGAAAAACAGTCCCAGAATCCTGGTCTCGTGATTGACAGCTCAATGTGCGAGATGAGCCGTCGAGTCAGCTCCGACTAAAGTCCTTCCCCGGCGCCGCAGTCAGTTATGGCCTCGTAAAGCCGAGTATGCAAGAGTCCGAGACTTGGAAACGTGGCGAGTTAACGTAGCTGCATTTGTAAAGTTTCTGTTGTCTGCTGCACTGCTTTACTTTGGCTCTGGACGCTGATGCTACAACTTTTCTAGCGCGACATGATGACGTACATTGAACTTCCGGGTGTATCAGCACGTACATGTGCATTAACGTTTGTGTACGTTCTGGGTTTTGTTCTCGGCATCGTGCAAGATGCAGGTTTATCTGCATTTAAACGTGTAAGAATGTAGAAAGGTTAAAGTTATACACTTTACTTTACCAATAAAAGGTTTCTTCTTTTAGTCCCATTATCAAATAATAAACAAGTACATTTACAAATAGAATCAGTAGTATACAATGTAAATAAAATATACACAATGTAACAGCACATATATGAAATTTGAAGTGATAGAAAATTATGATTTCACAGTTAAATCAGTGGAAAACCTTGTTGGGTGCAAGTGGTTTATACTGGAGCAGTCGTGCACTTCCAGTTATCCCCAAATTCTAAGGTAGCACAAACGTTACGACTCTAATTCAGCATTAATGCGGAGTAAAGTTTCCAGTTATGACTAAATGACAAATAAAGATCCACTTGGGTTTAATCTGAGCTCTTTTCACCCTCGTGGAAATTCATCTGGACGTCTTAAGAGTTTTGCTTCTGTGTTTTTTCCTGTAATTAGAACCGAGCGACGTCGTCGTCTCCAGGAAACGTTCAAGAAATTATTAGACAGGAAATAAATGAAGCGTTGCTGTAAAATCTAGTGAGAATTCCACTGCCTGTTGTGTACAAGCATGTAACTGGTGAAGTATTTGTTTATGATAAAACATGATATCTTAAATATATATATTTACTTATATATATATGTGTGTGTGTGTTGAATTAAACCAAACAGAAGTGATGTTTTGCTTCAGGCTGAATTCAGACTCACACATTTACCCTCAAGCCTTAATGATGTTTCTGGCTCCGTACGAAACGTTTATTTGGAAATTATATTCGAAAGTGAGCAATTACGTACAGTGTAATGGATATAATGACTCTAACAGACACATACAGACATAAAGACTGATGTTATAGACGGAAGAGAAGGAAAAGGAAACCGCACACTGCACTTAGAATTAAATTAATAAAATCTGATTTAAATTTTTAGATCCTTCTTTCATTTTCTAATGGGTTTGACTCTAAATATCTAATTGATCTCCTACAAAATTTATTCCTTTACATTCACACGCTTTTATCCGGGGAGACTTACGACCGAGGGACGACGCTAACGCCTCAGTAAAGTTTTGAGACCTTGAAGTAAATGCTAAGCGCTAAATCTGTCCTTCCCTCCGAAAGCCTCGGGGGAATCTTCCGTTTCCACTCGATGATTATACTTGTTTATCCGCTTTTCCTTTGGGTGGAGCCGCTGGAGACGGGAAACGTCTTAAGACTTAGAAAGTGTTTTTGGTGCAGCTTTTGTTTATAAGTGTAACACAGAATAATGCAGACATCTTCCTTACGCTTAAAGATTCTTCATATGATCAATTCTCATTATTATCATAGTTTTTTTAAAGCAAGGTCGCTGAGTCAGAGGAATTATGTAGAATTAAGATGAAGAGACAGTTGTAAATATAAAGAAAGCTGCTGTCCAGGGTCAAACAGATGCTTTTCATTGTGAGGAAGGTCGAGCGATGCACTTTCATCTGCTCTCTGATCTCCTCTCAACCTACTTCCTGCTCCTCCTCCTTTCAAGTTCTCCCTCCATCTTTCCCTCCCTCAGACCTTCTCCCTGCACTTCTCTCGCCCCGGAGGTGGTGTTTTTCCTTTTCTTTTTTCTTTCACCAGGTTTGAATGTTCGCTCCACGTTTTTTTTTCCCAGCGCTCTTCACCGCTGACCCCTCTCGCACCAACCGGGCCCCATCAGGATGAAATATTGAACTGGGAGAGTTCCCTCGAGGCATTTGGCCGCCGCGCTCTCTGTTCCCCGTCCAGCTGAGATGAAAGATAAAAGTGTAACAGCGTCACCGCCCCACCCTTTGTACCAGGTCCTCCTGCAACCATCACGTTCCTTTCAGCACCTTTCACTTCGGAACACAAACTAATCTTAATTAAAATCAGAAAAGTATTGATCACAGTTTCTTCTGGAAACATAATAGCCAATTATATTCAGAATTAAATGACCTACACTTGGTAAATAGTTTGTTTATATGTAAATATCCATGGTATTTGGACCTAATTAAATGTTTCTGTTTGCATATAATAAAAATAATCCAGGTTCTGATACATATAGGTCCAGTAAGAACACATTTGTTTGATTTATAACAAAAAATATGATCAGATCTAATCATATGTATGGTAAAAGTCAGATTTCCCTGGAATCACACGTAGGCTTAGTCTTAGTTTATGACACAGGGAACTAAAAATATAAAACCTGTGCTGGCTGAGACGTCCCAAAAGTTTCCAAGTGAAATCAAAAGTGTATCAGAATCCTTGATTTCACTGAAAATGAGGCCAGTTGGACACATTTTCTCTCCAAGCTATATTAGGTGATTAGAAACGAACACGTGTGTGTCATCTGTAAAGGTGCAGATTGTGTTGAAAGCCAGACTTCAACAGCCCCACCCACACTTTGTGATTGACAGGTGATCTCTCACACATCGAGCTCAGCAGTAACACTGTAGAGTTAAAGAGAACTCCCATTAATCACAATGAATACTTTTTTTGCTTTTTGATAAGGCTGCTCCAACAATTAATGCCTTCGGCTTAACAAGCTTTTGGAAAAGTGCAACGTTAGCGCCCTGGAAAGTCTTTTTTTGCAAATGGAGGACCGGACATTGGTCCAGTGAAAACTCAAGCGGATGGAGTTTGATCGTGTTTTTGCACAAATTCCCTCACTGGCTAATTCCTAATCCATCATTCTCTCAAGCTGCTTCGGCTACAGCCACAGGATGGAGAGGAGTGTCTCGCTCATGACAGGGTTCAATAAAAACCAAGATTAAACGATTTATCTTCTCATAATATTCCACCATGAATATCAAACAAGGCCGATGCCGTGGTAATGAGAGAAGAGCCCGAGGAGCACGGTCATCTATTGGATTTTCCAGAATCGATGCCGTCGGATGGGGGAAAAAATGCATGAGCCACCTGCAAAGTCTGAGTCTTAACAATGCAAAGAATGCAGCGTCCTCCCTGTGAGTTTCCTCTCAGGCCTCGTGGGACTTTAACTTTCTAATCCTGTTTTCACTCACGTTGGTTTTCGTTAGCGTCACTTTACGCAGAGTAAACTCCGCTGAGCAAGCACGCTTTTTATCAGCACTCCCTGCTCCTCATTTATTCATTTATACAAATTCACACACATTTCCTACCAAAGTAAAAGCTTGTATTGTTAAATGCTCCCCCGCTCTCGCTCATGAGATGCATTTAGGGAGCACCCCCCCCCCCCCTTTGTGGTTGTGTGCGTTTGCTCAAGCTGCAACACAATGACAGTTATTGGATTTTCTCCACGTAGAGTTGACCCAGCCAAAAAGCAGGAATTCAAACCACAAACTCTCAGCCCAGTTTCTCCAAGTCCGAGGCGACTGCCATCCACTTCGTGGCGTGAATGATTTACGGCTGACCCCCAGTTTGAGGTCTCACAACTGGGGACACATTAATGTTAGAGCACGAGGAGAAAAACACTGCTCATGAGAAAAATACATGTGAGAAAGATTTACACAGGGGGAGGAATGACTGGAGACAAACATGGGTGTGTCCAACGACCTCGCACCACTGGCACGCGGCTTTGTTAGCCCCAGGCCTCCTCATCAAAACCCGTGATTTAGTCCTGGGTGTTCGTCACTCTCGTAAATCCCCAGGTCAACCTGAGCGAAAAGACACTGTTGAGTTCCCCCCTCTGGGGCCGGTGTGATTTTCATTATGGAAACAATGCTGATGCAGGTGCAGACTTCTTGCATTCGTGCTCCAGCTGGTTCTGGTTTGACGGTGAAACATGGAAAAGCACGAGGCCTGAGCTGATGCACACACACACACACACACATGGAGATTACTGAGGGATGGATGTCAGAGATGGAGCATGTTCAGCTCGGGGAAACTTGGAAACAGCGGTCATTAGGCGTAATAGCAGCACATTTACCAGTGTTCATGTGTTTGCAATGAGCAGATCGTTACAGGATATAAACATTTCTTGGAGGCAGAAGCGATCTCAGGTTGAGTTAATCCTCAGCTGGCAAAGACCAACAACAAGTTTTCCGGCTAAGTAACGTCAGACTCAGGCCTCCAGTGAGACAGGCTGTTGGAGCAAGAGGGAAACACACACACACACACACACATCTGGTTTGTGTCTTCCATGTGAAAGGTCATAATCACAAATTCCCTCTATCGGTTAAATGACTCTGCAGTCGTCACAGGTATTTCTCGGCTCCAGGACCAATTGACAGTGATGGAAACACAACAGATTTTCACTCTTGTGAAGCTCTGGTGCGGAGCTTTGACGCGGATCATGAAGGGAAAGGAGGCTCGTCACCTCCGTCAGCCTTCGCTGTACACTAGAGGTTTGAGGAGTGAAAGTCTGGCAGAGTGTTTTCCCCCCTGTTTGGATGCATTTTCTTTTAATTGAAGACTAGTGCAGTGCCTGTTCTAGACCTTCCTGTTCTCTTGTCCTGTGTTTCTGCTCCGGAGATACTTCAGAATTAGTCCTTGTCATTAGCGAGTCCTCCTCAAACACTTCTATGACACTTTGTTTTCATCCTACCTGGTTTAACTGCAATGACGATTAAAGTAAAACTGGTCAGTTTTCGGCTATTTCAGAGTTCAACCTTCAAACCAATGTTCACAACTTTTCAAAATAAAAGCTCTTTAATTCTTCTCGGTATAAAGCAGCAACAAAAAAAACATTGTGCTTTTACTTTGTAGCGAAATTGCTGAAGAGGAAGTGATTTTTATGAATACTGTTGTCCAGGATGACTGTGTCACTCTGATATGGGGAAGTGAATAAAAACTATTTATCAAAATGATTTATTCATACTGAATGTGTTGTGTTGTAGCTAGATTAACATATTCTGCATATCTGGCGGTAAAGTGTAATCCACTGATTGCATCCTCAGATCAGTGGGGTAACCACACCGGCCCAAACTCTGACTCATCGCATCATCTCCTCGACCGAGCTTCGTCAGCATCACGATAATCTGTTCAGCGTTTGCGGTCTCGCATGCAACAACTTGCAGGGACAGTATCTTTTAACAGACTCCGACTCCAGCGGATCAGTTTGAACTTAAACATCGAGGTGACAGTTTCAATGAACCTCAAACCTCGTACCTATGATCCGGCTCCAATGCTTTCATCCTTGTTTACATAAAAGTCCAGCGACTCTCTGTGACCGCGGTTTCGCGTAAAGGCCCCAAATCTGAAACACATTCTCAAATTGAGTGGTATTCTCTGCTTTGAGACGACCAGATGGCCCGTTAAAGCTGACATATTTTTGTTATCACCTCAAAGAAACCCAAAGCACATGGCAACACCATCAAATAAGCAGAAGCAGACTCCCCCCCCCCCCAGCCTTTCATTTCCCTCCGAGAACCAGGCCTCTGAAACGCAGGCGAGAAACAAATATGTGTCACTGTCCTTCGATTCAAACCCCAGTGTTCATCAGTTATCACGCAGCGGCTGACATTTCACTTAATTTAAACACCCGGAGGAGCTCTGAGAGTTGTTAGGCTGACTGCAGAGTATCTCACCGGCGGACAAGGAGGAGACACTTGGACTACAGCATCGGCTCGGCTTCGCCTGAAAAGCTGGCACTAAGCACCAACATAAAAAATCATCTTGAGCTCCCCGCTATTATCTCTGCATTCCACCGAGGGAGGGAGCGGCGAGCTGGCAGCGATCCACAGAGTGAAATATTATCGTGGGAGAACACATCAGGACGAGCTGCGCCAACATAAAGCTTCCACTCGGTTCAGGGGGTTAAAAAGCCCCAGAGCTCGAGCTAAATGATAAGGGCCGCGGCGCTGAGCGGCGGACAGATACGCTCTCGGGCGCCAGCAGGTGTGACGGTGCGGAGGGAAGGCAGCCGGCACCGCGGTGGTCCCATGCTCGCTCTCCAGCTTTGATCATTCCCCGTCGTTTTGTGGGCTCGCACGTTTTCCCCCAGGGATCAAATTTATAGAGTCCATTATATGTTTATGGGACACGTGTAAATCAAATGGCAGCCGTGACTCACCCTTTGTTCTTTTCCTTTTTATCGTCATGCAGAGCGTGCTGCGAGCAGTCATCTGTCATTTTAAAGTCAACAGTAAAGAAATGAAAGGGTGAAGCTACAGAGCGGGAATCACCACACATTCTTCATATGTTTTTTTTGACTAGTAAATCTGTGTTTGTTTCTGTTCCCGGTTTAGATCTCATTAGATTGTGTCGGAATTATTTCAAATTTTTCTTGTGTCAACTCTGTTTCACCTCCAGGATTTGTAAATACCAAAAGCAAATGTTGTGCTGAATGTAAGATCCACATAAGAAGATGTTCTTGTTTGGTGAAATGTGTTGTGTTTGAGCAAAGTTTAGTTTGAATAGTGGACAAACACAGTTTGGTGCACAGAAGGTTCTGTGGACAGCTCGGTCCTGACGGGATTGAGAGAAATCGGCGTAGATTTGGATCGATACTCATTTTTGACCTTGTGATAGATAAAGGATATAAAGTAATAGATCATTACTAAAGTGGGTAATGAGCTGAAATGTAACGTTACGTTGGAATCTGCTTGAAGTTTGTTCAAATAACGTCTTGTTCAAGTTTTCCAGCCCTGAGTACATCGTCGACTTGTTAAAATGAAGATCCTCTGCAGACTAAGTGGCTCCAGGAGCTTGTATCTTAGTAAACGACCGTACACTGAACTTAACTGGTTATGATGGTTAGTTAGTTACATACAAGTTGTCCTCTTGTGGTGATTACAGCATTATAATCTTTTTATTGACGGTTTGAGAAAGATCGTCGTCTTGTTTAATCCAGAATAAATTCACAGTGACTCAATTTCCGGGAGGAGCGGTTGCTACGGGAACAAAGAGAAACAAAGGGCATTCATATTGGATTTCTGTTTCTGGTCACTAAATAAATATAATCCTCAATATTCACTCTTTTTTTTAAACTCTGGTGTTGGTCTCCATTGTGGTGGAGTTTCTTTCCGTATCTTTACATTTACCAACGACAGTAATTGCCTGCTGCAGTTAGGTAATCGCTGAATCCAATCTTATTATTAAAACATTGATCGGCACGGCCAAACTGTACGAGTTGTATGTTTTTTTCAATTTCAGCTCGATGTGGAGCCATCGCTGTCTCCATCTAAATACCTACAGGAATACTGATGAGAATCAGCCTCCGTCACTGTGGAGTCGCAGCAGTGAATCAGAGCTGCAGTCAACTCACGGCGACTTGTTGCCATAGTAGCTGAATTCCACCCAAACTGTGATGTTATGTCTCCGTCATCCTCTCTTTGATCGTTTCTTACCAAGATGCATCATGGGAGCTGTAGTTGACTTTTCTCCTCACACGTGTTGTGCTGCTGGTTTCATTTCCCAGTCGCAGATCAATATTCAGACTGAACTGACATTTTGTTTGTACAAACAAATATGGCTTCGGCAGGCAGCAGCGGTGAACGTGCACATAACCAGAGGTCGGCTGAATGAACTGCTGAAGTGTAAAAGAACTCCCTCTCCCTCACTGTGTTTTGTGCTTTGTCAAAGAGCACGTTCCCATTACAACCATCGACGCTAACATTGACTTAGCAAAGGGCTGGTACTCGTTGAAATGGAGCGTGGATGACGATGTCGAGTGCCGACTGAGGCCCGTGTGTCACTGCTGCTGCTGCTGCAGGACCGCAAAGCAATTTCCCACCGTGCAGATCTGCGCACGGGATCAATAAATCACATTCCTGATTACTCTGCGGGGGGAAATGGAGTTTGTATTGTTTCTCCAAGACAAATGTAGGCTCCGGGCAAGATAGATCTTATTTTCAGGGCCAAAGAAAGACAACACACACACACACACACCTACACACATGTACACCTCCTCAACTCACCACTCGGTTAAACTAAAAACTACTTTTCCACCTCCTTTCACTTTTCTCTTTCATTACACTCACCCATTCCTGTTGACCCCCCCCCCCCCCTATTCTCTGGTCCATTTCCTTCAAGGGGGCAATTTCAATAACTCCTCTGCGTCTGAATTGTTTGAAAGTTGAAGTCCAATCCCCAAACTTCTTCAAAGCTCACTTTCTGTGTATTATAGGGAGAAGTGGCCTGTGTGTCTGTTTGTGGCTTCTTTCTCCAAACAGGCAACACGTCCCGACACGAACGCTTTAATCTGCGAATCAAAGTTGTCCTGAATAAAAAGGGGAAAAGTTTCACGATTTCACTTCAGCTACGAGATTAAACTTCGCTTTTCCTGGCTGAAAATTCCTGAAATTACCCCGACAGCCGTCAGAGGACGCAGGGAAACGTGACACGTCGCTCGTCGCTGCTCTCGCCTTTATTCCCGCTGCTCTAAACCCAACACTGACTCTCTGCCTTGATTATATGAAAACAGGAGAAGGAACAAAGCCAAAACTCTGATTGCACCGAATTTGTTTTGAGGAATTTGGTCTCACTGGTGTGTCACTGAAGTATTTATCAACTCGGAGAAGCAGAGGTGCTGCTAAATCTTTCAGCCGACGGAGCGGGTCGGAGGGCAGATGACATCTTGTATAATTCACACGTACAAGGAACAGTCTGGAATGTCGATTAAAAAGCCAAACGTGCGTCACGAAGATGTGTTAATCAAAGTGATTTCATCTGAACGAGCTTCAGTTTAATCTTGATTCGACTCTGGAATGAGGAGAAACTTCATCAAACAATCAAAAACAAAACAAAGTTCTGTCATTTTTGACATTAAACTGCCTTTAACATCAACTTCTCTTATGCTCTTACTTCTCTTATTATTTATTTAACGACACAAATGAGTATTTGTCTTTTTTTACACGAACAAAATCCAATAATATGATCATTCTTTTAGGTGCATGATTAATTATTTGGTAATGAATTTAGTAATTATTTTTCTGTGACCATTTTTGTGGGTTCGGGCTTAATTGGTGAAATAAATGATTTTTTTTTTATCATTATATAAAATTATAAAATCAATAACACCAGATATGAACAGGTACAACCAAAGGAATATCCTCTTAGTGTTGGTGGAAGATAAAACTGTGATAGATAGATAGATAGATAAAGAATGAATTAGCAATGATTGTAAAGATGTAATTTAACTAATTTATTTGATTGAAAACAATGTAATTGAGGCTTAATATTATACAGATTAACCATAAACTATTCTATAACTATAAATGAAAGGAAAACACCAATATTTAGAACTTGAAATAAGAAATAACGTAAAATGTAAAAAATAAATCCACATCTTTTCTTGCATTGTTTATTCCGTGAAACCTAAACGCGGATATATCATTCACTGACATGCTCGTATCGGCCGGTATTATCTGTCGTTTGATGGATCGCTCGGGCAGCAACAGATTACACTACAGCAACATAATCAATCAGCTGCTTTGTACCTGCTCCAACACCTTGTCTGCGGAAAAACCACGAGCACATCAGCCACTGAACCTCAACATCGTGTTGTTTGCCTGAGAGCTCATTTTCAACTGGAGCCTCTACAAAGAACCTTTTTACCTCACGTCTCCAACAACATGCAATTACATGCATTAAGTCTCCTTTTTATGTCTCAGAGCCACATTTTTCTGTTTCATTTCCTTGTATGAGAGAGAGAGAGAGAGAGAGAGAGAAGACAAACATCCTTTCTTTCCCCTCCAGCTCAGGGTTTCACGATTGTGTCAGCGACTCTCAGCCTTAAACAAGATCGAGACTCAACAAGAGGCTCAGGTATTGGTGTCGTTTCATGCAGGTGTGGACACGCACACGGCTTCCACCGCTTTCAGTTTTCCTTTGTCCTGCACATGAAAAGTAAATCCTGTTACGCTTGTTCGCTGCGTGAATGGAAGAACTGTCGTCGTCTTCCATAGGGTGCATAAATGTTTATTAAGCCCCCGGAGTCACGTAAGCAAATCTGACCTCCTCCGAGCAGATAGAAGCGTGTGTGCGTTCAGATGGAAAGTAGCTTCAGCCTGATCTGTAAATCACGACGTCTGCTGAATCGTCACTCAACAGCTGCTCGGCTTTCTGTGCACAATTATACTCAGATCGGCAACTTCTAATAAACCGCCTGAGCGGAGCCATATCGCCCGTTTGTGGAAGTTAGAGAATGTGAAAGTTTACATACTTTACTTCGGAGCATATTTTAAATTAGACTTTGATTCCACTTCCATGATATCATTATTTATTTTAGTTTCCTTTCTCCTTCATCCTCTTCTTTGTATCCTTATTGACCCTGTTCTCTTATTTCCTTCCTTCAGGCCTTCTTTCCCTCCATCTCTCCTCTTTTCCACCCGTCCTCAACGGATCTTAAAAGAAGTACTTTTACCAAATATGTCCCATTATCAGAAATCAACTAAACCACTAAATCACTACAATGTTTATTTTAATTCGACTTGATCTCATCTGCCCTTCTTTGTATCCGTACGACCTCTTCTCTCATTTCATTCCCTTCAATCCCTCTTTCCTTGCAGCTCTTCCTCATTTCTCACCTGAAAAGAGCAAAAACACACAAGCTCTCTGGATTCATTATCATGAATTTACTCATAAAACATCACTAATATCTTCATTTTACTTTCCTTTATGCTTCATTTAATCTGCCCTTGTTTTCAACCGTATTGACCTCTTCTCTTATTTCCTTCAATCAGTCCTTCTTTCCCTCCTTCTCTCCTTTTTCCTTCAACTGATTTGAAAAGCAAAAACACACCTTTCTGCACTTACAGTACTTTAACTAAATATTTCACATCATCACAGATCAATATCATTAATATCTTTATTTTTCTGTCCTATTTACCTTATTTAACCTTTCTTTCTTTGTAACCTTCCTTCAGTTTCCCTCCATCTCTCCTCATTTCCTTCTTCGCCTTTACGAAAAATTGCACATTATGAAATAATAGTTTCCTTTCTTTTCATCCCCATTGACCTCTTCTCTTATTTCCTTATTTCGAGCAGTACTTTTACTTTAAGCACCAAAAGTGCAATTCACTGCCAATCTTCGAACTCAAGCAACCATCTGAATCCAGGATGTTTCCTCTGTGCCACTGATTTGACATTTCCGCTTTTCCCTCTGCACAGTTTATACGAGCGCTTCAGATCATCTTTTCTCACCTGCTGTGTGATACCTAAAAAAAAAGCCCTGATCAGAACTGCAAGCTGGAGAACAGACTCCGTATGTCGCCCCCTCGGAGCCAAACTCGCAGTGGCGTTGAAAGTGCCGCGAACGCTTGTGTCGACAGAACGTGGAAGAGTAACTCGTGTGTGAAGTCTTTTCGTCAAGCTTCTGCATCGCGCTCTGCTCGAGATGAAGGAAATCTGCAGCTTTTAGAGGAAAGTTTGAGAGCGGAAAAAAAAGGGCAGCGAGAGAAAAAGCGTCGGGTTGAAAGAGAGCGGGAGGCGTGTGTCTGTGCGGCAGAGCGGGAGGTGATTACTATCATCCAGCATCAGCTTTCCATCAAGTGTGTTACTCATTACCTGCAGACAAGTCTGTTAAATACAGATGAGATGGGGCGACGCAGTGTTCCTGATCTTTCTCCTGAAATCCTTCTTGCATATAAACAATCTGCCTTTTTCCGTGGGTTCCATCTCCAGACGTCTCTGTGTGGCGTCGCTGCTCTTTTCCCTTCATTGGGTTTAGTCTCACTCTCATCCAGCTGGGCTCCATATTTCAAGCTCTCGTTCCACATTTTTAAATTGAGCTATCCCCGTAATTCAAAAAACAAAAAAACCTTTTATGCTTTTAGCGTTATTCTTTTTTTTTTCCAGGAGTCATCATGTTTTTTGATGACCTCGCTGATTCGAGGCCACAAATTTCCCTCATAATTAGTCTCTGCTTTCAAAAAGCGGATCAATAGATCCATACCAGTGTGCACATGAGTCCTGGTCCCGTAAGTGCTCAGCGGGTGAGTGCTCTGTTTAAAAGGTACTGCCTCGCTGGTTGCAAATCCAATAAGGTCTACGCAGCCACATTCTACTGTCAACAGCAGTTACAGAAGCTGGAGAAATGGACGATTAAAGAGTTTGTCTCTGACATGTGACGCCTGCTTATTGGCAAAAAAAAAAAAAAAAAAAGAGCGCTTAAAGGAAATCAATTCCACATAAATAAAAACTGTGTACTTAAAATATACTTTAAAATATAAGCAGTAAACCAGGCCGGTGACAGCAGAGCCTGACCGGATACTGATACAGGTATTAGGGAAATAGACATATCGGCTGATGTGTGTATATATGACGGCTAATGTCCTCCCCCCTCCCTTTAATTATTTAGTTTGAGGCGGTCGCCATATTTAGATTTGTCCGGCCACAGTTTCACTATGAACCAAAACAAATATTTACACCTCTCATGTTAACATTTGGTGATTTGCTCTGTGGCTGCACTGTTTTGCTTTATTCAGCTGCAAATCAAGACTAAAACGTCTCTTCAGCTCTGTTTACTCTGTAAACTCATGGACACACAATGTGTGTGTGAAACGGTGAAGGGATCATATCCAGCTAATAAATCAGTGGCCAGAGAAAGATGCACTTGTCAAGTTTAATGTCACAAACTGTGGATGTGGACAATCTGTCCAACATTGGACAGCCTCTGTCCTCAAATCACATTTTAATCTACAGATTCACACATTGAGAAATTCATACCTGATTGTTTTTTGCGTTACGTCGTGATGGGAAACAACAATAATACCTGCAGCCTGCATTATGTTCACGTTTTTGTACCGAGGGCACGTCACAGCGAGGCGTTCGGGGTCGCTGGTAAACATACAGAACACAGAACTTGTCTCTGGAGAACCACAGGGTTCAGTTCAGGTCATAAGTTAATTACGCTTCAGGAGGGAAAGCTGTAACTGTTATTGTTTTCAATTCATGAGCCAAATACCTTCAGAATTTATACAATTAACTGGGACTTGTTCCTAATTACTGAGACAATAGGAACCTCATTGAGAGTTTAGTTGTTGGAGTTTATTTTGGAAACTGTTTTTCCCTCAAGAAACTTCATGTTAATGACCTGCTGAGCATCGATTCTCCAACATTCATATGAAATTACAGTCATAAAACAAAGTGTTAGCAAAGAATAGGTTCGGTGTTAAGGTTATATAAAGGTTCCATTGTGTTTTAAATCACAACTAATTCCACATTAGTCGCACAACTTTGCCACATGTGTGCATTTTGACTTTTTCTTCCTCCAGATGTTGCACAACATCGTAAATTTACTCTCTAACGTCCAAACAGCCAATGATTCACTTCCATCGTTCTTAGAATTCCTGACAACAGATGCATCAACTGTAGCTGTTGGGTTTTATTCAACAGGACTTTTAATGGACCAGTACTCACAGGGTGTGGTTTCATTCAGACATTACTGGTTTTCTACCACACTTTCAAGTACTTATGTTGTAACAAACCCAACTAAACCAAACACTGTATGTTTTAACTCACATTTAAAGACAGAGGGTGTCATGACCAGAATGCAAAAATACTCAGGGGTCAATATTTTTGCATCACAACTACTCAAACTGACGCAATGTGCAGTGATGCAACTTTGCAAAAGCAACGATTTGTCAATAAAAGGTTGGAATAGATTTGCGGCAGCTCATTCATCAGAAATAATAACGATTCAGTGTCATCCAGTTATGATGATTGTCATAGATAGAGGAAGAGCGGGAGGGAAGGAGACGTTGCAACAGGGTATCGTGAAAGCAGTTACCTGCCTCGTGGCCCCGAGCTGAGAGGGGCCCCGCAAGAACAACTGATCCACAGCAATGATAAATTGGCAAGAACCACCTTAAATTTTAAGATCGGCTACGTGCCTTCAACAACACTGGTCGGAAACTCCCTAATGAGGCCCCGTGCCACGAACCTCCTACCAAAACCTTCGTAATTTGGCTGAAGACTCGAACGTCTCTCATGAATGGGTTCGGTTCGATGAAGGGCCCCCAGGTCACTTTTGTGCGGGATCCCCAACGCGTACGTGGATGCTAGCGCCTCATCAGAGGACACCGACAGGACTGGTGACCCGGAGCAGTGTTGTAGTCTAAACTACTATCGGCTACAGTGATTGGTTGATGCCTTTATCCGTTATGTGAAAGCTCAGAAAACCTCACCTCGCCTTTCGGAGAAATAAGTAAAAAAACGACGTCACTTTTTGGCTACGATACAAATGTTTGAAATAATAGATTGACGTGCGAATTACTCACGCAAATAAAAACGCCCGTGGTGCATGAAGCCCTTTCGACGGCACCATTGTGTACAAGCTTCAACATCTTCTATCCTAACCTATGTTCCCGTGTTTGACTTAAAAAAGAACCAGATGTGAATGTGAACAAGGAGATGGATTGTAGTCGGCGGCCAAATTCCTCAACGAGAAATAACCTGCTCACACTTTATGAGATTTTGGTCTCGGAGCCTAAAGACACAGCTGTCAGTAAATCACCGAGACAAAGCTGAATATGCAAAATGCACTGTTACACATTTTTTCCATTATTGTGTCTCAGTTTTTTCATTTCTGAAAAAAAGAAATAATGTGCAGAAACACAGTAAAGAGATCAACTCGCACAGTTTCTGTCTTGTAGCCACTAAATAAATGTTTGCTAAACAAAGCACACGCGCACGTTTCCTCCTCAGATTTACTCGTCTTAAGCAGAGCGTCAACACCAATGATCTTTTCATTCTCAGAGTTCGGCACTAAAGCTTCAAAAGCATCAACCCAACGAGATGTTTCATGGGTAATGAGACAAGAACAAGGACTTTATGAAGAGTGAGGCAAGAGGACGGGCGGACTCCAAACGTTCGTATCCTTCAGAGCGGGACAGCGTCAGAAACCCAGCGAGCAGATCACATGTTGAACCCGGGAGGTCGGCACGAGTCTTACCGTGTTGAATCCCGGGAAGAGGCTGATCGCTGAGGCCGTCTCCAGTGGAAATGGCAGGAACTGCTTCATTGCCAGTGCGTTCTGGATGCCGGGCAGGGTGGGAGGCATCAGGGCCGGCATGAGGCCATTTTGACATGCGTTACCTGTCGGAGGGAGAGAAGAGGCAACGTGTTGAGCTGCAGAAATCATCCAGACTGTGTGTGTGTGTGTGTGTGTGTGTGTTCTGACGTCCAGATTCATTGTGCGGCTGCTTGTTGCAGATAGATTGTTGTTTTAATTCTCTTTTTGTCAGTTGTGTGTGTCTCTGTTTCTTTGTGGTTTCGTGTGGTACCTTTGTGACTCTTGGTGATGTGTTTGAAAGGACCTTGAGTTGGTCACACATACTGATCCTGGTATTTTTTATTGTCTCTTTGCATATTTTTATTCACAAAATGTTTCAGATTTTATTATTTATGCCTCATAACTTTTCACCCATAGTTGTACATTCGACCGCAGGACTTTTACTTGTAATACTGTTGTATCGTTCTGGTTAATCATCTCCATTACTGCTAATTGGCTCAAAGATCTTGTATTCCTCTCAGGCTGTTTGCTCGTGATTCTTCTCGATTACATGCCCTCTTGTGATCATGATCAGAGTTAAACTACGTGCTGAGAACAAGCTGTAAACACGCAGGTGACCACTGCACGAGGCTGCACCGACGCTCCTCCCTCCAAAACAGATGTTGTCATGTTGACAGTGGCGTCACGAATAGCTGATGTGGAACGACTGCAGCCGGGCGCAGTGTGGCCAAGGAGATGATTCAATGGTAAGAGAGGCCTGGCTCACACACTTCCAGGAAAAACAAAAGTAAATACTTCACTTTTATTGTCATGTGAGTGCGCCACACCAATTGGAAACAGCACCGGGCTGATTTCAACATGACAGGATAAAAAAATAAAAAAAAAATAGCATCACAGTCTTCCAAAACATTAGGAATTAAAGAAGCCATTTCGCAAAGCTATAATGAGAACCAGAGGGATGATTTTTCTTTTTTTATCGCTGCACTTTTACAGTGGAACTGTGGGCCAGCGCGGCTCTGAAGTGCTGGCAGATACAGCATCGACTCAAACAACCGTCTTGAGGAGAATAAAAAAAAAACAAGGGTTTGCCACGTTTTTGGTCCCCGGGCGGAGTTGAGGGGTAAATAAAATCAAGAGTCATAACGACAGGAAGCGAGAGAGAGAGAGAGAGAGAGAGAGAGAGGGGAAAAGCCACAGACAGTGTGTCCCCCCCCCACCCCCTTCTCTCGCTCTGTCTTCTGTCTTCTCCCTCCAGTTGCCGGAGCGCTGCCATCTGTTGGAAAAAGAACACACGCGGTCTCTCATGTGGAGGCACGTCCCGGTCCCAACTTTAACAAAGCATGTCCTTTTGTGGGTGATCATCCAACCGTGCCATCTCTCGACACGCCGGCCTGACGTCAGCCCGCAGGCACGCCGCACCTCGCGTTTCGGGCCAAATCCACCATTCGCCGCTCCAACAGTCCAAACAGGCCGTTTGAACACACCAGGGCCTGATGTGTGGGACGAGTCCGCGGCGCAATGAGGAGTGACACGCCGAAATGTGAACGCGTTTGATAAGGTCGCGTTTAGTTTGCTGATTGATAGGAGATGAAATCTGACGTGTCATCGCGGGGCTGACGTCCGCGAGTTTCGGCTAATTTGTTCCACCGTTGAACAAGAACTCACAACGAGGCCTTGTTTTTCTGTCGATGTTTGAAAGAAAGAAGCGTTTTGATCCCTCGACGGAGCAGAAATAGTCACATGGATTAAAAACTAAAAGTGATAAAAGTGCAGGAGAAGACTCACTTATGCAGAAAGGACCTTTTGGCCTTATTTCTTATTCAACAGTTTGGAATTCGTATTAATATTTATGTATTCTAATCCTCAGTTTGATGTTACAGGTTATGCTTTTGCAGCTAATATAAATATATGCAGCAGGAGTGAAGTTTATCATACAAGAAGAAAATGTTTTTTAAGGAAACTCTGTTAAAGAACTTGTGTTTGTGAAATATATAAACTAGCAGAACAAACAACACATGATTTCCTGCTGCAGTGTTAAATAAAGTCGAATACTGTGGGTTCCCATTTGTGAGTAAATGTATTTTTGTTGCTTTCCATTGATGGAGAACTTTTCAAATATCTCACCATAAGAATATGTACCGCAAAAAACTGAAACTGTCAGGACAACAACAAAGCTGAGGTCTGACACCGAGGAGCTTTCAGCTCAATGTTAACATCCGCTTGCTCAACATGCTCATAAACCAGAGGACTGAACAGATTCAAAATTAAACTGCTGTTAGATGGAAAGTGAAGTGATCGCTGAAGATGTTTCACTTCATGCTGGGGATGGGGGGGGGGGGGGACATGGACGCCTGAGGTGAGTTTCATTGTGAATCGATTCTTTTCACACCAGACCAGGAACAACGTGGTAAATTCACTAATGTGCGTTAAATCATGCCATTAAATCCCTTATTGTGGTTCAGTCTGTGCGACAAACCTCCACAGTTGAGAGGGTCGTCCATTAACTGACTGAGGTCGGTGGTTCGATCCCCAGCTCCGCCAGTCTGCATTCTGAAGTGTCCCAAATTGCCCCTGGTGGCTGTGCTGATGGTGTATGAATGGTGTGGGATAGAAAAATGCATAAACAAGCAATGAATGTGTGCATTAATGGGTGTAAAGTGTTTTGAGCCGTCAATAACACGAGAAAACTGCTGAATAAATCCCATATATATTCTATGTACTGTATCCATGACGGTCGTATGACTGCCACTCTGAAGAAACATCCTGGACCCGCCCGTTTATCTGGATCTGCACCAAAATAGCAATTCCTTCTTCCTTGGCTCTCGCTCCACCTCTTTACAAAATTTCATGCAGATTGGTTCTGTAGTTTTTTTTGCGTAATCCTGCTGACAAACTAACAAACATAAAAAACATAATCTCCTTGGCAGAGGAAGGCAGATGAATGTATCTGGGAAGAATCTGAATCATCCAGGTCATGGTATCTTCCGGCTTGTGTTTCAAGTAACTCTCTCGCCATGAGAAAGTAAAAGAAATCTCATCCCATCCATTTATCTGCTCCAAAATTAAATGGGTCCTTCCTCGGCTCATATCGTACCCGTGGACAGAATTTCATGAAAATCAGTTGAGTAGCTTTTACGCAATCCTGCTGAGTAAAAGTCTTGAAAGTGGCGAAGGGAAAATACATAGTTGAGTAAAACCAAGTAAGTAAAATGAAAATAACCGTGTACAAATGTGTAAATGCTTAGTTTCCTGCTTCGTCTTTAACCTGCTCCGGCCCGGGCCGCTCTTCCTGAACCTTGCAGTGCGTGGAGGTGTGAAAAACCTCAATTGATTTTGTGTTGTTTCCTGTTGTGAGAGGTAACGCAGCAGTCATCATCGGGCCCAACATGTCCAAACACAAAAGTACATTCCAGCCCCGCAGCAGAGTGTTAGTGTCTCTACCCTCCTCAGCCTCGTCGTCTGTCACCAACAGCAAACACACAAATTATGAGGCAGACAGAAAATGAGCCCGTGGCTGCTGAACTGGACTCAAACCTTCGACCCCTGAGCAGCACAACGACTCTGAAGGAAGAGCCGTGTGCAGCCGGCTCTGGCACAACGGCGCAGACGGCCTCCATAAATATCATTTTGTCAGACGTGTCAATATTTGACTTGAGTTTGGGCTAAAATATAAAAAAATGTTTTATATTTGAGTTTGGTCGACAGCTTCTGAATCCCGACTCCGGCGGAGAGCAGGGCCCTGGTGGTCTGAGCCTCGGCATCTGACGCCGTCGACTGCTCTGCATCTTGAGTTGCTCAGAGAGTCGCTCCACACGGAAAGGTCAGCGGGTGACAGTCATTAAAATAACTGGCAGAAGAGTGTGTGAGCAGCAGCGAGAGCCTCGTAGCATCGAGGTCAGAGACTTGTTGAGGGAGAGAAACAGCCCAGATTTTACAAGAATAAAGTTGGAATGTTACAACAATAAAGTCATAATTCATCGTAATATTACCTGCATTCAAATGAGGAATATGGAGCATCTTGTTAAGTTTTACTTCAGTATCAGGACTTTGAGAAGATTGTGTAAGAAGCTGAATCTATTCTGTGGAGGAGGAACTGTTTGGTGGTCGACTGTGAAGAAATTTCATAGTTTCTCAAGAAAAGGTGAGATTGGTTCAAACGTTTAGATCCAGGAGTATAAGTCCGGCTTGTTTCCTAAACAAAAATCTTCATTTTCGTAGCAAGACTTTATTCTCATAATATTACGATTTTCTTTCCCATTAAATTACGACTGTCTTCTCAGTTACAACTTTATTCTTGTAACATTACAAACGTCTTAGATTTATTTCTCTTCAATACGACGCTAACGCTCCTTCGTACAATCCTGCGACCTTGAATCTAATTTCCTCTCAAAGGCATTGATGAGACGATGAAAACAAAAGAACCCGAAGCGAGTAGGAGCCACACAAATAGAATATATAAGGTCATTTGAATGAAAACCCTGTTTACGTGTCACTTCTCTTTATGAAACCTGCCCGGCTCCGGTTCCCTGACGAGGTGAATGAACTCTTGTCTCTCGACCTCTCACAACGAGCCTCTCATGCGCTCGCTGACGGCAGGAATGCGGTGGATTAATGTGAGATCTGGAAGTGTTTGAGGTCGTAAAATGTTTGTCTATGTAAAATCTGACCACAGGGTTTATTTTAATTTTATTTGAGGCCACACAGAAAGCTGCTGAGGACGATGACTTTCCGTCCGCAGCTCGTGATGGACGACAAACACGAGACAAGCTACGTTCAAATTCAAAATAAATCATGAAAGTGAGCGTGATTATGTTATAACCTCAGAGATATTCCGCTAATTAACCCTCAAACCAGAGTCTCTGTGCGTTGTGTGCAGGATTCACAGTATCTTACTACACTGCAACTACACTTCTATGACATGAGGAGATTACAGCAAACACTTTTAAAGGCCGAGCTTCAAAATCAGATTATAAAACCACTCTAATCGATACTTTTATACGAAGAGATTTATTGCATTATTATTTCGTTTAACGTTAAAGGTTGTTGGGTTCGAGCTCAAGGAAAATGACCTAATCTACATGAAACCTCCCAATATCATCTGGAGCTCCCCCCCTGGTGGCTGGCTGCAGTATAGGTCGTGAATCCTGTCTCCTCCATGTTAGCAGATGGGACATGGACCAAACTAAAACGTCAACGTTCACGTCAATTAATTTTTTTGAGGCATCACACTTGATGTTCGATAAGTTTGGTTTCAAGTTCTTATTTGACACTTAACAGCCGAGACTGACCCGTGATTGGTCGATATCCGCTCTGGCTCCAAATGACGGTAATCTCTTACATTTCATAAAAAACGTAGAAAAACATTTAACAAAGATGAAGATGTATTTTTGTAACATAGTAGGAGATCAAATCTGAGGTAAATTAATATTTCACTTCCCCAGAAACACGACTCCAAATAGATGCTAGTTTCGTGTAGATGTGTAAACAGTTAACACATTAACCAGATCATCTCCTAAAGGCCCTGATGTGTTTTATACACCTCCATCTCCAAGAGGCTAATGAGAAAGGAAATGAATTAATGCAGCTTCAAAGACGTCCGTTGATATTCGGCTGTAGGCCTGTGTTTTCCTAAACCAAATTTTAATTAATGAAATTTAGCACGAGCCAGTTGCCACACACGTTGAACCCGGGGCTTTTTTTCCGGAGCTGCTTCCTTCGCCGACTCTGCCCAGAGCTGTGACGTCGTGCAACCGAGACGCGATGTGACGCCCAGAAACATTTGAAACTGATCAGAATTGATGAAAGTTTTTTACCCACTGGCCTTTGTTTACCCATTCCCTTTGAGCAGCGTTTAATGATGCAGCGCGTACAGGACGAGATGTAAAGAGCAGCTCACTGGACATGATGTGTGTGTGTCTGTGTGTCTGTGTGTGTGTGTGTGTGTGTGTGTGTGTGTGTGTGTGGTGCTCCAGACTCGAGACTGTCCTCTGCACTGCCCTTCCTGAAACATTCACTTATCTGGGCTCAAGCGTTCTTTACTCCTGCGGCAGCATGTCGAGAGAGGGAGAGAGTAAAAATGATGTCTGGAGGACGCCGACTGGCATTAATAATTAATCATCTTGTGCCGCTCTCCTCCACCGTCCGCCTCCTCTCAGCGTCTCGAACCGCGGCTGCTGCCTCCTCCGATACGATCTGGCCAGAGAGGCTCTGAGAGTCCGCGGAGCCAGAGCGCCTCGAAATGAAAAGATCACTCTGGCATGGCCGTCCATTTCCCAAAGCAAATCCAAATCCAATTACTAGATAAATCTGAATTCCACTGCAAGTCATTGGCATGCCGATGACGCTCCGGATGTGATTAACACCTTTGTGTTTTCATGGAGTCCGCTGATTGTGTTCCGTGACCCTTCACGTGCTCTGAGATCAGGGTATAAAATCATTTCACCCCTATTAAAACCAACAAAGTGAGTCCAAAGGGTAAATGCAAAGCTTTCTTATTTCTGAAAGACACACTTCCACTGATTCTCCTGTTAACCTTTGCAGGATTAGCTCTGTATTCTCGTGAAATTCCATAAATCGCATCAGCGTGTGGCCTCCGAGCTGCGATGCTGTCTCCTTCAGATTAAAACGCTGGATCTCGTTAACAAACGCAGTGAATCCCGTCCAACAATCGATTCCCATACGCGCTCTGTAATCTGACGTTAACCAAAACGACGCCCGCGTGCTGCGACCGCGAGGCCAGACACCCGGGATGGATTTTCTCGGGGCCCTTTTCGACTCCACTTCACTAATGGCTTGTTAGGCTGCAGCACACACTCAAGACCTATTAGCCTTTACGGTTCTTTTTACTGCCTGGTTCTCCACATATGCAGACGGCGTTAAATGCGAGAGGGACGCTCTTTTCATCCGTTCTTTCCTTTTTCTCCATTTTTAGTATCTTGTTTCTCGGAGGTCAAAGGGTCCCGCTGGCTCTTTTCATGATACGTCACCTGCTATAAATCATCTGAACAGAAAACATGTTCTAGTTAAACAGCGGAACTGCAGCGCTGGGGAACAAGCAGTGTTATTAATCTTTAAATAGATGGCATCTATTTTCTCAGTGGTGCACTCAGGGCTGGGCTCATAAATGCTAAGCTGATGCACATCCTGTGCACAACCGTTGACCTTTACTCCTCTTTGTTTTGGTGTTTTTTTTACGCCGAGCGGTGGAGACAAGCCGGGTCCCAGCACTGCATCTCGCAAAAACAGACAAAACCAGCAGCAGTGACCGCGGACCCCTCTCTGAACCGCTCTCTGGTTGGAGGCCGACTCGCGTCTCCTCCACTCTCGCTTCTCGTGACTCCGGGTTAAACTCGGGCCAAACACCAAAGACCCGCTTCACCTTCCCGTTTCTCTTTGCCTCCCAGCACTTTCACACCTGACCGGCAGCCGCGGTGAATCTCAAAGAGCCGGAGCTGTCTCCGCACCTGACAGCTTATTCATTTATAAGCTCCCTCCCTTTTCTCACCTCGCCCCCCCCCCCCCCCCACCCCTCCTCCCTCTGTGTATGGCATAACAGGAGAAAATCTGTCTCGCTTCTACGAGCCACGCTCTGTAACTTCAGATCGCTTTAATCCCCGGGATGAAGCAGGGAAAAAAGAGAGTCTTTCATTTAACAAATCACCCCCTCAGAACTCCGGATCCCTGTGTAATTATTCCTCCGATGTGACTGTAAGCCAGCCGTGAGAAGAGCACTTGACGAGAAGCCGCTCGCGCATTAAGTCTCTCTAAGCCTCCTCCAGTCTCCTCTGTGCAAGAACTAATGGTGGGAGGCTTCCTTTAATTTCTCTGCGTATCCTACACAAAATATCAAGAGGCTCTCGAGGCTGGACGCTCCGGATCTTATTTGGATTTCTCAACATATTGTGCAAATAAACCAGCGTTAAAAAAATCCCGAACTTCAATTCTCTGCAGCTGCACGAGGGCGATCGTGACCTGGCGAGGTTCATTCAACACTTTTCAGGATCCCACAGCGAGAAACTTCACACTCTCTCTTTTCTCTTTTCCTTATTTTCTGCAGTGACAGCAGCCAGGTCCATCTATCTATCCCTTTTAGTTTCCCAGAACAAGTAACAGGCAGGCTGAGACACATGCACCTTAGGGGGGGCTGTGCACTCACACACTGCATTTGACTGTGATGAAGCACATGCAGGGAACACACACACACACACACACACACACACACACACACACACACACATAGTAAAGAGGACCCTTAGGCATGTAACTTCACTCTGCCTTCCTTCAATGCAAACCAGTGCTTCTTCTGTCATGCCTTTATTATATTATCCAGAATAAGTAAGAACACACACATTTATGCTTAGATGGAGTCTGCACACAAACACACACAAACACACTAGGATGACATTATGCATGTAACCACAATGCAAACACACACACACACACGTACAAATACAAACTCACCAAAGAACATGCTGCTCTCCATGCTCTCCTCCTCAGGCTCGGGGGTCTGCTGCTGTATCTCCTCTCTGGTGCCCTGCCAGTGTGTGTGTGTCCATGGACAGCAGCCTGGGCATGTCTCATACACTCCTCAGGGGGGTGTGTGTGTGTGTCCGTGCATGTGTGTGTGTGTGTGTGTGTGTGTGTGTTCAATCCCACAGCAGCGTCAGTGGCCAGTCTGCACGCTGTACTCCTGCATGCCGCTGCTGTCTGAGGATCTGCCTCTCTGCCTCCTCACACTGGTCCTCCCTTGCTCTCTCTCTCTCTCTCTCTCTCTCTCTCTCTCTCTCTCTCTCTCGCTCTCTCCCGCTCTCTCTCCTCCCCTCCTCTTTAGTTCTTCCCCTCCCTCCACCTCTGTCTCCCTCCTCCTCCTCCTCTTCTCAGGCCCCTCCACACACTGGATCCCTTCGCTTCTTTCTATTCTCTCTGAGGTATCTATCTACATTTGAACACAAACGCCTCTCTCTCTCTCTCTCTCTCTCTCTCTCTCCCTCTCTCTCTCTCTCTCTCTCTCTCTCTCTCTCTCTCTCTCTCTCTCTCTCTCTCTCTCTCCCTCTCTCCCTCTCTCTCTCTCTCTCTCTCTCTCTAGGTGTCTCATTTTTGTTTAACGTGTCAACCAAGCTTCTCTCTCTCTCTCTCTCTCTCTCTCTCTCTCTCACACACACTTCTTGTTTTCCCCCCCACTGTCTCTCCATTATTTGATCTTACTCCCCTATCCCCTGCTTCTCCAGCTCCGTTCCTTTTTTCTTTATTCTCACTGTTCCCTCGCTCTCCCCCGGTTCCCTCTCTTCCACGTCTCTCTCTCTGTTTCCACCTCCGTCTGTGTTTTTTTTTGTCATGTCTCGTTCAACGACTTGCCCTTTTTGTGTCTTGTTGTTTTCTCACTGGCACTCGGCACGTTTGATTGGCACAGAAGAAGAAACCCCATTACAAATTTGGGTCACGTTCCAAACACGTGGAAGGTGGAGGGGACACAAACGGAGCAAAAAAAGGAGAGAGAGAATATCAAGCCCACATTCACCACATGCTCAGAAACATGACTCTGAATGAATGGTCGTTATTGGCGATGTAGCTTAAAATGACAAACAAAATACAAAAATGTTAATAGAAAAATATTCTGACTTGTCTGCTGTCAATTATATATATATATATATATATATATATATATATATATATATATATATATATATATATATAAAACGTTATATTCTTATTTAACATTTATATATCCAGGAAAAAGTCATTATTTTTCTCAACGGTATCTTGTCATCATGTCTGTCATTGATCTCAAACCTTAATTGTCACCACGGCAGATTTCTTTCAGTTTTGTTTGCTGCTTTGTGATGTGATGTTTGTGTGTGGGTTGTGTTGACTGATCGCACAGTCACACAGTTTGTCCTTTAATTTTACAGATGTCCAACTGTTAAACTGTCTCACTCCTTATTTCAGGGGCCGCTTCGCTCATTAGTTTCAATTTTAGCCTGAGTTGGAGCTAAATCATTTTTGAAACTGGACATGTGACGATCTTTCCCTTCGTGAGGCCGCCGCTGCCGTCACGGCGATACCTTCCCCGTCTGAGGTCTTTTCTCCAGGAGAAGTGCAGCAGGGTAATCGGGTTTCGCCGATACCCCGATTGTAGAACCCAGGTTTCTTGTTTACACGACGTTACAGTAATCAGATTACTGCAGAAAGCTGATAGTAACACAGTTACTTAAGTGCATGTAAGTGCACTGATTGATTCTGTCTTTTTCTGTCCATCCTCTTTTACACATTCTTTTCACCCTTTGTAGATGAAGCTCACACTCGTTCCCACACACACACACACAGACACACACACACACACACACACGTCTTTTTGTTTCATTTCACTCTCTTCTGTCTGGTTTTCTTCTTGTCTCTGGTTGGTTGTAATCAGACTCAACAGGAGCTGATATCAGGCCACTTCTGCCTCTGCAGCCGTGACACACACACAGACACACAGACACACACACACAGACACACAGACACACACACAAAGAGAGATACAGACACACTGGCTGCTCTTCCACACACACACACACACACACTTGTGTCTCAATGACTTCAGAAGACATAACACTGACGTCCACTTATTTCCCAGAAATGTTCTTCTAATAACCCCTTATCTTAAAACATCTCCTCACCTTAAACTAACAATACGTACCTTTGGCCACTAGGGGTGCCTAAATCAAACAAAAGACCTGGTTTGATGGCGTCGTGAAGCAGCGTGGGATCATGGGAGATGTTGCTGAGGTTGTGTATTCAAGTTTTATTCATGCTACGCAGTAAATGGCAAAAAAATAATCATGATCCATTAAGAGTGACCAATACAAGCAGCTGACTGGCTGACAGCGTGTTTGTCCTCTGTTGCCTTGATGCTCGCAGATTCTGAGATTCTGCAGCTGAAATGAAACGTCCTGTTACTTTAAATAAAACTGAGCATTTGTCTGGGTCTGAACATTTGGAAATATTAAGTACACAAGTCAACAAAATGTATAACATGGTTGTTTTCAGACATTATAATAAAGAAATGTTGCATAATTTAAAGTTGAATGATTCACATTTTATCTGCTGTGGATCTGAAGATGTTTCTGGACTCTTAAGAGCAGAGACAGGAGAAGGTTAAGATATTAATTGTCAAACTTGCATGGATGAATTAACCGAGGCCGACTGGATGTGATTGTGAGGCTTAGTTCAGGTAAACTGGGAAAAGCTGAAGTCCAACAGGTTTCGGGACAACAGAGCAGGGCAGGCGTGCAAACAGTTCCATGTTTCCAGTCCAGGTTTCAAACAAAAGCATGTCGGCATCTGTCGTGCAACAATCACACACACACACACACACACACACACTAACATGTACACACACGGGAACATAGTCCAAACAAGGACAAACCACACAGATAAGTGAAGAGAGGTGAACCACATCCTATCATTATGTCCCCACAAGGAAGGGAAGTCCCCATTAACTCTGAGATTTATGTCCCCACAACTTGAGTAATACCTGGACCACACACACACACGCACACACACACACACACACACACACACACACACACACACACACACACACACACACACACACACACACACACACACATACACATAACACTACACACAAAGACAGATATAAACAGCTGCACAGCACACACACACACACACACAAATTGCACAGCTGCATTCACACACACACACACACACACACACACACACACCCTCTTCCTGTGCAATATAATGAGAATGTAAATTAAATGTAAATTGCACAATTCGTAATAACGAAGGTGGATAGGAAAAAAAACGATAATATATTAAAAAGCAGTTTGCTTTGGCGGCGATCTGCAGCTGCGAGATGAGCCAGAAGAAAACATCAACGCACACAGACACACTATCTCCGTCAGCTGTTACTGTGCAGATCCACGTGCTCCCGATTCCCCGAGTTGTAAAGTTGTTGTTCCGACTCGGGTGCGTTCATGTGCTTCGATGTTGGAATGTGGGAAAAAAAAGACATGGACACTGTGAACACTTGTTGCATTTATGAGTTTGGAGCGTTTAAAACACACTCTGACATCTCGTTGCACAATAGCAATGGAAATGAATTAGTGACACGTATAAAATTATTTAAAATATGCACGTTAATCATTAAAACATCTGTTGTCGTTGACGTTAAAAGAGATAAATTTAGAGCTGAATGTAAAATAGATGATGATTAGTAGCACGTGCACAAACCCGATTTCCGAGTTGTTGCTCCGACTTGAGACGACGTTCACGTGAATCTTCCCGGTTGGGATTTCATTTTTTTCCGATTATTCCGACACTGCGTGAATGCACTTTAGGACAATTCCGTTTTATTTTAACTGTGATGTTTTTCTTACCGGTCGTCTAAAGGAGTGTTTCAGGTGATGTCTTGTCAAAACAACAGCAGAACGTGCTGTGCTTTTCAATTCGTGACTTAAATCCTCAGTGAAATGTAATAATGAATGCGAAGCAACGACTGCTGCCGTTTCCCACCTGACTGCCGTTACCTTGAATGTTTTTGTCAGCCGCCCCTTTCCTCTACTTTTATTTATTTATTTGCGGCTTGTAACGTTTCCCCCGTTCACTCACACTGACGCAAAGGTCGTATCTACACCTGCTCTCTGGAAACATTATCCAGATGATGACATCTCATCCACGGGCATTTGTAGACACACCTGGTATTAATGAGCGTACATTTTACCTCCACGCTGCCAATTCCATGATCAGGTCTCATTAGTCAGACTCGCGCTGTCAGAGCTGTCAGCGAACGTGACGTGTCTCACATCGAACGGGAGCCGCTCAGTTTTACTCAATCACGGTTAAGTGCTAACACTTGCAGGCTGCTGTTGATTCTCGGAGGGAGCTGCAGCTACGTCACGTCTCCGCTCGCAGGGAGGATGTTTTTCTCTCAAACGCGCGGTCGCCCTGGCACCGTTTTGAACATCAGCCTGTGAACAGTGGTCACAAATGGCTTTTCATCGGCCACATCACTGTCTAGACGTTGCAAACGAATCCTGCTCCGATCGCATTGTGTGAATTCACTCATTAATATGCTGTTCATTATCCGGAGAGGATATTCAGACACGTCTAAAGTCAATGAAGTGGGAAGTGTCAGACTCTCGCTTGCTTCTCATCAGCCTGGAGCTCGCAGGCATGTTTAGCGTTGAGCCACTAATCTACACACTCAGGTTTTTTTTCCCCCACTGTAGCAGGCGCACAACCACATAATTAATTTCTCCGGCAGCGTGTTTGCACGCGTCATGTTCCTCATTGGAGTCCTGGTAGCTTGTTAAAGTGATGGGGGGGGGAGCCACTGACAGGGAACACCCACTTCACGTCCGTGTTGCTTGAGGAAAGTTTGTTTACACCACGATGTCCTGGTTGTCAGCCTTTTGCATGAAGTGAAAATCTTTGTCCAGCTCGTGCCGCTGAGCAGCTCCTAGGACACGAGATGTGACGTATTTCTTATGGAAAACAACTGCATGTGTGTATCTGAACCAGGGAAGTTTCCCTTTCCGATACTTCCGACACCTCAAAGAAAAAATAACTTATATAACGTATTATAACAGCTTTATGCAACATACCCTTTATGAAAGTCACGTTCGCTTCAATTGTTGTTTGGTCTGGCTTTGAAAAACAAATACACGCAGAGAATAAATGTCATGGAACTTCTTTTATTATCTAGTTTGAAAGGCCTAAGTGAAAAAGAACACAAATGCACCCCCCCCCCCCCCCCCCCCTCACCTGAACGCACAAGATGTCTGTGTTGTTTTGAATGTGTCTCCTGCTGCATTGTTTGTATTTGAAAGCGATAAAGTCCGGACTGGACATCGTGTCTAAACTTGGCCCTAATATACTTCAGAGACGTGGTATTGGATCGGTTCATAGATTTGCATGCTCGGAAATGCGCGACCTGGTATTTTCTGGAGCATGTGAAGCATTTCCTGGCATCGGAACATCTCTAATCTGTGTGTGTGTGTGTGTGTGTGTGTGTGTGTGTGTGTGTGTGTGTGTGTGGCCGTTAAACACAGGGGACATATCTGTTAACCAGTTTGAGGGGACAGAGGTTTAACTGTTCCCGAGGGTCTGAGCAGGAACATCCCTGTGTGTGATCATCCCTGCCACAGTGTTTGTGTGGGTCAGTAAAACCACACGTGCTCAACCTCCATCTAACACACACACAGACAGACCCACACACAGACACACACACACACACACACTCTGTCTGATTGGCCCACTGTAACGCTGCAGCTGAAGGTCAGACAGAATTGACCGCTCTTGAGCTTCCAGCCGTCGGTATCGACTGCAGATGAGATGAGACGATTTCTTGATCAAAGCAACATCGTGAGCGACCCCACCACACACACACACACACACACACACACACACACACACACACACACACACACACACAGAGATATCTGTCCTCACAGCCTCAGTGAGTGACATCACAGATGAAAAATAAAAAAACACATTCAGAATACAACAAATGTCCTGGAGTGCTGCGTGTGATTCTTCTCCGCTATCATCTCCTTCAGGCTCCTCTGCTGCAGCCATTTTGCACAGCGCAGATGTTTTCAATTAATCCTGAATTCCCCCCCGTGTCACCCCCTCGTCCGCCTCCCCCCAATCCCCCCTCTGAGCCCGGTTCCAGTAAATAAGTTTATTCTATATCAGAAAAGGCAGCTCGGCTTTTCTCTACTCCTTCGTCTTCATCCTCTGCTCCCTTCCATCTTCCATTCCTTTATCCCGGTTTCACCCCCCACCCCCCCTCTGTCCTGTCGTCCTCCACCGTGCGCCGGCTGTGGCGAATGTGTTTTTTAACCTTGACTTGCAGGTGTCAAAGGCAGAATGGGGCATTATTTGTCACCATAAACAGCGTTTAAGTGGCGGCTGCGGGCCTGCAGGAAAAGCCCCGGTGTGCCGCATGCGAGTGCAGCCCGGGATACTTCATTAATCTTGCTGTCACTTCCATGACGCTTTTCATTAGTTATAGGGCTATCTGATCAACAGGCACACTCTCGACTTTTCAAAGCTGCCGAGAGAGCGAGGAAGAGGAGCTGGAGTTTTGTGAGGAGAGAAGAGAGAATCAAAGGAGGACTTTTGATTGGCTCGGCCTCAATCAGATCCGAGTCTCGTGGGAGGTCGACCCCGTGTGGCGCCAGCGATATAAAACATGCGCGCCCCCTAAACAGAAACATCCTGTGACGCAGATGCAGTTCATTTATAATTCAGATTCCAAATTTTTCTGCAACTTTAACCCATGTGTTATCACGTCAGAGTTATGTTTTCATGACCGTTTGTTTGTCCGTCAGCAGGATTACTCACTTCTTGTGGAGGAGTGGGACATGACCCAAGAAGGATCCCATTACATTCTGGGGCAGATCCAGACAAACATGTTTCAGTTTTTCTGTTTTTTAGGGCACTCAGCAGAATATTACAACATTTCTTGAAAGGGAGTAATGGAACAGGAATTGTTGAAACTATTTATAGTGTTTCATCTCAGTATATTTCATGATTTTATTTGATTTTCCTTATCTGCATCACTTTGTAACACAGTTTTGAGATGTGCTTCATAAATAGTTATTATTATTATTTTAAAGAAGTAGCCTGCACACTGGGCCATAAGACGAAGAGGGAAAAACCAAAGTAACCAACTCCTTTCATTGAGTCCTGCTGTTGTCGCTTGCAGCATGAAATTCAATCGTGGTTGCAATTATTTTTAATAGTTCTCCTTATTAAATCAACATGCGTCTGTTTGGTTGTGCTGTAAACAGATACATTGCTTGTGTAGAAGTAGATGCTCGAAACAGTTTGTGCTGTTGGAAATCTTTACAAACAAAATGCAACTTCAAGGTTCATTTAGTTAAAAACTGGGATTCTCAACCTTATTCTACAGACATGTCACAAAAGATGTCAATTTGCACTCAGGTCTTATTTTCATGCAGCACAATGCAAGATGAATATTTTGTCTCTGCTTGTCCACACTGTCAAGTCGGTGTAATGCAAAGATGTTGTAATTCTCTGTAATATCTATTACCACGGCAACTCTGGAGAGCGGCGGACCGAAAATGTCATGACAACAGAGAGCTGAGAAAAATAAAACAAAAAATTACTAAGCTGGAGCGTTTCAGTTTTATTTGCCTGGGACGGCGCAGCGACTATGACTCATTCACGGGAGAGAAAATATCACAACTCCTCGGCAGATGGGAGAAGCTCCGGCCCACGTCCCCTCGACCGCGAGCCTCCTCTAAGTAGACCGAGCATAACGCTGATGACCGCTGACTGTGATGGAGGGTTTTATGAACTGCACTGCTACAGACAAGTGCGCCACGTCTAATGTGGCTTGTGTGTAACCCACCTACATGCGTGCCGAAGACATTGTGGCCTGCGTCCCTCCCACTAAGCCTTGTGGGATTGAATCTGGTTTCCCACCACTTCCCCTCCACGTGTTTCACATCACCGGGTGAATGGCTAACCGCAGATAACCGCTCATACCTGCAGGGAAGAACTTAGGCTAAACATAGCGGTTGGAGAAGCTTTTAAGGTGAAATGTGATTCATGCACCGACTGAAGCAAGTGGCGATACTTTGAAAAGGAACCCGGCGTGCGAGCAAAGCACATAAATGTTTCCAGCTATGGCCGTGAGTCATCCACCGACCTCTGTTGAGAATGGTTTTATTTTTGAGGATGTCATTAATGATATACAGTCGCGGATATTGACTGGAGGTGTGAGCCCATTCCTCCTCGGCGAGGTTCGGGCTTGCACAGGAGGCAGCCTGCAGCAGTTAAGAAATAAAATGACACATAAAACCACTGCAGTAACACTTCCAGTTGCTCTCAGATTGAAAATGGAATAGAAATGGGGTTTCAGGTAATCAGCCTGAAAATGCTGCGGCTGCATACCCTGAAACGCTCGACCGCTTGCCAAACTGTTGATCCATCTCCCGTCCTGTTTCTTCTTTTTTTTCTCTTCCTCCTCCCTTTCTCTCTTCGCCTTTCGAGTTTTCTCTTGCAGAGAGGATCAAAGCGCCCCCCCCCCCCCCCCCCCCCCCCCCGCGCTTTTACCCAATGAAGTAATTGGAAACAGAGAGTGAAGTTATGGCACCCCGGATGATACTGTGATTGTTAGCAGGGAGGTTTCAGAGCAGAACAAGAAACCAAAGGAACAACGGCTGCGACGTGGTGTAAATGAGGTCAACTGCTGAATAGACTTTCTCTAATACTTGATTTAAACATGTGCGACGCGGGGAATAAAGTTAAAGGGAGGAAGAAAGTGGAGAAAAGTACCGAACGACTTGCACTTTACGAGTTAAGTGTTAACATAACAGGAAACTTTTCTGCTTTGCTTCCACTTCACCACAGTGGCACGTCGAATGTTTTCCTTCACGACATTTTAGCGTAAATACGAGATAATGTTGTTAGATTAAAATCTTGATCAACAAACTGTGGAGTTTTTCGGTAACACAGAAAACAAACAGGCTCCATTATGATGACATACCGATTTTTGAATTCTAAAATTGTTTCCATCCTCTTTCCTTTTTTTTTATTAGTGTCTTCTGCTTCAGTAAGTCATCTAAACATGGGGGGGGGGGGCACAGACTTCAAAGACCCTGAGGGGCCTTATCCTTCAGCTGCAAAAACATATTGGTGAAAGTTGTGGAAAGATTGTGGTTTTGATTAAAAGTTATTACGTCCTCCATTGTTGATGTTTTTCAATGTTTAATATGTTTAATATATTTTCCGAACCACAGCGAAATGCTTTGAGCTGAACTCCGGGGATTGAAGTTTTCCTTCTTCATAAAAATGTAAATTTACGAGACAACATTTTTATTATATTTGTATATAAAACTGAAGCATGTACATATATATTTGTTACACTTTGAAACTTGAAGGACGGATCAACAGCGTTAAAGTGTTAGAACCCAAAGTTAAACATTCTGAATTAAAGTAATGGACGTGGACTCCAAGTAGAAACCTGCCTGAAACCTGTATTCTCTCGGATTACCTTTAGGGGGCGACTGCACTGGTGTTGCAAAAAACACGTCAGTTTCTACAGAGGTCAATGAGAAATTCTCACTTGATTTCTAACGTCAGTAAATAGTTTATCGTCTCAATCTCTAGTTTCAAGTCTTCATCGATACAGCATGATGTTCATTTCGTAAATGTGATCGACAGCTAGTATGGTCCAATGGGTGCAGATGAAGGTGGGCGTGCAGTTTACTCAAGCTCCACCCCCCCGCTCCTCCAAATATGGTCACCTCTGGTTCCAATAAACCAAGATGGCGCAAATGGACAAAATGTGCAACCGGCAGCTCGCAGACGAGTGGGTGACGTCACACTGGGTTGAAACCGCTGCAGCTGCCGTCAGGAATTACTCAAGACACAAAACATACATGTCTCCCCACGCAGCACCGTCGGCCCTGGTTTCATCGCTAACGGCAGAGTACGATATGTCAATATTAGCCGTTCATCAGCCCGTCATGTCATCGAACTGACACATTTCACATTTCATCTGCCCGTTTAACTGTTCGACTGCATTGGGAGGAATGACGCAGTGTCTGCAGCGGCGGTGGAGCAGCCGTCAAGGAGTTAAGTCGCGGGGAAGATGCTCTGAATACATAAATGAAGAAAGAGGAGCTGAGGCACTCCTCTCTCTGTTTCAGCTGAACGCCTTCATCAGACTGTGGGAGACTTCAATTATACCGAGTGTTTTGTAAGTGAATCCTTAATTTCAGGGGCCTAATCTGCACTAGATATTCCTTTCTGTAGAATATATGGGCTGCTCTGCCTTGAAAAGCCATTAATCTTTTTTAAAAATTGATTAGTCAGGTTTAACAAAGGCGGCTTGTCAAGTCAAAACTGGGGGATTTTTTTCTACCCAAAACTGCGAATAGTCCCAATGAAAGTGTATTGAAGATGTGTACAGCAAGTATTAGGCTTCAGAAATCCCCATTAGAAACTGTATAACCTTTATTTTATGGAATTTACAATAGTGTAGGAAGTTCGGGAAACCTTGATCTGGAGACGTCACAGCGGCCAAGCAGAAAACATCAGGGAAGTCATGCTCCAGCAACAAAACCAATTCCAGATTTACTCTGCAGCTTGGCTGTTGTGGGTTCCTTCAACCTCTGTTTGCCTCTCTCTTTTCAATCTCCCCGTCCCTCTTTCTTTCCACTTTATCTGTCTTTACAGCTTGTAAAGCCGAACAGGCAGAAAGAGACGAGCCGAGGTATTGATCTCGAGGGGGGGGGGGGGGGGGGGGGGGGCAGACATGCTGCCGTTTAACGAACACAAATTGGTGTCAAAAACCTCATCGCTTTACTGAAAGACAAGTTTGCCTCAGATAAATGTTTAACCGCGGCTCAAAGAGGATCCGGGCGAGAAGAGACAAGATTAACCAAAGTGCCGAGACAAAAAGAGGCATCGGAGTGAAGCGACTGTTAGAGAAGGGGGAAGACTGTGACGTGGAGGCAGAAAAACAAGGGGGCTCCGCCATCTCTGTAGAAACATGGGAAGTCTGCCGGACACTGGAATGATGTGATGTAAGTCAACAGGCGTCCAGATTTAATTTTGTCCGTCTGCACTTCCACCGCCAGCTCTTGTCACTCCCCGTACCGTTGGGGTTTTTCACTCCCCCCCCCCCTTGACACGAGAACAAAACCAAAAGACTCCCAATTCCAACAGCCTCTAATTGGATACTTATGTGATTCTGAGCGCCATGCCCTCTCGTTTAATGGTCGTCCCCCGGTGCTAAATCAGGAAAGGAGCAACATGTCCAAGAGAGGCCGAGTATCTAAACATCTGTTTTTACGAGGTACAGAAAAACGTAAACTGTGGCGTCCGCAGCCTGGTGCGCAGTTCGTGACCCTCGGAGATGCAAACAGAAAAAAAGATTACAAGCGAGGACATTGACACACACTGTTGTGGTAATTAAGACAAAGTGCAGACCTATCGAATTGGAAGAGATCCCCTTTGTGGCTGAACATGATGAAATATCACTGGCCGGCTGCACAGCCAATCATCTGACTCTTTTTATCTGGAAAGCTGAGGAGGTATTAGCAGCAGAACGTCATTAGCTACACACTGGAGACGGCTTTACGAGTGCTCGTGACGGACCGCGCTGTTGTCGTGACATTGTCAAGTGAAGCCTGACGGGTAAAAAAAATTGGAAGCGTTGTCCGTACTTTATCCTGCTTGATCTCTGACTGGGACTCTTCGCCCTGTTGTTGTTGGCCATCTCAGAGCTTAATTAAACCTGCCAGCAACACGGGCGTTTCTGTGGGAATAAATCAGAGCGCTGCACGGAGGAACACACAGACTCAAGGCACTAAAGCCGATCCGGTGTGGTCGGATCGATTGCAGCCTTGCACGGCTCAACCGGGGGCCTTCAGGACGCCGGGTCAATGCGGATCTGATTTGCATCAACATCTCAGAAAAGTGAGTTGGAAGTTTCCCCCGAGTGAAATCTCCAGACGCACACACACTCGCTGTGGCTGCTGAGTGTGTATTCAGGTCATTATGGAGGATAGGAGGGAGAAACTCAGACCCATCTTTACCGCACTTGCTGTTTGATTGTGTTTCCATCCGGATCCAAACTGAAGAATCAGCCAGATATCTGGAATTGCAGCTTGTTTGTTGGGTTGCTTGGTTTGTTTTTATCTCCACTCGGCGTCTCGCCAAGAGACAGCTTATCCCCGATCATGTTTTTTGGGGGATAAAGCTGCTCAACAACGACCTCCGCTGAACTCAGCGTAATCTTTCACACCGGCTCTGAAGTTCATTATTATGTAAATATTTCATCCTCACGTGATTTTTTTATTTTTATCTTCTTCATTCATCTATTTCAAAGCTCTTCTTCCTCTTGTCTGAATATAAAACAACCAGATTTGTCTTATTGGCAGAAATAGTATTAACATCTAATTAGAACCACCATTAGAAACACAATGACAACATCCTTTAGCCGGTTAATAATAAATGAGTGGAGGTTTTAGGTTGCCTATAAATTAACGTTGAGTAAGTGTTCACTTTTTCACGCTGTGGAAATCTCAGAGCGGAACTGAACCCAGTGGATATTCTTTCCTCACAGCTTCAAAAGATCAATTTTCCGATCAGATCTGTCTTCATTAGTTGCCTTTTTTTGAGAAAGCGAGAATTTCCTTGACATCAGGAATGCGCAGGCCTGAGTAAGCACTTCTCTGCCTATACAAGCGTGTCATACATCCACTCGCAGCTCTCGAAAAAAAATGCGTTTGTGATCCAATCCCAAAAAAAGTTTCTTGGCCCGGTCAACAAAGGCTGCCTTTGTAAACCATCCGAGAAAATGTTTGCTGTATTTTCCAGCGTCGCCGGATTAGTGAGCGCGAGAGGGGGGAAGAGGAGCTGCAGGAAAGTACGGTCGAGCTTCAACGCTTCAATGAGACACTGACTCATACTTAATGGGTCATTTATTCCCCCAAAGAAAGGACATGCATGTGTGACAGATCTCCAGGGAGGTAATGTCTCTCTGTTTGTTTGTATGTAAGCAAGATTACGCAATAACCACGGAACAGATTTTTACGAAACTCGGTGGAGGGATGGAAAATGGGCAAAGGAGGAACCCATTCAAACTCAGGATCGGATCCAGGATTATTTTTAACAAAATGAGATATTTTTAAACATTTTCTTTGATTTCTCAGTGAATGATTCATGGATGTTTTTTAGTGCACTGATTCATGTGAAAATTGGTGAATCCATACGTCCATTCGTTATCTTTACCACCAATCCTCTTCAGGGTCGTGGGGGGGGGGGGCTTGAGCCAATCCCAGCTGGGGCGACATTGGGGCGAAAAGCCGTTTATACCGCGGACAGGTCGCCAGCGCCTCAAAGGGCCGACACCTCTACACTCTACTGAGCTCTTCTATCGGCCAAGTCTGTTCTTGCGACTGTTCTTCACTGTGCAGTTAATATCTGTGATCTCAGTTTTTTCTGTTGAGTCCAAGGATGTGCTGACACTGCTTGTTTTGTGCTAAATAATTAACAGGCTCTAATTACTAATTTAGAATCAAAATAATGTATGTGTCCCCTCCTCTGCTCATGCTCGACTGCAGATGGGACTCGTGCACCCTCTCACTTTCTCTTCCATTGGGCCTCGATCGTAAATCCAACACAATGTATAACTCAATAAAAGACATAACCTCGAAGTTATTTACTGGGAGCCTCCAACTACTATCATCAGGGCCCATAATGCACGGAAAGAATGTGCACCTTGTCACCGGATGACACCCAAATCCTAATAAATCCCAATGCTGCCACTGCGCCACAAGATAAATGGAAACCTCCTCCATCCGAATTACCTGCACCGCCGCCCCCCACCAGCCCCCATCCCTGCCGCTGACCCCCTTTCCCTGTCCACCAGCAGTCATTGTCAAGGTTACCCAGAGCAGTTGCACTTTGTGAGGGATCAGCACTCTGTATTTTTCCATCAGCGTGGTCGGCGGCCTCGTGCAGCTGCAGCCAGAGACGTCCCGTCTTGAAGGGGAGGAGGATGGTGGCGTGACGTCTGGCTGACAGCTGAGGGAACTGACTCAGCTGCCCTGCAGGAGCCACACATGAAAGAAAAAAGCCATTATTTATTCACCAAAGAGTTTAATTAAAATCATGCCAGAGGTTAAAAACAGGCAGAGTTAGAAAAACAATGAAATGAATTAAATTAATATTTTCTTGTCTCTCTCTCTGTGTAGTTCATGCTCATGCCACGAAGCTTCCCTGCTCCTTTTCTGTTGTTTGACTTCTATTGTGGACTAAATGTTTAAAAGTATGGCGGGTGGGGGGGGTTGGGGCAATAAATCAGCCCTCTTACCTTCATCGTTTTTCCTTCCCTCATCAGGAGCTGTAACTCCGCCACAGATTGGAGTTTTCCTTATACAAACACAGCTGCATTGGGAGCAGGAATAATCACATTGGTTGGTTAAACCTCAACAGGCAGAGTCAACAAACCAATTTTTTGTTTTTTTCTTCAGAGCACGAGAAAGAAAGATTGTCAACCGAGGAACATTGATTCAAATTTAAATAAGAAATATGATGAGTAAACACCAGGTTGTGGCTGATAAGATGATATGAGGGGATTGATTTTGCATTTTCTAAAAAATAAGTATTTATATAAATAAATATTTCCGGTATAGGATCAGTCCTGAATGTCCTCCACTGGATCAGCACACGATTCTGTTAGTACCGTGTTTGTCGTCTACGTACAACTTCAAGATGAGCTTTCTGTGTGTATTCCTATTTAAATGCATTCTTTTAACATCCTCAGAACCTTTTGTATCCTGCTCATATAATATAAGTAATCATTTTAAATCATGCTATGTTAGAATGTATAGCACAGTAGATTTTTCTCAACATCATTATATTCCTCATACCACAGTAAACATTTTTTTAAGAAAGATGTATTTTTTCAGAAATCTTCAGCTTTCTTTTCTTAACTGTTCATGAAGAAGTGTACCTTCTTAGTAATACACAACTTCCAGAGTAAAAAAGTCATAATTCTGTCTTCCTTCCCTGTAGCACCACACCAACGCAGCTGCAATGCTTGATTTTTTCTTTTCTTAAAATGTGTTCGTAAATCTCACACTTTTACGGTGGAATCAATTTGCAGATGTCTTACTTTAACAATCCAGAATAGCAAAAACGTATGGTTTGCAAACCTGGCGTTGTGCTTTTCCCTAAGAGAAAATCAACTGCTAACTGTGAGGATCACTACAAAGCTCTGACCACAAACCTCAGCGAAGGTGAATCTGGCTCCATCAGCGTCACAACCGGCCAAAGCCCACACAGCGCAATTCAGAAACCACACTGGACTCGATCAATTGGCAAATTATGAACAGCGCCGCGACGTAACGAGGGCGAAAACAAGTTAGCAGCATTAAAACGCTCAGTTGTTCGAGAGACGCTGGTCCTGCCAATAACAACGAAATGAAGTGTGCGTCATGCAGAGCGGTGGCAGAACTTCTGCATTCAGAGTTTCACCAAATATCATCAATAAAATATACACACTCACTACTCGTGCATTAACGCGAAGAGCATTTTATTGTCTTGGACTCATTCAGAGTCGCAGAGTGAAAAGCCTTGATCCCAAATATGCTGACATCAGAATTTATGTCAGCAAAGAAAAGAGGAAAGTTCAAATTCACAAAGCGACATCATTTACCTGCTTTATTCGCTTTTGGAGACTTGAATCTGAGTCGTTTGATATTTTGAGAATATCGGCCTCCAGGCAGAACGAGCTGCAGCTGACAGGAACGATACCACTGAGTCAGTCCGTTAGCTTAGCTTAGCCACAAAGACGGGAAACAGCTGTGTTCTATGGGAAAAAGCTAATTAGCTCCGAGAGAGAGAGGACAAATACAAAGTAGTAAAATGGAAAAACTCTAAATTGTACTGACTCACACACACAAAAGACCCGTCTAAAAAAACATGTAAGTGTCGATTCTCTTTAAAGATACAGATTACAGATTGATTTAGCTGCAAAAAAAAGGAATAAAAAATAAAAGTGGTAAAATGCTTAGCCTGCAGCATTGAATGCTTCAAAACAGATTAATTTGCATTTCAATTTAAACCGAGGAAAAGATTTACACCGGCACTAAGAATATTGCAGCTTCAGTTGATGTGTCCTCGTCTTGCTCTCGCCAATTAATCCACAGGAATGAGAAAATTACACTGGAAATGGACCCAGAAACACAAAGTACCTCTCCTCCAGCAGCTGTTCTCCTCCTGCAGGTTTTTAAAGTGTTTCTGAGAGGATCCTTCCATGAATGTAATTATCTGTCTATCCCATATGCGTTCATGTGGTTAAGCAATAAGCAGCTTCCAGCAGGTGAGCGATGTCTCCGTGTCTCTGCTAAAGCATCGAAGAGAAACTTTCACACTTCAACCAAAGTTTTCCCGGTTTCAACCCCACAGGCTCAGATCTCGGCAGAACTTCAAAACACCGTTCAGCTGCAGGCGAGAGTCCAGCAGAGCAGAGGAGCTGATAGAGACGTACAGGAGTTTGTGAAACAATGTGCTTCTGTAGAATCCACAAGTCCATATGATATCAACTGTGTTTTAAGAAAAACGTGTTTTATTTGTGATGTCAAGGCAAAGTACTTCACTACAACAATGTTAAATTCAAGAAGAAAACCTGGAAGTAGTTGGAACGGGATCATTCAGAAATGGTTTATAGGATGCGTAGTTCTTTCAATCTTCAAATAATTACGTCTTGTACCTTTGTGTTTTTGCTGTAGCCCAATATATTTGAAGCTGGCCGGCCTGGTTCCGCACTTAAAACGTTTTTCATGAGGATTTTATGACAACCTTAAAAGGAAAATTTACTTCCGAGGAACAAGGAAAGCACTGCATGTATAAGACACAGCCTTATTTGTTGTCATGGTTCTTTTGGGAGGCGGCGGTCTTATCAACGAGGCCCCGAGTGAAGTATCATTAGTACAAGACGCTGGGCTGGAAAGAGGAGCCCCGCTGAAAGTGCGGAAAGACAAAGAACAAGAGAGCCAGATGAGAAGAGAAGGAAATCAGAGGGATGATTCACCAAGGTGACTTTACAGAGACGTGGAGCCTGAACGAACCTGCCACCGACGTCGAGGTGCGACCAAAACACCGGCACAGCGCCACACTCTCCTTTTTTTAAGGCTCTTTTTTTTTTTTAGCTTTGATGCGATCTGCGCTTGCCGGCAGGGCCACAGCGAGACACCATCTTATTTCACCCCCACTGTAAAGTGATGAACACAGCATTTCCCTGAAGCCTTATCTGCAGCAACACGGTAACACGCAGCACGCCGCTCCACTTCGGTATCTGTGAACATACAAGAAATGTGACAGCGCTCGTGGACCCGACTGCTGCTCGGCCCGATACGTCTCGCACACAGGAGGTAATGTGTTTAAACACTGCTGCTGCTCGTTGTGCTGATTCGTTCCCGCGCAATCAGATGAAAGTGTCATCGGAAACCTGATAGATGAGTTTAACCCCCGTATGAATCAGGCAACGGCATAAATATATTCCATTTTTACAGACTGGAGGCCCGGTAACCCCCTCACCTGACAAACAGGAGCTGATAACTGAGCGCCTCGTTCATTTATCATCTCACAGAGAGTGGAAAAAAAAAAACCTGATCCTTTTGCATACAGATTGCAAATCCTTATGGAAAAGTCACTCACCACGGAGGCACATCTGTAATAATTTAAATCAAAACTTAGCGGTGCAGTCAACAAGTTTCAAGCTTGGTTTATTTTTCACATCACTGAAAGCAGATGTAGAAGTCAACGTTCAAATCCTCACAGGCTTTAAATCCTTTGTATCTGACATACTGTCGTCAGGCAGAGACGGAGAGGAGGAGCATCCGCACTGTTTTCACTGGGTTCTTTATGAGACATAATCCATTCTGGGAGCTGTATCACATTTTCCTGATAGGTGTAATCTCAGAAAAACATCTCTCCGCGTTTGTTTTTCGAGTATTTATTTATCCGGGGGAGCGTCAGCCGAGCACAGCGTCCCTCCTGTTCACTCGTTCACCTTCGTCCCCGTTTCCCCGCTCAGCCAACAGGCTCCTCGGCTCTGCCGGAGCTCTTATGAGGACGCTGCTTGTTGAGGGAGCGGGAAACATTATTAATTTATTTCCCCCCTGGTCCGGGAACTGCCTGACTCTCCAATCACAGACCTGATCTCTAACCTCCGCAGAGGGCCGGTCGCTCCTGAATCGGATTTAGCATTAAAATGTCCCGTAAATATTCCGAGCTCGCCACACATTTGTGAAAAACCACTCTCGCTATCCAGTTTCACGCAGCTCAATCCTCGGGGTTATATTCGTACGAGGACGTCTTTGTAAATGCATTTTTAGAAAGTTGTGAACCTCCATTTCCTGATACAATATATTAAGAAATCAAACATTAAAGTGATTAATTCAGGTTTATCAATATCTGATGATGGTTTAACTATACGTGAGGACTGCTGTGTTAATGGAGGATGTTCTTTTTTTCCTGACGCAAGCTATGCTGGCCCAGATTTCATTTTGGGTGGGGGGGGGGGACAAAAGGAGTCGACAACAGGCTCATTTCCCCGCGTCACTTCAGCGCTGGCACGCGGGCGTGGACAGGTTGCATTGCCCGCTGAGCTGGATAGTGAAAAGACAATACAGAAAAGTAGACAGGCCCAATCCATTACGGGGCCTCTAGAATTACATTTTCCTCAGATACAGTGGAGCCCCTGTGAGACCTGTGTTCCTGGAGATGGAAACAATTTGGCACAGGTTGGCTAATTCCCTCTGCTCACTGACAGCAGAGATGGTGCAAGACGAAGAAGAAAAAAATTGTCTCACTGAGGGATTTTTTGCGACTTAAATTTATTGGACATAACTCAGGAGTGATGTGCCCCCCCCCCCCCCCCCCCCCCCCCCCCCCTCCCACGGCCGTAGCAGCGCAGACTCGAAACATATGGCCGTGTAACCTCCAGCTCGGCTGATGAGCGAGCTTTAACCTCGAGTCTCTCTCTCGCACAGACTTAGTGCTGCAATCTCAGCGTCGACGGATTGAGCAACTAAAGCAAAGAGCTGTGCGCCTTTTGTCCAATTGTGAAGAGACAGGAAACCAGTTTTTTATTTTTTTATTTTTGCAGTTTGGCAACAGATGGCTTCCCGTGAGAATGGCTGAGGGGTGTGATTCAAATTCAAACAAACTGTGTTTTTTTACTTTTTCCCCCCCTAGATTGTGCCCTAGTGATAATTACCAAGGGAAAGAAGTGGAAAAAAGTGCTGGGAAAATGAAGAACTGTGCTGTTAATTTCAAATGTTTATTTATGATGCTGTGGGATTCAGAGGCCAGTATCCATCACAGAGTTTAGGAGGTGTAGACAACGTTACAGGGGCCAAACCGGGGTCGTCACAGCTGCTGTTTTGCTTTTTTATGACATCAGTGCAAAGACGTGTGGTGACGGGAGGCGTCACGTACCACCACGACACGCACAGATTAGCATAGCAGCTCCTTAGCATGCTCACAACAGCTGTGCCTCAATTAAGGGGCCGCGTCCTTCGGAGGCTCCATTGGAATCCCAATTGCATGACAGTGGGGAGACTGGTCCCATTTCGAAGGCTGTAAAATGTGTCACCCCATTCCGGAGAAACAAAGGATCCAACGGGTGGATCGTTCTCGGTTAAACCTATTCCAGGATTCCTTGGGCGCCGGTGACAAACGCTAATTGGCTAAACGCTAAACGGATCAAGTGACATTTCCATTGGTTGCTATCTTATTTTAGCATTTGACCCCAGAGCAGGTTGGTGGGAATGTTCTTGAAGGTCATTGGATGTAAAACAAAACATTGGACGGAATTGAAATTTATGTAAAATTTTGTGATCGCCCACGTTATTATTCATCGCGTGGAGGGACACTGATCTATGGCCGACAATCTAATGGTTGTATAAACATTTTAGTCAAACCTGCTAATGACGGAGGATTGCTAGTTAGGTCACATCCTCTGGAAACAACGAACGTTTTCTACCACACCATCCAGTGTTCTTTCACTGAATTAGAAAAGTTTGACCTGCTGATGACGCCAGTCAGGGGATCATTAAAGTTGTTAGTATTCATCTCCTGGGAACCATGAATGTCTGAAGTAAACTTCAGGGCGATCCATCCAATAGTCCCAAAGTGGGCGGCCGACAAACTGACCTTTTTACTGGTTGTTATTTACGTGAAAACTTCTCAGTTTCTTCCAAATGAAATTATTTTCACTGGCTCACCAGGCTCGTCACAGGACTCATTTATGACCGAGCAGTTTCTACGTCTACACAACTCTCTGTCATCCTCCACCCGAACCCTCATTTGCTGGTGTTTTATGGGTTTTAATCGGTCACCACTGTTTATGGTTTCCTCGGTGGTTATTCTAACGTAACCACAGGTGCCCCCAAACTGTCAAGCGTTTAACGGTCAAATAACAAGAAGCTGCACAAAGTATTTACAGATCTGGAGCATAACAAATTCACTTGAAGCCTCAGAATATTCCATGCACATGAACATTTTCCTATCAGGAGAAGATTTTTGTGGTAGAGACATGGAGCAAAGTGGAGGTTTCCGATTCCTAAAGAATGCATCGGGCTGGCACTTCTGTATCATATTTAAAGTTGCACTGACTGATGTTTGACCAAAACAAATGTCTCTGACGTGGAGCAACGCGAGCGTCCCTCTGGACCCCAGTGCCACCTGTTGAATGTTAGTCCAGCAATCACTGGTGTTGACGTAACTCTGCCTTGTAAAGATCTGGGTTGGGGTTTCCACTTTTCCCATATCATTCTGGGAATACATCTGTGGCTCAACAAGAAAAATAAATCATCGTGGATTTATAACTGGAGGAAAACACGGAGCCTGAAAGCTAAAAGACGCAACACGCTGCAGACTGGGGTGGATTCTACCACCTCTTTATGTTATAGTGAAACTTTACATTAAGCTGCAATAAGCAAAAGTTTCTCTTTACCACACGAGCTTCAGTAGCTTGAATGTTTCGCTTCCTGTTGTTTTCATTGCCTAAAATTAGCTGTTAGCTAATAAACACATAATAAACAGAAGACGACGGCAGGTCCAGCGCACGTCATTATCGCCTCCAGTAAAGGTCACAGAAGAATGCGATGTTTGTGTTACTCCATCTGTGTTTAGACTTCATATTATTTCCACATTAATTCTATTACAATGTGTTTCAGATTTGTATACAACAGCGTTTTCCGTGTGTAAACACGGCCACGTTAAAACAAAACCCGAATCGGGTAATTATTATCACAACCTGCTAATATCCTGTATCTCGTGACATCTGAGAGGGTGAAAATAAATGTGACAGATAAAAGTAATTTCCTGTTCACCTCGTCAAAGCAACGTGACTCCGCTTCAGCATTCCTCTCAAATGGGAGAATCCAACTACTTAACCCAGTCAGACACACGAGGCCACAAGACAAATGCACCGTTTGATCCCAATAAGTCCGTCATCTCGAGCGCTCTCCCAAAGTGCGCTGAAAAAAAAGAAAGAATGAAGCTGGAATTAAATCTCTGAGTGTAAATCGTCAGTGAAGCAGGATAAGAGGTTTTCAGCGCTTGTCACAGTCCTGGCAGTTTGTTTGGATTCGGCCCAGATCTCCATATTTTGGGTTTTCTGAGAAGTCAGCACGTTGACGAATTGGTCTCAAATCTGAGAATTATCAGAAATATCACTGAAAACTCCCCATGGAGGTCTCAGAAATTAAATCAGTTCTATTTGGGTTTTGAGAAAGTATTTTTCTAATAATTCCAGAAATCTGTGTCTGTATGTGGCTGAAATATCTAAATATCAAATGTCACATACATAGTTGCTTGATATACCTTAGAAGTAATCACAATTTTTACAGTACACTTGCCAGTTTTTACATCTACAAACAATTCTATGTTGTTTGTCTTTGTGCCGCAAATTAAATTAAAATCCTTGTCCTCGGACTCGTGGATAAACAACAACAAACAATGGGTGCGTTCACGACAACTGATTCTCCAGTTCATGGTCCTGCTGAGTCGAGCTCCACCGAACCCTGAATAAACAGGTGAGCAGCTCTTTGTGCAGCAGCGGTGGCTTCAGGGTTCCGTGGCCTCGGTCCTGCCGCAGGTCTTCATTTGATCGCGGCTCAATTGCTGCAGGTCACAAATACGGTTTCAGAAAGAAAAGCTGCAACCAGGCCAAACAAACAGCCCATTCAGGTCTAGAACAGACACCCGCTAGTTTTAATAACGAAGCTCTTATATGAAACCTCATAAATACACATATCGCCCGTGCATGTGGTTAAAAGTGTGTGAATGTGGTTGTGCGTCACGCTGTGTTTGGTGCTGGGAAGCTTCCCAAAGCCAATGAAGATCACATGTTGAGAACCCGAAGGAGGAGGCGGCGGTGGTTGTGTTGAGGCAAGGGGGGGGGGGGGGGGGGGGGTGGAAATGGAAGACACTCTTTCCTGTGTTTCCATTCAGCAAAGCCCCCAGCTTGTCAAAATGACAGCTCCATAGTCAGGCACACAAGTGACACATTGAACCGGGGCGAATAATAACAGAGTCAGACTGAGAAAAAAAAATAGGCTGCCCCAGTTGTCCTTTGTCAGCAGTGCCATTAAAATTCAGAGGAAAATAACAGGGTGAGAGACTTGTGAGCAATTACGTCTGTGGCTGCCGTAGCTGCGAGAGGAGTGAAAGTGATAATCGGATCTAAATCTGTACAATTCAATAGTTCCATTCAATTATTGTCTCTTTTTTGGGTTTGTTATAAAAGTTTCTTCATGTCACGGTTCAGTGCCGCAAAGAAAATACAAAACCCGGAACAATAACATCAGTAGAAATGTGTCTAAACCCCCCCCCCCGGTTAGAAATCTCTCTGTCCATGTTGGGATCTAGTGTGTGTGTTATATATATATATACTTTCCTCCCTCTCTCCCCCGCTCTTCCCCCTCATATCACCGCACGACTTGAATTCCAGCTGACTCGGCCGCAGGTTATTTGTCATCCCTCATTTCTCCTTTGATCCCGCTGCTCTCCGAGGCTCAGGCGATTCCAAGTCATCGCCATCACCCTTGTGTAATTAATAACAGGCGTCTTTCTGGGGATTTCTATTCATTTGTTTTCCTTTTTCCTCCCCCCCCCCCCCTCTCCCCACAACCATCCAGCTGTGTCTGCACGAGTCCTGACAATAATTGTTTCTTGGCCGTCCTCGCTGCAGACTAGTGAAGAAATACACTTAATTTCAGAGGGAACGAGGAGGGATAGAGTTGCTGTTGTGTGTTCGTGCCAGTGGGGAGAGAAGGATTGTTCTGCTGCTTTGCTTGCCCACCTTGGACCTCAGCTGATGTAAGTTCCTATTAAAATAATTGGTCGTGAAAGGAAACAGGAGGGCTTTGATATTCTCTTCGTCCAAAAATATGAAACTAATTATTATTAGGGATCAAGCAGTTATTAGTTGGAAAATGCAGAAGGATATTGCTTTGCGTGGGGGATGAATCCACTGTTGTTGTTCACGTATCTTCTGCATCGTATCATTCAAGAAACAAGGATTTCATCATGAGGTATCTGTTAGTCGGGAACGAAAACAGATCTCGAAGAACTCCAGGAGCAAGAGAACATGAGGTGCGAGTGCTGTGCTGTGGCTGGGAAGCGATCCAGCACATGTAAACGAGGACTCTCTGCACAGCATGTGGTGCTCAGCCCGGTCCAAGCCTCTTACTGGTGTTTAGTTCACAGGAGGGAGAATAAAGGAAGGTTGGAAAATCACAGCTAAGTTGAAGCATATTTGAGTCAAATCACTTCAGGCTATCAGCTAATGAAGACAAGGTCACACGGAGAATGATTTACAGTGTGGAGCAATTTTCATCTGACCTGAAGTTTGGACCTTGTCGAAATGATGTTTAAGTGTGAGGAGGTTAAACACTGGAGACTTCAAGTCGTTTGGAGGCTGAACAGCCCCGTGCTGGACGTGTCGTGTCCAGATTGAGAGCCGACTCTGAACGCTACTGTCTGTATCTGAACTCTGAAGTAGAACTCTTCAGGTTTTTATCCCAACTTGCCTTGTGGCTGAGGTTCTGTGGATTTTTCTCAGCCACTTCAGCGCCAGTCTCCTGAAGTTTGTTATCATTGAACATATTGTGTGTGCACCAAATTCGACATTGCACAACACACATGCCAAGCGAGAAGCTGAAGACTTCTCGAGATTAGACTTGTCCAGGAGCAGAGTCACATTAAAAAGACAGATGAGTATATTGCTTGTTGTGTATTAAGGGGAAACAATGTGGCTGTGGAGCCGAAGCACAAACTGAATGAATGAAATGATAACTCTGACCCATTGGTCGTCTTTATTACAGAACTGCGAGGGTCGCAGATAACAGCTTTTTTTTTATTGATGGCTATTGTTATGGTGAAGAGGATTTCAACATGTAAGATAAAAAATAAACTATTTTCCAACCGTACCTTGAAGGGCTCTGCCGGGCCTTGTTGGAGGTGTGAGCTCTACTCATGCTGTGTTCCATCAAACCTCGGAGATCCGAATTACAGACGCTCAAGTCAGAAGTCCTGGAAGCGTTTATTCAACTCCACCTGGAACGCTATCAACTCTGGATATTTCGGGTCTGACGTCATTGCGATGGCCGTGAATGCTATTCTAGTTTTGGACTGCGTACCTGTTTCTCAAACTCATCATTGTGCTGCCAAGGAGAAGGGTTCAACACAGTGATCAGAGCGAATGGAGTTAATGACACATTTTCAACCACTTTCACTTTCTCCTCGGTGAAGCACTTTGCTGTAAACTCCAAAAAAAAGTGGCAGAAGTTGTGTGAAGAATGAAAAAAAACAAAAAACGAGGCTGAAAAACCCAGACTCTCGTCTTTCTTTCTTCTGCGGCCCCACGGCCAACAGAACTTTTTCACAGCAGGTATTTGGACTTGTCAGTTGAAGTAAGCATTGCCAGCGAGCCGGCATTTACAACCACCAGGGCCCTGGGACTACGTCAGATAAATGCAATGCAGCCATTTCATCAATAAAACATGTGCTTTCACTGCTATGACATGACAAACATTTGCCGGGACAATGACTGCGTGGAGTCGATTGTTGGCTTTGGGAAGTTAGAAATAGACGAGTGAGACAAAAGGAGTATTTAGCCGTGTTTTCAAGAAAGTGCAGCTTGAAACATACGGAGCATATAGATGGACTGAAGGATCTGGGTAAACAAACTCAGAGCATCTTACTCTACAAGTCACGAACCCTCCGATGAAATCCACTCCTCTATCACATTCCATTCACACTCCCAGCACACACATCAGGGGCAACTGGGGTTCAGTGTCTGGCCCAAGGACACTTCAACATGTGGACTGGAGAAGTGGGAGATTGAACCACTGACCCTGCGATCCGTGGATGGCCCACTGTACCTGTTTTGAATTTATTTTTGACAACTTTTCAAACACTAGTCAGTTTAAATCCAACACAGTCACCGAGGATTCAAGCCGACAGCAACCACTGATCACCGCGGTGAAATTCGACTAAAAATATTTTATTTTCCAAAAGACAGATTCTTGATATCACTGTGTTGGCCGCGGAATAACTTTACATACACAAGATCTGATTTAAAATCAAGCTCGGAAGTCAAACAATAGCTGAGCAACGTGAGAAGAATTCCGAGTCTCTCTTCCAATAAAAACGCTGTTGATCACCGGTGTCAAGAGGTTGGAGGTTCCCACAGCTCTGAACACACTGAAACAAATGTCAGCAGACACACAATCACTGAGCCGCCTGCAGCAGACTTATCAAATCAAAATAACGAGCGCAAGCGTGGGAAAAAACCCTGGTGGGGAACATCATTATGCATAAATAAAGACGGGGAAACGGCAGATTCTTCGTTCTGCAGCACAGATGATTAGCAGCGCTGAGGGAATAAAGAAATGAGACAAATGTGATGACGCAAATTTCACTCTGTGTCACTTCATATTCCAACTTGAATAATTATGTCTTTGAACTCACCACTGAACCTGATATCATTTCCTCAAACAGGCTGATTAGAGGCATCGTCTCAGGTTTCAACAAGACTGAACCGCGAGGTCAAAAAGGGGTTAATCCACTTAATTATTTGATTTATAGATTCATCAATACAAAGAAAGGCAATTGATCATTTCCATTTGACATAAAATGCAAAACTGTCAAACATTTTCAGATTCCAGTTGATCAACTCTGAGTATTTGCTGCTTCTTTGGATGTTGGTCTGTGAAATCTGGGAAATAGTCAAAGCAAAGTGAAATGTGAAACAAGTTCTGGCCCATGCTCTTCCACCAACTTTCAATGAAATCAGTTTAGTACTTTCTACGTAATCCCGCAAACACACAGATATAAACACAAACAGCAATGAGAACATAACGTATCCTCGGTGGAGGTAATTAAGGACAAATACAAAAATAAATCTGACACATTTCCTAAACAGTCTGACTGGAAACAGAAGTTTTGGAAAAAGTTGGAACATCATTCAGTGGAGCTTTCGGATGGAAGAGTTTTTGTTCATTTACCGTCAACCCCCCCGCTGACTCCGGTACAGCTCATGCGTCTCCCGCTGAGAGTGAGGTTCAACTCCTGTAACCTTTACATCCATTCTGTGGACACTGTGCGCTGTCAGATCTGAACACTGTGACCTTGTCTTGAGCAGGAGTGAAGTGCTGCTTGGAAAGGGCCCTGTTGAGGTTCATGGCAACGAATCAGAAACCTCCAGCGGGATGAGCTTATCACTCTCCCTGGCGTCGCCCTATTTCATTTCCACCTCACCGCTGACCTTCACTGAACAATGGCTGCGGCTGACTTAAAGGTTCCTCTGTCCTTTCTGCATGGATGATGGACGCCCCACCTGTCCTCTGTCACCCAACAGAAGCGCCGCAGCGAGGCAGATGTCTGCGTCAGGGGTGGAGACCCACACCACCGCCAATGAGATCAGTCACCGCCACAGCCTTCCTCGTTTGTTTCCGGGAACTGACTGCAGGCTCTTCAATTATTCACGCTGATGAATAATGTCATTCTCCGTCTTTATCTGAGTTTATCCTGACCAGTGATCCCTATCTGAAGGTTGAGGGATGTCGGAGTTGATGGGAGGTGGCAGGACTGAAATAGACTGTTTTACGTCATTGGATGTTTAAGTTGATATAATTCCGCAGTTTAAGACAACGATGAATATGAAAGATTTTCACGTATATGAACTGAAGAAGCAGAGCTGAAATGACAAAGCAATAATCAAATGTCAGTTAGTACTGTTGGACTCAGGAATAAAGCTGCAGACACTTCAGCTTTTTGGCTTCGTTTAGCTCATTGTTTTGGTTTTACAGCTTGTTTACTGCATAGTTCAGCCTCTCATCAAACCTGTTTCCAATTCAAACAGGCAGCGGTTTGCAGCTAAGGAACTCCAGCAAACCCATTGTATGCTCCAAACACCAGATGGATCAAGCTAGCAAGTTGGTGGAGACCAAAACAGAGCTAAAGAACAGAAATGTTGTCATGGAGCTCCTCACAGCAGATCTCCAACTAGAGACTTGTCCCTGTGATCTCGTTCTTTATTCCAAGATCCAGACCTTAGAAATTATAATAACAAAGTTCCCATGATTCTAAGATATTAATGGATTTATTTTTATAATTTGGAAAAATAAATATGAAAAAAGTTGTTTCTAAATACAAAATGCCTCCTTAATAGTTTATAATAATAATAAAACTATGCATGGGCCTCGTAAACCTGTTTGTTTTCTTATTAACCCGGGTTCCTCTGCCCTTGGATCACAAATGCATTTGGGGGGAAAAATAACGTGATCTCTGCATGATGTTAATCAGAATTTATGTGGAAGATCATTCACAGGTCATTCGCATGATTCTCCTGCTCGTGTGCTGGACGTGTTTAACGCACACGGGAAAGGCCCAGAAAGTCCTTTTTACGAGTGCATGAGCTCAGGTCGACAGCGTGGAACTCCGCCTCACATAAAGCAGACCCACTTGACTCCGCTGAAAACTCTGTGATTTATAAAGATTTCGTCGGCACATTATCAGCCTCAAACGATAACCATTCTTCAGCTTGACAAGACAAGAGAGTGCTCGCTCTCCCCTTGGTCCCGTTCAGGAGAGGATGTTGACAAGAAAGAGCAATGCCCGTGTCCCACATTCCTGAGCTGTCAGCACGCCACGAGCACCGACACACACACATAAACAAATCGTTACGCCGCGGCCACGGCTGCACGAGTGCACACCATCGAGTGCGAAATGGACTGTGTTATCCTTACCAAACTTTTATTATCTGGAAAATATGATTCCACATTGTCATGGAGGCTTGTTTTCATTTCTCAGTCTGGGAAGATTAAATCAGATGAAATTAAAATGTAAACATTTAATTAAACTGCAGCCATTCTAAATAAATCTCAACCCCCCCCCCCCCCCCATTTGCACATGAGGGATATCGAGCAGGCGACAGCAGCTCCCAGTGGGTGACGTGACTCATGGCACAATAATTTAATTTTGAACGGGCATTTATGAGGACAAAAACAATGAAAGGCCTCGGAGACTTCCCAGAAGCTGAAGCTATTACCCATTAGATTCAGTGGAATCCGCTCTTTGATACTGGCACTGCCCCGAGACAGAGAGAGAGAGAGAGAGCCGGCGATTCCATCTCAAGGCTCATGACTAATCTCCGACAATGATCTGTTCTTTATAAGGATTACATAATGTGCCATCGTTAGTCATGTTCCATGAGCCATATGTTGAGCTAATTGACAATAATGGCAACAATCAGGATGAAGTGGAAACCTGTGGAAAGTAGCGCAGCGACCGCACCAGATGGTTTTGTTTTGCCTCTGTTTGTGGTTTCGCTCTCCTCCTCAGAAACAAAAGAAAGAAAATCACCTCGACTGTCTGTTTGTTTTTCACTTCAGGCGGTTCTGGCACCTCCGGGGGTTTATCCCGGCTTCAGATCCAGACCAGGACCTCTGCATCATGACGCAGCCGGTTCTCCGTGTCCTCCTGCTTCCCCTCGTGTGCGGCCTGATGAGGCAGAAGTGTTCAAATGATCAGTGCTGCAGAAACACTGCTCTACACAGTGAGAGCCACAGATTACACAGAATAATTCATGTTATTCTAAACAGCTTTAGAGTTAAACATGTACATTTTGATGCTTTAGATTCTGTGTTCCAGCTGCGAGTCTCGGTCATTGATGTTTGGAAAAAATGAATAAGAATGAAGTTTTTTTTTGTCCACTTTTGAATAATGATTTGAAAATATGTATTACTTAAAAAAAGACCTTAAAACCTTCAAGTTGAATTGTGACCTGCGGTAAACATGTTCTGTCCTTGTTTAAAGGCCGACAGCTGCATTTCATACTGAAGTCATACAGATTTGTTCCACATATGACAAAGAGCATACTGTACATTGTGTAAAATATCATCTGATGCATTTCAGATCATTACAAGATTCAGAAAATACCTTCAGTCTAAGCCAAGATTTTAAATGTACCCTCTTTTTTTAAGAGATTTGAAAATCGATCATAAAAACTGATTACTACCTTTCACCAAGGAGGTTTTATTTTCAACCCTTTGGTTTGTTTGTAGGAAAGGGCTTAAAGAGAACTGACTTCTATGAGTGTTTGAAACTCTAATTTATATAAACCCGAGTTTCAAACACTCATAGAAGTCGGTTCTCTTTAAGCCTGATTTGTTTCTTCAAGATTCGTCAATGATTCCCTGGAAAATCTGTGAAAATGTTGAAAAATTCCCGTTTTGAGTTTTGATCCAAACCAAAATGTAATGACCGAGTTTTGTGGAAATCCATTCTGTTGTTTTTGTGTAATCTTGCTCACAAACAAACCAGCTAACAAACTGACACAAGGGGAAAACATAACCTTTCAAAACAGCCTTTTTATAAAGAGGACAAATAAAACCCAGAATACAAAACATCAGAGAGAAGAAGCAGGATAATAAAACGTAATTTCAAATCAAAGACGGCAAATGATACAGTACAAAACCCAGAATGGCTTTTTTTTTACTTGGCAGTCAAACTTGCGAAAGCCCACTTTAGATTTTCATGATTGGTATGAAACATCAAAACAAGATAATTTTCTCTTTCCTCGTCGTGAAGTTCACGTTGGCGTTGTCTTCGCTGCACATCTCAGATCTGAGGACGCAGCTCGCCGCCCGAAGATGAAGCAGGAATTTGAATGATGGAGGTAAAAGCTAATTGGGGCAGATGCAGCTCCCCTGGAGCAGAAAGCCTCCCTCCAGCCTGCCGCCCCTCACCATCCACACAGGAACGTTTCCCCGGCTGCCGGTTGGAAAGCACTCAGCATCCTATCTGTTTTGATCATCACATTTCTGACAGCACCACTGATTGTAGATCACGCGGCGTGTTTTGCGGCTCGAGCACCTCCTGCTCCACCACCACTCTTGATTTGCCTCGCTTGCAGATTTTCCCCTGTGTACAGCACTTTGTGGGATGGCATGCATCTCCTGATGAATGGGGAGGACCTTTTGGCCCCTGTGGCAGCGGTGGAAAACAAGCGGAAGCCGCGAAAGCCGTGGAGCGAGGCTACCGGCTACAACTGGCATGTAATAATTCACTGCTGACACCCCACATGCTCCCAATGAAACGGCCACGCGTGAAAATAATACATGCGATAATTATCAGCAGCTCAACAACAGCTGGTTTGCATTTTAAAACATGCACCACCTTCAAAATAAAAGAACAAAACACCACAAATAAAAGAAAAACAACCCCTGAGTCACCCTGGTCACTTTTCCAGGTTTTTGCTCTGAGGCTATAAAAAAATAATCCTGGAGCAATTTGTGGTTAAAAAGTGCCAAGCTAAAAAAAAAAGCTGTGCCAGATTTAGTCAACCCAAACAATTAAGAGCTGACCTGGAGTCAGAGCGTTTGCGGTTTGGCCTCCTGTTGCTGCCTGGTTTTGGCACTGAGGGTCAGCGGGAGACTATTTTGAAGTGCCGGTGCAGCGGTGCAGGCTTTCCATCACCTCAGCTAGTTACAGCCCAAGAGAAGGACCCATGTGGAATCCATATGCATGGCCAGCGTCTCCCTTAACGGGTTAATGGTGGTCACGGCCAGGTTGTCATGCTTCATTGGCACGAAGGTTTTGATGGAGCACCTCTTGGTTTCACGCCAGAGCCGCCCGGCGAGCTCTTTCCTGGAACATCGGAGAAATGTCATGTGACTTCAAGCTGTGGAGCTCAGCGACTGTGTTCGTCAAGAGAATCTCCAAATAAAACTGAAGGACGTCCAGGTAGCAGGATTATTATTTTGATATAGGTTCTACACTGACGTACAGAAATTCAGATTTACAGTATTTGGATGTCCTGCGACACTGTGACCGTTTGTTTGGCACCAAAACCGCAGTTTGCTTTCCACCTCGTAGCCTTGCAGCGCTGTAACTCCTCAAAAGAGCTCATGCACAGCAGAATCCACTAATTGGGAGGAAATGTGTTCACACCAACACGTCTCGAGTCCAACAGCAGCATGACAAGAATCCAGTCTGTTGATGAGGACTCGAATATGAGGAGCCTGTTCTCCTGCTTCGAACCCGAGTGGTTCATTCAGAGAACGTCTGCTACGTCTGCAGGAAACACTCGAGCACCTCTCACCTGGAAAACATTTAGTTTAGAGATAGAGAGAACACCACATACTCAGCTTGAACAAGTTGAGCTGACACGTTTCACTGGTCGTTTCATAGATCTCGAATCATTCCCTTTACCAGATAAAACTGAAGGGAACCAGCAAGTGAACCAGCAGCCGCCCAGGTCCGGCAACTCGGGGCCTCCACCAGAGTTTCCTCTTCACCCGTCCCAGGTATCCTGCCGTCCACACCCGAAACAAAGAAACCAACTGTAGATTAGTTGATCTCCTTCCTGTTTTCACCGGCACATGCCCAGTGTACAAACATGGTGACGTGATGAGTGTTTTCCAGATTGTTTGTACGGACAGGGATTGTTTCTGATACGAACATAAACTCTTGTGTGAGCAGAGATTGTTTTAGTTTTAAAAATCCTGTTTGGAAATGACATAGTAGCCTGAGTCTGCCTCAAAGAGTCTCCGTGTTAAACCATCTGCAGGAAACATGGAGGAAATCTCGCACTAACCTCTGGAAGATCTCCACTTGATACGGACCGAGTCACACTGAGACCTCGTGTTAACTTTGGCTCAACGTGTCAGAGGATTTTTACACAGAACCATTATTGTGGATTTAGTCTCGTACCATAAAACCACCTCAGACGTGGACCCGCTGCATGAACGCGAGGTTCAACCACAACGATCCAGTAATGCCTCTAATGTGCATGAGAGTATTGTTTTAATGCAGGCTTGGAAAAACTGTGAACCCAATCTTCAACTCGCCACACAAGTGGAAGACTTTATTCGAAGGGTAGCAGCAAATTCCAGACTCGTTAAAGGCAGGAGGCTAATTACTTAAAGGTGTTTACTCCAGTCATAATGATGGGGAGGAAGGTTTGAAGCATTTAAAAGATTGAATCCAAACTAAAGGTCTTTTTTTAAAGCGATGTCAAACAAACTGCAGAGATTTGTTAATTTCGTTAAAAATTGAGTAAAGAGAAACAGTTGGAAGTTCTTCATTGGATTAATCACTGAATATTATTTAAGGGATGTGTCGCACAAATAAACAAGAACATTTCTACAGTAGCTGCAACGTTTGAGAAAAGACGAAGAAGATATTTGGAAATAAAATCTTAAAAAGAAGGTTTTTGTTTGTTTAACAAGCTGAACAAGATATCTCTGAAATGTTTGGACTACACATCTGTATCGTCAAAACCTATTCCAACCAAATATCCTCAAGTTACCAGCTTCTCGTTTTAAAAGACATTTTCTTGACTCTTGAAGGAATAATGGGAGATATAGGAAGAGGAAGAATGCTGACAAAGAAACCTATTAAATCCCGGCATGGATCCAGGGATTCTCTTTTTTATCGTTTTCATTAACATTCTGACATAGGGGGGCGTTTTGTGACATTTTCACAGACTTCCCTGAGAATAATTCATGGATCTTGATGAGAAAAAAAATCTTTAGGGGGATGATATGAATGAATGTGTGAAATGGGGTTTAAAAGGGACCGTTGGAACTTGGCGGAGGCGTGAGCTCCACTGAATCACATTCTAAGCCGTGAAAACTTCTCCTCAACTTCTACTCACGACCTCCGTCCTCGACTCTGCTGCTCATTTACAGTCGGTGGAATATGATGTAAACACAGGTCGGCACAGAAAGAGAAATATCTTCTTTTATGTCGTCCCCTGATGTCACAGCACAACCCTGACCTCCTCTTCAATAAGACCCACGGCGTCACGGGAGTCTCCACCTCAAAGCTGCTCCCATTTCAAAGCTCTTGCATTTCTGCAAACATCGCTGGCCGACACATCTCCTGCCCCACATCTGCTCCGCACATCTCATCACGACACACGGTCCTCGGATGGTCCGATCCGTCCTTACGATCCACTTTATCATTATTATGTGTTGCTGAGAATAGCTGTTATTCAAATGAGGACAGTGGAGAAACCGTCTCGTCCTGTGGGTTCAAGCCCCAGACATTTGCGGAGAAACTGGAACTTATCTTGTTCCCAAACGTGACCATGATGAGGAGGAAATACTGTACAGATACTATAGTGTGTGTGTGTGTGTGTGTGTGTGTTGGGAGGAGAGGGCAGAGGGTGTTACTGATGGGAGTAGTCGTGTACAGGGGGCGATTCGGGGTGGGAGAGGAAGGGGGAGTTGGGCCGATAGTGGTGTTCATTACACGCACTGGTGCACACACACATAACCCTGGCTCAGACACACACAGCTATCACTCACACACACACACACACACACACCAACCTCCTGCTTGTCACACACACACTCTTTTACAGACCAAATCTACCTGTTTTTCCATGTTTCACAAAACTGCACATCCACATCTGTAACATCAGTCCTGACCTAAAAGGTCCCCGCTGTCCAAACACACATGTCGGCGCCAGAGAAAGAGAAACTGGAACGTAACCCCCGCTCTCAGTTGCTTTTAGCAGCTTGTAAAATCTGGTGACACACACACGTCTGTAACTCTGTAACTTGAACGTACCGCTGTGGTTTAGACTCACACACACATAAAAGTCCCCGAAACGAAAACACAACTAGAGTCGTAAACAGACCTGAGTGCATGACCTCGACTCAGAGGAGGAGGAGGAGGATTTGACTTCATCACGTAAAACTGTTCAAATGTGATGTCTTGCAATTCACACGTGACTCAAGAAAATGTTTTTTACATATTGTTTATTTAGTTTATTACACATTTAAAAAACAGTTAAAGGTTCAAATCCACTTTAAAAATTGTAATTTGCTTTTTGTGGATGTTCTTAGTTTTTATTTCAGATTTTTTTTTATTTATCAACAATTGTTTGAAAACAAACGGTAAAAAAAACTAAAAGTAAGATCCAAAAAATGTAAAGTTTTTTGTTCTTTACACAAAACAAATTGTGCTTTGTGGGTTTTTTTATGTGCTGTAGTGTAACATTTATTTTGCTGCTGGAAAGAAAATAAATGGCCACTTCCCTTGAAGAATCATTTCTAAGAAGGAGATGTTGTCTCCAGACCTGATAAAGGTTATAAACTGACTGGGATAATCCGTCGTGTAAAGGAAACGATCCACTGTGAAGGTGCTGGGGGGGGGGGTTCCATCACCACTCAGCTCCATCTCATTACAACAGATTCAGGTCATGGAACTTGACAAATGATTTGCTGGTTCCCGCTGACCCACCGGTCCAATCAGCGCAGGACATGTGGATGAAATTGCGAAGCAGATAATGTTGCTCATCATTAATTACCTTCCCTTCTATCAATATCTAATTACACCGGCTGTCTTGGCTGAGCTGGGAGGAAGATGAAGCTCGGTACTGGAAATCTTTATATTGACGACACAGCCACCAAGCCACGGTGCCCGCCGTTCTTAAAGCCGCCATTTTTCCAGCCGGGGTCATCGCCGCCCAGAGCGCCGCCGGATTTAATTTTAGCCGTTTAATCAGAGGTTATTTTATTCTCGGGATGCAAAGTGAACGCAATTAATTTCCATTAACCACCTGGCAGGGAAGATAAAACCGCAGCGGGGAGAGAACCACTGGCTCAAAGTAAATCCTCTCGCTCACCGCTCCGTCCACAGGAAGTGAAACGACGACGGGTTTGCTCTCACGACATAACTCGGAGGAAACTGCCGCTGCATCGTTTACAGTTGTGACAGATTTCAAATCAGAAACATGAGCAGATGAATTGAAAATGTTATTTGTGTGTTTGTTTGTTTCCTGCTGCAGGAAGAAGACGACCACAGTTTATTTTTGGTTTTCAATAAACAGAGTTAAAAAGATCCTCTCATCCGTCCAACTGAACCTCAAGAAGCTGCTTAATGTGCTCCAACACAGACTTTACAAACATAAAGAAATACATATCTGAATATTCTTTTTTTAACCTCCGGGGAGGAAGTTATGTTTTCATTTCTATTTGTGTGTCTATCACCAGGATGACGCAAAAACTGCTGAACAGATTTAATTCAAACTCAGTGGATTGGTGTGATTTGGACCAACGAAGAACTCATTAACTATTGGAGAGGATTCGATCTTTTCACTTTCTTAAACATTATAGGGCGTAAACTTTGGTGGGTGTACGTCCTTCTAGTTTGTAAGTTTAAATGTGGGGGACTGAGAAGAAGCTGTTCAATGTTATTATGGTTGCAGATTAAGGGGCAGATCTTATTATTACTAATACGACGTCGACAATCATGTGTAGGATTCTTCACCCTCGACGGGAAGTATGAGAGATATTCTAGTTTATTTGTTGAACTGCGAAAAAATACACATTTCCTTTTATTCAGTTATTTATTTATTGGTTTGTTTGTCTTTACACACGTGTGAAATCTTAGAATATAAACTGTGAATACGACATTTTTAGATGGTTTTTTTTTTGGTAAATTACCTTGAGCTAATTTATGTTGTGATTTGGATCCATACAAACTGAATGAAACTGAACTGAATTACCAGAATATTAACAGTGTTTCATTACAAGATGTTAAAAGAAACAGATGCAGTGTAAAAAATATATATATATAAATTCCCACATACATTCTGTTGTTAAATGTTAAATAATAACGACAGATGGACTCCAACAAAATAATAGATGTTGATCTTTCTGTGGTATTTGTTCTCAGTGGCCAGGTATTGATCTGTCGTCCAGGAATCTATTGTTTGTTGACCCCGTTCGTCTGAAAGACTTTCTTCAGATTCTCTCCTCAGAATCAGTGAAGTGCCAGACTCTTGTTTTTCATCCAGAAAAAAGGAGAGAGGAGATATTTATTGGGTTTGTGATATCTCAAGAAAAACAACTCTTTTTATATTACATCAATAAAACTGCAGAGGAGGAGGATTGTGCCGCGAGACAAAGGTTTGGACCTGTAACAAAAACACCATTAAGGTTTTAATCAGCGGGCAGTAGGCAGAGGCAGTGCATTAGCTGAGGTATGAAGCACACGGCGGCCTGGTTATTTTGGCAGTTGGATCATTGTTGCATTAATGTGCTTCCCTCAAGAGGACAGTGCAGCTGTCCTTGAGTAAAGCACTTAAATGCTATTGCCTCAGTAAACACTCGGCTGCCGGGCGGTCGAACAGGGGAATGGACTGCGGATGGATCGGCCCGGCTGTTTGTGTGGTGGAGGTGAAAGTCAGGCTGAAGAACGGAGCAGCATTTAATAACGTGAAACACACCGGATCCATGGTTGTGTCGATGAGGGAGAAAAACGATCGTTTCATATACGCAAGTTTCTCAGGAAAATAAAAGGGGGTAAGATTTAATAAACAGGAGGCGGTGAAGTGCAAACAAATACAAAATCTGATATGAAATCAGATTCAACTCGACTTTTTTAACTTTTAAAGTGACAGTTTGGTCCCAGCCGTGCAACTGTGAGTAGAGAGGAAAACACATTCCTTCATTTTATTACTTTAACCACATTACTTTGCTACAGCCCCAAGAATAATGTTCATATTTGACCTTGTGATTTACATCCAGAGTCAATCCAGGAAAGTGGTGTGTCCTTTATGTGGTGAGCCACCGGTGCCAACGGTCGTAATCCTGGACACACGGTGCGTACACCATCCATCCATCCAACCATCCATCCAGCCATCCATACATTATCTATACTGCTTATCCTTTGAAGGTCATGGGGGGGGGGGGGTGAGCTGGAGCCAATCCCAGCTAATGTTAGACATGGAGCGGGGGACATTGTCCATCACAGTGACGGACAAACCTTCACTCATCACGTCTGAGGCTTTGTTCATTGTCGTACGTTGGCTTCGTCGTTAACCGGCGATGTTTTCTCCTTCTTCTGTTCAAAAGGATGATGAGGATGAGGATGAGGATGATGAGCTCAAGTGATTATTTTTTAGCAGTTTTCACTTTCACTGTTTTATTTCGTAGTAATCCTGTTATCTTCTCATTTGTGACACCTGCACTTCCTGCCTCTTGTGTTTCCTGTCGCACAACCCTCTGCACACCCCCCTCCAATTACCAACAGGCGTGTTTACACCAGACGCTGCTCCCGTGTCTATAAAAGGAGCCTCTATCATCTCGTTCCCTGTGTTTCTTGGAAATCCAGCGGCTGCAGGTGGATTGAGGAGTCTGAGTGGAAACAGGGGAGTGTGGAAAACCCCCCCCCCAAAAAAAAGACAAATCACATTTCCTCAGTGTGTCTGCCAGCGAGCGTTAATGATATCTTAGTGCATCGTGAGACTTGTCAAACAGGTCGTCCAGCAGCACCTGTGAATCAGATCAGAGGAGGCATGAAAAGGAAGAAGACGCATTAAAAACCCCTCGGGTCCCTGCAGGTCAATTATCTCTAGTGAGCCCCTGAGTACAGATTATTTCACAGACGACTTCTGGGAACCATAATCAATTCACCCAGCTGTCAGCAGGAGCTAGGTTGAATTATTAAAAAGAGGAGGAAGTGTTTTTGTCATTTCTCGCATTGTTCAAACTTTACTGCCACTAACTAAGCTGCCACGTCAAACTGTCCCCCCCCCCCCCCCCCCTGTCTCCGGGAACCGCTCTTTCAATCTTCCAGAGGATAATGCACCCAGTCAATATTCGCACCAGCTGCTGTTATTTTCTCATATAGACAAGTGGAGTTCTTGTGAGGACACATTTGCACAGATCTGTACAAACACTGTTAAGGTGACTATAATGAGATTGACTTAATTGACTCCCAAGGGGGAAAGTGGGTCGTGGTGACGGCAGAGAAACCGAGACGGAGAGGAGGAACATGAATGAAAAGCCAATTGAGGGTATAAATATGTATGAGGCTCTCTGATGCTTATAAAAAGTTTCCCGTTTGAAAAGCAAAAGCTCACAATGATGTGACATCTGACAGTTTAAAACGTTTACCTGAAAAGAGGGAGAGGGGCTGAGGGTGTCGTTACGAGGCAGACAATTCACACAGACTGTGTTTAGAACTTCTGCTGAGTTCACTGAACATAAACCAGACAGGAAGAGATGGATTTCTATACATAAACAAACTGATACTGACTCCGACTGATGCTTTTTATGTAAATTCAGGCTCATTTCAGACCTTTTTCTTTATGAATACTAACACAAGTAGGTAAAGAAAGTGAATCAGTGCAGAGAAATCCATCCTTCACCTCTAATCTCAGCTTTAAGAGCCGGAATTAGAATAACGATTATTCCTATAATGTATTCATCTTTGAAAAGATATTATTAACAATATAAAATGTCAAGGAAATACAAGTCCAAACCCAGAGGAATTAAACGTCAGTGATATAGAGCAGAGAGAGAAATCAGGACAAAAGAAACAGAGATGTATTGAAGTATATGATTCCGTGTCTGTCTGGGACAAAGGTGGACGAAGTGTGTCTCTGTTGTTCAAGCTGAAGAACCTCAGGAGGACCGGACTGGATTCACGGATCAGTGAAGCAGACGATTGGTGTTTGGTTCCTGTTTATTACCCAGAATTCACCGCTGGTCTCTTTGAACTAAGACCACCACGATTTCCCGAACTTTATTTAGGTAACTAATTACTGTGAGTAAACCAAACCAAACCAAACCAAACCACACCATGATGACCACAGATGTAAGAATGTAACTGGGTGGAAATCAGTGATTGGTGCAGAGGCTCATGGGAAGGTGCAGGTGATTGGCTCTTCATTCTGGCTGTTAAATCCGACTGGTAACGCAGTTTTTAGTTGCTTTATTTTAAATGATAATTAGGAAAGCACACGACCGATGGACTGACAACGAAGTCCAGGCCTCGTTTAGTATTTTTTCAGGAAGTTTCAGGAACGTTTGGTCAAACCGCAGCTTTAACTTCTCGTTCAGTTCAAAGTATTTGTTTGGATAAGAAGCAGAAAGTGAAAACCAGGGCATGTGTCTCACTTGATCAAAATGTGCAGTTGATCGACTCGCTGATCGTTCAACTTGTCTTTTCCTTAAGCTGCTGTTGCTTTGAATAAAACCCAGATGAGCTGAAGTTAATGTCTGACGACGATTATCTGACCACAAAATAAACTCTCTCAAGGATTTGAAAATGTTGGTGGTGAATCTGAGCAGCAGGGAGGAGGAGGAGGAGGAGGAGGAGGAGGAGGAGGAGGAGAATCTCTGACGTGAGCCAGCATCTTTTAATTCCCCTCAGATCCTCTGCATCCACTCGTAGCACCAATCGACGCTGCCTGTTTTTTCTGTCAGAGTATCAGAATGCCAAAAAGTGAAGGAGGGAAATTGAGAGCTGCAGCTGCAGGCGACGGAGGATTAGGCTTCATTGTATTGAGGAAAAAGTGAGAAATGAGAAGCAGAGGAAGATGTGTTTCCTCTTCTGTGGGATTATCTGAGCCGGCCGTGTTGCAGGAGCCACTCAGACCTGGTGTCCCTCGTGTTCCCGCCGACACTTCATCTCAGTCGGCTTTGTCAGCCGCGCCGCCGCCGACGTAAGAGGAATTAAACCAGCTCCTCATTTACAACATATCTCTGTCACTGCACGCTCAGTGTAGCCTGATGAATTGGGGCTGCAGTGAGTTCATCAGAGTAATTAGACGCGTGGGACCTCGGCACAATAAGGATTTTTCCATCTCACGGGCAGCTGTGAAGGTTTCGGTTCAAAAGTCCAATTTAACTTGTGTGAAGGAAAATGTCACTTTAATAATGACTGATATCACTGAGTCGCTTCAAAATGTGCCACTGGTTTATGACGCTTTTTAATTCTGATTGGATCCATTCCCATTGAAGACAAAAGCCAGATGTTAGTGGGGCTTTTTCGACCGGTGGAAACGGGGCTGAACAGAACCTAAAGATTCAAGAAGCGTCAGTTCGGTGTTTTCCTGACGTGTAAAATGTCTCCTAGCTGCGGCAACAACCACAGGTATCGTCAAACTGGAACAGAATCCCCAGCAACATTCTCTCTACTCGCTTTATTCCAGTTCTTCTTGATGGCGTCCTACATGGCTCGGTGCGTCACACGTCCACCTCAACAGGAACCTGGACTCTGGGTCCCCCCCCGACGGGCCCCAAGGACGAAGCAGCGAGTAGCTCAAAGCCCGGAGCCTTAATTATCCAGAGGGGAGTCGGTGTCGGAGGCAGATAAATGTGTTTTCACGTGGGTTTGAGCTGGAGGGAGGGAAACGACGAGCACAGCTGTCCTATATAATAAAGTTTACCTCCTCAAATGAACAAACCACCTGAAACAAAGGCCACTCTGTAAAGTGAGCGGCAGCATGTGGGATCAAATCCCCTCAGTTTCCTGTGATCATTTTATATCTGAATATAGTTTTTAATTCTAAGTTGAACTGTGTTGGATGGATCTTCTTCATTTGGCACTTTACATCAGATGTACTCGTGTTGCAACAGAACCTGGGGCCCTCAGGCTGAGAAGGGACCCCTGAGACTTTACTAATATACGATTATTTATGTGATTCCCGCAGAGAAAAGAGCTGAACAAAAGCAAAATCCTATGATGAGGAGAGGTTAAAAATGAGACGTCACCCAGATACACAATCTTCTTGTTGCACTGCATCTGGCTGCAGGCGAGTAGCATCTTTCAGTTGCATGAGGATATTCAAATTAGGCCATTTTAAAATTGTATATAAAGTTTTGGGACGTCAAGTTATTCAGACTTTTAGTCCTAAACCTTAATAATGAGGGTTCAGGTTTATTCTCTCAGACTCATTTCCCACTGAGAATCACAATGCATGACATAGAAACTGACTTTTGTAAAAAACAAAATTACGTCATAGTCCAGTGTCGGATGAATTTGTGTTTTGGTCCCAAGAAGGTTTGTGCACTGACCCTGAAAAAGGTTTGTCTTTGCTCCTTATAACATTTTGGAGATGCAAGTTTTCCCCTCAGACAGCAGCGATGTGTAAATTATACAAGTGTGCAAGCATGTGTGTGCCCCTGAATGATTACGTGGCTGTGTGCTCGCCATCGGTGCTGCATCTGCACGCCGCTTCACTTCCTGCGTGGACAGGGAGATCTCTGCGCCGCTGCACCCTCTGTCACAAAACGCTCCACGTAAACGCCTCGGCCACTTATCTTCCTCCGGGGATACAAAGCACTGCTAATAAATGCCGAGCGGTGTACCTGACAACCGCCACATTATTGTAGCGTGACTGGCTGATAAGGCGGCGGCAGGCAACCGCTGCGGCAGGCAACCGCAGCGAGCTCGGCGTGGCTTACTGAGAGGGAAACACACAAAGAGGAATGAGAGTTCTGTACATGAGTGGATGAAATCTCTGTGATCTGACTGTTACCGCTCCTCTAACGACAAACTCAACCTGACCTTCTCTCCCCCTGAGAGCGAGAGCAGCACTGGATCCTTTCCTCAGCGCAGACACAAACGTTGAAGGATCGTACCAGAGGCTTAAAGTTACTGTACACATCATGCCCGAGTAAACAAATATGCACAAATACTTTGATAAAACAAGTATTTGACATAAACCTTTATACCTGTGATGCAAACTACAAGATTGATCAACTCTTTGAATGAAATGAACGACGAGCGGGAGGAGCTTTTCATTTCAATTGTCAACACCTGGAATTCTCTTGGTTGGAAAATCTTGACGCAGACCAGATGTTTTAGAAGAAGAGCTAAAGCTGCAGAGCAGGAAATCTGAGCACAAGCTGGGGCGATTTGAGTGAGAGCGCAGGGTTTTGAGTGAGAGCTTTACGAATCTGAACGTGAAATCAATGAGCCCTGCTCTCAAATTGAAAGACCACACTCTCGAACAGGGTAAATCCTACATAGAGGAGAACACAGTTCTTGCTCAGGAGCTCAGAATGTGTCTAAAAATGAACGTAGACTCCAGAAAGTGAAGCCAATACAGAAGAGCCTGAAACTTGTTTTCTCTCGCATGACCAGCAGAGGGCGTTGATGGTCTTCATTTTGTAAATGATGGTCCCAGTTAAACTCAAATAGATGATCGAGGTGTAGATGCCGCCTGATTGACAGCTAGTACCGTCCAATTGGTGAGGTTGACGTCACGGTGAGTTGACACTTGCTCAGACGAGGAGACAGATGTAGGATCCATTATAACAGAAGCTAATGTGACTAAATGATTAAATTGTCCGACACTATGGGGATCACGACATCATTGATCGTACAGAGGGCAAAAATCCTAATGCGATAATTATCATACATCTAAAAACGCTGCTTCTCCTCCTTCCCCAGCTCCTCCCCTCCCTTCACATCTTACAATCCTGTCAGGTCTGCCAGAGGACGGACGATGTCCTCTAAAGGTTACTACGCCACATTTTCCACGTCCTCCAGCAGAGGACAAACCTGCGCTCTGATCCTCGGCGTCAGGGAGAGTACTTTACATGACGTTAAATCTAATATGTGGGCATATGCTTAGAGGGATGATTAGCACTCGTGCACAGCCGACGGCTCTTTACTCGCTCTGTGTTTCGGGTTTTAGCCAAATATTCGACCTCCTCTCCTGGACCAGATACTCTGAAGTCATAAAAACTGACTTTATGAGATGGTTTCTACTTCCAACGGAGCCCAATAAAAAGAGGAGTGATGTATGTGGCCTCTGGCTTTTCAGGGGATCTCCCACATCTCTCAGCTGAAAATGGACCTGCTGTTAGTGATCCCTTTGTCTGCCGAGTTACCTCAACGCCGTGGAGAGAGAGGCAAATAGCGGCCAGCTGAGAACCTGTGCAGTTGTGTGAATGTGAGGGCGTCCGTCACTGGAAAGCAACATGCCCGCTCAGCAGAAGCCTCGGCTGCAGGGTGAAGTGAAGGAAACCTTGTTCTGCGCTGAAGGTTTTCTCCCAATTACACCAGATTATCTGCCCTCTCTTTAAAAACCACTGTCCCGAGTGTCAGAAATCTGCCTCGGAGCAGCTACCACGGGATCCTGGTTAACTCAATGCAGAGGAAAGATGTGATTTTCACTTCCGACAAGGAGGTTATGTTTTCATCTGGGATTGTTTGTCTACTAGTTAGTTAGTTAGTTCGTTAGCAGGATTATGCAAAAACTACTGGACAGATTTTGACATTTTAATGCTTTATTTTTCATTTTTCAGTTTTCCAAGGGAATAATTGGGCTTTTATTAATATTCATTGAATAATAAATAATGTCCTGTTTGTCTATGTTGCTGTAGTTTTGATATAAACCTTTACACTAGATTGAAGGATGTGGTATGGGTCAGAGAAGAGCCCGTACCATTTTTAAAATGTAATTTTTTTTACATTTTGCGAGATTCTTTGACATTTTCACAGATTTTCCACAGAAGAATTCGTGGATCTTGAAATCAGGTGTATTTAAAGGACGGATATCTGATATCTTGGTGCAGCTTGATTGAATTAAAGGAGACTGTTGGGCCTTCATGGAGGTTTGAGCTTACAGTTTGAACCTTAAGGAGAAGCCAGTAATTTCACAGCCGTCCTTTAGTGGGTAAAGTGGGAGAAGCCCAGCTGGAGTTTCTCAAAACACAGCAGCTGTCGGGGGGTTTGATTCCCTCCCCTCAGGACTTCAAATGTCCCAACACATTATTGGTATTGTGCACAACTGTGAAAGAAATGTCCCCTACTTTGATTGAAATGGATTTTTCTCCTCTTGTTCTTCTGCTGTATTATTTCCACACAAGCACAGATCCGCTGATAGTTTGTTTTCTGAGCGACGGAGCTGGTTCGGAATCGAGTTGCCGGTTCGAGTGAAGAAAAAGGGTCAGAGAGCAAAGCACGAGGAGAGAGATGAGCTGGTTGGAGTATTGACAGAGAAGGAGATTGTTGGCTCCTTAAAGCCGCTTAACACGGATTAATCACATGAACCAGAGCTGATCAAAGAAGTTCTTGTAAAAGGACAAAAATCGACTTTCTTTGCAGGATTTAAGTTTAATTTTTGTGTGTGTGTACTTCTGTGTGTCCATGTGATAAAATGTGTGTGGTGTGTGTGTGTGTGTGTGTGTGTGTGATTGTACTGTATATGGTGTGTTTGCATTCATTTTTAAATATGCTACTGCTGTCCCCTGCAGGGCAGACGCAGCACTGCACGCCGCCCTCTGCTGTGTCCTGATCTGTTGTTTTTTTTTCTCACCAGGAAAAAGTCAACATCATTAAAAATACATGCGGCCAAAATCGAGCAAACAGCTTCTCCTCTGTCATGAATAATGTTTTGCATGGGTTTCTTCTTCCTACACATCCGGTGGAGTTGTTAATGACACTCTGGTAACATTCGAGCAAAGCCTGCGGGGCCTGCACACAACAAATTAACAGCAGAGGACCGAGATGTGCAGCTTCTGTGCTGATAATGAAATGCAGTTTGGAGTTTTTTGTAGATGCCGGTATCAATGAAAGAGTAAAAAATTCAGATGGAGAATGATAAGAGCTTTATTTTGACATCCTGCCCCTCCTTGTGATCCAGAGTTGGTTCTATACTGAGCAGCTCCAGAATTTAATTATGTGCAAGCGACACATCTGAGTCCCGCGTCCTGATAGAAACACTCACAACACAACGTCACGTTTGTTTGCTTTGCAGATAACGTGGCCGTGACTTTTGATTTCACCTGATTGTATCACAGGGTTTTTATCAAGTTCCACTGTCGAACTTTTAGTCAAAACACGTTGTGGCTGTTTCCGCTGCTGGAATATAAAACCAGACGTATCCTCTTTTTCAGACCTTTGCCTCCAAATTAAACCAGGCTTTTGATGATGAAATGATCGTTTTTTCCCTTTTGAAAATGTTGACTGATGTATTCTAGATTGCAGGAACACATTTATTCACCGCTGTGCTGTTTTCATCGCACAGATACGTCCAATTATTCACGAGCAAAGCAGCAGCAAAAGACATTTTCTCATTCATCGCCTCCTTTTCAACGACTGATACCGATTATGTTTGAGTTCAAAAGGGGATTATGATCATGTTGTTGGACTTCAAAGGGCTGACGTCAAGACGTCCCCGGGGGATTAATGTGCAAAACCCACCAGATCTCAGCCACGAATAAACAAGCATCGTCTTCTTCTCTGAGAATAAAGAGACATCGTCCTCAAAGATGCTGAAACAGCTTCTGCTCACCTGCAACACAGAGGATGTTATTAATTATTATTTCATTTCCCCTTAACTCTTAAGTGTGGCCTCCCACCACAAATCTGTAGTGAAAATATTCATTTTATTCATGTAGCACAATGTTCAAACAGCTTATACCTCTACCAGCACAGAGCTCTTACATTGATAAATGGATGTACAAGTGCAATATTGTTGTGATTAAAACATCATATTTTATAGATAGTAGTTGTGAAACGTATCCTGTCTTCAATAAGTGATTCAAAAGTCCTGGATACACCAAAAATGTAATGGGTTCTTCCCTGACCCATACCTCAGCCGTCCACCAGGTTCCGTGGTGACGAGTTTAGTGTGTGAATAATCCTGTTGACAGACAAACAAAACAAAATCAATTCTGATCAAATGTGGCTACAAGGAGAATGTGCTCCATCATGGTGGGTGGAATTTAAATGAGCAAATGCATTTCTTTAACCAGAAGAGTTTTTCGTGTGTAACAAATCTCTAACTTTTTATCATTCAATACAATGTTTAATCATTTACTTTCATCCAAAACATCTGTCACAGGCCGACATTTCAACAACGGTGTGTATTTTACAATATGTTGAATATATCTCATTATATTAAATCCAAATGTGTTGTAACATTTCTAAAAATGTCATAAAATAAATACCGAAAAGAAGCTCGGATTCAATTTAGTGAAGAATAAAATTTACAGCATCATTAAATTCCAAAGGTCCCACGGACATATTTTTTATAACCCTAAAATGTGTCATGAGACTTTTACAAAACCTCAAAAGTTAAATTTTTATTTCTAAATCCTGAAATCTGCTTCAATTTGTTACCTGTGATTACCCTCAATCATTTTAAGTATCTTCTCCTCTCCAGACATTTGGGGATTTTGGGTTCACTGCTACTCAAGCGTTCACTTTGTGAAGGGGGGCCCCCTGGTGGCTCAGGGGCCCACTGCAGCCACTCAACTTGCAGTTTGTTCAGCGATGACAAGTCTCCACATCTGTCCAGAGGTCGGACGCTAAACACGCATAGAGAAAACAAGCTGTAACATCAAGTTAAACTACTTGTGTGTGACCCGACAGCCCATCTGTTCACAGTAGAGTTTGCCCCCCCACTCCCTGACACACATCCTCAGTTATATGTCCTGCATGCATACAGCAGCCTGCCGCTCGGTGATGAACAACATGCAGGAATGCAAACAAACCGTTCATCTGCTCCTGCTGTGCAGAAGTGTTTCCTAAATACTCTCTGCTGCTGTATTTAGACGGTGGAAACTGTGAGGATGATGCAAATGATGAGGCCACAGTGTGTTTGCTTTTAAAACAGGAACCACAAGCTGATGAATATTTGACTGTGGGGAGCAGGGCTGGACGGAGCGGAGGGCATGGATGCTAACTGGTTTTAAAAACAGCCCTGTGAGTGTGAGTGGGAATGAGTAAGTGGGAACGGCAGCGGCGCTCCGTCTCGCTCGCTCACCATTACTGTCACAGTTGCAGCTTTTTTGTTATTGGCCTGTGAAAGCACCGGTGCTGCCAAAGCGTATGGAGCAGAAAATAATGACAAACAAGTGGAGGAAAAGAGAAACATCTGGTTATAACAGCAGGAAAATGAGAAGAGGGGCGATGCAGAACCTGTGTGTGCACTGTTTATACTTGAATCATAGCTTTTTAATATTGTAATAATGTGATTTCATAAAGACGTCTCTAGAGAGATCGTGTCTCTAGTTTTATCGGTACACGAGATTTCTCCTAAAATATGTATTTTGACGAGCTTGACCTTTGACCTTTGAAAGATCAGCTCCAAAAGTTTATAATCTAGGGAAACAATCAAGTAATATTCATACACACACACACACACACACACACATAACACACAACAGGCAACTTGCATCTGAACCAGCACTAACCCATATTAACCCATGAAAAATTCTGACTTCTCTAAAGGACAAATGCAATGTGACAGGAAGTGTATGTGCTGCTCTTTGTTTGAATTCACCTGATCCCTCTCTGAGTCATGAAGTAGAAATTACACACACACACACACACACACACACACACATAAAGAATCAGATTTGATTGTGTTGGTAATTGGAGAGCAGTTCTGTGGGACACAGCATGGCTGATTGTGTTTGAATAGTCGCTGACTGTGGCCCCACTGCAGCCAAACTGTGTCCAAACAGCAAAAAATACAAAAACCCCAAAGTCGGAGAGTTGATTAGTGGAAATATGAAGTGAAACATTTTCACTGGTGACGCACTCGCCACACTCTCCATCTGGGGACGGACCTTTTTGAGAACGTTGAAAGATTTAAAGAAGTATCAGCAGCCTGAGAACGATAAAGCTCAAACAACACAATCATCAACTCCACCAGTAGTTTGTGTTAATTTGTTTTATGTAAAAAGTGTTTTCTTTTATTATAATTCTGCCCATTATGACATTTACTGCATTTATATCAGATTATATCAAAATATGTGTAATTTGCTCCGCAAAAGCGACGCCAAATCATCTCGAGCGCCCCCTGGTGGCTGGATCTTAAACCCCGTCTCCTCAAACTAAAAGTAAAAAAAAACAAATAAAAGAGGCAGCAAAGGAGTCTGCGGAGGATTCCCATGAATTATGTCATCACCTTGTCCCACCCTTGCCGTTGTCGCCTAGCAACAGAGCTGTAATTTGACATTTGTCCTGTTATGTTAGCTGTTATGAGTTGAAGCCGGATTTAAACGTGTTGCATCAGACATTTGGGTCTTGTCCCCATTATCTCCTTTCCTCCCTGGAATCCTGGGATAGGTCGTCCAGAGAAGGGTCCACGCCCTGTGACACAATCAGTCTTCAGGTGCGGCCTTCGAAGGAGACGACCCCTGCAAGAGAGTCAGTGACGGTTAAGTTTTTAAAAAGAAATCTCTGAGCTAAGTGGAGGGATCTCCCACTGGTGGAGTCCAGGCAGGGGGGGGTGGTGAAGTTCTTGGTTGTTTTTCGGTCTCTGGAACTGGAGCAGGATTCCTGAGGAGCCGATTGGACAGGACGTGGAGCTGAGTCACATTTTGGGTTTAAAACACACGACAGAGAAGTGGAGCGTGTCCATGAAAGCGGTGAAATGACAGCTGAGAGCAGTAAAGGGTCGTTTTTTGTATGATGATTAAATCAGATGGGTTCGAGTGGAGGGAACAGCAGAAACTGATCCTCCGCTGACAGGGTTGACGTTTGCATGAATATGTTAAGAGCGTGCACATGGAAAAGAATCTTTCGGAGCTTTTACCAAGCTTTTTAACTTCTACCCGTATCAAGAGAAATCCATTTTGAAGCCTGAGCATGAGACTGAATCACTGTGATGCGGGCTGTGCAGTTGGAGGGATGAGGTCGCAGGTTTGAATCTGGCGCCCACGCTGCCCCCTGTACAGATACTGACATGGCCACAGGAGCCGGGGTAGTGCTCCGCTGCAGTTGGTGTTAAGTACATGAATAAAAATCAGGTAGCTGATGAAAAAACAGCGTGCGGGCTCCATAAAGCTGCTTCCCAGACGCATTAAGGTGAAGAAACGCAGAAAATGCATCATTTATTCAGCTAATAGTCCAGCAGGGAGAGGAGGACAAGTCACAAACCATATGTCTCAGTTGTGGTAACAGCAACACAAACCCCCTCATTCCAATAAGGGACGTTTCTTTTTCATCAGAACAAACGGTTGGCGCACAGTGCCTCTTGAAAAAAAAGCGAGTTTCACATGATTGACCCTGAAATAGAACGAGGCGGTCGTAAAGAGCTCCCCTGCGGACTTCCATGAGGTCGGTTTCTCTGCTGCCATACGGAAAAACATCTCATGTCTCCAATCGTGGTGATTTGTATGTTTTATTCTAAAGGGATCGTCCATTTTGGGCCCAGAAACCTCAGAATCAAGGATGAAAGTCAGACAAGGTTTGATTCTCCAAACTCCAACTAATCCTATTCTAAGTGTAAAGTCTCTTCTCGCCTGGATCTCAACTTGAAGGAGATTTTAAAGAACCTGTAAATGTCTCTTAACAGCAAATGCCTTTCTGCGACATTTCAGCAGGGCGATTACACCTGGTAAAACAATTTAGAGCCTTGAAGGATCATTGAGCATCAAATGATTCTGGGCCTGGGAGTTCATATTTCCATGCTTAGTGGGGTTTTTTTGTTTTTTTTAAACAGCCAGTCCTTCAAATGCTCCGCCGCAACGCTCATCCTACTTAGAACAGAAAGACGATATGGTTGGAGTGACCTTGGCGTGCTGTGGTTCTTTTGACTCGTGGCAGAGCTCAGTTGCGTCCAAGTCGATGTCTGCTGCCATCCTGGAGTAGGAGTGGGAACACAAGATGTCCACACACACACACACACACACACCAGCCAGGCCTTCTTCACTCCACCACCAAGACATTAAGATGACAGCGGCACCAACATCACAGCAGAGGTGAAGGTGTACAAGAGGAGAAACATGAGGAACTGAGGTCTGGTGATTAGCGAAGGTCTCACAGCCCCACCTTGTGTTCAGAGACAGGAAGTGTGACACACACGCACACACGCACAACACACACACACACACACACACACACACTCACACTATCTAAAGTAATACTGGTAATAATATAAACAAAAGAATAAACAGAGAAATATGGTACAAACAGACGTCAGGATGTTGCAAACAACCAAAAGACTTTACACACATTAAATAAATAAGATGAAAACAGACGTGAGAGTTATTACACATACTGATATTTTATTTATTCCAGTAAATCATATTCGACTCCACTGAATTAAACAGTCGAGTAACAAGTGCACGTGGTGTGGAAGAGAGAACTGAGGATGAGTCCAGTCCACCACTTTGTTCCAGACTGAAACATCTCAGTAGTTATTCAGGATTAGAGGATGAAACCTGCTCATTGTGACAATCCTCTGACCTCAACTGAACTCCAGCAGCATCATGTGCTTCACACTTACTGGTTTAACTGGTAGTGAAGCGTCTCATCTCCCATCAATCAGAGTGACTGCCATGAAATTTGGAAATTAGATTGAATTGCAAGTTGAATAGTGGTAGAGAGACATTCTAGTAACCAAATGTATTTCACCAAATTCACAATAGACACTTTTAAATGACTTATTTAATTCCATGCATTCTCCATCTTTGCCTACATTACCCACAATGCAACTGGCCATGCACTCAACGTGTTAGTTGTGGCTGTTGTCCAAGCTGCACAGATGAGGAGCAGACTGCAGAGGCCTGGTGAGCAAACGTCAAACTCCACACCTCCCAGTTTGTTTTTCATTTATCCAGCGTGTAGTTTGACAAGTGATCAGACTTTGGGCAGCTTCCTCTTAAACAATCAGAGACTTTACACGGCGCGTGCAGACTGTAAACACACTGTGAACAAAAGTTACACCATTAATTATATATATTATTAAAGATTAACACCAGTTTACATCGACAATAATCATAACAAATGTCACATTATCATTTTGTTTATAGCTGAAGTTTAGTTATGAGCTAAGAATGACAAACACTAGATTTTGTGTTCCTCCTCTCTGTGCCCACACAAAGCAGAAGAACTAATATTTCTATTGCTTATATTGGAATAGTTATTAATAGTTTTATTGCCCAGCGCTGCACCGTGTCTTGTTCTTCCACTGCCCTTTTTCTGAAGAAGATCAAGTCCCTGTTTTTTAAAAATGTGCATTAAACGGAAAACAGTCCATTTTAAAGATCACAGGCTGGAAATGAAATCCCACGCTGCTGTGAGAGCAGAGGTGGAGGGACCGTAGAGAAGCAGCAGCAGCAGCAGCACAGTGTGACAGACGAATTGTGCTCTTGGCCTGAAACACATTACGACGAGCTGAGTGACGTGGAACAGATTCACCTTAAAACGAATCGCGTGAACAGAGTGATTCTGTATCGTTGGTGTCTGTGGGTTTTTTCTCCTCTTGTTCGGTCCCAGAGTTTCTGACTCAAGCCCGTTTTTTTCCAACTTCTTACGTTTTACTCCCGAGCGACTCATCTTGGCGCTTATCAGAAATTACATGTTTTCTTTGGCTCCACTTCAGCACAAAGTCAATTGCGCATGATTCGATCGTTCATGCACATTATTACAGATGGATTTCATTTTCTCTCTCTCTGTGCTTTTCCTCTCTCTCTCTCTCTCTCTCTCTCTCTCTCTCTCATGGCAACATCTGTGTCAAATCTAGAGAACACAATGTCACCTCACTCAAACTCACTTAGCACTCATCCATCCAATCCGCAGGCAGGTTCCGATAACACGGCTCTGCCACGGGACCTCCAGCCGATTGCTTTGGGATTGGAGCAGAGGTGACCGGGGGGGGGGAGACGAGAGAACATGGAGGACCAGGTTTCGGATTGTTCCAGGGGTTAAACTTTATCCACAGGATTTCCATCACAAAAGCCTCCTCAGCAGCGAGCAGACGTGACCTTGGGGCCTGCCAGGGGGGGAAAGAAACGAGGAAGTGAATTCACTGAAGCGTCCCCCATTCACGTGTGGGCCTAATAGGTCGGTGTCTATCACACCAAGTGCCCGACCCTCGCCCCACCTCCCCTTCCTCTTACACTGGCCAGAGTCCCTTTTATTATGCTGATCTAATGACTGTGGAGGGTAATCCAAAGGAGCTTCATTAGAATGAGGGTGGCGTGTTACGCGCTCAGCCAGATCCGAGCTGACACCGGGTGCCATACCTGCCAACTTGGGTGAGCTTTAAAAGGCAGCAGCAGTGGGAGCGGAACCTTTTCTCTTTCTATTATTTATCAATATTTTGATCCCACGGCGGGAAACGCCTCCGTCGCCTCCTGAGATGCAAACGGTGATCGCACCACCGCAGATAAAACCAAGCGGCTGCACAGAGGAGACATGCACGAGAAATATAACAATGTCACAAGTGATGCAGCGAAGATGGGACGGCGATGGTTGACCTAATGCATTGTCCTATATTGTCCCATTTAGAAAAGGTAAATATATATATATATACATATTTGTACATAACTATGCTTCTCTCTCATCCCTCTCTGACACCCCCCACGTCATCTAGAGTGTATAACTTGAAGAGGTGGAGGTCAGAGGCCTTCTGCTGCAAAAAGAAAGAGCATTCTATGAAAGATTTCATTTGGATCTATTTAAATGGCGTCATAGAGAAACCACAACCTCCTGTGTGCAGTTGGGGGTTTGACCGCAGGACGTCAGAGGGTTGACTTCAGATCAATCCAGAGCAGTTTGTCTAAGTAGTAAATTACACCTTGTTTTCACATCACAGACACAAAACACCTTTTACGTTCCCGCAACCTGTTGTTGCCACACTGTCAGACCTCGTGGCAGAATCCCAGGCTGTAAATTTCACAGTTGAAATAAACATCCTCGTGCCGATAAATCTCTATGCAAACAAAACAAGAGTCGCGCGGTGCAACCACAGAGTCTTTATGTGTTTTATTGATCTCTAAAGAATCATCCCACGGGGACTCCAGACTCCAGCATATTGGATGATTGTGATTTACTATTTTTCCTTTCTTTATCCTTATTTAAATAAATTATATTTAACTGACGTTTCACTAAAGGGGGGGCGTTAATTCCACGTCGAGCGCTGGTTTGGAGCCAGTTATTGAATAATTTATTCCTCATAGTTTACGACTGAGCTTCCCCTCAGGCGTTCCGACAGATCTCGCTGGATTGACTCGGGAGAAGGGAGAAGAAAAGAACAGCGCTTCCTGTGAGCCATTACCTCTGAGTATGTGGTTATTAATCCAGACAATAAAGGCTTTAGCTCGCAGGAATGTATGTTGTACATTTACAGTGTGGGCCGTTCAGAGCGAGACTTACAACTGCTGTGCAGGAAAATGGTTTGGAAACAGTGAGCGGTAACAGTGGTGAGTATATATCTTATTTACCGCTGGTGGAGAAGATATAAAGATCTTTTAACAGTGGTGTTTAATGGGCTCTCCCGTGGCTCATATTCAACCCTTCCACCAAATTTCATGGAAATCAGTTCTGTACTTTTTACAGAATCCAGCTAACAGACAGAAAAACAACAATAAAACATTATCTCTTGGTGGAGGTAATTATAATCCAATAATAAGATATCCATTACTCCGAAATGTGCCATTCTGCCCTATGAGTACTTATACTCTTGTTACTTAACCTATATTTTGAGGGTAATACTTTTCATTATTCAGAAAGGAATATTAATGTGAAAGTTATATTATACAATATCATTCAATTATGACTTTATTATTAATGCTAATGTGTAACTAACATTTTCCAGTTTCAGTGGCTAGCTCATATGTCACTAAAGCTACAAAATAAAGGTTGTGGAATCAAATGTGTCTCTGTCTGAATGGAAGTAGAGTGGAGGTCTGAAGTCAAGGGAAGTTGAACTTGATTACTTCCTTTTACCTGAGTTTAAAAATGCACTTAGTCACATTCTCCAACTGTCATCAACACATCACAGTCTGACAAATACATTGAGAAAATGTTGTAATAATATCCTCAATAATATTAGTTCTTCATAGTGTTTACATTCTGATGCTATTACCAGTAATCAGCTTTCATAAGAGACGTCTCATTCCTCTGGTTTATTTGTTCTGTCTCGTAACCTAAACTACATCATCTCCGAACATTTAAAATACCTCAACTTCCTCCGGCCTCGGCGCAGAGCAGGGCCCCTGGAACCAGGTCCTAATCTGGATTGGCAGTCATATGGTTGCAGTTATCCTGTTTTAGCTGTTTTGTATTAGGCATAATAAGGGACCATCAAATGCCGGTAAATGGACGATACCACTGGTGGACCCTCCTCCGAGGAACCTTTCACATGTGACAGTTTAACAATTACATGTAAATCAGAGTGAGGAAGGAATGTAAAAAGAGTTGAAACAAATGTTTTTGGACCAGATCAGATGAAACTTTAACGATCCCTTCAGGGGGAATTCGTGCCATTACAGGCACGAGACCGAGCATCAAAGATAAAGTCAAAACAACAAGTAAACACCACTTGAGTGCACGAGACCAGATGAATAAATGAAGAGGGCAGATTGGAAGGAGCTGTACAAGTGTGTGTTTTAAGCATTTCGCAGGTTTCAGGGCTTGAAGTCTGTTTTGGTTTTGAGTAACTCATTGATTTCCCACAGTAATGTATTTGCATATTTAGGACCTAAGACCCTTTGCCTCAAGCAAAGCCTATACTTCTAAACATTTATTAACTGCATTTCAAACTAGTCACCCAGTAGAGCTGGGAAACGTCCACCAAGACCCAAACGTCCCTCAAGCTGCACATTCACTCACTCATAGATATCAGTTCCCTAAATATACCTGATTTTACAAAGATCCATGAATAATCCCCCTGGAAACGGTGGCTAATTGAGGATTCTTCTAAATCAGGGGACATAAAGGGACCACAATTTACACAGACGGGCCAATTATACGACCAACATCCATGATTCAGGTGATTATTCATTTTTAGAAATTGGATTGCTAGAAACCTATAAAGAAAAAACAACTTCTACACATGTTACCACAGACAAGCGGTTGACTGGTCATTGTAAGACAAACTTGTGTTTCACTTAAACTGAGACTTTAACTTTAACAGGCGGTTGACACTATAGCGGTATCACCTCACAGCTGTAATTTAATTCAATAATAAGAGAGCTGTCGGGTAATTCACCAGTAAACTGAGGCACGAGGGTGTGTTTGAACTGAGATTACACAACAGACCGTTTTCTGAAGCGTGTAATTAAACACACGCCCCGCACACAGTTGATTTAACTGTAAACTGGGTCCATTCTCTTTTCAGTTTTTTTTTTAGGATATAATAATTTGGCAAAGTGTTTATCTGACCTGGTGTTGGAGACGCAGCGGAATCCGTTTGTTTGTGTTTGGTTGAACCGATGGAAGAGTGTAGACAGTGAGATTACTTTTACTCTTTAGTTTGGGCCATGTCCCATCTGCTAACATGGAGGAGGCGGGGTTTATGACCTATACTGCAACTAGCCACTAGGCAGCGATCCAGAGTGGAGCAGAAGGCAGCAGGACATCACATTAATTCCCCTGCGGAGATCACCTGTTTTTAATAACACCATTAACACCATCACCAAAACCTCTCTTGACACCTTTGCCAGAATCTTCAATATGTTTTGCATCTTTTTCATACTTTACGTTTGTTCAGTTTAGCTTTTTTCGTATATGTGTTAGAAACGTTATCAACGTGCGAAACTCGCTCGTGGTGAATTTCCTGCTGCATTCTCACATGGGCTCATTTGGACAGGAGAGGTCAATGTCTTGTCTTGGATTCACCACAAGCGAGTGGTGGGGGGGGGGGGGGTTGATGGCGCTTCTACAAGAAAACAAATATCTCCTGGTGAAAAAGTGTTGTCATACACGTAGAAAACACAGACGAAGATTTCACGAGAGTTTGTGGTGATAAGAGCGGACACAGGTGATCGCGCGGTCCGCAAATACGTCACTTCCTGCTCCACCTCTCGCCTGAATTTGTTGCTGTTGTGAACACGTAAACTACGTAGCCGATTCCCCAGATTTTACGAAAAACGGTTTAGGCACACGTGCACGCTTCCAATGACAATTCGGAGGAAGTGCTGAAGTCCAGTGTGTGTCTATAAGCAGCTAATGCTATTTCAGATGGTGCCCCTAGACTACGTAAAGATGGGGGGGGGCATTTCCTGTAAATATGGACCCCATAATTTCCAGCTACACCCCTGCCACCACCCTTAGTAACAGTGTTGTTGTCCGTGCGTGTGCTTTACGTGTAATTGCCTCATTAAGCCATTATCTCCCTGGTCTCGCGCAGGGCCACTTCTCTCCCCGCGTGCACCGCGAGCAGTGCGCTGGTGTCGGGGGCGCGCGCGGGGAGGCGGGCCCGCGCCGCTGCCTCAGTTTCCCTGTGATCGCTCCTCTGGTTAAACAGCGAGGACGCGGGAGCGAGCGACACGGCCGTGCGAGGACATTTACTTTCTGTCGGTGCCGCGGGATCACGACGCGGAATCGCAGCATCGACGAGCAGCCGCTCAGGGACCAGCCCGACGACCCGCCGCGCCTCGGAGATCCGCGAAAAGTAAGTGAATGTCCCGGGGAAAGTGTCGTTTTCCTGCGGAGAGGAGGGAGGAAGAGAGGGGGGGGAGGAGGGAGGGAGGTGGATGTGTGGGGACGAGCCTCCCTTTGTGCCGAGGCAGGGTCACCGCTCCTCCGCCGCTCCTCCGCCGCCACCGACCGGGATCCATCCGCTCGGTGTCCCCGGCCGCCGCTGCTCCGGCCCCGGCTGCACCGTCCTCCATCAACCCCCTCCTCTACCACCACCACCACCGCCGCCGCCGCCACCGGGACAGAAACGCCTCTTTCTCTGCGTATTTTCACCCAGTTTAGGCCTCTTCTGGTTCCCCTCCGTGTTTCCATCTTCTTAAAAACCCCACAGCGGTAACGCAACGCACCCGACTTTCCGCGTCCGCCGCCCCCGGGCCTCGGAACGTTAGCTAGCTCCCCGCGGTGTTTACCGTCGCTTTCGTCGGTTCCCATTGTGTTTGTCTTGCCCACTGACGTTGACCTCCCCCCCCGGTTCCACGGAGCCTCGCGACCGGAACACAACCGTCTGTAACTTGTGTCTGTTGATGTTCTTCGTGGGGGGGGGGGGGTTCTTGAACCGGGTTCAGACCGTTGATGTCCGCATCATCACCGTGAAACCCCCCCACGGGGAAAGGGCAGCTGTCCGCCACTCCGTCAACTTCTCACCCACACAGAACCAGAGATATATATTTATATCTGTCACAATAAGATGGCAACAGGGCTTTGTTGTCTGCGGTTTGGGTTCGTGTTAAAAAAACAACCTTTAAAATGCCCATTTTCTGATCTATTATTGATTATTGGTGCCTTTTCTGGGGATAAACAACCCACGAAGAGCCGCTGGGTCACAACATTGACCCATAATCACATTAAATCCCTTTTTCTTTCAGCGTGAGGATGTTTACAGACGTTCTTTATGAATCTAAACCAGTAAAGCCACTCACATAAAGTGTCACAAACCAGGACAGCTCATCAGACGACTGATTTGTTATAATGTTCCTTGAAACAAGGAGCCTCTACATTTGTAATTCAAAGATCTGATTAATGTCAAAGGTTAAATCTGTCTTTTTCTCCACTGGTCAAAAAACCCATTAACATCTGGCTTTTTGTCTGCAATGGATATAATCGGCCTTCACCTCTGGGTCAAACGACTCTGCTGTGGACAGGGGTTTTTTATCGGTAGTGATGGACACGAGACACTGGGGGGGGGACGCGCTAATTTGGCATCAAACGTGATGCACGTGGGGGGAAAAGCAGAAAGGGTAAATCCTCTGCCGGTAATGGAAAAGCAGTCAACAGCCTTTGTTAGTGTAGAAAAAAACATGTACACGTAACAACCCACTAACACCAGCAAACATCTGGCTTTTGTCTGCAATGGGAATGGAAGCAATCGGCCTTCACTCCGGGGTCAAATGATTCTGCAGTAGACCGTTAACAGTCCGATAAGTAGCAATGGCATTTTCGGTGCATTTGTGCTGTCGAATATGTCGCAGTTGCGGAATAAACGTAACAGAAAACTCCTACTGACAATGGGGAAGACGCTTAACGCCTTTTTGTAGCACATTGACTTAAAACCCACTCCTGCTAATTTTGTTGTAAAAGAGGTTTTTAACAAACATCTTTTTTAACATCAGCACACACTTTGCCTATCCACACCCCACACACCCTTTTCCTGCGGCCATGATGAGTTTGATCTGACACCGTCTTTACTTGCCGTTCGCTTTCCCAGGGCCCACGATGTCCAGCGAAGTGCAGAGACCGGATGACAGCCCCAGCACCAGCGGGGGAAGCTCGGATATCGAACAAAGGGAGTCGGTACCTGAGCAGGAGCGAGAGCAGGCACAGCCCAAAAAGAAGGAGACCAAGATCTCGAGTAAAACCGCTGCTAAACTTTCAACTAGTGCCAAGAGGTAAAGAGAAAGAATACCAAAGCCTGAATCTGGCGCTGGAGAGAAGCGTTTACACAGGAGTTGTTAAACTAAAGGCCTCTCCCCTTGTGCCTTGGGGGTGTTAACGTTATGTTAAAAAACACTATAGACCTGCAGACATTGTCCTTTCAAACATCCACACTATTCAGTGCGACAGTAAACCCACAGACTGGAGGTTACTCACGCAGCTCGGGCACTGGACTGTCATTTGGAAGAGATATTCCCCATTCCAGCCTTTTTGTTTGAACAGGTTTGCCTCGTGCTCTGCAGCACTCCCTCCCTCCCTCTCCTCCTCCTTCGCCAACACCACCACCACCACCACCACCAACACTTACCTCCAACCAGTCTTAGCACTTGTTCCCAAAAAAGACAGGCAATGACAGAATTATGCAACCAGTTGAGCGAAAGGGTTGGCTGAGGCCGCGGAGGCTTTTTATAACGACGACTGATGTTTTTGAACATCTCCCGTTTTGTACGTCTGAGCTTCACTTAAAAAGAAGCCTCTTTGAGTCCCTGCAGCTCAACGGGCTGCAGCACGGAGAGGCTCCACGCTTTGGTCTGAAGTGCCTTAGTGTTGATGCGAATGTGAGTTTCGAGGCAGCGTTTTGGACTCATTCGCCCTTCGCTGCCTGAATCATCATATTTGCATCGTTACCTGGCTGCAAAAAAAAAAATCAAAGCTAATGTTTTTAGGTCGCTTTCAATCAGGCAGATAAAGCAACGTGAACTCTTCCTTGACATCATTTTTTATTACATATAAGCCTTTCATATGGACAGCACACTCAAAACACGACACCCACTCACGCTACTGGTGGTGCACATGGTTCAAGATCAGATTATAGGAATAGAAACATTTACTCCGCACACGGGAAATTGCTCTTTCAGTTTTTATCCTCTGTCTATTTCCCTTTTCTAAACATAGATTTTTAACTCTCTTCCAGGATTCAGAAAGAGCTTGCAGAAATCACACTAGACCCCCCTCCCAACTGCAGGTAAGGAGGTGTTGTCTTTTTAAAACCATTTCTCAAATAACTCATAAGCCTGTGTGTGTGTGTGTGTGTGTGTGTGTGTGTGTGTGTGTGTGTGTGTGTGTGTGTGTGTGTGTGTGTGTGTGTGTGTGTGTGTGTGTGTGTGTGTGTGTGTGTGTGTGTGTGTGTGTAGATGCTGAAGCTGTGAGCAGAAATCTGGCTCCTTTTCAAGGTTTCTTGTCTGTGTAAAAAAAGGAAGGCTGAGCTGTGATGCATTTTTTTGTTCCTGTTCCCATAAAGCCGTTGTTTGTGTGTGTTTTTTTTGTTTGAGATGGTAATCTCAGGTGAATTAGTGCGAGCGTAGCCCATTGTGGCGCGGCTGTTGCTGCATACTGCACACTGCAACCACTTGTTGGAAACGCAGCCCTTCACATCACAGTGTTATGGTCGCACTGAAATGGTGGGAAATGAGAGGTAGTGTTACTTTAAAAGACCTTTTTTTGATTCTCGTGTGGTTTCCCCCCCCACCCACCCCCCTCGCTCTCCTGGGGATTTACCACAGACAATGGTTATTGTCTGCTACTGCCGCAGCCCCTTTGAGGAAGAGATATGGTCGCGGGCGAGTGGCATACCACATGTGCATCAGTCTCTCTTGACATGACAAAAGCCGTGTCTTTTGGGACGTGGGGCAGGAGCTGGCTTTTATTACCCTAAATAACACAAAGTGACTTTGACCAAGGCTCTGTATATTACAGCACGTTAATTACTCTCTGAATCAGCAACTTAAGAAGGAAGATGGAAGCCAATCTTTTGCGCAATTGAGGACACTGGTGGGAGATGCTGATGTTCACTGATCGTTTTGGTTTTGGCCGTATTCGCTCATCGGCACCTGCTTAAAATGATTGAGGTAAAAAACGGCTTTGTGTGACTCATCTGGCGATTTGGAATTACTACACCCCAGACAGCCTTGTTTATTGCATGAATTAATCACCCCTGCTGGGTCTCATCAGAACCACACCATCATTAACGATAAACATTGAGCTAACCTTTTCATTCCAGCTCGCAGCCCAGTTTTGTTATTGTACCGGAGGCTAAAAGAGATGTTGTTTTCCTCGAGGGACCCCCCCCCCCCCCCCCCGAAAAAACTAGGTTGGCTCACATGAAGGATTTAGCTGGAGGACACGAGTAAGTCATTTGAAAGTAAAATAATCGCTAGCGGAAATTTCACAGTCATCTTCTTAGTGGGGAACTAGTTGCCTGGGAAACAATTAAGCTTCTTCAAGATAATCCTCTTCTGTGTGTGTGTGTGTGTGTTCCTTTTTTATGCCGCAAAATGATATCAAAATCTAATAATGCGTTTTCTGTGAAGCACCCAAACAGATTAGCCGTCTGCTAACAATGAAGAAAGAGGGAGGGGGGGGGGTTCAGATGCGTCAGCCACCAAATTTCTCATGCAAAAAACGATCACAGCACCATTTACATTCTCGCATGAATGAGCGCACACCGCAGAGCCACTGCCGTCATTTGTATGCCACACGCTTCTCGCTCTCGGCCAGGTTAGCCTGAAAGGTTATTCATTTCATTCCCGGGCAACAAATGCAGTCACAGGCTGTTGCCCCCCCCCCTCAGGAGGCCAGCAGAGAGTTGTGTTAAAGAGATTCACTCCGTTACGTTCAGCAAACGCGGCGCTGAGAGCCCAGTTGATGTATGTCATCCAGACTGTCTCTTTGGCCCGAGGAGCCCCCGCAGACTCCCTCGCCACTTTGTCCCGGTCGGAGAGAATGTGCCTTCCTCATCACATAGTTAAAAACTGCAGTCTCCTTCGTATCACCTACAGTCTCCTCAGCCGAGCCTCCGGGGCTGTGGTGGGGGTTCATGCTGCATTTCTCTCTCTGTAAAATGGAGAACGCTGCTCTGTGTCTTTCCACGTGGATTTGTGATGAGAGGCAGAATTTAGCCTTTAACGCCTCAGAAGTGTTGAGAGCCTGATTTGGCGAAACGTCTGTGGCTGGAGGTGCCCGTGTCATTGCCCTCAAATTCAGCTAAAAGCACAAACTGTTGGTACAATAACCCTTTTGTGTAGATGAATCTACACCCTGTGGAGTTTAAGTCGTTTTGAAGAATCAATTTTTATACAGTGTGAACCAAACGTCGTTGTACTTTTACTGCTCTGTCCCTACTTGGAAAAACAGCAGCGAGTATTTGAATTTGTCTCCTGCTTTATCTCACTCTCAGCTTTGTGACAGCTCGCTTGTCACCTTGGCAGTTGTCATACATTAAACCAACAGGAACATGCTGAAGCCCAAGAGGATTTGACATGGCAATTATTCTCACTGTCATACCCTTCAAGTTAGATGCAGGCAGCTTGTGCACATATTGATGCAAATGAAGCCGCTTCTGAAGGGAAACACTGTTTTCCTGCCCGTACGTTGCACAAATATTGCAATGGTCTCGCTGGGAATTGAAATTTGATTGGATGCAGTGAGAAAAGGGGGAAACATGAAAGGTTTTTGAGTATCACTAGATTCTGTGTAAATCATCATCTGTCTGTGGAGCAGTGATGTGTCTCTGCTTTGATATGGATGAAGAACCCACGTGGTGTTTTAGTTTAGAGCATTGTCTCCGATAATCAAGTACCTGTGAGAAAGGTCACCTGGTTTAGACTCATCTTCATAATGTTGTAATGATACATTATCTATGTAGAAGCTGTAGTTTGACTTCCTGCCATTTTACCTGCAACTCTTGAGTTTTGTCACTCTTAGTTTTTGTCTGATCATTTTACTAATTAATCAGTTAATTGGTAAATGTTATGAAACAGTGAGAAATTGTTTGTTGGTGGCGACTGTGTGAATTCTGTACACGTTTCTTACCTGACAGTCCAAAACCTTAAGATATTTAGCTTCCTGTCAAATGGGAACGAAATCCCATCATATTTGAGAAGCCGGAACCAGAAAACCAACCGCTGCAGCTCTACATTTTGTTCCTTTATTTATAATCTTATTTAGCTGATTATTTCTCAATTAATACACGTATCTATTTGACTATAAACTTCCAAAGCTCAAAGCATGAGGGGATGTTTTTGTCTTTCCAAAATCGTCAGATATTCTGTTGACAATAATATAAAACACAGAAAATATAGATTTGTTCTTTCAGCTTTATCTGACATAATTCAACGTTTGAGCTTTAGCTGAATTACTAAAAATATCACATCTGGCAATAGGATCAGTGTGGTGATTTGTAAACTGAACTCTGTATCACACTGAATCCAATCCCAGCTTTGCAATGTATTCCTCCTCTACTCTGATTTATTCATGTCATTGAAGTATTTCCTCTCTGCCTCTCAGTTTATCTTCCAATACTCATTATATTTCCCTGCCACTGAATCAAAACTGATTTTGTTTTAAGCAGTTTTTGTTGTTGCCCACCACCGTTGTGAGTCGTTATTCTTCTTCGTGGTTATGTTCGATCTGCTGCCAACGACATTTCAAGGATAAATCCAAACGATTGTTCAAATATCACCTGCTGCTGAAGTGCTTTGCAGTTCTCAACCACTGTGCAGTTTGATGCCTTTTTCTTTTTCACGGATGGACAAACAAACATTACATCTACCACAGAGAACGATGTTCAGCTGCCTAAAACATAACGGTAAATGTCAGGGTTTGTTGTCAACCCACGTGAACCCAGAGCTGCTGTTGTTCACTGATGTTCAGCCGTCACAGCAGAATTATCTCCAGCAGAAGAGGCGCCGGCTTCTCCTCCTGAGGCAGCTCAAACTGTTTTAAATGTAATGCAGCCGCAGCCCAGGGTGCATTTCGAGTAGCAAGTTCACCCCTTTGCTCTGTCAGGTTGTCACAAGTCATACTGGGAAATGTAAGAAACCGCTAACTGAAGTAGATGTAGATCAGGCTGAGGGAGCATTGATACAGCAAACGAGTAATTTGCAATCTGTTATGGTAGAATATCTCCTGTAGTGATCTGAGCATCACAAACTGAAAGTGCTTTGCCTGTGTTTAAATATGCAGACTTCTGTACTGCAGGGTTGGTGCCTCTGATTTAGTTTGATAACTGCAACATGGAAATAAGGTCCTTGTATGATGAAGAAAAATATATAAGATATCTTGTATAAAACTAAGTCATTTTAGCATCTTAGTGTCTCTTTGTCATATGTGATAGGACATTAAATATCTTTGGACATATGAAGATGTCACCAAGGGCTGAAGGACATTTTCTACCATTGTCTAAAACAGTCTTTAGTTTCAGCGCCAGTTAGCGAATTGCCACTTGATTACAGCATCAGCTGATCAAATGTCAATCCTCTTTTAGCACAGCTGTATTTCACGGCCGGTCTTTGGAACCAATTTGCCTTCTGAGGTCCCTGAATTTTCCCAGTGTGTTGAAATGCCTCCACGATGCCCAAAACAGAGCTGTCACTCCCTGATGATATCATGCAAGGGAAACGGTCTTTTCCCGAGACACACACACACACAGCTGGTCAGTCCATCACATGCTCCCTGGCTTCAAGCATTAATATGAATATGTAACTCTGTCATCATCATCCAGTCTCACCAGGAATGGAGGCTCTCCTCATTGTAGGTTCTGCCCTCTAATTCTCTTCTCGCTGATGGGATCATCTTCATGTCGGTGATGGCTGCACAGTTTTATACTGAGCCTCTGGGGGATTATGTGCGAGTGACACACCCAGCTTCATTTCTCACAGCGTTACCATTAAGCAATATTCAATATTCATGAGGAGGCGTGGGGGCGGGGCTGGAGGAAAGGAGGAATTAACTGGAGGAATACCTCCCGGGTATTTGAATTGATCACTGTACTGGACGTGGCGTCTTTAATGGATTGTCAGTGGTCAGATCTTTGGGGTGTGATGTCAATTCAAGCGAGTAAAAACAATGACGACTACATTTAACCTTGGATGAATCAGCTCTAATGAATCGCTTGTTCCATTATTGCCGTCTTTATAAATATTGATGAATTATGGACGCAGGCGTGTTCCTGACCTTGTAGAGAAGGTTCTGTCAGTTCACTGCAGAATCTGAGAACCTTCATGAAGGAACTAACCTCAGAATCTGAATCGCTGCTTTAACTTAAAAGAATAAATAGATAAGTTGATGCTTACATTTGTACAAGGCAGGGTCACAGTCTAATAAAGGGGTTTGGAGAAAATCATACCTTTTTGGGTATGATTTTGATAAAAGACCGTTTTAAAGACTAGTCTTTGGAAACGACTTCAAACCTCAGCTGGTTTATTTGCCAACATGCACTGTACATGTAAATTGCAGGTACATATTAAAGTGCTCTCGCATGGACCAGAAGGCAGAGAGAAAAATGCTATCTGGAAAACGTCTTCCCCCGAAGATAGATAAAGATGTCTCGTACTGGAGCAGAAGGATGTTACAGCATACAGATGGATGGTGCCAGACTGGGTTGTGGTGATTTGTTATGGCCACCGTTCTCCTAGTGCACCTATGAAACATCTGCTGAAAATAATTTTCTTCCCCGGCAAACCAATCTGCCCTCATTATTTTTTTTTCTCCTCTCACAAAGTTTTGAGTGGAAAAGAAATAAAGTCGCCCCTATAGAGCGAGAGCAGCATATGCTCTCGCTCTGACAGCGGCCTGAGTTTAATTTATCCTTAATGTTTTCCACTGCGGCACTTGTTTGACAGCGAACACGGCCTGCCTTGATTCATGTGTGTCATTGAATTCTCAATGTCCTCATTTGTGAGGTAGTTTTCTGGCAAACATTTGTCCACAATGTTATTAATGGGTTTGTGGGGAAGCCGAGCATGAAGCGCAGCGTGTGGACATTTTGTTGTTGGGGTGCTGCCTCCGCAGAACCGGTTTCTCAGAAGCGGTTCAGCTCGTTGGCAATGACTGAATGATAATGTGAACGCAAACAGAAGAATCTTCTGGCAAGCGAACAAATACAGTAACTGGAAAGTAAACAATTGCTCTGAGATCCCATTACCCCTGTGACTGGGATCTTAAAACCTAATGGATTTGCCCCGTGGAGTCACAAATCATGCTGTTGCTCCTGCCAAGAACATTTAAAGTATCTTGATAATATATTTGCGGTCTGGGGAAACGAAATGTTAACACTCTTAATATTCTGTTAAATGGTGAAATGAACAATAACCAGTGAATACAAATTCCTCTCTGCTGATTTGTTTAACTCGCAGCTTAAAACCCTTGTTCTGTTTCTCTACCTGCTAAACCTCAGGGCTAATTCGGTGTCATGGGAATAGACCAGCAGAGTATGAGGCTCCACAGCAGATCTGGCAGCTCAGCTTGTTCTGATCACTGACCTTTTGGTAATAAGTCCAATCCCTCGGCCACAGGGCCAAATGGCTGCCCAGAGTGCTTTTGTGGAGGGAGCAGGGAGGCTGAAGAGACTGCCTCTAATTATGGCTGAATACATGTTTGGTGAAAGGCTGTGAAATTAAAAAATATTAACATTGAACTCTTGACTAATTTGGTTGTTAAACTGCAAGAGGCTGCACTTTTTGTCTTGGAGGCAAATCTGTTTTCTATCCACGATTTCCTGGGAGTGCCTGGCCTGCGAAGCTGATTTACATGTCAGCACAAATTCTAACTTATTCTATTCAAGCAAAGCTAATGTTTATAATTACCCCTCAACAGACACACGCACGCACACACACACACACACACACACACACACACACACACTTCTTTTACTTTTTATGTTGCAGAAAATATTAAGAAAAGCGACTGCACACTGCCACATCAGCCATGAGTTAATATTTAGGACAATGTGTTGTGTAAGTGCTTATTTTGTGCTTTGTGTGTTATTTTGAAATTGGTTTAGTTTGAGGGTCATGAGGACATGAGACGTACTATTTCATTATTACTATTAGTTGTTGTGTCATCCTTCACCCTGGGTGCACAGCGAGGCTTTGTGGGCTAAGTGATATTTTTTACGACTCATGATGTTGTGCTGTTTCCTTTATGCAGTGCCTGTGTATTATGGTAATGATATATGCTCTGCATTATTCATTATTAGCCACGGGCAAACATTTGCACTGCATCAGACTCTGTCTGCAGCAGCAGCAGCAGCTCAGATGCGGAGAACAAAAATGCTTACCGCACCAAAACCCTCTGTTGTACCTCAGAAGAATCTCACAGAATTAAAGACGAAGGCCGCGGATAATAAACAGAGCTTCTTATTTATAGCTTTGTTAACGTGACTTTAAACCCCCGGTGAGGACAAACTTCCTGAGTTAAAGGCCAGTGATTGAAACATCTCTTTTCTAAGTATACTTCCTCAGTTCAATACTGACTGCTGTTTGGATTGATTGAGCCCAGCAGCACACGGGGTCGCCTTCCTGTGCGAATAATATTGTTATCCCCTTCGACTTGGAACGCATGCAGCCAGCTACTCAAGCGTTTCCCCTGTCGCTGGATGAGCCGTCCGGGCAGTAATTGCAGTATTCATTGTACAGATGAACAATAAAGGGCTTGATTAAAAAACAAACCATGTCATTTGAGACAATAAAGACGAGAGAACAGAGGAAGGAGGTGTCACCTCGTCTGTTGAGCTGCACAGTAATTGGTCTTGGAGCTCTTTCACGGTCGGGGGGGTAGAGAAGATTGCTTCATTAAAGTTCCTCTTCTGATAACCGCAGCAGCCACACTGATATAAAAAAAAAAAAAAGAGGATCTTAACTGAATGACGGCGCCATTAGGAAAGAGCACCTGTGGGGAATGAAGTGGAATAGCGAAATAATGCCGATAATGGCTTTATTTGTGCTTTGCGGTATTCACACGCTCCAAAACATTCTGATTCACATTCAATTATTGGTTTACTTCACTGTTTTATTTATCAGGCCCTCGAGCAGCTTCTGGCTCAGGTGGCTTTTTACCTGCTCATTGTGTGACAAGCTGCATTAGAGACCTGCTGCTTCCGTGTGCGCTGATACCGTTGAAGTGTTTCCACCCTGAACAATGTTCCGTGATTATGATTGAATGTTTGGTTTTCTGACCGTTTTGTGCCGTTTATATCAAAGTGATATTTTACATGAAACCTAATCTGGTGAGTATTAGAGTCTCAGCCCCTTTTAGACTCGGTGTGTTTCTCCTTTTTTAATGGAGCTCACCAGCTGTGGTCAGCTTGGATCCATGCTGGTTACAGTGGATTCCCCACCAGTTTGTATGGTGGTTAAAGAAAGAATCCATAGAAACTTTTCATACCACTGCTGTAGCCACTGTCCATTGCTCAAACATACTTGGAATATATTACGCTCGGTTTGTTCCTAACAGTCATAATTTCACCCCATAAATAACGAGATGCATGACTTGCCAATTCTTTGAAATTGAATGAATGCTTCTTCAGTTTTCCGAGAAATAAGGTAGAACGACATTATACATCATGTTCTTAGTAGTTTCCTGCATAAGGCCTGAAACGTCTCTTTATAATCAACACCAGGAGAACTTCTCACGTGGCTGTGGGTTGCATGTGTTGGATTTATATAACCCAACTACAAATAATTGAACGTCGCCCGCGTATTGTTTTAATCGAGGATGATGAAACCTACACTGCTCCTCTGGATCTGCTCTCCGTGCTTAGGACAGCCTGGCACAAACACAGCGAGCGAGAGAGGAGGCAGGACTTGTCTTTGAAACCCCCCCAGTGAACTTTAGAGCTGCTTCTCTTGCAGTGCTTTGCCACCACACAGTCATTTAAGCACACACTGTTTGTTCCTGTTGTTTCCCTGTAGCTGTGGTCTCACATTCTTTAGTTGTGGTTGCTTTCAGTGTTTACTTTGATGTTGGAACTCCAACTGTCATTTAAAAGAAAACATATTCTGCTCTTTTTTAGTTTCCTAGTTTTAATTTGTGTTATTACTTGAAGGTTTGCATGCGCTAATGTTTCTCATACCGTCCGTTGCTGGAGCTCCTCTTTTCAGCCTCTGTCTGAAATGCTCCTGTGTCTTTAAGACCCCTTCCTGCTTTAGCCATAGTCTGCTCTGATTGGCCAGCTGGCCCACTCTGTGGTGATGGCTTTACCTTGCTTTGTTAGCTGTGCATTATGCAAATGTGAGGCATTGTGATGTCTGACGAGGTGTTTCCCCGAGCTTCAGTGTTTTCTGTGCAGAGAGGAGCTCTCTTTACCGCAGAGTTTAGAATTGTTTTGCCCTCCAGACCTTTTACAGTAGCTCAAAAACTAGAGAACAACTGAACAAACATCATATGTCTCATTTAAACCTGCTGTGTTTCTGAATGAATGGATTTTGAGGATTGTTGGACATGTTTCTTATAAAGGAAGTGGGGAAACCCCCCTTTTAAACCCTTTAAATGTAATTAAAGAAGATCAATTTACCCTACTTTATGAATTCACCTGTGAGAGGCACAGGCCAATCTCACAACTTCATCTCTTTCATCAACTTGACCTGAGCCCCAGTGTCTGTGGGAATTGTCTCTCCATGACAGTAACCATGAGATAGGTTGGTGATTTTGTGGAGATTAGCTCAGCTGTCGTGCTGCAAGATAAAGATTATCTTTCGGCATTGGCACCAATCTACAGATTGCCCTGTCTATGAAATAAGGCAATGCGAGTGATTAAATGGACAGAGGACGTCCTCCTCTATACTGCATTGTATCATGGGAAGGAAAGGTCATTCAATATATATGGAAATCATTACTGCCGTCTGTGATTGCAAGGCACAGCTTATATAGTTTTCAGGAACTGAGAACGAAAGGTAGAAATGACCAAGTCGGTCTGTGTTACAGTGTCGTCTTTATATTCCGTGGAGAAACTGTTTTTTTAATCCCCCTCCTCTGAAAAACGGTCTCAGTGGAGTCCCCTGGGTTTCAAAGCGTCCAATCTCTCTCAGCCTTGTGAGCAGTGATGAGGGCTTTTTGTTGAGGTGAAGAAACAAGGTCAGTGTGAGATGCAATTACCCCCCCCCCCCCCCCTCACAGGCACCAGAAACATGACTTTATGACGGACTCGTGCTGGCGATACAAGCTGTTGTACAGCTGTTATTTCTATTAAGAATAACAAACTTCACAAGGAAGAATAAACCGAGCAGAGAGAAGGCATTGGGGATCTGTGGTCGTGCACTACTTTGGAGCTCAGTTGTGGAGGAAGCAGCCCAGCTGTAAGAGTGGGTTTCGACATGAGTGTAATGTCAGAGGACAGGGCAATGGCAAGATTCTCACGGACACCCGCTCACTAATGTATCCCCGACCCCTGAAACAAATGACCCAAATACTCAGTGAATCAAGACGTTTGGCTGACAGAGCACTGCAGATGTAGTGTTGCTTACACAGAGGTTGTTATTATTGCAGCTTACAACAAAGCCGATAAGGAGCGGTGTTACAGCAGTTGGCGTCATGTGTTTGTGCGAGGGAGATCTGTGTGCTCGAACAGATGAGTGACCTGGGATATTTATCTGGGTGTTGCTCTTAGTCGAGAGCTGGGTGTTAAGATTGTTGTTGGTTAGTTCTTCTTAACTCCCTCATTGACCTCAAATTGATTCGGTAACACCGGGTTTTAGAAAATACCAAGTAGGAGCTTGCAGCCATGCACGACGAGACAGAACCTCGACATGGAGAAATGAGCCTGTTGGTTTAAATCAGGGCAATGTGATCTTTGCACAGACGCAGTTTCTGCGTCTATATTTGCAAATTAGAAAACAAAACGATGCAGAAAAGATGAACTCATTCTATATATGTGGTTCTATTTGTGTTTAGGGTTGAACTATAATTTATCATTTGCCTCTAAACAGCCATATTAGTCGGGCTCTACTGCAAAATATGCTGTAGCGCTATTTCACCAGGGTCGAGGAAACATAAGCCATTAAATCCTGACATTAAACGTGCATTAATTAAACCCTGGTGAAGGCGATCTTGTGCACACATTCACTGACACTGCGAAGCTACAGATGACTCGCTGCGGCTCCATGCCAGCTCCTCGCCATGGTCACACCGCTCACCTCTCTCAAAAATTAATGGCCGAGTGAGAGACTGTCGGATCCTGAATGAGCTGGCCCTCAACCAGATGCAACAAAGCACCACAGGAACGCCCAAGCCAGTGGGGGGAGGAGGATCTCCGAGCAACAGCCAGTGGTGGCATGCACATTCAGCTATTGACTTAGCCTTTATTCGGAGCCCTTGTGCGGTTGTCAGATCCCCTCCAGCAATCTCTGTGCGGAGCGAGGACCTCTGCCATGCCTGCTCATCTCTGTCTTTCCCTCATGTCTCAAGTTATCATCGCTGCTACAAACTCATCAGCCTCAAAGGAAGTGAGCATCTGCTTCTGTTCGAGATGTTTTGAAAATGGAATCGCCGGCTCGCCCTTTCACTACGGTGTCAGATAAGCTTTTGAAAAGTCGAGCGATAATGGAAGTGTTACCTTGAGGTGTGGGTAGCACATACAATGTGTGAAATGTAAGCACAGGTTTCACACAGGAAAGATTGCCTGGAGCAAGGAAAATAAGCCCCATCTGTATGGCTCTGTCAGCAGCAGGGAGTAATAATGGAGTTAAAGAGTGATCAGGTTCAGTCATCAGCCACATCTATCAATCTAACGATCAATCATTCGGACTCACGCCACCTAATTACAAGCCAAGAAATGACTTGTAATCAGAAGCCACATCGACTCGTGAGTAGAGGCAGGTTATACACAAAATAAACGAGTTTGTATGACAAGTCATTTGACCACAGCTGAAGGCAAAAAGTGTTCATGGTTCTGTTGAACCTGCTGTCAAAGAGAGGGACGACTATTTAAATGCTGGGTTTACAGTGTACACTTGAAAGCGGTTCTGCCTTAAAGGCTTGTTCCTCTAATTTGTTGGTAAAAAGTGTCAAAAGTGAGGGTGTGAAAACATTTGTATTAAAGCATATGATCGGCCACTGAAGCAAGACATGTATTGATGCCATAATTAGACAAATTTAGCAGTTAGTAGAACCCTTGTGACTATTTGTCAGCAGATAATTTTTTCAGTTAAGGTCAGCCCCTCGTTATGGCCATTTAATGGGGCAGAGGTTTGGCAGCTGGATCATCTTTGTGCCACTTTCCGTTAAACCAGAGCATGAAAAGTGTCTGAACCCTCTGCTCCAGTTTACCTTCTGTTAAATAACACAACAGGCAAACTGCTGGAGCAGCTGAATACGAGCGGCAGTTTATAACGTGACTCTCCCTCACTTCATATTGTTATGACAGACTTTCCAAGCACAAGCTTCTGGCTATCAGATGTCAACATCTGTCTGTGTGTGCTTCAGAATCCTTGTGTGTCTGCCAGAACAAATACAACCAGTGCTGTTAATACCCTCCTAATGTAACTTGCTGATATGTTTAATGAGAACATTATCTTTCAACCTCTTGTCTGACATCTGTGTCCTTTGTACGACAAGAAGTCTCCATTTGTGTGTCGGAAGTTATCAATTACTGCAGTGCCACTTTAAGTTTTACTTTTACAGAAATTAAGTGCGTGTCTCATTCCAGTGCAGACACAACGTCCAGCATTGTCCCTGTGTCTGCTTTGTCATTTCATTTTCAATCTGACAGGAAATATCCGAGCTTGTCTTTGTGCCTGAAACAACAGGAGTCCAGATTTGCATGTATTCTGAAGTAATTCCCTGGAGAAGAAGAAATCATAATTAGCTAATTAAAGAAGGCTTAAGAGAGGGCCAGTGTGAAAGAGTGGCAAAGTAGATTAGTGGAAATTTGCATGTGCTGATACTGAAAATGCAGGAAAAATGTCTGATGTTTCATTTCTATTTACGGAGGATGATCTATTGTCGAGGCCGCGCTCGGAACCAGATGCTGCTTTTTTTAACAGTTTGTTGTTTGAGGGTGTCTCACAAGTCGCTTTCAGAAACTCTCTGTCTCATTGTTGGTTTTATCCCTCAGTTAAAAGTGAGCAGTGATATCCCAGCCTCGAGTGAAAGCCTGCGCTGCTGCAGTTCACACACACACACACACACACACACACACACACACACACACACACACACACACACACACACACACACACACACACACACTTGTGAGCACATCTGCCAGCAGCTAAGGGCTGGTGTTGAACACAATCCCTGGTAATTACATGAAATCGGAGGGATTGTTCATTGTCTCGAGCTTTGTGATCTGGACATTGTCCCCGTCTCCTCCTGGCTCCGTGCCAACTCAGGGTCTTACCACTAACAACAGTTGGGGGGAGGGAACCCTTAATATGGAAATGGCATTAATTACTGGGCCTATACAACAGATGTGACCTTCAGCCTCCACTCGGCATAAATACTCATCTCATGAAACAACAACAAAAACCACGGGCTCAAGTATAAGACAATATTTGCAGTGTTTGCTATTTCTTTTTATGCAGATGAGGGTTTTCTTATTATGCAAAAGCTTTTTAACAAAAATATATAAACGTGGATGAAGCCTTTGCAACAGTCCAACAGCCGTGTAATGACACAATGCAAAGGGCTGAGTGTGTGCGGCGCAGTTGCTTCAAACGCTGTTAGATATTAAATGGGATCCGTTAAATCCAGATTAAGTCGAATCTACGAGGGATTTAGAAATGGGACAATTAGGTAGGAAGTTGTAATTGTATAAATCTAGCAAAACCCCTATAGTGACCATTTGTCAGCCGAGGATTCAAGGACAGCCCTTTCAATTCATGATGGACATGTTGGAACAAAGAATACTGGCTCAGGTATCAAATCATTTTTGCAGTGTTTGATATCTTTTTATGCAGAATGATTTCTTATTATGCAAAAAGGTGTTCCAGTCACACTCTTGCACTGGCTCACCGGTGCTTGTCAGTGTGTCAGAAATGCTTTGGTAACTCAACTCCCTGTTGCAGATAATCAAATTTTCCAATCACACATTTCACACACCTCCACGGCTTCATCAATCCCCACATCTTCATCATTAACTTGTCAGAAACCAGCATTTACCACCTCAGCGGCTGATTTCCCCCCAAAGTGTCTGTCGGCCATCGGGCAGTTTACCAGGCTGCAGATTCCACTGAGCTCTGCTGATTATCATATTAACACATCTTTTGTGCTTCAATGTCCTAGTGCTGGCCCCAAAGGAGACAACATCTATGAGTGGAGGTCGACCATCCTGGGACCCCCGGGCTCCGTGTACGAGGGAGGCGTCTTCTTCCTGGACATCGCCTTCACGCCAGACTACCCCTTCAAACCCCCCAAGGTCAGGAGATGTTGCTGATAACATATTTGTATGCGGTTATATCTGCTTTCTATTTAGACATATATATATTTATATGGCTTTCTACACAGGATCTGGAAAGCCTGGGAAATTGTGGTGAAAATATCTGGGTCATTTAATGAAAATGTAAGAAGAATGTAAGATTGGCCTGTAGAGATACACACAGTATAGTCACACACAGTTTCTGTAAGTCACAATATGCATGTGTTGTGCAGGATAATCAGCAGTTATGAATATGACCTCGCTGCTGTTTGCTTGATCAGACTCTAATGTTCAGGATGTGTTGTTCAAAGAAGTTCCAGTCGGGTTGAGTATGATTCAAAACACCAGGATAATCCTGATCCCTTCAGAATTGTGGATTTAGACGGATTACAGGAGCAGAATGTGATAGAAAATTGGTCAAATAATACAACATCGGTATCATGTAGTGTGATTACATGTATTTAGATTTGTGTTACTGTGATTAAGTAGAAGAAATAGACATTAGTTCGCCCTTAGTAAAGTAAAAGAATAATCCGCCTGATAGCCGAAGGACAAAAGTAGTATCTTTGAAACGCTCATATCTCACTTTATATTAATCACCATGACACGGTCCTCAGAGTTGACCCCGTCCGTCTCTCGGAGAGGACGCTGGAGGCCGTTTTTGGGGTCTTCTTCAGGCTCGTAGACGTCATCGCAGAGGGACTTTGTGCCTGTTGGCGATGCTGAGCAGGACAATACAAACACGTTTTCTGTTGCCCTTTCCCTGTGCTTCCTCTCGAAAGTAGTTAAGCTATGCAAAGCACCTCAGCTACACATCTTGTTTTTCAAAGAGCGTCGCTGGAGCACGTCTGCCCAGGTGTGTTGGCTGCAGGGAAAAGGTCAAACGAGGAGAATGAGAAAGTTTGAACTGTTGTAGTTTTCTGTGTCTTCAAAGAAAAACACTTAAAGAGGCCTCACACTGGTTTCACTACACTGCTGGTCCTCAGAGTTATCCAGTCCAATGCCGCTTTGAAAAACCGATACCAGTAAGATGGATAACGTGATCCTGGATAGTAAAACATAGGAGTCTAGATTTTTCAAATTTGAAATCAAATCTTGTTGTCTTTCCAAGTTGACATCTCCGTCAGTGTCTCCCATGTTCATGGCTCCTCTTTTCCATTCAGAGACGTGTGTATTCTTCCAGTTTCACGTCGGTTGCTTGTTAGAAACGCCATCAAGTCCAGCACAGACATGTTGTGTTATTTACCACAAAAAAGCCTATAATCCCCGAATAAAATTTAGTTTGTATTATTTAGCTTTTTTCGGTTGTCAAATCCAATTGCTTTTCTGTGACCCAGTTCTCCGTAGATTAATGGATGGACAGATGCAGTGTGACTGTTGTGCATGTTGATGAGAGGAACGAGGAATCAATTGAACTGTCATAGGAAGAGAATGGAGCTTTAAACGTCGCCCTGGTGTCACGGTTGTTGAGTTAGTCCTGCAGATTTTTTTTTTTTTTGTTCACGTCTCTTGTCTGAAGATCCGTTGTGATCTGAGCTGGAAATCTGGGTCGTGCTGCATCCTGACCCGCTCGGTGCTCAGCCGGCGAACGACTCCTTGTCTTGTTTTACGCGCCGTGTTGTCTGCAGAGTACTCCAGCCACGTTGAGTGGATGTCATTATTGAACACACAGACTGTCGGGGCCAATCTCCCTTTTTTAGTTTGCACTGCACCCAATTACCCTTTCACTTGGCCTTCATCCCCCCCCCCCCCCCCTCCTCTTTCTCTCTCCCTCGCTCTCTGTTATGCACACCCCTCCTGGTGCTCGCCGCCCTCTCCTCTCCCTCGCTCTTCCTCTTTGTGCTGTGTAACCACCAGCTCTGTGTTTGACAGCAGACTCAAACAAATCCACAGGCCCTGGCCCAGCTTTCTGTTGCCAGAGGGGCTTGAGTGTTTCCGCCCCCTTCAATACCTCCTACCCCTCTGACACACTATGATCTGCAGCCAAACCCCCCCCCCCCCACACACACACACACACACACACACACACACACACACACACACACACACAGACTCCTCGGCCTGTAGCTGCCATGCACTCCCTCGCTATAGAAACGCTCCAGTGAAGCTGGGTTGCTGAATGCACTTGGGAATTTTGGAATCCAGAACCTGACTTGCTTTTAAAATCTCCAAAAAGAGAAAAACAAAAAGCCCTCTCGCTCGGCCTGGCAAGTTCGCCAGGTGGATGAGTTCCTGCTTCTGAAGCGGGGCCAGCGGAGGAGCACTGTGTCTGCAGAGGGTTATTTATAACATCCTGCTCCCGTGCAATTTTTTTTTGGGGGGGGGGGTGCCAAGGCTCATTAGAGGTTTCCTCTGGAGGGTCAGGGTCAGGAGGGGCCAGATGTTGGTGATTGGAGCAAACAGATGTCAAGCTCAAATCCAGGCCAGGGCGCAGCACATAAACACCCCTGTGCTGGGAGGGTGATTGCTTGTTGAGGGTATTTTTGTTTCCCAGGTACAGGGCTACAGGTCACATTTTGAGACTAACCACACAGCAGGGTTTACTGTGACAAGTAGAGGAATTCTTTTACAACGACAACAAAACCATTATTGTTGTGGTGCTTCGTGCTGCCCTCTGTTGGTTGATCTAGATTCAGACACATGAGAATTGGTTCAGGAGGTTTTACTGAACGTTGATGGAGTAAATGGAGCTAGAACCCTAGAAAATTGATTGATTGATAATCCCTTATTGTTTACTAGAGGTGTGTAGTTTGTCTTGCAGCTCCATAGTACACGGAAACATAAACTACACAACTCAAGACAACGCCAAACAGTATAATTCACTGAATGCAATAAAATCCCGACCCTTCACACGTATATTTCTGAAAAATGCTGAATGTCCCTCTGTGGAGAAATCAGAACACGTCCATTGTCCTGGTTCCTGATGCTGATCCCTCAGAGTTAATGTGAATAAAGGAGTGAAAGGCTCAGCTGCAGCTGTTAACTGTCGTCCACATCTGGCCTGTAATTACTCCCAGGTATAACAAGCCTCTCAACCTGGCAGGAAATGTTCAAAACTCATCTCCTGGAGTCATCCCGAGTCACATTTTATCCCGTCCATATTTTGATCTCATCTATTGTTTAACACCCTCTTATCACAGGTCATTTAAAACCCTCGTCTTAACTCTGTCGTGTCCGTGCACATCTCTCTTTTCATTCTGTGGTCATACACGTGTGACGGGGATCGTCTCCATAAAGCCGGGGTCCTGACTGTGAATCTCATTATCATTAGTTTCTTTCGATGCTGGCAGTTATGGACGCCTCATTAAAGCCTTCTAAATACTGTGTTCTGAAAAAGACAATCAGCAAACGGTTGAGTGGTTGAAGTAGCAGCTGAATTAATCTGCATGAGAGATTTGGAACAAACTCCCACTTAATGCTTCCTCGTTTAAAATAAAACCGATCAAAATGTATTTCTGTGATAATGTTTCTATTCAATTTATTGTATTCTTAACAAGGTTACAGATTTTATTGTTTTAGAATCCTTTAAAATCTAAACATGTTCAGTTTTTAAGCTAAGTTTGGTTTGGCTAATCACGAACGACTCACACTTACAGTAGTTCCGAATAAGAAGTTAAATATCATTCTCATATTTATACATTAAATATTAATCTGAAGCCACTTTTACACTGAAATCTGTTTTGCTTGTTTACACTCAACCTCATGCTGAGATATTTAGATCAATATTCATATTTACTCGTATCATGAATCAAAAAGCTTCACTTAATTCAGTAAATAATTGTTAGTGACTGTTGCAGAGCATCTAAACCACACAACCCTGGGTCCAGATGTCCTATTTACCAAGTTACTATGTTGCTGAGATTGTATTTACACCACCAGTGTCACAGAATGAATATTCTGCCTTCTTGTTATTTATTCGTATTTGTTTGTGTGCGTGCAGGTGACATTTCGCACGAGGATCTATCACTGCAACATCAACAGTCAGGGGGTGATCTGCCTGGACATCCTGAAGGACAACTGGAGCCCCGCCCTCACCATCTCCAAGGTGCTGCTGTCCATCTGCTCCCTGCTCACGGACTGTAACCCAGGTGAGGTCCTCATCCGCGTATACGAGTGGTAATATGAGACTTCTGCATCAAGTAGATCTGCGACTGAGCAGTGAGTTTCAGATCAGATTTAAATGTAATTTGTTTTCATACTCAAGTCCTCAAGTCCACAAGCAGTCAAATATATATATATATATATGAGTCTAACGGAGGTCAGCCAAGAGCAGAGAATGAACAGCCCCCCCCCCCCCCCCCCCCCCGAATCGCTCTCCAGTTGCTCGCTGCTCCTGAGGGGATTTCCTTGCTTCTAATATGATAAACTGGTCATTGATTCAGCTGAATTTGAGAGCATGTAATCAAGTCCACTGAAGGTCACCATAATAAAATGAAAGCTACATCTGTCCCCCGGGCGAAGACGCCTACAGTCGAGCAGCAGCGGCATCGCAGTGAATCTGGCGGATGGTTTTAATCAGCCGCATTGAGAGACTGTGGTTTGAAAACGGAAGGAACCCGTTGTCAGGTTTTATTCTGGTCAAACTGCTTTTCAGAAAAATGCTTGAAGCTGCAAAAGAAAATTTTGTGGGTGTAGAATCTGAGATTTAAGAAACTGTCAAAAGGGGGAAAATGCACAACTGAAAACGTTTGTCCGTACACTGAGCTGCAGATTTACCTCAGCTGTCTTCACACATGATCCCAGGAAATGTCTAAGAAATTAACTCTTAACTTAAAGTACAGTATTATCCCTTAAAGGTTTGGGTCACATAACATTTCCTGTTCTGTGAATATTCCCTCCGGCTTTCATTCCCTTCTACTGAAACATAAACGAGGGACAAATTCAAGTGAGCGTTTCCTCTTGTGCTGCGACGTCCAGCTCCAGCAGATTCACGGGTCAGAGGTCACCCCTGTTGAACTTTAAATCTGCTGGTGTTAGTTTGTCCAAAAGAAACACTGCGGCTCTGTGTCTGGAAAGAGAGAAATTATTATTCAAGCATTTTAAACAATATACTTATCACAACACCAGACGAACAAACAACAGTTTCTTTAACGGTGCAGTGTTGTTATTTATTGGAATGGGGAAGTGATGTGGTCGTGATGCACAGATCGGATCCCAGTGGGTTCAGTAACACCTCAGTAACACCTGCACTAACATCTGGTTCCTGCCACAGGTTGCATGTTACTGGTGTGATCACAACACCATTTCTGAATGTCAGCCAGTCAAACAGCCAGTCGGGCTGTTTACACCTGCATTCATCGCTATTAACAGATTCTGTGTTGTGCAGAAATACTCAAACGTGTTACAATACATAGACAAAGAATGTACATTAACTTTGTTGTACAGTATTTGCTTTGGAATATACTTACAGTGTTAAAAGTAAAAGTACTTTCTACTTCATCATTATGGCTCTGTGGTGTTTCTTCATCAGTGCTGCTGCTGCTGCTGCAGGAGGAACCAGGGTCTGATGTCACCTGCCCGCTCTGATTTGGATCAATTCACGTGTCGTTATTGACTAATCTTAAAAAACGTTTTTTATTGTTAACAAGTGAAGCTGTTGTAAAAGTGTACTGGAGCAGAAAGTACAGATATTTGAGGATGAAGTGTAGTAAAAGTGAAAAGAACCTGGAAAAGTACAAATACATGAAAAATGTCTTTTGAGTGTTTGGTTATGTTTACACATCTAATACTTTCACCAGCTTTGTCTCGTGGCAGCTTCCACTGGATCCAACAAGGATTTGATGATTGACTCACTCACTTTCTCCCTCTCTCTCTCTCTTTGTGCCTTTCAGCCGACCCCCTGGTGGGAAGCATCGCCACACAGTACCTGACCAACAGAACCGAGCATGACAGAATAGCCAAACAATGGACGAAGAGATACGCCACATAGAGTCCCTGCCACCGAGAGACCTCCCACCCCCTCCTTTACCTCCCTCGCCCGTCAGTGTACCTCTCTCTACCTCTCTCTCTCTCTCTCTCTCTCTCTCTCTCTCACCCTTAGTCTGTCAAAGCACACTCACTAAGTGCAACGGTAAAACCCGTCCCCCTCCTCCCTCTCCCTCCCTCCCCCCCAACATTTTATCTACCTTTTCTGTGTAAAACAAAAACAACAAAAAAAAAAAATCAAACAACAACAAAAAAAAAAAGTCCTCTGTTCCTTGTTGACTTGAAAGCTTCTTTTTTATACAAAGAGTAGATTGGGATTTTTATTTTCCAATATCTGAATGTTGGAAGTATTGTATTGGAGAAACAAAAAAAACAGAATATTATAATTATCATACGCATCGTCCTCCAGCTCTACAGTATGTATTCTCATTTTTCTTAGTGGCACCTGGAACAAACATGCAGAATATATGCTTTTACTTTGTTTTCCTTGTTTTTTTTCTGTATTCGTCATCCATATGTTATCTGCATGGAACAGGAAGGTTTGCGTCAATGGATCCTTCATGCTTTTTAACCTCCTCTGATTTTGTTTGTACTGTATGTATTTTTTCAAAGGCTTTTGAGGCAGACCACAAAAGTATAGGTCTGCCTGTGAAAGAGGCAGGACTTGTATATTTACTGGCTACCCGCCACCTTCTGCGATCGCAGAGTGGTTTGTTGTGCACTTGTATTACTGAAGCACCCAATAAAACACACTGTGGTTGGCTTGTGAGAAAACACCCGCTCGGCTCCTGTCTGCGATTTGTGTTACGGCGACGCTCCTCAATTATTCGGTGATCCTCCTCGGTGCCAGGCTCTCCTCACCACTGCTTTTATGCCTCACACACGCACACACACGATTATAAAACTTTACAGCTGGAAACATCATCTCAAATATAGTGTTCCTGATCCCACTCTGTATCTGCTTCACTCGGGTTTGACACATTAAAGCTGTATCTTGTCGTTTTATTACCTGTAGCTAGATGGTTTTTAAATCTGTCACACGGAAAAACATCTAAAATGACACAGACGGACAGATCTCAACTGTTGTTTAGTTTTATTTATTTATAAAGACAACACACACTAATGAACATTTGTGTAAATGTGCTGATATCGGCACAACTGGCTCATTTGTGTGCTCAGGCGATGATCTGGATCCAAAGAGTAAGATTGTGGAGTGAGAATTAACGAACTGAAGTCATCTTAATCGAATGGTTAATTCTTTAATTTAGCCATGTACACAGTCTGTAGGGACACATAGACGCATCAAATACATATCACAATAAATGTCATTATTTCTTTTAAGTATTAAGATTGATTTTTCTTTCTGAGGTCGATCAAAATGTATTCTACCTCACTGTGCAATTCATAAGCATATTGACACATTGGATTTTTGTTATATCGCTATTGTTGAAGATTATATTCCAATAATTACTGATTTTGTTTTATTAGCCCTACTTGAGCAAACAGTGTGATAAGATTTACCTGAAATGACCGAAACCATCTTTGAGAAAAGAATAACTTAACTTGAGCATTACATACAGATGTTTTGGCTTCACTTTTGGCAGCTGTCATGTCGTCCATGTGGTGATGAAGACGTGTGCACGTCGGTTTTTGGCCCTGACACAAATATCTGATCTATGACGTGTTGCCATGAAATATTTGCACAAACATTCATGATTCACACGCACAATGAATCCTTCTCTGGCTTTTCCACTTCTCCTCTGAAGTAACTCCACATCCATTTGAGGCTTTGGTTCAAATTTTTGGTTCAGTAAAAGCCAGACTCTTGTTCTTGTTAAATATTTACAGAGAAGCAACATCAGATAAACACAGAGACAAGAATCTTGGGTTACGAGATAAGAGCTGCACCGACGTGCCTCGATGCATTAAACATACCTGCGCGTGCCGTTTGTACATATGCAAACATACCTCGGAAAATAAAACTAACTTCTTCTGACATCTCAGACTAAATTTTAACATGTTCTGCCTCTGCCCTTTGTTCTGAATAAATCATATCCAACTGAGGAAGTAATGAATGTCTTTGAGGGAACACACAGAGTGCCGGTTCCTTCAGGGAACAGCGAGCAGCTATTTTCGCTGCTTTGTTGTAACTGTGATAAACGAAGCAAGGAATGATCATTTAGAAGTAGGACAGCTGGGAAACCAGGAATATTCTCACCTTCAATATTAGATTTAATCCACTTTGCAAAGCACATGGGACGATTTGCCTTGTTGACGATATGCACAAAGTGACTCGTTAAAGAAAAGTAAGATATGTATATGTGTAATTCAGTGTAATGGTTTTAGAATTTTCTTTTAATAAACACTTTGCTAAAATCTGTGAAAATGTAGTTTTATCTTTTACTTTCTCTCTTGTAATGAAGAATATTGAATATTTCAAAAGATAATAGTAAAACAGGGGGAAGTAAAAATGTGTAAAAAACAAAGCAGGACATATTGAGACGGATTTCACTGATCATGCTTTGACATATTATATTATAAATGAGGCTTTGAAGTCTTTTCTGATTGGCCGGTGATGTGCATAAATAATAAGCCGCCCATTAGCCGGTTGGAGAGCCAGCAGCAGGACGTCTGCCAAACTGGCTGCAGCCTCCACACCTGCAGTGATGGATGCTGGGATAATAACAGCGATTGTACAGTAAACTTGGCAAAGATCAGATGGAGGGATTAGGTTGACGTGTTGCAGTTATACAGTGTGTCTCAATAAATAAGTCTTAAATCTACTGTATATCAAGCGGCTCTGCTTTGACTCCTTAATGTGTCTGGCCTTTATGCCAGAGATTAAAGGGATATAGATTGTGAATCATGGCTTCGTAGGTGTAATCATTCTACAGCTTCGGTGACGTGTTGAAAGGTTCTTTCTTTCTTTAAAATTTAAAGAAACGTGGTGGGAAATGAATAAAAGCAAAGAGTTAGGAGCCTGCTTCTGTCAAAATATTGACACAGCGGTGTTCAGTCTAACAAGATTACCCTGTTAACCTTTTCAGCTCGTGTATCCCCCTCGCAGGTAACTGTGCATAATGTTCCTCATGCCTCATTTAATCACTGCGAGGCGACGTTTCCACCTCACAAATCTCTTCATTTCTTATTTACCACTCATTAAATCAGATGCAGTCCAGATACGCTTGTGTTGAAATGCAGCTCTACCCACATTAACAAGCTCTTATCTGATACTTACAATATTATTATTTTCATGTCTCTGGTGCTACGACGACAACTGGTGAGTTATGAGTAATTCTGACACGATACCACGAGCCTGTGGTCAGTGCAGGTGGTTTCTCAGTTTCCATCGATGGTCAGTGATGCAGCAGCTTAGTCATAGCTGAAGTTTAAATTCAATCTCCTGAATATCAACACAGTCACACTTTCCCTCAGCGATGGAGTCGCTTAACAACCAACTGTTAATTAAACTCCATCAAATGTATGAATACAAACCTAGCATCAGAAAAATGAAGTGAAAGTAATAAACGTTGAAGAAGTAAGTGCCGCAATATATCATGTGGTTTTATAATGTCATATATCGTTAAATTACTTTTAGCAGCTTTCCACTGTTGTTATTGGTGTTATATAGGACTGCAACTATTTTTCATTTAAATTGTGTATTAATGTGCTTAGTATTTATTATCTGACTGTAAATCTAAACTGAAAATAGTGAGAAACGCTTCATAAGTTCAAATCAACTCGTAACTATTGAAGAAATGACGCTGATAACGTAGAAGAATCTAATAATAATAAAGAAAACGTTCCTGTTATTCATTATTTCAGTTTCTACAGATTAAATATTGGAGGAAATGTCCAAATAAGTCAAAACTCACATGTTTGACCTCCTGTTGCAAACGCGTGCTGTTAGTGCATCATCCATATACAAGCTTTAATTGAATGTCATGTTATTAAAGATTAAAATATAAAGAGGTTATTGGACATTTAAACCGAGCAGGACCCGTTATCACCTCCAGACGGGGACCGGGGCTGCTCCGCCGCTGCAGCCGCGGGAGGCTACTTCCGTTCCGCAGAGGGCGACAGGCAGCAGCCAGCGAGACTGTGGCGGAGCTCCAGACACAATAGACGGGGTAAGTTGCTCTAGACAGCGGGGATACGCGGTGGTTCACGGGGGGTTGGCCCGCGGAGGACGAGCGGGCCCCCGGGGGGTCCGTGCGTGTCTCCGGCCGAACTCCTCGGTTCGTTCGTGGGGTTTTAAAAAAAAAAAAAGAGGAAACAAACAAACACGGTGCTTAGTTGGTGGCACGGAAAACGGGCTCCGGCTATGTGCTGGCGCGGAGTGTTCCCCGGCCGCTGTGTGTATGTGTGTGAGAGTGTGAGAGAGAGAGACGGGTTTAACGTTTCCGTGTCGCCCTCAGATTAAAGATGTCTTTCATTTATTTTTAAACGCACACCACCGTCGCACCGAGTCCCGCAACCAGGACGACCGACCCCCCGCGCTCATGTCACCCCGTCGTCGGCCCCACTTGATGGGGATGCTTAGCGAAGCAGGTTCCCCCCAGCTGCGCTACTCCAAGAAGTAGCCACATCCCTGAAGTCGTCGGGCCCGTGTGTGTGTGTGTGTGGGTGGGGGGGGGGGAGTTGAGGCAGGGGGGGTTAGCATCGTGTACCCGGGGCTTCACCCCCACGATGACGCTCAAACTGACCCCGTTACGTTTATTGGTATTTAATCAATAACATGGCAGCGTTAGCTTGAGCTGGTGGTTGCCCGAGCTGTTAGCTAGCTCGTCGGCTAAAGGCTGCTCGTTCACCGTCACGCAAACGTTAGCTCGAACAGCTTTGTTAGCCCCCCCCCCCCCCCCCCCCCCCACGTATACAGTTAACCAGGGGATTAATTTACCAGGTTACATGTCAATTAAGACTTTAAAGTGTAAACATGTCAAACAACAACATGTCCATCCTTCATATACTCGAGGTGAAGAGCAGATGAAGCAGATGTCTGTCACAAGAAGACCTTTAAATTCACTTCAATAGTGATACACATTGAAAAGCCCCCAAATAAGATAATTCACTCATTATCCCCCTCATCTATGTGATGGAGGGGGGGGGGGGGGGGGGTGAGGTGTTTGAGTCCACAGAACACTTCTGGAGTTTCAGGGGGTAAAACGGCGTTGGAACCCGAATCCAAAACAACAGAAGTCAATGGTGACCAATGATTCAAACGTTTAAACAACAGAAAATAAACGTAGAAATGCCTCGATTCTGCTCCTGTGGTGTCATCCAAGCGTCCGCAAAGCCCCGACGTTCAAATCCGACTCCAACCGGCGTCTTTCACGTGTTCATTAGCCTAAATAACCTTTGTGATCCACGCGTGAACTCGAGGCTAACAGCGGGCGTTCAAATTGAAAACATGGAGTAAATTACGCTGTTTTCTGTATTATTTTTTTGGGTGAACTATACCTTTAAACTTTAAATACCTCACAGAACTCTACTTCCTGTTTACTGACCAAAGTTTGACAGATAACAATCACACGTTAGGAAAGATGCCGCCTAGAGTTGCGTAACAACAACATGAGTTTATTGAGGTTATATATTTTTGGCGCGCTTTTTCCAGTTGAACAGTAAGTCCCCCGAAATGAAGTCGTTGATTATCGAGCGCGACACGAACAAGCTGCAGAAGGATCGTCTGATTATATCAAAACTTCAAATCTAATCTCGACCAATCACAGGTCAGTCTCGGCTGTCAATCATGCCCTGTTGTTATAGAACCAAATAGCAAATTAAAACCAAATTAAATAAAATTTACCAGGGAAAATTGGAACTTGAACAAAACTATGAAAAGCTGGTTTGACGTGTAGGGTGACTTTTCTTTATTTGCTCTGTCCCATCCGCTGACATGGAGGAGGGGGGGGGGGGGGCTGTCCTGTCATTAATCTTTAGTCTGTGATCTTTCTAGTGTTTGATTGAATAAACCCAAAAATAAATGGGGGGGGAGAGAGAGAGAGAGATCCCCCCCCCCCCCCCCCCCCCACTAGCAAGCTCCGCACTAACAGTGTGAAAACAAATAACCAACTGTAGTGTTCAGCACCGAGACATCCAGAGTATCTTGGAATTTAAAGTGATCTGTGGGAAGAGTGGGTGTAAATTCCTACATCAAGAATAGAAAGACTGAAGGGGGGGGGGGGGGGGTTCGTCAGTCGGATGCTCAGAATTGTACACGGCAAAATGAATGTTTGATGCTTTTAACTTCGTGAAATAAAGAGTCGGAGTGAATTAACGCTTAAAGGAAGGTTTGTCTGAATAGTGAGAGCAACACGTCGGCTCCGTGCCACTTGGAGGACAGGTTAGCGTCTCCTCCCTTCTCTGCTGTACAGTGACGCAGCGAGCTGATTTCTGCCCTGGTTGGTTTCTGGCCTTCAGGTTCCGGCTCTTCTTCAATCCAAACCGGTATGTCGGATGAGGATTCCCGTGCCAGCACCAGCTCTTCCTCATCACCACCTTCCTCCAGCCAAACCAGACAGAGGGACACGCCTTGTAAGAAGAAACGGGAGAGCAAAGCCAGCATGAGCAAGACCTCCAAGCTGCTTTCCACCAGCGCCAAGAGGTACAAAATATGAAACCGCAGATTGTGCAAAGGTTGTTAAATCAGTTATTATTCTAATGTCGCTCACGATCAGTCCCCTGATGTTGTTCTCATCTCGTTACTCGGGTCAGAACGGCACATGACAAGAAACGACTTTTAACAATAATATAAAACAAATGCAGATGCACTTTGTTGCAGCTGGAAATAGGATTTCTGAGCATTTAATAGTAAATTACAGTAATAGTTTTCCAGTTCCTCCCCCTTGCATCATCATTCAGGAGTCACACAGGGACACATCAGTCCAGATGAGGAGCATGTGTCCACTTGCTCATAGAAAGCAGCGTAAATGGGCCATAACGTACTTAGTCACAAGATGTGCTGTGTTTGCAGTAAATGACACGAGGCTTCCCCTTTTCTCTCTTCTGGAAAAAACAAGAGAACACTTCTCACCGTCTTGGTCCTTCAGTGAGTCACTTTCACAGTCGTGGTTTAGACGGTGGCAGAGAGGAACATGCCCACAAACCAAGTGATTTCAAGTTGTTAATCACGTTCTCTCAGTAACTCCCTGAAGTTTCATTATTTCCTTTTTGTCTTCATCGATTTTGTGATTCTCCAGAGACTGATTTTTTTTTTTATTATTTGTTTTCCTGTGCAGGATTCAGAAAGAGCTGGCTGACATTACACTGGACCCTCCGCCGAACTGCAGGTGAGTTCCACTCTCTGCTTTGAGTCTGATGTTTGTTCAGTGGTGTACTCGGCAAAACCCCCGATCCCACTATTCTTCTCCCAATCCCAATTTCTATAAAGCCTGAACTCCGGTGCTAATATCCTGGATACGAGACTATTTTTCGCTTGTATTCATATATATACTGACAAGTGAATAAAGACGGCAGTATTTCCTATTTGATAAATTAGGAACTTCTAAACTATCCTGTAAAAACATTATTTTAAACAATAAGGACATGTTAGGGTTATGCTTTTATTTTTAAATATTCTGATGTTCAGGACAAAACGAACAACAATCTGGATTCAGGGGAAATTGTAATGGGAAGTTCTCACTAGTTATTGAAATCTACAGACAAAATCAAGTAATTGGGAACCTAATCAGATAATTAAATATCTGCTGCCCTGTATTCATATGGTGTTTAACACCCGGAGTTAAGTATTAAGTGGGATTGACCTTTTCTGCAGCTGCACATTAGTGTTGTGTGCACGACTATCCCTTTTAAAACTGGATGGTCTGGACTCAGAGCTCCCTCCTGCAGTGGCCAGAGGGAAATCACTGAAGCCCTTTCTGCTTCAGGCGGCTGTTCTGCAGCAGAGTCTGACCTCTGACCTCCCACAGAAAAAACAAAAAAGGAGTCTCTCTCTCTCTCATCAGGGCTCAGTAGATCAAACAAGCAACCTCAGGCCACAGAGCAGCTACACAAGTGAACAGCGTCTGGATAGTTTCTGCTGAAAGACAAAGAAAGTGGTGTTTATTCACAGCCCACACTGTTCCTGCTTTGAATCTCGGTTGCTGCTGCTGCTGCTTTTCTCTACATTTCATCTCATGTATACAAAAAGAACAGCGTCTCGTGCTAAGTCTGTGTGGGAAAAATTGAAGTTGAATTTCATTTTGTTCTCTCCACCTGGCGCCCCACAGGCAAACCAGCCGACATTTGAAAGTTGGTATGAAATCAAGCTGTTAGTTTGCTGCGGGGAAGCACCTGGAACTGACAGATTCTTACGTTTACCGCAAGGCAAAACAGAAGTTGTTAAATGTGGGTTTCAGGACGTACTTTAATGTTTTTTTTATAATTTCATTGCTCAGACAACAACAGACTTGAGTATCTTTCAAATATATATTCAACACATATATTTATTGATGACTTCCTGTGCCACAGTTCTTACATAAGCTAGCAAAACAGTGAAATGTCTCTGAATACAGGGTAAGACATTTTAAAAGCCTTTTTAAATTGAGAATTTTCAGTGATAGAGAGAAAGTGATTTGTGTCTCATGGCTTGAAACACGGAAAGTCAGTGTAACTACGGCCACCTCCTCGACAGATCATTAATTCACTAAAATGAATCTATCCAGTTTAATTAAAAACATTTATTTGAGCTTTCTGAACTACACTGAGCTATGAAAGTGCTTCTCCTCAAAACTCTTAAAGTTCAACATTACAGCTGTTTCACTGTTGAAAGCATAATAATGTCCGTCTGTGTTGAGAACTGTTTAAACCTCAGGGAAACTTTTCATCAAACAACATTCATCCCCTGTGATATCAAAGTGAAATGGTTCCTTTATCCTTTAATGTCTGGTGGTAAATGCAGATAAAGTGAAAGTTCTCATCTGTCACGTTTCCACTCGTATCTTTCGTCACTCGGTTAATTAACCCAAGCTGAGTTCTCTGCGTCGTAGCTGGAACCGAAACTCTGCCAAAGATCTGTGTTAACGTTGATCAAAAATGCACACCACCACCACCACCCCCAAGAGTTTCGGATCAATACTATTATATCTTGTACTCATGACCCCCCCCCGAGGGGCTTCGAGACCACATGTACTGCATGTGAGGGGGGGGGGGTAAAGGCCGGGCAGCTTTGAGGGAAAATCTATACAGATTACAGATCATGACACATCGCTGGGGATTCGCTTTGAGTCGAAGCATCTCCTGAATGACGCACGAGGGAAAATCAACTTCCACCGCCTCACAGTTACAAGGAAAATCTACTGAAGCTGTTTTTAGAAATTCACTTGTTTCTTTATTTTATATCCAAAATATATATATATATATATATTTTTTTTAATTCTAATCCAGCCAAAACTTTCACTTGGATTTTAACTTGGTATTCAGGTCAAAGGTCTGTGATGCACTTTGTAAACCTGTTTTTCTAAAAGTTCTATATTGATAACGTGTTTATCATTAAACACCAGGACTTGGGAATAGAAGGGAGGAGGAGATCATGACCGTATTTCTTGCAACATGTGGAAATGTCGCAAACGGCATCTCCTCCTCCTCCTCCTCCTCCTCCTGCTGCTGCATGAAGTGTTAATTTTAGTGGTATTTCCCTGAAATGACACGTCGAGCTGATGATGATGAACGGAAGTCGTATTTATAGACACTTAAGTTGAACTCCCGCTGAAGAAGGAAAATACAGAACGTACACATTCCATTAAGCACATGAGGACAGGGATGACCGTTGTACTCACTGCACTGATTTGGACGTTGATGTAGATTCAGTTGTATTCATGTAAAGAAACAGCTGCTCATAATCTACATTAACATATTGTCCCACTTCCTCATTGTTCAGGTCTTTTTCTACTCTCGTCTTTTACCCTGAAAATTATGAGGCTGCATTTGCATTTCTGTCTTTTTGTGGCGGAGACGACAAGAAACACAGAATCTATCAAATCTAAATGCAGTGATCTCACGGGGACCTTTTCAGATCTTAGTGTAGGTTGTGGAATCAGCCTCAGGGAACAATAATGATCCTGTAAAGATGTTCCCAATCACCCTGTGGTTGAGTGTTTGTGTTTCACTTTCTGCAGTGCTGGCCCCAAAGGAGACAACATCTATGAGTGGAGGTCCACCATCCTGGGACCACCGGGCTCCGTGTACGAGGGAGGCGTCTTCTTCCTGGACATCGCCTTCACACCTGACTACCCCTTCAAACCCCCCAAGGTACCGACGTTGATACCACACGTCTTTTAGGCTTTAACGCACACAAACAAATCAATGGCGAAGTGCTGCGTGTGTCCGATCCAGTGACACGTTCACGAGTTTGAAGGTTTATCTCACGAGTAAGAGTTACCCCACAAGGTTTATCGGCCAAAACATATATATATCTAAAAACACGTACATGATTCGTAGGATGTCCCAATCAAACCTTAATGACAAAAATGTTATAACAGTTTAAATGTCAATAAAAGAAACTGAAATCAACCAAATAGAACTTGAATGAACGTAAAATATGAGAAGAAATCACATCTCTTCTGCATTTTGTATTCTGTCAAATAAAAGTTCCCATCTCGGTAAACCTGATTAACGATACCAATATGCCTGTGATATAATTGGCTGACCAGTAATAGAGCTGGGCTGTTTTTAATAACACCAAGAGACAGTGGCAATGAAACCCTGATGGTAAAAACTGTGGTTTATCCACTGGAATCACAAAACAAATGTAATAAAGTAAAAAATATCAGACAATCTGGAAAATAAATAATAATTATTGTATTGTGGCTTTTCATTCTGCCGTTTGTTTTGTGCTGAGACAAACTCTCTTGAACATGTTTCATATCTGCTCTTGTGTTTGTGTGAATGGAAAGTTTGGTTTATGGTGGAAACCACAGCAGGAAATGACCTCGTGAAGTGAAAGGAGGAGAGATGAGATTTAGAAACACTCATATGCAGGTTTTCCGGCCACTTGTTTGTTCCAAATAATTTCATTGTCACTGTTGCATCAGTGCGTTTTCTGCATTGCGTGATTATTATTTTTTTTTTATTTCAAAGTCTGAAGCCTGAAAGAAATTATTTTGACAAGATGGGGTTTCCTGGCATGTTGAAGTTCCTCTGTTCAGCCACCAGAGGGCTTGTTTTCCTCCTGCAGACGACAAAGGGAAATAAATCATTGACTTCAGGTTTAATTCTGAAGATAACAAAGTTCTACAATGTTAACGAGTCCACACTTAAATCCTAATGAAACACAAACTTAAATATTAAACTCTTCTACAAAGGTTCATTTGAACGTCGTCTGTACACGTGAGATTTACACACGGTTCCCGTTGTTGCAGGTGACATTTCGCACGAGGATCTATCACTGCAACATCAACAGTCAGGGGGTGATCTGCCTGGACATCCTGAAGGACAACTGGAGCCCCGCCCTCACCATCTCCAAGGTGCTGCTGTCCATCTGCTCCCTGCTCACGGACTGTAACCCAGGTGAGGCCAGAACGCACAGACGGACACGTCAGTGGTAGTGGAGCAATTTAGTTGTTGATCGTTCTAGGTGTTATATTTAAATTACCACACACTCGGGAAGCAGAGTCCGTTTAGTTGGTTCTCTTCAAAACTCACCTTTTCTCAGCCTGAAATATTAATATAGATGAATTCACGGGACCCATTTATTCGACCTTAAGGGTTTTTGTCTTTGTTCTAATTTTAACGTCATGTGGAAAAATGAGACGTGATTTTATTGAATTCTTTTTCCGTTCAGCTGATCCCCTGGTGGGAAGCATTGCCACCCAGTACACGACTAACAGAGCGGAACATGACCGAACAGCCAAACAGTGGACAAAGCGATACGCCACATAAACCCACAGAGGACGGCGGCAGCGGGAGGCAGTGGGAGGAGGAGGAGGAGGAGGAGGGGTGGTCTGTGTTGGGGGGGTTATTTCTATCTCAGATTTTTAGTACTTTATTGTCTGGTATATTTTTTGCTTCCTGATTAAGTTATCTCCGCAAATATGGTAATAAAGGAACACAATGGAAAGGAAGTGTTGTCCGTTTCTTGTTTTGTTTTTACACTGTTAATTAAAGAGTGGATCTAAATTGACATGTTATGTGGTCATATTAGCTGTAACCGCTAAATGTCATGCTGGGAACACGGGACCACATTTCTAATAGATGACTATTCTAATGTTTTTGATATGCTGTTGATTTTGAGTATATTTAATCATCCGATGACACTTTAATCCACATATTGAGCATTTCTATTCAGTACAGTTTGCAGTTATGTGATTATAGGTGTGTTAATGTACATGTTCAACTCATAAGGGGAAGCTGTAAACAGATAAGGCGACACGATGATAAAACAGTTTCCTGCTGATAAACAAACCAACCAACTGGGTGAAGACACGAATCCCGTCGGTGGAAGAAACAACACGAACTGTCTGAAAATAATAAACAGGTTGAATCCCATGCAGGGAGTTTGTCTTAATCTAGTCATATCGAGTGATTGCAGTATTCATCATCTGGGATCTTCGGGCGCTGATCAGAAACATGAAGTCTGTGTTTCAGAGCTCTTTGAATACGTGTGAGATCACGGCTGACGTGGTCCCCGATGATCTTTTGTCCTGCCAGAGACTCAACGATTCCTCCGAGGCCTGAACTCCGGCCGCTCGGCTGAGTCTGGGAAACAAACACACTCTCACTCTGGGTAAATGTTAGTAGAACACACTTCTATTTTTTTTTTTGAACAGACAAAAAGTATTTCTGGCTCTTGTTTTACTTCATTAATCGACCTCCTCATAAAGGAACGAGCTTTTAGGAAAGCAGCAGCGTTAAGATTTCACTAATCTCCACTAATCAAAACACAGCTGGTGGCGTACACGTGCAGCAGCACTTGACTCACCAGATTTTTTTTAGGTCAGCAGGTTTCCATGTGAATCATTCACATTCAGCTCTGTAGTTTAATCAGTGAGATTAATGAGACAGCGACAGAGAGGAGTAAACATATGTGACCTCTGCAGGGAGTCGCCAAAAATCAAAGGTCGAGGATATCACGCTCTAATAATCTGTCGGCGGAGCGACGGGACACGAGCCCAGCGACGGGTCGAGGAATTCTTCATCGCTTTCTTTTACACCACTTGATTGAAATTAACAGACATGTTTGGCCTCGACGTGGTTTCCAGTGTCAGGAGAGCGAGTCCAGTTCCTGCTCTGACCCTGGAACTTGTCCTGGTCCAAACCGTGACAACATCCCACCTGTTGTTTCAACACATTCACTAATAATTCAACGAATGCTGTTTGTTTTAATTCTGTGTCCTCGTAACTATTGAACTGTGAGGTCGAATCCTTTGCTTTGTTTTTTTTTAAATCTCAATGCGATGAAAAACTTGCACAACCATTTTTCATGCGTCAGTATGGGAACACGTGATTCGACACGTGTCATGTTGCAGAGGTGTCATGTTTTAATTTGATTGTCTAACCGTGAAATAGCTGTGGATGTCGTGGTTGGTTTGGTTTGTTGGAACGGATCAAGCAACGTGAGGAGCAGAGAGCCGTCTTCGAACGAGACGTGTAGAGAGGGAGGGAAAAACCCGTCAACACGATATCGTCTGAATTTCACCTCCTGAAGAGGAAACTGACGAGAAACAAGAGGCCACGAGCAAAAGCTTCAGAAACACGAGAATGCAACAGTTTGATTCTGTCAAAGAGTCGTAGGTTTGATGCACGAGAGGGTTTTGGCAAATAAATATGAAACTTTGCATCTTTTACGACCGTTTGTTGCTTTGTTTTTTCAGTTCAACTCTTAACTTGTCGCACGTTCGTCTTCTGAAGACACTGAACTGCCGCTCGGGTTTCTGAAAAAGTTGTATCTGTTTGTTTTGTTTCTGTCAAACGCGTCAAAAGGTGACGCGGAGCCACAAGCCAACCCCACCTGTCATCGACTGGGAGCATCACAAGTACCTCTAACTTACACGGAGCTCGCACGAGTGCCAAGGACATAGTGTTCTCCCCTCGTGTGATATGAGCTGCAACTTATCCTTAAAATAGGTCAGAGTGGGCAGGAAGGTAGGTGGATTTAACCACACGTCCAAACAGGGAAAAGTTTCCTCAGACCTGATGATTTAATGACTTTATTTCAGAAAATATAGATTACGCTGATATAAATAAATATTTCAATCAATCATGTTTCCATTAGAATATGTACAATTGATTTTGGGCAGCTAGTTAGTCCATCATATTACAGTACTGAACATTTGATCAAGTAAGTATGTTTAAATTTTGACCTGCAAATATATGCAATATTTGATCAGTTGGGAAGTTGCTGGGGGATTTCCATGATTCTTGAGAAAATGACGATATGAAATTTCACTTCTCTCAGACTTGTAGAAAGAGGACTTGTGTTATTTGCAGATTATTGTCGGCATCTCCGCTGCAAGTCAGTGTGTTTCCGTCAAGAGCCAAGATGAGCAGCATGCACAATTCCAAACAGCCAATGAAGTCAGCTCGAGAGAGAGAGAGTCTGATGGAAAAGTACACATGGTGTCTGCAGCCACAGATAACACGGTATATCATCGGCTTTGTGTATTAACCCGCCCAAATCAACTGACGCAAGTGACGGTTCGTTAGTGATGCTTTTCAGACTTGCCCTTGTTACAGGGTTTTAAAAACTCATATCACTATTTCATTTTCTTCTCGTTTGACCGATGTATTAACACACTACTGACACAGCGGGATCGTTGTGGGACAGTAGGTCGAGGTAAAGTGGGTCGTCCACTAACCAGAAGGTCTGTGGTTCGGTCCCTGTCCCCAGATTGTCCCTGAGAACTGTGTCGGCAGTGTGTGAACGATGCATGATAGAGAACCAGTTCACAGGAAGTGTAGACTTGTACAGTTCAAACTAAATCTCTGAATCCAAAGGTGTTGTTTTGTTGAGTGTGTTCACCGGAGGTCGTGTTTATAGTAAACACAGTGGACACGTGCATCTATTCACATGTACTTTACATACATGCATGTGTACATGCACACAAGTATTTATACATACAAACATGCTTCTACTGCATGTACACTTTATATTTACACATGCAAAACTTACTGATACACACTTTGTATTTTATGAAAAAGATGAACAACTTGATTCTGATTTATCTTTCACTCCAAGTGTGATTCACTGTCACATCGCTTTTTAAAATCAGATTCAGTGTTCAGTGTGTTGGATTCAGTGACATCTAGTGGTGAAGCGCCCCCCCCCCATCCCCTTCCCCAACATGTAATGGAAACTGTGGTAACCTTCAGTTGTCATAAAAACCCAAAAGGTTTAGTTTGTCCCGTTTGGACCAGTGTGAAAGAAACATGGCGGCCTCCGTAGAGAGGACCCGCTGCTGATGTAAATATAAAGTATTTAAATATAAAGTACTTAAATATAAAGTACTTAAATACAAAGGGTCATTCTGAGGTAAAGAAAAGAAAAATTTGTACAATTTAGATGAAACACACTCGTGAAAACACCACTAGGATTATTTTATATTAAATTTCTCCAAATCTTACACACTGGACCTTTAAATTCTTTGCTCTGTCTGATGCACTTTATTTATTTGATTTGTGGGGGGGGGGGGGGCAGTTTGTTTGTGTAGCCCTGTTGTTGTTTGTGTCACTACTGCAGTACAAAGTATGTGTAGTATTTGGTGTGAAGTAGAATGTACATGTAAAATAAAGAGAGTAGAGGTGCAGCCTGTTGTTTCTGGAGTAAAACCTGAATGACTCCATGTTCCACCAGCACAATGTGTGTGTGTGTGTGTGCGTGTGTGCATGTGCATGTGCACGCTGCATGACTGTACTGTTGCTCCACGCTTTCACGTTGTGCGATGCAACGTGACCTGCTCCGTTCCCGTCCCACTGTTACGCGTCAGGCCCGCCTGGCCCCGCCCCCCCGTGGGTCTGAATCTGTGTCACTGGGTTAAAGTGGCTCCATCGGCCCGGCCGGAGGGGCGTGGCCGACAAATGGGTCACATGGGCGAGCCCCACTACTGAGAACATTCAGTTCTCTCGACTCGAAGCAACACACACTCACACGCGCAGACACACACTCGCAGACACACACTCGCAGACACACACACTAGGAGGGGGAGTTCCTCGTCGACGTCCTGTTCTCGTTCAGAAGGTAAACGCCGCTGGATGACAAGCAGCTCCAGAGACTCTCACATCTGGACCTGCAGCTCCTCTTCAGACTCCTGCTCCTGCTCCACACAGCTCCGCTGCTCCTCGTCGTCGTCGCCTGTACGCACCCAGTGGCACCAGTGGCACCAGTGACCCAGTCCAGAGACCAGCCTGAAACCACCGTCCGTCGGAGATGCCTGAGGACGTCGGGACAGCGAAGCCTGGTAAGAGGAGAGGATGTGTTATTTAAAGGTCTCTGCAGGAAACAGCAGGGACTGTTGTCCCGGGTTCTGTTTGCATGACACCGTGCAGGGACTCGAACCTGCAGCGGTGGACATGTCTTCATTCATACCTGGAGCTCCGGCATTTTACTCATTAAATCCAAACACTCAGGGCCAGGATGTCCACTTTAACACATATACGTGTTTTTAGTGATAAAGTACAACGTGTTTTATTCTTTAGTTTGTTGTACTTTTCGAACGGGAGCTGATCCAGAACCGTTCGTCTTCCTTCCTGATCACATACAAACATTCTTGGGAGTTATTTATATCTTTATAGTTGTAAATGTTAAATACATCAGCAGTTTGATTGAACTGGATCCTCAATAATAATAATAAAATAGGTGTTATCACGTGCATAACGTTATTAAATCATATGTGTGTTTTTCTGAATGAACGAGCACATTTCAGATCTCGTCCAGAACATAAACACATTCTTTCTTTTTTTGGTATTAATGCATCGCAGCTCAATACCGTGTCACGACTCGTGTTTACACGTGAACCGGGAGGTGCTGGTTGCGTCGGGGTGTTGGTGCAGCGCGACGAGGACGCGGGTGTCGCCCTGTTCCTGTGCGTAAAAGAGAAACCGGGTGAACGCGTCGCGGCGCGTCTCGCCTGCTCTTTGCGTTTGACACAACAACAGTGTTCCACTTCCCGCTCACATGCGCACCGTAGCCTAGCCATGTGCCCTTTGTGTACACGCTTTCTGGAACACTCGCCCGATTGGCCGAGGGGCGTTCCGTGTGGCGCACACGTTCCTGCAAAAGCCGCCCGCCATTGGCCCGCCCGCAGCCCGTGACGCGCCGCCTTGCATAATGCGGTGTGTGCAGTGAGCGCGAGGCAGGACTGCAGGGTACACGTGAGACGGAGGGAAAGAGCAGCGGATGACCTAGATTTGTTTTTCTCCTCCTCTTCACCCCCCCCCCCTCCCTCCTCCCTCCTCCCTCCTCCCCCTCCTCCTCCTCCTCCTCCTCCTGTGTGCTTTCACAGAAGTACATGACAGGTCCACGTGTGGGTGGGCCGTGAAAGAGAACAGTCATGGTTGGGGTTAGGTAATCCTCTGCTCGGGAGAAAAACACGCCAGGCTTTTTTGGTCTTTTTATTACACAAATATTCCAATTTTTAAAAACAAAAACACAGATGATCGATTTTTCCGAGTAAATGTGCGAGGAAATCGACTTCGGGTATTTTAAACCCTCGGTTCATTCGTTATCTTCATCAAATCCTCAGACAAGAGCTGCAACTAATAAAATCTATTCTCAACATTCTCGAGTAATCTTTTATTCAGTTGGGTTTTTAAAATATTCAAATGACTCGCAAAGCTGCAGCAGCACGGTAACTGCTGCAAATCATATATATTCAAAGTTATAAATGACTCAGTGTATTAAAACCATTCAGTGAAGTCAGACAGGACAACTCTTACTACAAGGTTTTAAAAGAAAAGATCTCAAACATTTCCTCAGTTTCGCGACGTGGCTCCAGGCACCAAAACTTTAAATTCCACATTCTTGAGATAAAAAGGACTCGACGTGTGTTTTTCTGGCCGAACGTGTCGTTGCATAACCCGACGGTGGATGTTTTTGTTCCTGCAAACCGCCGCGGTGCCCCAGTGCTTCAGTGACCCTGGTCGTCAAGTCTCCCATAACATAGAGACCCAGTTATGTAACACTGTTATTCAACCAGTGAGCAGTGGAGGTGATAAAGCAGGTCAGAGAATAAACCACCCAGGAAACCCTCTCCTGTGCCGCCTGGGTGTGTCGGCGGCACCTGTGCTGCCAGGAGTCTGTTTATCTGGCAAACAAAGCAGCTTTTCATTCACAGTTAAAATTCCTTCCTGTCACTGTCTCTCGCTCACGTCTCTTTATTCGATTGTTGTTGCGCGTCTGACATTTCTTAGAAACAGGTTTACATGAAAACAGGAAGTCGTGTCTCGAAAGCACATTTTGCAACGTGATCTTGTTTCGACGCTGCAGGCTCGGTTTCATACCAGAAGCAACAGCAGCAGGACGAGACTACATATCCACAATATCAGTCACTATGTGCAACTTGTGCTGCAAACACTGAGCATGTAACCACGTTGGAAGAACCTCTGAGGAAACTCTTTCTAGTAATTCATCCACTTTAACATGTCATCTCTTTCCTCTCCACAGGGGGCGTGATTACCTACATTTCCTCTGGCTCCTCCTCCAGCCCGGAGTCCTTTTTGAGCACCAGCCCGAGCCGCGGCTACATGTCGACCTCGCCTACTCTGTCCCGCCCCTCGCTGCCCAGCAGGGCCGTGGGCATGGTCGTGGATATCGCTCCGCCGGCCAAGGGCGGCCACCTGCGCGGCCACGGCACGGAGAAGGCCGGGCGCTCCTCCACGGCGGCCAAGAGCAGCATCACCAGTAAGTGCAGCTATTGAAACAACTGCACCAGTCAGGAACATATCTGTGATCTGGTGCACGTGACTCACTGCTCTCTGTTCTCTGCAGAAATCAACGGCATGGTGCTTGTTGTGCAAAGTGTGCGGCGATGTGGCCTCGGGCTTCCACTACGGCGTGCACGCTTGTGAGGGTTGCAAGGTGAGACATGTTCCCAGGAATGAAGCTTCTGCGTCCCTGAAGCTTTACTTTGTATTTTCCCTGTGAGGGTTGGAGCTCAGACTCATGTGGTGCGTGTTGTGGTTCCTCAGGGCTTCTTCAGGAGAAGCATCCAGCAGAACATCCAGTACAAGAAGTGTCTCAAGATGGAGAACTGCACCATCATGAGGATCAACAGGAACCGCTGCCAGCAGTGTCGCTTCAAGAAGTGTCTGTCGGTCGGCATGTCCAGAGATGGTGAGTAGTTTAGTTTCAGAGACTACTTTGTGTATTTAATTCTTACTCAGTTAAATCTAAAAGCAAACTTCACCTGCCGACTCGCTCATAAGCCTTTTTTTGTGTTGTCATTCCTCAGCTGTGCGATTTGGCCGCATCCCAAAGAGGGAGAAGCAGAGGATGCTGCTGGAGATGCAGAACGCCATGAACAACATGATGAGCAACAACAGCCAGCTGCACAGCATGCTGCACGGCCACCAGAGCCCCCCGCTGCCCATGGAGGCCATGACCAGCGACCCCAGCTCCTCGGTCTCCTCGTCCTCCTCTTCCTCATCTTCTGCTTCCGACTCCCCGTCGTGCTCCAACCCCTCGTCGCCGCAGTGCCCGCAGGACTCGGAGTCTGTGGTGTCCATGGACACCAACTCTAGCTCCGCCTCCTCCTGCGCATCAGACAGTGGCGAGGACGAGTCCGTGGTCACGACGAGCAGGCAGCACCAACACGCCTTAGAGTTCAGCCAGCAGAGGTCGCAGAGACAAGGTCAGGTGTTGGCCTCATCGGTCACCGTTGCCCTGGAGACCTAGGTGCGAGGGCCGCATGGAGGAGCAGCAGGAGAACTGGAACACGTGGAACAACAACGCAGCGGTGGGAGGTTTCCAGCACAGCTCTTACAGTAACAGCCAACACGTCACCAACGCTGCTTTCAGGGACGAGAGGGGAGTTTACCAGCAGCTGCCTCAGCAGCAGCAGCAGCAGCTCAACAGCGCCCCTAGCTGTGAACGCTCAGAAGACAGGCAGAGTCGGCTTGAATTTCACACACAAAACACCTCAAGTGGTTACAAAGGACCAAGCAGCTGTGTGAATAACAGAGCACATCTGGTGAGTGATTCATGTCTCACACTTTTTAGATTTTCCACCTGTGAAAGCTGAAGGCCCCTGAACTGACCCTCTGCTCCCGTGTTTCTCTCCAGGTCTGTCCCATGAACACCTCCCCCTACGTGGACCCCCACAAGCCGAGCCAGGAGGTCTGGGAGGAGTTCTCCATGAGCTTCACCCCGGCCGTGCGGGAGGTGGTCGACTTCGCCAAGAAGATCCCAGACTTCCGTGACCTTCCCGAGCGCGACCAAGTCAGCCTGCTGAAGGCGGGAACCTTCGAGGTAAATGGTCAAACGGGCGGAAACATAAACACCTCATGTTGTAGATACAGGATCCGGTGTGGCCGGCGGTCAGCTGGGTGCTGACTCGTATTTGAAAGAACCTTCACAAAGTCTCTGCAGGTTTTAATGGAGACGTTCTGCTCCTTTTTTATAATGAGATTATTTCAAAACAGTTTTAATTGGCACAGAACATTCTGCATCCAAAACATCAGTGTGACTTATTTTCAAATTAAAATACAGATGGATAAAAACCTTTTCTAAAACAAAAGTTGCTTTATTCCGAAGATTCGTTAAGACGTCAAACGAAGCATGAAACAATGTTACTTGTTTTTTAACCACCTGCACAAATCCAACCAAAAACCTAAAACCCTCCTCCCCCCCTCGTGTCGACTCTCAGGTGCTGATGGTCCGATTCGCCTCTCTGTTCAACGTGGTCGAGCGGACCGTGACCTTCCTGAGCGGCAAGCGCTACAGCCTCGACACGCTGCGCTCGCTGGGCGCCGGCGAGCTCCTCAACTCCATGTGCGAGTTCAGCGAGAAGCTGGCGGCGCTGCGGCTCGACGCCGATGAAATGAGTCTCTTCACCGCCGTGGTGCTCGTCTCAGCCGGTAAGAACGCTTAATATGAGCATATAGATCAATCCTCAGCCAATCAGATTCAACCAATTTATGAATAACGTTAAAATGATCCGTAGCTTTAATGAATTTGTGTTTTGCCCTCATCAGATCGCTCAGGGATCCAGGACCTGAACGCGCTGGAGGCTCTGCAGGACAAACTGATCCGGGCTCTTCGCAACCTGGTGATCCAGAACCACGGCGAGGAGGCGGCCACCACGTTCACCAAACTGCTGCTCAAGCTTCCTGAGCTGCGTTCACTCAACAACATGCACTCAGAGGAACTGCTCTCCTTCAAGGTGCACCCTTGAAAATCTTCCGGAGGGGACGAACACCGTGTCCTCCACCTCCTCCACACACCTCCACCTCCACCAGGACCTGCCTCTCTCCGCCCCCCCGCCCCCTGCCGCCCTCTGTACTCGACCAACCCCGTTGCGTGTTTGTTTGTCTAGAATGTATTGAAAATTATTTTATATTCTATTTTTGTTAAGTCGACCACGTAGGGTCTGAAGAGAGAAGAGTTTTAAAAAAAAACGTACTGTATTTATAGGAGATAGCTCACGCTTGTTGCACACGCAAGTGCACGTGTGTCAGAGGTGCTTAGTGGCACTTTTCTACTTTCAAGTGACAGAAGAGAACTTCACTGGCTTTAACAAAAGATAGAATAGAAGCTGATTTAGTCCATATGATCGTTTGTTAGAGTTTATGTTTCCTCCAAAAGCCATTTAATTCCAAAGTGTATTCTCTGATGAGCGGGTGAATGTGAGAAACCCGTACGCCGCATGTTTGTTTGGTCCAGTGTATTTTGACTGCTGCGTGTCGGCAGGAACGGCAAGCTACCGGACGATGTATCGAAGAATGTGTGACGATCGCTGCTAATGCATGGCTGTACTCAATGCGAGCAATTTACAACCCACCTGGATCCCCCCCCCCCCCCACCCCAGTCAACCTCAGAAAGCATCAGTTCTTTGTTTCAGTGTGTGTGTGTGTGTGTGTGTGTGTGTGTGTGTGTGTGTGTATAGTGTTGTCTGTTGTTTTCCTGGACACTGCCTGGTGATTATCTGGGGGAGTCGATGATTTGCACAAGCTCCGGCGCCGAAAAACCCAAGTACCACAAACCACCAGATAGTGTGACGCAGCGTCGTGTCGAGTTCTGTGGACATTTAATCACACCCAAGTGTTTTTGCAGTTTTTTTTTCCCAATGTCTGGTTTTTATGACACTTTATTTTGGGATCAGACTTTGTGTGCTTTCAGCATAGCACTGAATTTGACACTTTTTTTTATTTTTGTTGTCATCCATTTTGTTGAAATATCTGTTTCTTCTACTGGCAACACTGCCACATGTAAATATCTATATAAATATATATATAAATATCTGATGAACATAGAATATACAAATGATATAGTATGAATAAATTCAAGTGAGGAGTACTCTGTGTATGTTGTGTTTTTATTGATATCTGACTGTAAGTGAATGAACTTATTGGGAGCATCATTAGCACATGCGGCTCGATCCATGGGGTCGCAGTAATCACAGGTCTCCACTCTGTGGCGCTGTTTCCTTACACACAACATTCACATAATAAGCGTGTGTCCAAGCAGAAATATTAAAGATGGAGTTCAGAGCCTAAAGAGCAGTGATCGGCCTGCAGAGCAACTTCAGCTGCTTAGAATATGTTCAGAATAATAATTATATAACACTTTTAAAAACCACAGTTACAAAGTTCTTCACAACAAAACAACTCAGACAATAAGTTTCCACTTTGTGCCGGACGGAGGTGAAGAGCTTTTCTTTCTTCCTCCTGTTTGTCTCAGTTGTCTCGATCAGTCCAGTCATTGGTTTCTCCTCTGACTGAGCCGACCAATCACCACCCAGGGCCCTAAATGAATTGAGCACACCTGAGTGGAGACTCTTCATCGCTCCTCCTCTTCCTCTCTGCCTGAGCTGTTTGGTGCGAGAGAAGAAGAAGGTGACGGGAGTTAAACAGAGCAGCATGTTGTGAGGTGGGACCCTTTACATTCTCATACTGAGGAGATAGTGACTGGATTTGGATTAGTGTTAATTGTATTGAAATAATTAAAAAAGATAAATCTCTTTAAACTCAATCAACCTGCAGCAAAGTGAAAACACTCACAGACAGTCAGTCGTCTTAATGTTCCTGGTTTATTGTTCTCATCAAGATCCATGAATTAATCTCTGGGAAAATGTTGAAAAATGTTGAACTCCTCCCACATCCATCCAGTGAGTTTCATGTTAATCCCTTAAATCGTAATCTCGCTATTTTTAAAAACCCAAACCAACAAAGTGGACGGGGGGTGAAAACCAGCTCCTCTGGGAAGGTGCTGATCTGTAACGCTGCAGAAATCACACATTTTAGAGCCGAAAGGTCAAAAGTGAAGATGAATCTGTGAAGAGGAGAAGAACATCTCTCCAACAGAACTGAAGAATCCAACCTGTCGTCAAACGTCAAGGTAAAGAATATTCATACATTGGTTTGATGTAGAAAAGAAGAATGATTTCTCTTCATCATCTCCAGTAAACGGCTGCAGCTCGATGATGATGAGGAGGTTTGGATGTTGATGACCCACCTCATGTTTTACCAAGTGGCATTTTGCATATGGAAAATGGTCTCAGGCACGATATGGTTTTCAAGGGCGTCGCAATCTCAACTTTCTATAGAAACTTTCACAGCTGGACGTTCAACCTGAGAACATCTCGATCTCTGCAGAGAATGAGATGTGAGACGGTCGGAGAAAATAAAACCAGGTGAGAAATATCTCAAACTCTAAAAATCCTTCTTTTGTTCTGTCACATTATTTTATGGCTGAAACAAAATGGTTGTTTCAAATGTTTAAAGTTGGTTAAACATTTATAAATCTGTTCTTGGATTGTTGACAAAACACAACATTTATTCTTTATTTACCTTTTTTATGCGAAACAAATAATTGAATAATCCAGAGAATAATTGTCAAATTTCGAATGGAAATAAACATTAGAATTTTAGGATTTCACTCACATTTAAATAACTTTATTTTACTAAATCTAAAATCTACCAGAGTAAATACAAACAAACGTTTCTTCATATTAGGAAAATAAAATCTATTTTCTTAAAGTGCTTATCAGAAAGAAAATTAGAATAAATGACAATTAAAACAAGAGATTAAACTATGCAGAAGCTTAAAGTTCGTTTTTCTACTCTTCTTTTCATTTGCAGTAAAATCAGAGATGGATGTTTGTGCGACTCTGTTTCTCCTCTTCTTTGGTGAGTACACACACACACACACACACACACACACACACACACACACACACGCTTGGTCTAAAAAGATGATGCGTGTAAATGTAAATGAAATCAAGGGATAAATCTTTGTTTCTTCACCTCATAATTAGACGAGTTGTGGCAGAATTTATTTATTGAATTAATTCAACCTCAGTCTTATTAATTGAAATCTTTGATCTTCCCGTATGTTTGGTTTTAATTCGTTATTTGTTGCGATGACAAACGGGATGAAACGTCACGATTGACAGCTGGAACCGGATGGTGATTGGTCGAGTGCGTTTATCGGCGGGACCTCGCTACCATCCACTAACATGGAGGAGGCGAGGTTTAGGAAACTGATTGTTGTCGTTATGGCGATGGTGCCAGCACCCAGTGGAAATGATCGGCCACTGGGGGCAGGTACTGGCTGGTGCATCAACCCGCTGGTCATCAGGGAATCTCAGGGATTTAAGATTGAGACCTTTCTCTTTGCAGAGTCGTTTACAGAAACATGAGAAAAACACTTTCTTCTTCGAACGACTTAAAATAGTTTCTTAGAACTGTATTAATTTGTATATAATACTAACGACACCGTCTATTGTCGACCCCCAGGATGCGTCCTCTGCTCTCGGTTCCCGCTGCGTCAGTACCACTACGTGCAGCTGCCGATGAAATGGACCAGTGCTCAGAGTTACTGCAGAGAGCATTACTCCGACCTGGCGACCTTCGAGAGCGCCGCTGACATACAGACGCTGAATGCCGATTTTCTCTATCAATGGGCGTGGCTGGGACTGAGGGATGCCCCTCAGGTCAGTGACACCTGGAGATGGTCAGCGACCGGTGAAACCAGCAGAACTGGTTATCAGGCCTGGAAACAAGGTCAACCGAGCAACTACGCTGGAATAGAGAACTGTGTGGAGATGATCATGAATGGGGAATGGAACGATGCGTCTTGTAATGGTAAAAGACCTTTTATTTGTTACAGTGGTAAGTAAACATTTCACTTATCGACTTTATCTGTATTAACCTGTCGGGAGACTTTATTTGATTATGGTTGAATTTAATTGAAAATGTCCCAGGAACTGGACTGAAGCGTTGCAGGGTTTATTTTATGTTTCCACATCGACGCCATCTAGTGGCCGGAGGCATCTTGTGTCTGAGGTTTCTGTCCTATCTCATGTTTGTGAACACGATATCTCAAGAACTCCTCGAGGGGATTTCTCAAATTTTGGTGCAAATATTCACTCAGACTCAAAGATGAACTGATTCGATTTTGGTGGTCAAAGGTCACAGTGACCTTCCAAAACCCTTCTTTTCCTGGAGATGGCTTCATCTTCAGAAGAGAAGTGTTCACTTTGAGTCGCAGATGAATTGATTTGATCAAAACAACATGATGGAACACGATATCTCAGAATTTCTTTAAAATTTTGACTTGGTCTAGAACATGATGTCCTAGATGAATTAAGATTTTACTGGTCAGGACTGAAACTGCACTGATTGGTGGAGGCGTACAGCCACACAGCTGTAATCCTATTTTTAGATGAAACACCAGTAAATCTCCTCTTCTCCGTTCTGTTCATTGCAGTGCGGATTCAAAATCATCAAACTTATCATTACATCACACTTTCGAGAACTTGGTCTTCTGCTTGGGAATACTGCAGAGACCACTACACAGACTTGGCCATGATCGAGAACCAAGAGGAAAACTCCCAGGTCTTAAGTTTGAAACCGGCCTCAGTCCAGGTTTGGATTGGTCTGTACCGAGGACCGTGGACGTGGTCCGACATGTCTCAAAGCTCCTTTAGGAACTGGAGGACGGCGAGTGCAGACAACTTCATCGGCAACGGGTCCTGCGCGGTGGAGAATCCTCTTCACGAGTGGAGTTACTTACCCTGTGAGGACAAGCACCCGTTCATATGTCAACAAGGTGATGGTTCAGTGACACGATGGAAATCTTAAATCAAATGTCCCAGCCTGTGTCTCTTTGTGTTGCAAGTGCGTTTATAGCTTTGTTGTACTTTTCAGTTTCAAGACAGAAGACGGTGGTGAGGATGAAGGCCGAGACTGAGGCGGACTTAACTGATCCAGCTGTTAATGCCCAGATCCTCCAGCAGGTACAGATCTCTTATGAGATGTAGAATGACTTGGACAAAGTAAATGACAGGAACCTGCACGTTTCCTTTTATTCCTCAGCTCAGTGAAGCGCTCACAAGTCAGAGGTGGACAAACTTCACTCTGCGGTGGAAGGTTCAGCCCAGAAAACAAGAGAAACCCCGACTGAGGGATCCCGTCCCACCGTCCACCTGTAAAGGACTCGCGGACCTTTAAACGCTCTCTGGCAAACTTTCTGAACCCTTCGTACGCACTTTGGAAACGTTGGCATTTCTGCAGACTTTGCTAAAGGAAAATTACCCACAGTTCATAGCGTTGTAATATAGAAGGAGCAACCAATCTCTACATCATAACTATAAACACGTAGCTCTGTGCTAATTTTAGAATTTGTGTAGCAACTCGTTCTAATCCTTCGACATTTCAAACTCTCCCCTCGTCCACTCTGTAAGAAAAGTCTGGAACTTTATGTCACGCTGTCGAGTGAGTGTGAAGAAGGTCGGCCCAAGGTCGTCAGTGAGCATTCGTGAAGATCCCAGTCAAATCAGCGTCTGTGGTTAATCTCCGGCCACCAAACGAGACGTAAATCAGAGATTTAAATCAAATTCAAATGATCTTACACGTCTTCCGTGAGAAACCCAATCCTGCCGGGAAATAATATCAGTTTGCATTTAATTTGGATCTGAGCTGCGTCAGGTTTTCCTGTCAGAGGTTTAGTGGCAAAGCATCGCAACGTGATTCAGATCTGAGAGCAGCTCTTATACATTAATAGACACTGGAACCCTTGAATGAATATAAGTAACGCCCAATACTTAATAACAGAGTAAAAAGCACAAGATGGGATTTAAATCATTTCTATGTAGAGAACAAAGAAGGTGTTTTCTTCCTGATGTTGTTCAGTGTGGATTTAAATCTTTACGTTAATATATACTTATATAGTTTGATGACCCCAATAAGAGAATGTGGATAGTTAATTGAAAGTTAGAGCAGCCGTTAATTCCAATTCAGGACAACAGAGATTTAAAACGGCTGCCATGTGCCAAATATGTGATCAGCCCCAGATGCTCAGAGTTCCACTCTCAAGGGAACCGTTCATCAATCACCAGGTTGTTTTTCAGCCGTTTAATAGTCCAGGTCCGACTCTTTAGAAAATCAAATACGACTTCAAAGAGTCGTTTTTAAACCTGTTCAGTCGCCGTCGTCCTGCTGCCACTGCTGTGACAGTGAAAGTACAGAGATATATTGCACTAATAAATAACCCATCAATGGTGCCAGGCTGCAAACTGAAGGTTTACAACTGGTTGTAAAGAATCAAAAGGACGACCGAGGATCGTTTGGTCATTTTGTTCCAATTTACCATTTGCTGCGACGCCATTAGACAAAAAGAGGAGTCGAGGAAAAGAGTTTTGCAGCTTTAACGAAGCCAAGATGTGGTTTGTGTTGTTTAGTTCATTTAGTTTTAAATTTCCTCAATCATGACGATAACATTATATCGAACTCAAACATTTTAAAATGACGTCTTATAATTGAGCAGCGCCACAAACTACAGGTGTCGGAAATCCACATTCTTGAATCAACACAAACTGAACAGTGAAACATTTATCATACTACTGTTGTATCAGAATGAATTAGCAGGCGTACCTAACAAACTGGCAACTGAATGTATTTTAATTGTACAAATGAGCATTTAGGATACAAGAAATCAATGTACTGTAATATACAACTGTTCCAACAGATATCACATGTGCTTATAACCACATATCTGCCACTGCCACTCATCAACTTCAGCTCTATTACGTGTATTTAGTTGTTGTTTTGGGATCTTTCATTTAATTGGTTTTAATCTTTTATTGTTGTTGTGGCTTTTCTTAACTTTGCACTTGTATTTTGTTTCGTGAAGCGCCATGAAACTCTCTGCGTTATAGAAATAAAGTTTATTATCTCATTAAGTTTATATGATTGTTATTATTCAGTCACAGACACAGAATTCAAACTAACGTCAATGAACAGGGACAATAAGTAATATGCAGTTTTCTTTACATTATGTTTGTGGCTGTGGACTCTTAATAAAAACCAGTATATCCTAAATCTATCTCTCCATGAAAGGTCTGGACAGATCCCACCACAGAATGAAAACAAATGACCGAATGAATATTGGAAAAGGGTTGATGAATGAATGATGGGGAGCAAGAAGAAAATGTGAGCCATGCAAAGTGGGGCAGCGGGACGAGGAGGAAGATGAGAGAGGAGGATGGATGAAGGAGGAGAAAGGAGGACAGGCGGAGCAGGGAGGGAGGTGGAGCAGCAGCAGCAGCAGGCTGCAGGAATGTTTCACATGCTTGTCCTCTCCGTGACCTCGGCTCCCTGGAGTGTGGGAGATACTGGGAGTAATTAGCCTCCTTTAACATTGGAGCTGTGCTGCCCTTACGCCTCAATGGGGTTACAGCAGTGGCATTGAAGGAGATCAAGTGTATTTCTTTTATTTTCAAACAAAACCGCTTTCACGTTCTTCTCCTGCACCACCTGTCTGCAGCACTCCACCAGTGCACGTTCAGACCATGCACCAAATTCCTTTTCTATGTGTATATATAGATATTTTCTTTTGGCAAGTTGTTTTACAGTCGTTAGCAGCTGACAAATGTTGTAAATTAGATTCATTATTTGGAAGTGGAGCAGATTTGCTTCCCCCTCACCCAGCAGCCCGTCTTGCAGCTGACCTACTTTGTCTTCCAGTAGATTTAATCACGCCTCCTCCTAACTGCAAATATTTCTCACTTAAAGTCAGGCATCGAGAATTGAAGTGGACGTGAATGAAGAGAAACTGAGCCCAGAAGTATTGATTGTGTAGAAGGCCACACGGTTTCAATCAGGAAATGCCAATAGTGGAACATTAGCGTTATCTGCTTTGCTCTGACGCCCTTTATTTAAAACACACTGAGAATAATGTTAATCCAACATCAATCAACGATTTAACAAGGTTTTGGAATAATCTGAATATCACCAGCATCCGGTGAAAACCATCCCCAGGTCTGGACTTCAGACAGAAACGTGTACGGATCATGTTTCAGAAAACTCTGCATCTTTTAAAACAGAGAATGTTGAAGCACCATTGTTCACAGTTGAAAATGTACACACGGTATAAAATGTAGAAATATATATAAAAGCAAACATTGAGGTTTGTTACTTGCAGATGAATAAATCAGTTATACAACTCATAAATTAATAAATAGGGGAAATAAATGCACGGCTAAAAGGGGTTTTAAATGTTCTCTCAGTGTGTTCGATGCCACATATTAAAGGTTTATGACTTTACACTGAACATCCCATAAATTATGTAGTTTGATCAAAAATCATGGAAACTTTAACCAATATATATAAAACCTAATAAAACAAATGTACTTTGTGTGTAGCCAACTACGGTAATTTGTTTTAAAAAAGTATGTAAATAGAATATTGTTTCCTGCCCGTGTGTGATTCCATATCAGAACTCAAACTTCTAATCTCTGCAAGGAAAGTGAATATAAAACAGATGTCGAGTCGATTTAAGACATTTTTTATTGAATAATTGTTAAATGTATGTTTTTTAAACAACACTTCAATCGGTAACACATTCTTGAATGAAGTTATTCGTCAACATAACTTTTATTTTTTTACAGATGTCTAAGAAAACAACCATACAACTTTTACTTCATTACTTTTTTCAATTGGTATGAAATAAAGTTGCTCAAACCAAAGTTCTCAGTTGGTGCAACTGAATATAACTTTCAGTTCTGAGCAGATCTATTTAATTTGTCTGTTACAAACTCTGCTGCTTTCCCCAGTGTTTGATTTCCCCCCCCCAGTGCATCTGATGCAGTTACAGAATCCAGACAAGAAAACGAATCGTTTCCCAGAATTCACTCTTTTAAACCCGAACCTCTGCGTGGAGCTGGAGGCAGAGCTGTTGTCTGAGCCGCTGCTGATGCCGGTTCCGCGCTGGGTCATGTGAAGGTCACCAGCGGAGGAGGTTCACGCGGAGTTCAGGCGCATACATTAGGTAACAGCATCGCTGCCTGTGACATAACCGGCATCGAGCAGGTCGAGACGTTCAGGCGATAAAGGAGGAGAAGGAGAAAAGTCCTGGATCTAACTTTGTTGTTCCAAACAGGGGCAGATGTGGATGCGTCAAACCGCTGGATTCTGCTGCTGCGCGTCGACATGCCGACACTTTGCGTCTGTGGATCGTCAGGATGAGCGCACACGCCCCCTGAGCGCGCGCCACGCTCACGTTTTACCGATAAAACTGTGTTTGCGTCTAAAGTGAAGAAGGAGCTGGAGCTGCGCAGGATTCCTCATGCGGACGGAATCCCTGAGAACATGTTCGATTATGTGGAGTTTCAGTCGTTCGCGCCCGGAGACATCATGGACTTGTACTGCTCCTCCAGCCCCGTGTGCGCACTGCAGGACCGGGACCAGGACCGGGACCAGGACCAGGACCTGGCAGCCTTCTTCCCGGAGCTGATCGAGTCGGACTGGCAGCAGCACCGGTGCTCACAGTGTAGGTGGAAAATAGAAACTGATGTTTTCGGTTAACACTAGAATCTGCCATGCACGCTTTACTGCACAGAAATATAAAACCTGACTTCAAAAATGTGACCTGCATGAAGATAAATAACAGTTTATAATCTTTAAAGAGAAAATGAATCCATCTCAAGTGTATTTTTATAACAATGTGAGGCACAAATCTGAATAAGAAACTACAAATTGTCAAAATATCAGTGCAGGACATCATCCACATGTCTTCAGATCTTTGCTAAACATAACTGAAAACATTTAACTTTCCTAAATTAGCATTTTAACAGCTATTTGAGTTAATAGCATTGGTTTCACATTAAACGTCTGGTTGTGTTGTACAGAATCAGACTCAGGAATAACATGGAGGTCCAAAGGGACATGTCTATGTTCTGGAGATAAGGCTGAAGTTTGCAGGATAAACTAATTCTGTTGTGTCTTGTCTACGTCCTGGTCAATAATCCATAAATCAATGATAATCTGAGAAGCAACATTCCTGCAGGTTTAGTTGAAAATCAGATACGATTAACAGGCCGATCCCGAGACAGCACAAATGTAAACAGTGAAACAATCTGAGATACAAATGACACAATAAAACCGACAGCAGAGATAAAGAGACGCAGATTAGAACAAATAGACGAGATAAGACGGAATAAAACATTTTAAAGCATAAATTATATGTTTAACACTCATCTGTATGAAAGGTCTGTTGTTGTGCTTAAAAAACGAATTAAAATCAATTGAAAACCTTCAGGAAACATTAAATGTACGATGTAATATCTCTGCCCAAACTTCAGATTTGTTCAGTTCATCTTATTTGTACGATAACGTGGACACATCTGGATGAAGTCAACACATCATCTCATTTTAGTTTGGTTAGATGGAAAGTCCCTGAGTTATTTGAACCCATTTGTGAGCAGCAGATTGTTTACAACACACTTAACTTTAGTTTAAAGTGGATAAAAATGCTTTTTAATGTCTTTGTCAACAAGTAGAACTTCTCTCGTGAACATCCACAAGTGGAAGCTGCTGTGCAAACAGATAATTCATGTCAATACAGTAAAACACAGTTGTAATAATGGAAAATACTGAGACTTGCTAGCTGCATGTAACTTCATTATAATGTGTCGCACCCTCTTCACTAAAAACCAGATAGAGTCAGTAAAAGTAAAGTGTTGAATTCTCCTGTGAGGCAGTTTTCATGTTGACTTTGCTGCTGCAGGATCTTTTGTGTTTCACTACTAGAAAGTGGATGAAACCAGTAGAAAGCGGTGCAGTGTACTGGTTGAGTGGTGGTGGTGGTGGTCTGTGTTTTGGGACGGGCCGGTCAGTTCGGGGTCACCGCGGGTTCACAGGACGGTCACCAGCTCAGGAGGTCAGAGGAGAGCCAGACACTTCCACAGGAGGAAGAGCTTCTCGGTTAAAGTACAATAAACTTAAAAAAAAAGACCCTTAAGAGTACTTTGAAAAGTACAGAAGTAACAATAGTACTATTTCAAATAAATGGGCCTATAAGTTATACAATATTATTTATAGCATGGTTATACCGAAAAATGTCTTCCACTAAAATCTATTCGTCCAACTTGAATATGATGTTAAAAATGAGTTTTAATGAAATATTGGAACGTTTGACAGAGATTTGACCCCAAAACCTTTCTCTTTGTTTATTTAGTTTAGTTTTAATTTTATGTTTGTCAATAAAACTTTATTTATAAATTAAGGTGTCTCAGAACATAATGCCACAAATGAGCCACTATAACTTAAAAATCTATAAAAAACATTCTCACACTTTAGTGATAAAACAAAGAAAATGTAAAATGACCAGATTACAACAAATATGAAATAATGTGTCTGTGAAGTCAGAATCATTTTAAAGTTCATGAACACGGAAAAAAAAGGTTGTTTCTCACGTTTTATTTAGATTTACACTTAAATAAAAACCTTAAGCAGCTTGTTGCATCTAAAGAAACTTAATAAGATTTAGTTTTTCTACATCAAGCAGCTCCTTCCTCTCCGTCGTCTCTTAAACTTTATCTTTCCTTGAGAACTATTTTAGGTTTGAATCCTTGGCTCACCCCCCCCCTCGACTGAATAACTTCCACCGCCCGCCCCCCCCCCCCACCACCACCACCACAGACACTTTCTGTTCCTCCTCCCTCCCTCTCGCTGCCTCTCATCACTCACCCGGGGCTCGTGGCATGCTCCTGCATTGTTTGGTGTTGGGAGAGCGCTCGGCCCTGATGGGGGGAGTCCACGTTTGACCCCCCGATTCCAGGTTCAACCAGGGGCCGCCGGTTCAAGGGGACGGAGATGAACAATTTCTCTTTCTTTTTTTCAAAATGACTCCCTTTGTTTTTCGGCGGAGGTGGTCAGAGAGGCGGCGGGAGGCCGGGCGGGCGAGGCTCAGAAGTGGGTTTTAAGTGGGAGCGCTGCCTGCTGGGATTGATGGAGGGAAGTTTTTACATTTAGCCGGATAAAGAAAGGAGGTTAGAGCTAAAGCGGTGATAGAGTGGCAGAGGAGAGGAGAGAGGGGAATTCAGAACAGAACATGTGGCCAAAGAAAATGAAGAAACCAAGTAGGTCTGTGATGCTTCAAGGAAACTAAAGACTGAGACTTCCTTCTCCGGCTTCATCCACACGACCACGTTTTACTTTTACTTACTCAACTGCAGTGGAGACAATCTACTTCCTGTTTACACCGGCACATCAGTTCCATGCATCTCTTTAGATATTTCAGTTTTTCAGCCTGATGCTGTGTAGATCGGAGCCTCAATGAAAGGTTATAGGGTTGATTCCCTGGAGACATCAGTGTTGACTACAGTGTTGACTGCACCCCCCCCCCCTCCCACCCAACACCCATGTCACATGTGCAGGAGGTAAACAGGAAGCAGCTTCTTCATCCAGATCCATGTCGTCTTCTCCCCCCGAGCGTCGCAGTTGTGTCCCTTTTTGTCGCTGCCTTGTGATACCACCAGTGTTGTGAGGTGTGTGTGTGACGTTGTGTGTTTGCAGCAGTGGGCAGTCAGAGCTCCAGCTCCAGCTCGGACGACCTCTTCGCCAGCCCCACCTCCCCGCCGCCGCCCCCCCGCACTTACAAGCCCTGTTTCGTGTGTCAGGACAAGTCGTCCGGGTACCACTACGGGGTCAGCGCCTGCGAGGGCTGCAAGGTAAACAAAATATCTATGAATTAAACATTTGTTGTCATTACACATTAATACAGGATGTTCTGAACATTATTCCCACGACTTCTTGTAACTTAAATCATTAACGTCTTCTCCCCCCCACCCCCCCACCCCCCGCCGTGTACCTCCGCAGGGCTTCTTCCGCCGCAGCGTGCAGAAAAACATGGTGTACATGTGTCACCGCGACCGAAACTGCATCATCAACAAGATCACCAGGAACCGCTGCCAGTACTGCCGGCTGCAGAGGTGCTTCGCCGCGGGGATGTCGAGGGAGTGTGAGTGTCTGAGACTCTTTTATTCTGCTGATGACCACACGGCGTCTTTAGGAAACAAGACGTTCGCTCTAGAGGGAGCGAGAACGAATCCTCGTTAGAGCTCAGATACATCCGCCAAGGTTCAGCTGTTTCCTTTAATGCAACCAGGTCGCACCAAATTGCACACACTCGTATATCAGTTTCCTAAATATACCAGATTGTTCTTTTAAATTCATGAATGATTCCCCGGGAAAAAGAAAAAGCCATAAAACTCAAGGTTAAAGATAGTGAAAGGATATCCTAGATCCGCCCCCTTTGCCCAGATCCAAGCCGAACTTTCATAATTTCTGTGTTGGCCCGTGTCCCATCCGCTCACCGAGTTTTTGTGTGATCCTGCTGACAAACAAACAAACAAACAAACAAACAAACAAACTCACAGGGGTGAAAACATAACCGGGTGACGTGTGACAGGTGAATGAAAGGTCAGTGTCGTCGCTGTGAATCATTGACTCAGGTTTTTCTTTAGTGTTTCATAACTGATTTTATCAAACCACAGAGAAATGAGAGAAACAAAGACAATAAAAACCTGAATACATCGATTTATTGTGTTCTGATATTAGAGAATTTAATTACTGAATAAGAAAAACATCATCTTCTCTTGTGATGTACTGGAGGACAGACAGGAAACATGTTCAGAGATATTCAGTAACTGGTTCGACCGGCCGGGAATCGAACTGTGTGGCTGTTTAGTCGCCCTGACAATACGTCTTGTAGCTAATGCAGCTGATTTCTTTAAAAAGGTTTAAAAGTTAAAATTACCTGTATTCATCAGAAATTAGCACAAAGTCACCACATTTGGAAAACTTGATAAATCTCAGCTAATATCTGTTTCAGAGGTTATGTCTTGTTTTTATTAAATCTCTTCGTCATCCGTTACATCATCACTTCCCATTCTGAAAAGGTCTAAAAAGCAGTTTTCAAGCTAACAGAATTTCTTATGAAACAACGTCATGATACAGATGTTGAACCCCGTCATCTGATCGTCCTTCAGTTATTTGCGTGTCTTCAGACCAACGAGCTGTTTATGGACGTTTCTCTTTGCTCCGGGCGTTTTCCTCACAGACGCTCTTATCTTGCAGGTCACTGAAGCTGAAGGCAGCGAGACAAAAGAAAGTTTTTGGGTCCAGAAGAAAAAACATGAAAGAAGAAATTATTAATATTCTCCATCAAAGACACAGGACAGGATTCTTTTTGTTGATGTGGTGGAAGAAGAAATAGTTTTTACTTTGGTAAAAGTACAGGAATCTATTATTATTCAGTAAAACTTGGACAAAACATCAGTGTGATTAAAAACGACTTAAAATACGTATGTCCCACCTGCTAACATGGAGGAGGCAGGGTTTATGGGCTGTACTGCAGCCAGCCACCAGGGGGGCGATTGAGACACTTTGGCTTCACCTATTGTGAGCTTTAACGTCGTCCATCTTTAAATACTCCGTCTGTTGCGTCTGTAAATGTGAGCTGTCCTCTCCATAAGCCCGGCCTGTGATTCGCTGACGACCTGTCCTGGGCGTGACCTGCCTCTCGCCGGTCAGCTGTGATTGGCTCCCTGCGACGGGATGAGCGTTCTAGATAAAGGATGAAGCTCTGACCACTGTGATCCCAACGTGCAGAACAGTGTTGCCCTGAAAACCCCTCAGAGGGTGGACGTACAGTTTGACTCTCTCACCGTCTTAAACACAAACATTTTGTATTAATCAATGTTTTCCATGAATTTAACATCGTTCTTCTTCACTTCCTGGAGACTGGGGCAGTTTTCTGCTCATATTTGTACATTTCAAAGCTCATTCCCAGGTCTTGAGCTGCATCAGTTGCACTGCAGCGTCCCGGCTGCACACCAGAAACACGGTGTTCAAACCCAGAAGTGCAGTGACCCAGATAACAGAGTTGGTGTTACGCAGAGGGAGCCGGTGGCAGTGATAGGGCGGCAGCGGAGGATCCACCCAAACACATGTTCCCGTTGTTGCTCCTCCACGCTCAGACCCACACCCACACCCACACACACACTCATTACGTAAATACAGTACATCACATGGAGCAGACGGATGCCATGTAACTGCTTCCTGGCTGCTGCGGTCACTCTCCAATATGAGCTGACTCGTGGTGTTTACACAAGGAGGCCGGGAATTAGGGCATCCACGCAGAGGAGGAGGAGGAGGAGGAGGAGGAGACTCGCAGTGAGGAAGGCAGAGACAGAGGTGTTGCGTAATCCTGAGGCTCCCTCGACATGTGCGAAGCTGCCCGAACCAAGTCAGTGGAACGCACTGTAATGTGATGACACTGTTACCCAAGTCATTATGAAAGGCTAACCCGGTTCGGGCTGCGGCAGGCGGCTTCACGTGCTCCGGGCTGATTCAGTCAGATCAGCTGCTTCCCTTAGAGTCAGTTCTGTTCTACCCAGACGCAGAGTCACAGTGAAACCTGCTTTTTACGAGCTGAGCCTCAGTAACACACACTAAAACTACACTACATGGACAAGAGAACCTTGAAGCCCCCGTGCACACAGTGTATCTACTGTTTGTACTCTGACGTAGAACACAGAGCAGAATAAAAGACTAAAAGCACCATATGAAATGAAATTAATTCAACCTTAGTTTAACATTGAGGCAGAGAACTCATTTACTATGAATGAGTCCAAGAAAACACAAACAAACCGAAATCAAGAGGTAAAAGTCAAAGCGTTTGGATTAAATTCTGTCTTTTTATATGAGGAAATATCAACTAAGAAGAAACTGTGGCTGCTCACGTACTGATCCTGACGTGCAGGCGGATCCAGGATATTTATTCATGGGTTTTAATAATAATGAAAAACAGTCCTATTTAGGGCACTGATATTTCTGAGTGTCTGTGATGCGGTGCAGCTTTATAAGGGAGTGTTGGGTGTAGTTATGAGCTTTACATTCTGAACATAGCTTCAGGTGACAGTTTTCTTTCTTTCCTCCTTCTTCCTTCTACCATATTAGTTTTAGGCTGGTGTTGTACCTAATAAACTGAACACTGAGTGTATACTAGAAGTACTGATATTTCTGCAGCCAGGCCCAGAGGGATGTTTGTGGGTTAATGCAAATATTGGGGAATAAAAGAATTAGGATGAATCTCCTGAGATCAAACCCTTGTGACACAGAAATGTGACTGAGGCTTGATACTTGACAGTTTAACCATAAACATGACGATAAGTAACTGTAAATAAACAGAGAACACATTAAAACCACATATTTAAATGTGCTTTTTGAGTTCTGTCCTGATTGTCCTGTAACCGGCGTCGTCCTCGTTCTGCAGCGGTGAGAAACGACAGGATCAGGAGGAAGGGGAAGAAGGAGGCGGTGAAGATGACGATCATGGAGACGTACGAGCTGACGTCGGAGCTCGGCCTGATCGTGGAGAAGATCTGCAGGGCTCACACGGAAACCTTCCCCGCCCTCTGCCAGCTGGGAAAATACACCACAGTGAGTCGTGACACGAGATCTGAGTATTCATATATAAATAAATAATCTGCAGAGGGGGCAAACACCAAAGCAGGCGCCTCCAGCCAGTGATTCAGTGGATTCACATGTGTTTTATGCATCACAGGTGAATGATGTCGTGTATTTGATCACGTGTGTCTAGTTTGGTTGTTAATTCAAGACCTCAAGCGCAAAAACAACCGGGTCTACACGTGAGACTTTGCAGAAACGTCCACAAACCTGTGGCGTTTTTTTTCAACTTATGGGATTACTGGAGTCTGAAAGCCTCATGGGAAATGTAGGAGTGTCGTCTGTGATCCGTAGTAAAGAGGGATTTAAGATGTCTGAGGGCATTTAAAGCTCAACACGTGATTTATACTTAGAGCCTGAAAGGTCAGAGCTCAATGTCACAGCGGCTGAACACACGCATGTTGTAAAACCTTCAACGTTTGCAAACTCAACGTGTTTAGGATAACTAACAATTAAATATAGATTTGTTTGTCTTGAATATGTGCTCAGCAAATCAATATTCATATAACAATATTACATGTTGACGTAGCATAAAATAAGTCACAAATGAACACATGAATATCAAGAGTTGTACAATTTATCACCTGTTATAACGTATAACATAATGTTTAAACACGAGTTTCACCTGATAACAACACAGAAATAAGTCATAATGTGAAACGCTTTAGGTCATAATGTGAGTAATAGTATATTATGTGTATGTATAACATGAAAATATCTTGTTTTAGCCTGAACTAGATAGATAGATGGATAGATAGATATATGTATGAAAATATCGTTAAATGGATTAACCTCAAACCTCTCACATTATAACTTGATGCTAACTCGTTTTTAACTGAAACGCACACGTACTGTAGCTGTCGTGTTTCTTTACGGACTTTCTTTACGTGAGATCTATCAACACTGGACAGAGTCAAACATCTAACAAGCCCCAAAAAAACGAGGAGAACCTGCTCGTCCCTTCACGATGAGATAACAGAACCCTCCCACTGTTATGAAATACATTAAACTGTTAAAACATACAAGGGCGCGGTCCTTTCCGCAAACACACGGATTCCTCGCCTCAGTTTGTTTGTGTTTTAATGAGTCAGATGAACTCGATGACGCCTGAATAATGAGGAAGGTCAAGATTCAATATTTAATAAACTGGAAAAGTTGTAGTCAAAACATGTTTGTGGCTAAAAATGTGGTTTTCTATGTGTGGTATTCCTGTCTCAGGAGTAAAATGTATAAACTCTAGTATCATGACACATGTTTCTGTGGCTTTACGTCCACAATCAGGTTCTGATGAACCCATGATGTTTGGTTCTTCTGTTTTTTAGTTCATTGTTTTGGTTTTTACATCATAAATTTCAGTGTTTTGTTTCAGTCATCGAGCTTATTTCCAGTTTTCAGTGAAGAGGCTCTAAAAATCGAACCTTTGAACTGATGTGGGTCATAATCATCACATCGCGTCTTCAACAGATCTTAAATGTGTCTCTGTGGATTCTGCTTCCTGAAACATCCACTCTGAACAGTTAAAGACATTCTCCATCCTTTTCTCCTGCCTCCAGAACTCCAGCTCCGACCACAGGATCCAGCTGGACCTCGGGCTGTGGGACAAGTTCAGCGAACTCGCCACCAAGTGCATCATCAAGGTGGTGGAGTTCGCCAAGCGGGTGCCGGGTTTCACCGGCCTGACCATCGCCGACCAGATCACTCTGCTCAAAGCCGCGTGTCTGGACATCCTGGTACGTTTCCCCTTCCAAAGGAAATCCATTCCTTCACTGTTGTATCTGCAATAAGTGGTGTGTGCAGGATGTGATATGATCTTGAACTGAGCGACTGTCACTTCACAAATATGAGTCACACCGCCTGCACTCAGCCGAAAGACAAAGTGAGTGACAGGCTGGCAGACGAGCAGCCGCCCTCAGGCAGAGCGTGTTGCGTGAGCCTGATCCTTTACTCTGACAGCAGCAGGGGAGCGTCACGTACAATCACAAGCTCTGATGTGTTTCCTCATAACACACGTTTCCTCACTGAGGCCTTTTACATTCTTCACCCGACACTTTGAATATTTCACATTCCAACAACACGTCCTTGTACGTGTGTAACGCTTTCCTGAATTTCTATTTCCTGGTGTCTACAAGTTGAATAATAGCACCATTAATTAAACCTTGTTTCCACTGTCTTTCTTTTCTCCTTTCTTTTCCAGTCTCTTTGTGTTCTTCTCGCGTCGCACAGATCCTGAGGATTTGCACTCGCTACACCCCCAACCAGGACACCATGACCTTCTCCGACGGCTTGACCCTGACCCGCACTCAGATCCACAATGCCGGATTCGGGCCGCTCACAGATCAGGTTTTCACTTTTGCCGGACAGCTGCTGCCGCTGGAGATGGACGACACGGAGAGCGGCCTCCTCAGCGCCATCTGCCTCGTCTCTGGAGGTAAGAAACTCCCACGCACATCAATTCTCTGCATGTATTTCACCTCAGGAAGCAAAACGTTGTGTATCTCCATCTGTTCAGACCGACAAGACCTGGAGGAGCCGTCGAAGGTGGAGGTGCTGCAGGAGCCGCTGCTGGAGGCGCTGAAGATCTACTCCCGCAAGCGGCGACCCAGCATGCCCCTCATGTTCCCCAAGGCCCTCATGAAGATCACCGACCTGCGCAGCATCAGTGCCAAAGGTCAGAAACCGGCGACTCGCCTGAGAGGACGTTCTTCACAAAGTTCTTCACCAGATCTAATAAGTACAAGATGTGGCATTAACGTGTGTTGTGTGTCTGTGTGTGTGTGTGCGTCTCCTCAGGGGCCGAGAGGGTGGTGACACTAAAGATGGAGATCCCGGGCTCCATGCCGCCTCTGATAGAGGAGATGCTGGAGGATCTGCAGAACCTGGAGGAGCACCAGAAGAAACGCTCAGAGGAGAGCTGAGCAGAACACACACACACACACACACACACACACACACACACTCTCTGGTTTCTCGCTCCGAAGCTGCTCAAAGAACAATAGGTCGTCTTCCCCCTGAGAGAAGCCGCTCAGCTCTATAAGGTGCAGATGCAGTTGAGTCTTACCTCAGTGTTTGGTCAGTGAACATTAACAGACTCCTCAGCAGACGTCATGTGAAACAACAGAGAACGATGCAGTAATGTTTTTAATCAGTTTCATTTTTAACACCTCGTCACCACTGATCTGTTTTTTTTCTGTATTTATATTTGCATGGATTCATTTGTATCTGTTTAAGTAACAACATCTTTAGCATTAGTCTCAGATAGTGAACATATGGAATTTGAGCTTTTTACAAACTGTGAATATTTGTACCTGATGTGTCGATGTTTTTCTTCACGTTTGTAAAAACTAAAGGGAAATTTAGGTTTTTACTCGTAAGGGTGAATGTTCATGAATGGCATCAACAAAGTTCACAAGCAGATGAATGAGTTGACGCCGGAATTACAAAAAGAAAAATACAACAAATTCCTACTTAAAACACAGAATTGTTTGCATTTTACTGGAAATCTCTGTCTGCAGTAGGAAAAAGGCTCTGGTATAGAAAATGTATAGATGCTACTAGTGAGCTCATGATAATGATATTCGGCTTCGGGTTGGGTTCTAATCTACTGGATCTTTTATGCTGCACATGCCTGTAATCGAGGAAAACACCAGGGGGACACACACAAAAAAACGGCTTTGGCTCAATTCAATGAATGTTTTCTACATTTAAAAAACTATTTTAATTTAAGAAAATAAGCCAATTTCTGAAATGCATCAGTGTTTGATGCCTCATCACAGAGAGCTGTAATAAAATAATGTGAAATGATAATAACTGATCACAGGAGATAAAGGATTATGGGTAATGTGGTCTTCTGAGGTGTGAGAAAACATCATCAGCATCATCATCTAATGGATTTAAGCAAAGCAGGTGTAAAATACAATTGTACCTGAACTACGTACGTTTTGGGGAAAAAGAATGAAATAGAAGTGTGTGAATTATTCATTAGAAATGACAAAGTCAGCATCTTATGTACTGTAACACCTCATCTGTGCCTACTACAAAAAACATGATTTTTACAAATGCAAATTTATCAACCTGGAAATGCGAATGCCTTCATTTGTCTCCCCCATGTCTCCTGTTGTATAGTATAACTACTGTGTGTACATATTATATCTATGACCATCTTTTTCCACGACGCGTTCATTTGTTATAATACTAAAAACAGATTTCATCACATTCTCTATATTAAAGTCTTGTGTAGCGGTTTTTGATCTTTGAAGATTCACGTTTTCCTTTGATGCTTGAGGCTTGTTTTTCTGTGGTGATGCAGCAGCTCCTGTTTCATCGTCAGGTTGTTTCAGGTCACGTCAGCTGCACTGAACAGGGCTCGTACTGCCCCCTGTGGATCAGTGGCAGGCATTGCACTACGGTACATTGTGTCCAAGTCCACTTTTTAAATATATATATATATATTCAGTTCACTAGGTTCATTTCTGACCCATAACACACACCACATCACATTCTCTCTCTCTCTCTCTCTCTCTCTCTCTCTCTCTCTCTCTCTCTCTCTCTCTCTCTCTCTTTTCTCTTCTTTCAGCTTTAAAATGACAACGAAAACTTACAAAACAGAAACGTACATTTTAGATTTATTTTGAAAATAAGTATTTCTCACGTCTGATTTATGAAAAGTGATGTTGAACTGAACAGATGCTCGGTGTCTTATCGGCTCTTTGGAAGTGAAGTGAGAGAGGAAACTAAAAAACGAGTTAAAACAGTCAAACCACCGGAGGTTTTGCTCCTGAGACCTTAAAGCACTAAAAGTTTCCCACAAGCTGAAGCTCTGGATAAAAAGCTCTGGATGGTGGAGTCTGTGAAGTCAGTGGTTTTTCTAGTGAAGCTGCCGGTTCCCATAAATAAAAAAACACTAAACAACAACCGTTGCAACCACATACATGTACAGTACAAGTATAATATCATAAATTATCCTTGAATATCAGCACAGTCACATCACAACTGTACGAGTAGTCAAAGCCTGAGAGTCAATGAGGAGAGTGGTGACAGAAACATAAAGTTATCAAGTACAAACGAGAACACGTCTTATGAATTTCATAGGTGAACATGTTAACTTATATACATTTTAAATACATTTTAATAATTTTACTGTGGAACATTTAGTATTTCTGTAAACAAATGTTGCCTTGCTGAAATAACAGTTACGAGGACGTACGTGGACGATAGTCGTTTCTTTTCTCTTCGACCCTGAGATGGACACAAAACACAGGAATTATTTTGAGTTCACGCATGTTTTGTACACTTCAGTGTAAAAGTCCTACATGTGCCTCACCTGCTGTTTGGTGCTTGGTAGTAGCTGCTCTCCTCCAGCAGCTCCTCTATGATCCCCTGTGACCAAACAGTTATCGTGACCATGAAGTGGAAATTAAATGATGTTTACAAAGAACTGAAACAACCAGCATATTGTCTAAATCACATATTCAATCATTCTTGATTACATGACAGGAATATTTTAAATATAAGTACTAGTTTAGCAAATTAGCACATGTCCCAAACTTTTGAACTGTTCCTTTAATAAATTGGCCAAATAAAAAAAAAAGGGATTTTTGAATGACCTGCATCTGCTGATAGGTAACTCCCTCTTTGAGGCTCCCGTCACCTGTCAACAGACCAAACACAATACGATTTCTAGGCATCTAAAATGGAATTTTCTATATTTGAGATCAGGGGTCACTCTCCTCTGCAGTTCTAACTTGACTGTGGCTCTACCTGCGCTGTCAGCAGTGAGGGGGTCTCCTGTGTAGTGGTGGACCAGAGGCCACCAGTCTGAACTGCTTGAGCCTAATTCCATCAGCTCTGTAGAGGCCTGGAGGAGCTGCAGGGAACAAACAGGGAGATTCTCATTTTGCTCACACAGGTTGAGGCGCAAATGAAAACGGTGAGGAGTTGGGTTCCCAGTCGAACACGGCCCCATTTTATCTGAACCTTCACGGATTGGTGATTTCATCATTGAAATGCCGACCACCAGTTGATGTATACCTACCTTGGGAGAGACTTATTTTACAGCCAGTGAAGAGGTGCCTGAGGGTAGCTGGAGTCGAGCACAGTGGGCAGGGTGGATCTTCTTTCATGCTGTAGGTTTTTGGGTGGGGGAAGGACATCACAGGTTGCTCTAAGCAGGAAGCTAATCCCCACAGGTCCTTCCAGCTGATCTTCCTTTTTCTACATGCTCTCCCATTCCATCCACTGACCCTGTTTTGCTCGAGTGACAACCTTTGCACATCTTACTCCCTCTTCCTGATGCTGGATTTCCAGGACTACCAATCTTTGCCGCTCTGAAGGAGTTGCCTTGTTCCACAGGGGTCGACTCTGACCTAGGCCCAAACTACTGTATGTCCTCCCCGTTGAAGGTGGCCCACAAGTGCAGCTTTTACCTGTTGAGTTGCTTATTTTGGAGTCCATTACCTTCCTATTGCCAGTGATGGTCCAACAGCCTGTATAGATGTGTCTCATGCTGCTGCTGACATCCTGCTTCAGTTGCTGGACCTGCTCGCAGTCTTTGAGGCTTTTTATAGAAGGAAAAGAGCAGAACTGTATCTGACAAATGAGCCAAAATGTGTTGTTCTTATTCCCTTTGGTTGACATGCGGTTAGCAACCAATCTACGGTGTATTACCGCCATCTACTGGACTTCTTTCTTCAAGAGCCACATTTTGTGTGTGTGCAGGGAAATATGTGGGAACTGCGAGAGAAGAAGTTCAAAATTTGGATTGGTGACATCACAGTGTGCTTTTATGGAACAGTCCTCTCATCTTCTTCTTTGAAAGCCTCACCAGCCACAGAGAGTAAGATGAACGACATGCAAACACCAAAGATGGAGAACGAGGACGTCATGGCTAAATGTGAGGCTAAGGATCGGTCAGAGAGCTCAACAAGACTGGCCCAATCTTGGAGGAGAGAACCATTCTGATTGCATCTGCTCTTGAAAGAGAAAGGGAGAGAGACAATCAATCTTCGTCTGCTCTTGAAAAAGAAAGGGCCACATGCGAGAAGTACCGTGTTGAGCTCAAGGAAGTTTTGACGAAGCAGAAACAAGAGCAGACAAACTTTCAGCTCAGACAGCCCGATGAGGTCAGGCTGAATGAGCAGCAACGTGCTTTGGGCGAGACGACAAATGCTCGACACAACCCGCAGAGGCAACACACAGATCTTGGGAGGAAGCATAAAGAAATGAATTCTAATTTCCATGAGCTGCGTATACCTCCCACCAACCTCCAGAACAACGAAGAGCGGCTCAGCTCTGCAGAAGGGAAGCCCCGACCACTAATCAGTCAGTCTCAGCTGAACCCAGATAGGACATCACTCGTTTCAACCCTCCCCAAACCTGATCCCTGCGCTAAACTGAAACCTAAACCCTGCCCTAAGCCCCACCCCGACTCGAACCCGTCAACCCTACCTCCCCTACATTGCCGACCAATGTCCTGAACGAGCTGTTAGTTTTAAAACGGGACTGGTGTTTGTTTCCAATTCATCTTGAGGGGGACGTTGATATCTGCGACACAGTTTTTGGGACATTTCACTATGAACCAAAACCTCATTATGGACAGTGAAGCCTGGATTCAAGCAGTGCCAAGCTGCGAGTGAGAAAAGACAAACCTTGCTCAGCTCCACCTTTAGGTTGTACGGATCGCTTCCATAGTGGAACAGAGACTTTTTAAATCTCTCGATGACTCGACGTCTGATGTTATGGTGCGGAGCTGGTGGAAGCTGGGGATGAGATAACCCAATTTAATACCAACACAAGAGCCCGTTTGCAGGCAGATCACTATGAGATAATCATAGATTTCTTGGATTTTCTGTGACCAAAAACTGTGCGTTACAATACTTGAGAGATGTAGACAACTTTGTGCAGCTGCACGAGGAGCCTCTGGCTGGGATCGACAATCTGTCGAAGCTTCTTCTGGGAGACGCAGATCCCTGCTGACACTGTGTTGGGATCCAAGAACAAACACAGGACAGAAAAACAGAGACATTTAATAACTTTCAAACTTTTAAAACTGAACATCTGTTGTTTTATTTGTGAAGTCTCCTCATATAGTCAAGAGATTGAAAGAGAGGGTTAGGTTTAAGCATTATAGCTGAAAAGGTACCTGGTCTCGCTCTCGTTCTTGCTGCAGCATAATCCTTACTGAGGAGAACAGGCCAGTGAAGGAGGAGACGTCAATAAACCGTGTTAGAAAAGAAATGTTGGTGTGTGTCTTGATAATTGTGCATCAACAAGTGGCCATTTTTTAGAAGACACATTTTAACATGCATGGTTAAAGTAAACTTGAGCTTTTTCACTTACCTACGTAGAACTTGGTCGGGTGTAGCACAGGAACTGGACGTCACTGCTTTAAGTCAAGACCAAAGAAAAAAAGATCAAATCAGTGGGAACAGAGTTGGGTATCATTGATAGTGAAGGGTTGAAGTTATACTATCTGTTTGGACATCATTCAGAAACGTGAAATAATATCACTGTCAGACCTTCATGCAGCAACAAAACCAACAATCAAAAAAGTGAAGGGTCAAAGCGTCTTAATCTGGGAATAATACCATGTTTTCTATGTGAACATTGGCTGAATAATAAATGACTCTCTGATTACTCCAGAGAACTAACCGTAGTGTTTTCCCTCAGAGGAAGTGGTGGAGTTTTTCGTGTCCGACGGTTCTGCATCATCATCTGAGGCCTCTTCTGAACACACATACACATAATTATTAATAACATGGAGTAATAATGAATTCAAAATGCTCCCAGTTTCTACGTCAGCAGAATGAAACAGGAAACAGATTCACCTGGACAGATTGTCTGCTCGCTGTGGTTTGAACTGCAGGTGGCAGAGGAGCAGGGAATCGGATGTTCACTTTGCATTAAGGCTGTTTCCTGAAATCAGTGCAGCACAGCTTTAACTCACCTTCACCAAAAACATCTAATAATATCAGAAAAGGATATGAAACGTTCAGGTACCATTCCAGTTTTCCTCAGCGATATTCTTTCATTACCTGCGACAGATTCGAGAGGCAGCAGCTCCTCCTGCTTTTGTGTCGCTCCAGAAAATACTTCTGTGCTCGTTTCCTGTCTCTCTCAGCTCTTCTCTCCAGAACATTCTGGGAAGTGTAGAGTCCGTCCATCAGCTTCATGATGAGGTCACAGATCCTGGAGCTGACGGCCACAACGTCCGGCCGCTGGTCTGCATCTGGACTCAGACACCTGATAGGTCGCCCCGTAACGAAACAGATATCAAATTGCTCTTAATTTAGAACAATGAAAATATAAGTGGGATCAAATTTATGACAACTATGATTTATTAGGAGATTAAATGGCACTCAGTATAGAGCGTACCTCCGCCAAGGCCAAACAATCACAGATTCAGCATTTTCTTTCCCCCGGATCTACGATTACTATCTGGATCTTATCCAAAATGTACAATCGCAACAGCATAAAAACGTCTGGTTCTTTTACAACAAGATCCATTACAGAGAAATGATGCAAATGCTGAAAAATGCCCCATCTTTTACTGATTCAAAATAAATCCATTTTATGGATTCATGCACAGTTGCTTAATGTTTGAAAGCATTACCTCCTTGGCAGAGGAAATAAGCTTGTAAATCACCAGCGGATCAACATGAGTGTCAGTGAAATATACAATTTAAATTGATTTAGTCATTAAATCTTTTATATCTTAGACTGAAGTCCTTCTTTTATGGATTCTATAAAACTTAGCGTGCTTGTGTAAAACACCCTCGGCAGGTGCAGTCACAAGTCAGTATGATTAATTTCAAAATAAAAGTCCCACCATCTGATCATGTCTGTCACTCTCTCAGAAAAAGCGCCTTCTTCAACCGGCTCGTAGTCGGCTTCCACAATCTACAAGGAGGGAATAAGAGGAAAAGATCAATAACTGACGATAGACAAAGAAATATTGTCCGTGTGTGTGTGTGTGTGTGTGTGTGTGTGTGTGTGTGTGTGTGTGTGTGTATGTTGCCTTGTTGGCCAGCGACAGCATGTTACTGCTGTAGAATGGAGGACGTAAAGTGGCCATCTGGTAGAGGATACAGCCCAATGCCCAGATATCAGCTTTCTCTCCGTAAGGCTCATTCTTCACCACCTCTGGACTAACACACAAAACATAAACATCTGTGAATTTACACAAAACCAAACCTTATGCTAAGTCTGTTTGTAATTCTTCTGACTGAACTGTCTGTGGTTTAGTGGTATTTGGTTTTGGCGAGAAAGAACAACTCAAACTTCCTGCAACGTAATATTTACTATAATCTTTAAAGGAGACATATTATGCTCATAGCCAAGTGGATCATTTTATCTTTACATGCTCTTATTGTTCAGAAAACATGTGACTTTCCTCATCCTGTCAACTGCTGCAGCTCCTCTCTTCAGCCTCTGTCTGAAACACATGGTCTTAGGGCCTGTCTCTTTAAGGCCCCCCCCACCCAACGAAGCCCAGTCTGCTCTGATTGGTCAGCTGGCCTACTCTGATGTGATTGGTCAAATGCTTACAGTCTAGAGAATGTTGCTTTGCTTGGCTTTTATAAATAATAACCTCTATAGCACACGAGAGCAAAAAGAACTGAAAAAGCATCTTGAAGTTTCTAATAAGTTTTGAAAACAATAAACAGCTTTGCCATCGTCTTAATTTGAAAGCAGCTGGATGTTCAGAATACGTTTCCTCACCAGGAGTAGAGGATGGTGCCGACCACTGACGTCAGCTTGCTGTTGTCCTGCTTCTGTTTCGCGAGGCCGAAGTCAGCTTCAGACACAGGAAAACCACACGGGTGTCATAATGAGACGAGACAGGAAGTGGCGTGAATGCAGATGTGTCGCACTGCAAACACACACTCACTGATGGTGACTCTGTCCTTCTCCCCCAGCATGATGTTGTTGGGCGTGAGGTCGCGGTGGACTATCCTCTTCTCCTTGTGCAGGTACCTCAGTGCCAGGCACATCTGGCCGAGCATGCGGATGTTATACCAGTAAGTTATTAATGAGTGATGAAGAGGAGTTTGTGGTGAGAAGTCTCCACTCAGGCCAATTATTTACATTTATATTTTGGGCTTTTGTTAGAAAGGTCGAGTTCAGCAGCTCTTACCTGAATGAATATATTCCAAATTCTGTCTTCGGTGAACTGCTGCTGCTTCTCCTTCAGAGAGGTCAAATGCTCAGCCAGCGGCCCTCCCTCTATCAGCTCCATCACGATGTACAGCCGGTCACCTGAAATAACGTGGCACCATCATTTTTTAATCTTTTATTTTGGTGTGTTCCTTCTCACAATTTAGTGAAAGTCAAAATTATCGTCACCTTCCAAAAATGTCTTGTAATATTTAACAATGTTTGGGTGTGTCATCTAGGAAAAAGAAGGACAAAACAACACATAATCAGAAGTAAATACGATCTTATTTGTTCGTGTAGCTTGTTGCTAAACTGTCTGTCAGTGATTCAAGTTGAAAACGTGTGCCTGCTCTTTGACGATCGTTAGCTCAGAGATGATTTTCTCCACGTTACTGTCTCTGGACTTCTTGTCTTTGCCGAACACCGGGTTGTGCAGATTGACCTCCTTCAGCGCCAGGAGGTTCTGGCCACTCTGCTTTCGAACCTGTCAGCGAGAACATTGGCTGAAATCGCGTGAGCCGCTCGAGGTACGACTGCTCGAGGCCATAAACAATATATATTGAGAAAGCTGCTGAGTCAGATTCGGTCAGTTTAGAGGACGTTCAGCGGACCTTGAAGACGCTTCCGAACGCCCCGGTGCCCAGGTGGTCCAGTACAGAGTAACCGTTGATGACCTTGAGGGGGGGTCGATTCTGGTCCACAGCCTCGACGCTCTCTCTCAGAGAATCCAATTCCTCTTCCTGAAGTAGAAAAACATGAAGTAATCAATCCTCCCTGTTGGTTTGAAAAGTTGTATTTATACAAAAAAAACGCAGTAATATTTCTTTTTTATTTTACAGCCCAAAACCAGCTGGACAAACAGATGAATGAATTCCAAAGCTGTTTTCTTACAGTGTAGAGTGAGACCTTGGTTTGCAGTCCTTCATAGGCAGTGAGGTCCCGCACACAGTGGCCAACATCAATAAACATCTCGAAGAGGTCTGTGGGAAAGAGTCTGAAAAAGAAAAGATCACGTAACAGCCAAGGAGAACATTTGATGGAGCTTCTTTCCAGAGCAGATATCAAACAGAAGCTCATTTTAAAGTACTTGCATATGACATGATATAAAGATTAAATTCTTTTTACTCTGAAATAAGTATTTTTTATGAACTTCATCACCTCTTGAACAGATGCCTGTTTCTTTCCACGCGGAAGAGAAATCGGAGGGTCCGAAATGCATAGCACTGCCAACAAGCCAACAGGTTTGCAAATATGTTATTTAAAATGATAACATATCTTGATTTAAATCATAATGTAATTTAATACATAAACTGCGTGAAGCCATTTACCTGCAATGATGTGATCTTTGCTCCAGACGTTTGTGCTGATATCAACTTTGCTATAATGTAAACGCCGTTTTCCTGAGAAAAGATTGATGCAATGTTTTGTATATTTGCTATGAAGGTGGACTTTGCACGTATCAGGGACTTTCCTTTACCTGCACAATGTGGTGAGCAGATGTGTCATCCAGACTGAGCTCGGTCAGAGCTGTACAGCAGGCTGGATTAGACAGGATATGACTTCATTTATGAATTTAATACGTGCAAGTCAGACACAGCGGCAACAATAACAACTCTCCCCAAACTGTTTACTGTAGGAAGAGCTGTACTAAATATGACAGAGGAATAGTAGTTTTATACTCAAGGTGTTTTATTTTAGTATCTTTTGTCATCCAGAAACAGAGAATTTACAACCACTTCCTCCGAAATTCCTAAACAAGTCATGTTTCATTGGTCTGGATCCTTCAGGAAAAGCATGTTTACGTTGTCTGCTGCTGATAAGAGTCTTCTGGGGGAAGTGGTTTTCTTCACTGTGCAATGGCTCTGTGCTTTTTCTCCATTTGATATCATTAAAAGCACCTTTTTTTTGTCGCTGGATGAATCATAACTCTAAAGAAACCTATAAATAATTCAACATTTTCTCTGCCAACTTGTAGCTTTATCCTCTGACCTGACTGCAGAGCCTCGGTATTGTCCACTTCCTGCTGTGGGCTGAGCTCCTCTCTGACGAGCTCTCTCTGGAAGCCAGCGGCTGCTACGGGGCTGGAGGACGTCTCAGTGGAGGAGCGATCGGAGACGCACTGCCTGCCGCTGTGAGAGTTATTTTACATGTCGCCGTGATGAAAAAATGTAAATTAAAACACAGCTCACTTAAACTGTATCTTAGAACTGAAACTGTTTCAGATGAGTGGAAATCTTTTGTTTCTGACACTGAGAAATAAGAAATAAAACTATTTTTTAAAGGCCAGAAATCTTGTGGTCAACACCTGGAAGATGTATTATTCCAAAGGTTAAAAGGGTAAAAGTTTAAACCTTTTTCACTTATAAAAACACTCTTTTTAGAAAGAGTTACTCCATCAAAGTTGGGTCATGCTCTAAAATCACTGGACTACATTACCCTTTATGCAACCAACTGCATATTTGCCTTAGACACTCCCTGTTTGATAAACATCCAGGTTTATCAAATTCCACGCCCCAGTTTTCTGCTGTAGATTTTTTCACAGGCCCAGGCTGATTTGATTCTGATAATTATCTTTAAACCAGTTCCCTGCGAGTCCCCAACATTGTGGAACCACAGAACCACATAACGACCCGTAAAGATCACATATCACTTCAATATGGACGGGGTTGTTAATATTCCTAAAAGTGAAAGGTTTCCTCGAGGCGACTGTAAAGGGAAGATGAAACGTAAAACTCAGAAACACTGCTTCAGCTGAGTCTCAACAACCTGTTCAGCAGCCAGAGCAGCTGCTGCACCCCTCCCCAGCTCCGGATCTCCGTTCGGGTAGTTTGGTCCTCGCAGAGCTGGACCAGGACCCAGGCGAGGCTCCACAGCAGCTTCAGGTTCTGCCCGTGCAGCAGGCTCAGCAGCACGGGCAGCCCCTCCAGCTCCCTCACCTGGTCCCTCACCTGCCGCACAGGGGACAGGAGCCGCAGCAGCTCGGCACCTGTCCTGGAGGAAATATCAGGATTAACCAAGTATTTTGTATGTTAATGGTCATTTATGGCAATAACATCATACGTGATTTTTCAGCTTTGAATTTTGACCTTGTCTCTAAACCCTGAGCCAGTATTATTTCTTAAATTGTCCTCTAAAACTTACACACAACATTTTATCTTTAAGACAAAGCTATCAACAATTAAGTGATTTCTAACCTCTTTGACAGCAGGTCATATTCCTGCAGGATTACAAGTAGATTCTCCACAATCGGTGGCTCCCCAATCTCCTCTTTGCATTCTGGGCTGCAGAAAACAAAATGTTTGTCAATAGATTAAATCAAAGGCGTATTTAACGCAGTAAATGAAATGTGTGTGTTTACCTCTCGGCCAAAGCGGTGAGAGCCAGCAGAGCTCCCAGCAGCACGCTGCTGTCTGTTGTGGAGAGGAGCTTCACCAGGGTCTGAAAACAGTTAACGTCATAAGAGTCTCGGTTACACAAAAAGAAAATGTAGAAGAATCTGTGATGATCCAAACTCAAAGTGCAGAGGCCTTCGCTGACTCTCCTACTACAGGAATAGATTGATTTTATATTGTCATCCATCTCACAAGATTATATAACAACTCGATTTTGCCAATATCTGCTCCCTATCGCCTACAAATCATGTATCAGATGGAAGTAATAATACTGACAATTTCTCGAGTTTATTCTATGAACTAGATGCGGTGGATGAAATACACTGTGTCCTGTAGTTTATCTCACGTATTAAAATGCATTGAAAACAAACAGCACATTCAGACCTCATCACAACTTGTCATTTACCTTGTGAGCGCCGCTCTTGATGACCCAGGCCCTTTGATTTTCAATGGCGGACAGCTTCTTAAAGATGTCTGTGGAGCAGAGCGTTGATAAGGATGTGCACAAGACTCGACTTATCTGTGTTGTCACGTGATATTCTTCAGATTACTCACAGGTCAGTGTGACCAGTGTCTGCGTGGAAAATGACTGTTCACCACAGGATATGTAGATGGCAGTGACAGACTCCATGTGCTGAAAGAGAGAAGAGGATACGGAGGATGACATGTGACACAGTATATGTGGATAAATCACAAAATACATCCTGTTAAGGCACGTGGGAAAAAACCCAGGAGAAACTTTACCCTGGCGAGTAAACTGATGCCCTGGAGCTGATGGAGGATTTTCTAAAGGGAGAAGCATTTAGAAGAGACTGTTACTGTTTTGACTCTTTTGTTGTGCTAGTATAAAATATGTGGAAGTGTTTCAACAATACATAATAATGAATATTAAAACAGTAGCGGTTAAACCTGGTGGTGAGGATCTCTGGTTAACAATCTGAGGCAGATGAGGACCCTGAGGACGGATTCAGGTGCTGCATGGTCAATCCATTCACTGCAGAATGAGAAGCTATTGTTAGTAACTTAAGCTCTGTGTGTTTCAATGGCAGACTTGATATTTACGTGGGAATTTTACCTGCAGAGTCGGTTCTCGACCAAAGACACGAGGATGTTGGAAAAGAGTTTATGCAGTGGGTGGTTACTGAAGCTTCTCTGGTCTCTGTATGTTTTACTGGAAAGTGAATATATCAATGATCAGGTACAAATGAAGAACAGATTGGACCTGAATCTAAACATTCAGCTTCAGTGAGTGTGACACTCTTAACTAGAGTCCAACCAACATGGATTTTTGGGGGCTTTGAAATTAAAAAAATGAAATGAAATTGAAGGGTGAACATTACTTTCTGGGAAATGTCTAATTTGCTGTGGAGGTTTTGTGTTTGTGTGCTTTGACTTTCAGCTGATATACATGTGGGTCTTAAGATCTGAAGATTATAAATATACTTGTGATGATCAACCTGAATTTCTCCAGTTCAGAGGCTTCACTGTTGATGTCGCTCTCACTCCGTTGTCTGGTGGCGTCTTTCTGAGGATGCAGGCCTTGTGATCTGCCGCGTGCTTTACCGTGACTCAGCGCTGCCACCTGCAACATGGGGAGTCTCATACTACGACATATAAACAAACCTGAAGAAATATGAGCCGGTTTGTATCGTTATCAAAATGTCTAGACACACACTGCCTCAGAATGGCGTCACTTGTTGTTGTTCACCTCTTGTCTGGGGCCGGTTTTGGCAAGCAGGAACTGAAGCCTCCTGAGGTCATGAGATGCCCTGGAAACAAGGCTTATCAGGTGATTTGCTTTTGGTCATAAGAGGGAAACTAACTTTAAATTGTCTTGTGTTGCAGACTAGTAACTGGCTTCGAGGGGGAAATGAAGCAGCTTACTTGCTGTGGATTCCTGTGGATTTCAGGGTCGACTTTTCTCCTTGTCTCACTTTTTTAACTGAGTTGGACATTTTCTGCATCCCCCTTTGTTTCCATTAGAAACCTGTGGTGTAAGTTGGGCAGCAGAAATATGTAATTACCAAAAGTATTCATTATGCAGAATGATGTGTATGATCACCTCCACCAAGGAGGTTAAAGCTCTGTATTTTGTTTGATTAATTGATTAATTGTTTGTTTCTTTGTTACCTCCACCCTTGTTTGTTTGTGAGGAAGATTGCACAAAAACAACCAAACACATTTCCACCAAACCTGGTGGAAATTTGCAGTTCGGGTCCGAGAAGAAGTTTTGGTGCAGATCCAGATTCCTTTTCTATAACATTGTCAGATGGGGCATTTTTCGAAATGTTCACTGTATTCCGCATTAATGATCAGTGGATCTTGATGCAAAATATATTTATGGGACAAATATTTATGCAATTTGGTGCCTCTCCGAATAAAAGTCTGGATCCTGTGAATTTAGATGTGGTTTCAAAAGTTTTATAAAAGTTGTTTCTTGCATTATACAGTAAGTAATGATTGACATTCAGTAAATGTCAATGTAATGTTGCAGATACTTAAGATAGAGCTAATATAGATGGGGGCATATAAAGTATTGTCTCAATGTATAATAAAAATAATCATATATATATAAATAAATAAGTAATCAGATAAATGTAATGGGGTAAAAAGCACTGGGTCAAGTGACTTCAAAATTATACAGTGCATTTAATTACTTGTAATCTGGTGCATTTGACAGTTAACTTGCCTTAGACATTTATTGACCATTTATAAAGAAGCCAGCCATCTTATTTACCCGTTTAAAAAGCAGTTGAACTGAATTCCCCTCACATAAAAAGACACATATCGCCTCCTACCCTTCCTCCAGCACCACAAACCAGCAGCAGGTGGATGTTACGGGTCGTGAAACACGAATATTCCGTCATTAAATCTCCTTATTCGATCAGACGGTCGACACAACCTTGTTTTACTGACGGACCGACGTCAGCGAATCAGAGAAGGCTTTGCTGGATGTCTAACCAATGAGGGCGCGCGGTGTTAAGAGTCCTGGTTGTCACGGCTACAACAGACGCTGCTCTCATTCCGTCACACGCAAACACAACGTGAAAACCACAATTCATCAAAACAACTTACGACATATTTTAATAAAAAGCTCTTATATTCTTTACAGTGAAGTTTCATGTGTAAAAAAATAATGAATAGAAAATATAAAAAGCGTCTGGTTATCGCGAGAAGACGCCGGGACGCTGAACAGAAGTCGAGGCGGCCTCGCGAGATTCGCCCCCGGTGCGATTCGCGTACCCTCCTACGCCAGTTTTCTGCCGTAGCCTCGTTGGCTGCCACGGACGTTGCGCTGCGCACGCTGCGTAAAGCTTAACCCAGAATCAGCGACGACGACGACGACGAGGAGGAGAAAGAGAGAGGAGGGTGGGGGGGGATGTCGGCTTGTGTGTGATCGGTACTCGAGGCGGCAGGGAGCGTTCAGCGTCATGGGTGAGACCCCGACACACTTACTTCCGGACCCCGGGCTCGGTTTACCGGCGCCCCGGTGGCCGGTGTCGACGGTAGATTAGCTTCTTGCTCATGCTAAGTGGCTCCGCCGCGGCTGGAGCTTGTGCAGTTGTCCGAGCAACCAACGCCCAGTCGTGCGCCTCCACTCCCGATGCGTCGCCTGCTAGCTAGCTGGCTAGCCGCTAGCTCCGGCGGTGTCATTTCCTGCCTGCGCCTCGTTCGTTCGATTCTTATTTTTTGTCGTTTCAACGTGCGTTAAGTGACCAAAACTCCGCGTAAGGGCCACACTCTCTACGACGTGGGTAGCTAACCGGGCGTCGTACGTTGGGTTCGAAACCCGCTCGTCAATGCTAACTTGTTTGAATCTAAAGAGGGGGAGAGGAATGGGATGTGAGCTGTTTTTTAATGTGTCTCCTGATAACATCTCACAGTCCCACGTTATACAGAACATGTGAAATCCTCTTTAAAGTCTTTGTTTCAACGTGCACTCCGTGCACTCCGTGCGTGTGCGTGTGACAGACAGCTGCCCCAGTGTGGGATCGATAATTTGATTAAACTGCAATTATTGGAACATGTAGGTCAAAACCAGGAAGCTGTCACGGTTCCACCTAAGGAGGACGAGGCTGCCATTTAATCTGGATTATACTCGATCTAGAACCTCTGAGAGTTTTGACTTGTTTAACTTCATTAGCTACGAGGCCATGATGAGGATATAAAATCAAACATCTGCAGCCCATTCCTGCACCTTCCACCACTTCCGTTAGCAGACACGGCCTGGAAGGAAACTGACAGCTGCTGTCCAAAGAAAGAATAAGAGTCTGATAGATGTGTTCTAGTTCACTTTATTTCTGCAGTTTCACAGATATTGATTCACTGGGCTGCAGCTGAGGGTTGAACTCTTCCTCATCCTGTGGGGCCAAAGGCAGCACAGGGTGTCACACTGAAGACATGTGGGCTGCTGTTGCGTTGGCAGGAGATGCTGCAGCAGAAATCCTCCCCTGCAGCGGTGGGTGGGGGGGTGTGGGGGGGGGGCTCACTTTATGGTGCCACTGACTTTGAAGGAGCTGCTTTTAAAGTCAGCTCCTTTAAAAGCCTGTGTGTCTGTTACAGTAGAGGAGATCTTGGGTCATTTCGCCTCTGGGGGGGGCATCTTGGGAAGCTGATTCTGGAGAGGTGTGTTTATCAGATGGCCCCAGATTGATTCTCTTTTGTTGTTTTTCTGCTCTCTCTCTCTCTCTCTCTCTCTCTTTGTGACCCTGGAATCGATCACGCTCTCTTCCTGCATCTTGGAACGGCATCGCACAGATCTACAGAAAGCAGCTGTGAGTATTTAAATGGTTCATATACTTTGCAGTTTTGTTGACACTCTTGTTCAGTGTCCAGCGCTGCATAATCCAATCAAAGTCAAGATTCTCCATTATGCTAATTGTGTTATGCCTCATCACAGTTGAAAATATGTCACGATGCATTCATTCATTTATTTAATGTAATTGGGACATCTTCAGTTCGAATAGGCCATTACATTTGTCATTGAGAACTTGGGAATAGTGTGGGAAAATGGCAAGGAAGCCTTCTCTTTTGAGTTTTGCAGCCACACTTGGTCACACAGTTGATTTTCTTATTGGTTTGGGATGTTTATTTATCGACTGTCTTGCAGCAGCAGAAGAATCTGGAGGGATATGTTGGCTTCGCGAGCCTCCCCAACCAAGTGTACAGGAAGTCTGTCAAGAGGGGCTTCGAGTTCACCCTGATGGTCGTGGGTAAGAACACACGCTGCTCCGCTCCTCTGGTTGCCTTTTTGTTTTAATTGAATCACTTCATGTGTTCATTGCGGTGCTGTGGCGTTTTGAAGTCGTCCGTTGTGGTTTCTTGTTGTGAGAGCGGGAGAGACGTTGTCGGTGTGCAGCCACATTCATACACAAGGAACACGCCCCCAGCTTTATAGTATTTATTGCTTAGTCAGACACAAGTTTAACAGTTCTCTCATTTGAACTCATCCTGATGTTATGTTCCTGACGTTGCCTCACAGAACAAAAACATTTGGGTTGGATTTATCTAGAGCAGCACTCGGCGAATCAAAAATGCAGACATTCTTTTAAAATGCTTGGATGTGGTGGTTGACACGCAGCCAAGATCCTCCCCGGCTGATTGGTCTCTGTTTGGAGGGAAATGTTTCTGTGGGTCAAAACTATTTCCTGTCGGGCGCATCTCCAGTTGCGTTCACACCAGCCAGTTTTCTTGCTTATAGAACTACATTTCTTTTTTACTTTCACTTGAACTGGCTCGTAACAAAGAACTTGGATCTTGCTTGTTCTCGTCCTCTGAAGTGTTCTTAATAAAACCTGCTGGGTGGCGACCAAGTGCTCCTCTGCAGCCTGTGAATGCTTCAACGTGTTTGCTTGCAGAAAACACAAGAGATGGCAGAGCATCTAGCGGCAGGAAAAGTAGATGACGTCCTGTGGGCTTTTTAGTAGATAAATGGTTGCCTTTGTTTTTATGTCACCCTCCTGCATAGACACATAAACACACACACACACACACTGTTCAGTTTTTCTTGGCTCTGATTAGCTGTGTGTCCACATGTCCCCGCCGTGCAACGCAATGCGTCACTGGTGGTGTGAGAAGAGGAAAAGAGGATGAAAGATGGAGGAAGTGAAGCGGAGCGACGGGACTAGTTATACCACCGGTGACGGGCACGTCTGTCCTTGCCTCCTGATGCACACGCCACCCAACAACATGTTTACTGCACACAATGCAGAGCAGCTCTTTTCACTGGCCTGTCCTCACCTTGTTTTGCCGTGTGCCCATTACAGATGGTTACGTGCCATGTTTAAAACGTTTCGACAAATGCTGCAGTGCAAGCTCCACACTTTACCCTTTGACTGAAGCCGGGGTGTAAATGTTGGCTTGTTAAATATTGACTTGGAGCCATCAGCCATGGCAGGCAGTGCCAGTGGTCATTTCCACTAATGATCCTTTTCTTTGGGAACTTTGGAAACAGGGCACACAAAGGCCAATTGTCCGCGTTGTTTCTTTGGCCTTTTAACTGTTACCCAAATGGATTAATGTCCTGGTCAAATGTCAGTCTCATCCCCGGCTCTGCACATGCCCTTTGATTCTCTTAAAAATGTCAGCTTTGATTTATGTATAGCTGTAATGCAAAGGGTGTTTTTTTTTGTTAAATACCTCAGATTTTCAGTGTTATTCCAGTAATGCAATACTTTTATTTTCCTGATTTGTCGTCTCTGTTTCAGGTGAATCGGGACTTGGGAAATCCACGTTGATCAACTCTCTGTTCCTAACAGACCTGTATTCAGCAGAGTATCCTGGACCCTCACATCGAATTAAAAAGACTGTACAGGTACATTCTATCTTGGCAAATAAACGTCTTTGAACAGAGATATTCATGCAGTGCTAAAAAACAATCAAACCCACCTGCGTTGTTCGCATGGAGCCGGAGCAAAAACAAACACACACGGTTCTTTTTTTAGATACAGAAAGTATGTAGACCAAATGTCAGATATGAAAAACGCCACACGTAAAGAGGGTTGGCCGCGCTCCAATTTTGACATGTAAATATTGAAAATGTGGCCACAGAAATAACGATCACACATTCTACGCTGTGTCATAGTGCATGTGATGCATGTGACATACATACCAAAGTCATTATCTGTTTGTTTTCTTAAGTATGTTGCTCCCACGTAGATTAAACGACCTTCGAGTCCACTAAGATGGATGCAGTGACATTGCATTCTTGGCTTGTTTAACAGCTACACCAGCATTAAGAAGCATAATGAATTATGATGAATGCAGTGACTCCTCAGTTTACCCCCATGGCTTAAATACGTCGGCTCCTGTCACAAATGTTTTGAATCTTCATCCTTTTTGAGTAGGCAGGGTTGTTCTGAATCTGGACGGCCTCGGGTCCTGTACTTTATCTGTCTGGCTCCCGACTAACAACATTGCTATCTCCAGATGCTTATGTGCTTTTCTGGTTTCCCAGCATAGTTCGCTAATGGCACAGTGTGGGACGGCGTGTTGCTGCATGCTGCTAGCTTCGAGCGAATTCTATGTGAAATATACGATACCATCAGCTGACAGCACTAATGATCTAGACCCCACCTTTCATAACTGTGTTTTTAATTAAATGGTTTTCTCTCAAAGACAGAATGTACACATGTACTCTTCTTCCTCATCCTGTGTCAGGTGGAGCAGTCCAAAGTTTTAATAAAGGAAGGCGGCGTCCAGCTGCTGCTCACAATAGTTGACACCCCAGGGTTCGGAGATGCTGTCGACAACAGCAACTGGTAAGAATCTCACCGGCCTGCAGCCTGGATCATATTCCTTCATTTGTAATCACCAAAATGTCCTTCTGGGTCTTTGTGGAGATTTGTTTCTTACTGGAAGCTGTCATTTGTACTATGTAGCTGGCAGCCAATCATTGATCACATAGACAGCAAGTTCGAAGACTACCTGAACTCAGAATCACGGGTGAATAGAAGACAGATGCCTGACAGCCGAATCCACTGCTGCCTGTATTTTATCGCCCCCTCGGGACACGGGTGAGTCTGGACAACTTCACAAGATAATTATTTTAGTGGATGTTTTAAGCACAATTCTAGTGTTATTCAAACTCTTAAATGCCACTGGCTTGATCAATGCAAAGGAAGTGGATGGCAGGAATGTTTAGAAAGGACTCAAGAAAGGAAAGGTTGGAAGGGAAAGGGTGAACAGTGGGAGGAAATGAGTAAAAATAGTAGGGTGCCCAAGAAGGGAAATAAGAGGTCAGCAGTGCCCCAGAGGTCAGAGACTGACTTCAAGCTCAGTTTGCTGGTTCAGATCCCTGCGCTGTCTGACAGACCCATGAAAGGTTAGTCACTAAAGCACTTCCTTCCTTTTTTGATATGATATTATTAGGATCCCCCTTCCCCCACTCCTCCTGGGGTCCGCACGAAACATGACATGCTTCCTTCCTTAAACCTTCCAGCGAGGTGCTCAAACCTCAGCTGCTTCTGGAACAGCTCAGTGCTCAACGGCATGATGTTGGTGTGGACAGTATGAACGGTATAGAACGTACACAGGTGTCAATTTGCCATATGATGTGGATTTTGACTGCACCATGCTGACCAGCGGAGCCCTCAGGGATCAATGCCGTAGCTACACCAGTAGGAGGCAGTAAACTGTGTACATTTCCATCCCATGATATGTACTGTTACCGTCCGTGCTTCAAGTTAGACCAGGATATAACTTGGTATCAGATATTGTATGTGCAGGAGTTCCTGGGTTATCTAACTCCGTCACCTACAACTGCTGACTCGGACCGTTGCTGTAAATGATAATGTGCGACTGAGCTTCTCTTACAGTTAAATATTGAGCCTTGTAAGTTGGGGGGGGGGGGGGGGCGATCCAGACGAAGTTACTGGTAAAATGCCTAACAGATCGTGCTGATTGCGGAGTGTGGAGTTTTGATGTGGATGTTTATTATTCAGAAGGCATCGGATATTGCGATACGCAATTCAGTCAAAGAGCAGAACGAGTGGGAGCAGTGAAATGGAAAAATGAGGCTTGAAGCAGTTACTTCCTGCCATGAATGAAGCTTTAACTCCTTATTCAGTGTGTGAAATTGTGTTAAAGTGAAAAGTTGCTCCGTGTCACAACTCGTGACCTTAAAAGGTCTAAACCTCGGCTGTTTGCCGCTGCAGGGCTGGGACATGTTGTTTATGTCTCTGCCGTGTTGAGCTGCCCCATTTGTGTATATGCAGATATGCAGCATGTGCTCACATGCCCCTATAACTCTTGACCGTGACCTGAAATGAAGAAGCCTCTGTGCTCGAGTCTTGTTTTTTCTTCATCTTATGTCTGTCCGTCCTCTGTGAGACATTGTGTATGTACAAGCTTGTCCTCTGTACGCACACAAGCAGAGCTTCAGCCTTGAGGATGTGCGGCGTATGTTCCCACAAAGACACAGAGCATCCCCTCATAACACCAGCTGACTGCTCTCACACTGCAGCACAATGACCTCCGCTGCTCAGAGACGCTCTGAATATTTAACTCTTGACTGTTTGTTTTTTTTAAATGGTTTGAGGACGGTGACTAATAAAACTGTTCGGTCATAAAATGTGGCCTCCCACAAACGGTGGTTTCGCTCAGCACTGAGGAGAAGTCTGTTTAATTTGTGTGAAAAACCAACACTTTTGCCTCTTTACACTTAAACTAGAAAGGAGGCAGTTACAGAAAGAGGAACTAATGTAATGTTAATTTAAAATGAATCAAATAAAATAAACCCACACATACTTTCCTGTATATCATTTAAGATATATACGATTTAGAATAAGATCTGTATCACTGCAGCATTTTGAGATCCAATTGTGGTTATTTTTAAATCTATATTTTAAAAATCCATATTGTGATGTTTGGATTTCAAAGTCCAAATGACTGTACTCGTGTCTGCCTGTCGCTTTCTTGTAGTGGAATTCAGTGGTCAAAGGTTAAGCTCTCGTGACCTCATTATTATTGTAAAGCGATATGTCGGTAACACCTGGAGGAACTGAACCTGCACTGGTTGATGGGGGAAGTTATTCTAGTGTCTGTTTACTGTGGTGAGATTTCACATTCACATTCCTCATGGTCTCAAATCTATTTTCATTTTGGCCCAATCTTCTGTTTCCTGTGTGAAAATGATGCCACGTTTGTGTGGGACAGTTTGGTTTGTTGATTTCCGAATAAAGCGATGGATCAGGGACATGTTCAGCTGCGAGTCGCACAGAGGTTAACGTTCCTCTTTGTGGCGACGTCCACGGCACATTCTTCTGGTGAGTTTGTGTCGGGTCAGGCCTTGTTTCAGAGTAATTTACACGTAGTTTATTAGTTTACAGTTGACTTTGATTTTGAGGCACAATTCAGTGATGCAATTTAACCCCCAAAACCTCAAAAATACTCCCCTTTATTTCTATGTATTGTACAATTACAATATCGACACCAAGAATGTAATATACAATAACCCTGTGACTGATATCTCTCTGCAGACTGAAGCCCCTGGACATTGAGTTCATGAAGCGGTTGCATGAGAAAGTCAATGTGATCCCACTGATCGCTAAAGCAGACACCCTCACCCCAGAGGAATGCCAACAGTTCAAAAAGCAGGTCAGTGGTTTCCACAGCTGCACACTGCTGCAGAAAAAGAACCAGTAGAGAGGATTTAACTTTTCTACATGGGTATGATGACAGCTCTGTGCATCTTGAAGCAACGTCCTCTGTGGTGTGGGCTGCAACTCGATGACCTACATTCTTTAAATTGTGTAAAAAGATAGAATACAAACATACGTAACATCTTTAAACTAGATATTAAGTGGTTGCTTTTTAGTTAATGTGGTTAAATGTTAATGTTAAGATGAGACAAACTCAACAATGCATCTTTAAAAGTATGGACAAGATGTGGCACGTACAAATGTAAATACTGAAAAACATTGCATGCAAAAGTTTTGCAAAGATTTGACTTCAGATAATTAGATATTTCTTGATTAGTCACACTTGTGTTGCGTCAGCTCACACGTCTTCTCTTCTGAACTAGATCATGCGGGAAATCCAAGAGCACAAAATTAAGATCTACGAGTTCCCCGAGACAGACGACGAAGAGGAGAACCGACTGGTGAAGAAGATCAAGGTTTGTCTCCTCCCAAATCCACACATCAAATGATATAAATGTACCAGTTTGTTAAAAACCCAGACTCACACACTTTGTGTTCTATTTGTAGGACAAGTTGCCGCTGGCTGTAGTAGGAAGCAACACCATCATCGAGGTGAACAGCAAGAAGGTCCGAGGCAGACAGTACCCCTGGGGGGTTGCAGAAGGTACGAGTGTTTTCTTTGTGTAATAATACCACATTCAAAATACTTTATTAAATGCTTTCTTTGTATCCGAGGTACAAACAGGGTTTCTTGTTTTTTTACTTGATAATTGACTGACTTGTTTTATTTCCCCCTCTAGTTGAAAACGGTGACCACTGCGACTTCACCATCCTCAGGGATATGCTCATCAGGTACTGAGCGACACACAGAGACGCAGCCAGTTTCATTCACACTGTCATCCACCAGGTGGTGATGAACGAAGCTGAGTTTTCAGTTTAAACGTTATTTTTGAATGTTTAGAATTCTTTCTCTGCCGTTGCCAGAACACACATGCAGGACCTGAAGGACGTGACAAACAACGTCCACTATGAAAACTACCGCAGCAGGAAGCTGGCGGCCGTCACCTACAACGGAGTGGACAACAACAGGGCTAAAGGAAAACTGTCCACCAAGTAAGTCCCGCACAGAACACATTAGAGACAGCGAGGCAGGAGAGAGACGCTCACATCTGAATTACTGAGAAGTAAAGAAGTTATTGACAGACCTGCATTACTGTATATTATAGAACAGGGTCCTTATGATGCAATGTTGGTGTTGTAAATTCTATGGGCTTGACGTTGACCATGTTTTTGCATCCGTTAAACTGAGGTAAATATAATTGTGAAAGCAACATGGCCGTCATTTCATTCTTCAACCATTTGTCCTTCGTTTGTGATGTTTGACAAACTAGCTGTGGTTTTAGTTCACTCATCACTTAACTGCTCTACTTTGCCTAAAACCATGCCACCGCTGAATCGAGGCCTCGCGCTGCTGATGCTAACTCACAGCTGAACAATAAAAAAAAACAAACTCTGCTAATATATTTCACACCCGGCTCACAAAGCCCACATTGTTATTTTTCCACACTTTCAGTTTTTTTTTTCCAGTTTTTTCCACTTGCAGTGAAAAAGCAGTTTGAGTCACAGACACACGACTAATAGACGGCAGTTTTATTTTAGTGCATGACCTCATCATTGCATGCCGTGTGTGTCTGTGTGTGTGTGTGTTTTTGTGTGTGTGTGTGTGTGTTTGGTTGTATGTGTTTTTGTTTTTTTAGAGTTGACACAGTTGAAGGAATGTAAGTGGTCATTTTTTTCACTTTTTTTACCCGACCCTCGAAGATCTTCATTTCTCTGTCGTCCTCTTCTTCTCTCCTCCCTCGTTCACTGCATTCGGGTGTTTTCTCTCTCTTCCCTGTTGACTTGGTTCCCTCCTCGTCTTCTCTCCGTCACTCGGATGTTTCCAGGAACATTGAGGGGGGGAAACTGTGAATCGCCACATCTATGAATCATATAAATCTAGTTTGACGGTTATGAAGGGGATGCTTTAATGTTTCTTTCCACTGGTGTACGTCTTGCTGCCTCCCTCTGCTGCTGTTTGGACTAATAACAGAGACCTGGACATGAGGTGTTACGGGCGGTTACCTGTGTTTGTGACATGCAGGACAACAATGTTGTAATTACACAAAACCTGCAGTGTTTCCACATAAGACAACGTTTGCATGCTGGTTGTGCTGCTGCTGCTGCAGATCATCTTGAGTCATTGAAAGGATTTGCAGCCTGAGGTGATGTTGAATAACTGCAAAATGTAGAGGATCTGTAGGAAACTAGTAACTGCGCCAAGGCCCAGTATTCCACACCAAATCCCTAATTTTCATTTGGTCGTAGTTCAAATACATATTGAAGATGACATATAAACAGTTGATTCACTACTGAATCCACATTATCTCAGCTACACACTGGTGCTAGTCACAGGTTCGTAGCCTTGTTTCTTACTGTACACTTGTATTTTCTCTGATTGATTTATTATAACACAAACGTTCAGCTTCAGATCCGATGAATGATAGTTTTAAATCATTGCTCGTGTTGTCACTGCTCTTAATAATCACAGGTAACCTCTGCACATCTGGTCTCTGGACACTCGCACTGCAACTGTCCTGTTGAGCTTCACTAACTGTTAACCCATCACCCACACTAACAACCAGTGTTCCCAGGTCCCCTCCATTAGCCCTCTGGTTCCTCCGCTGATATGGTTTGGTTTCCTGCTTCTTTCACAGCTTTGTCAGATCCTAAAACCGTCTCCTCTCTTTTCCCTCCTGTGCTCCAACAGTTTATTTTCCTTTTGGGGGGGGGGGGGGGGAGTAATGTTATGTGTCTCAACACTGTTAGGTATTTTTAACAAAGCTGCTACTGCACATATTTTAAAGGCAGTTCCTTGTTTTTGCTGGCTGCTGTGTAGAGAGGAAGGTATGGAAGTAAATCAGATTTTGAAATTTAATTCAAAGGCTTTAGAATTTCAAAATCTGATGAGACTGATTTACTTCCATAGGAAAAGGTTGTAGCAGTTTAGTCGACCTGTCCAAACGAGTTGGGATCCAGTTGGCCCATTGTCAGGCGTATGAGCCCTGCTGCTGTGTTCCACTGTTAGAAGCCAGAGCAGCTTTTCTCCTGCTGGTTTCTTCTTATTCTGTAAAGTACGCAAACGCCTTCAAGAGGAGTTACTGTGAAATTCAACTAGAGCCCGACCAATATCATTTTGGGGGCTGAAACCAATAATAGGTCGGAAAAAAACATAATATACTAATTTATTGGTCAATGTATAAATAGCTTTTATAAAACATAATACGGCAATGAATCCTAAGACGTCGTTATCAAACCCTCGGGACAAAGAAATGTAACTGAGGCTTTTATATTTCACAGTTTATCAATAAGCGTGTGTTTGTGCTCCCGTGTTCCCTGCGCAGGAGTCCTCTGGCCCAGATGGAGGAGGAGAGGCGAGAGCACGTTTCTAAGATGAAGAAGATGGAGATGGAGATGGAGCAAGTGTTCGAGATGAAAGTCAAAGAAAAAGTGCAGAAGCTCAAAGACTCCGAAGCAGAGGTGAAGTTACTCCTCTATCTGAACATCTTCCTCCATCATGTGTTTCAGTGGTTGATTGTGTGACAGTTGTTGATCCGTGTAAAAGGATGTTCTGCTTGTTACTTCCTCCTCAAAGCAGATCTCAGATAACGGCTGTTTGCATGTAAATGTCCATACAGACTTCAACATGTCTGTTTGTCTGTGTACAGGATACATTTTGAGGGTATAAGCTGTGTACTTCACGTTTTGCAGTCTGTAAACTGTTTTTTAACTGATTTCCCCGACTTGTCTGTGTCTCTGCAGCTTCAGAGACGCCATGAACAGATGAAGAGGAACCTGGAGGCGCAGCACAAAGAGCTGGAGGAGAAGAGACGCGTGTTCGAGGAGGAGAGAGCGAACTGGGAGGCCCATCAGCGCCTGGAGCAGCAGAAACTCGAGGCCTCCAGGTACAACTCGCTGTCACTGTCACACTTTCCATGGTCAGGTGTTTGCATGCACTCCTGTCTCATGCACAAATCAACACTGTGGCTTTCTAGGGTTTGTTTAGATCAAAAGCTCCAGGCACTAAAACTAAAGTGAGGTTTCATTAAAGGAAATGCAGTGAATTATCCTGATTTACCAATTTACTTCATGCAAACTTCAGATAATGGTTTCCCTTCGAGGTGCTTGGCCTCAGTTCTTCTGTGTCTTCTGTCTCCTCGTGTGATGCCAGATTCACGTTGAGAATCAGGGCTCTGCAGGGTTCACACCATCTGCTGCTAGACTCTTTGTTCTTTTTGGACTCCAGCTTGTGTTTGGGCTTGTTGTCCTGTCGCAGAAGGAATTTGGAGCTGATCAGATGCCTCCCTGAAGTCATTGTGGGATGGATAAGAATCTAAAGTGCCTAAAACCGTTCCGAGCATCAAGCTGTTAGTGTTCAGGGTTCTTGATTTGAAAATAACATGTAATCTGTAAGAGTGGCAGGTAAAAGACAAACCAGGCCCGATACACAAGCTAAAATCCAAGGAGTCCCTGCTATAGAGGACATTTACTTAGATATACAGGATATAACTGCATCTTAACGTCTTACTGGTTATATTTCCTTCTCTCTCAGGACTCTGGAGAAGAACAAAAAGAAAGGCAAGATCTTTTAAAGTCGGCAGGACCACCCCAACTCGAGTTGTTTTTGTTTGCCAACGTTGCCGGTCAGGACACCAGTGTGTGGTGCTGACATTACCCTCATCCTCCTCTTCATCCTCTTCCTTTCCGCTCTGTCTGCCAGCACAGCTGTGCTCCTGCTCCCACCCACTAGAGGGGGTCACTGGGAGTATTTATGGGTATGTGGGGGGGGGTGGGCAGTGGAGACGGGTCTATACCTACAGTCAGAATCGCCATCACAGAAGCCCCTCCCCCTCGCTGCCTCGGGACTCATCATCGAAGAATGTGTTTACCTTAACAGCCAATTAAAATAACCCCACATTAGAAAGGCCAAACCCACATTATTTTAATTATTATTATTATTATTATTATTATTATTATTATTATTGATGTTATTATTGTTGTTATAACTGAATACTGTCCCCGCCCCCCCACCTGCTGCTCGTCTTACCCCCCCCCCCCACACCCCCCCCCCAAGGTTGCTTTGAAACGACTGACGTGTAGTTTTAATGGAGGTAAGACGGAGAAGAGAGCTGAGTTGCGTCTGACTGTTGTACAATCAAGTTCTGGTGAATTCTATTTGTTTACAGGAAAAAAGTGACAGTAACATTCAGTGAATATTAACCCGATCGTCGACCGTGTATTAAAACCAAGAGGACAAGGCATTAATTGATCCTTCTTTTTCTTTTTGCGTGTACCTGGTGAACCGTCTCTCCTGTGAGATCATGAAACAGTGTCAACGGAAAATCATGAATTTGAGAAAAACGAGGAAAAAATGCACCTTGGGCCTTTTTTTTGATAGATTTCTTTTTTTTTTGATGGCTAAAGCTTCTCTTCTTTTATTTTTTGGACATGTAACGCTTTCTTTATCCTGTGTTTCGCTGTCTCCACTAGCCTTGGAACCACCATTTATAATGTCATAAGTGTTATACTTCACTTTAGTTTATTTTTATATATACACCGAGCCAGCTGAAGTCATAACTTCTTTTGTATGTTTTAAAAAAATAAAAAATCTCAGAGACTTTTAACAGCAGCGTCCGCCGCTCTGGATGAAACACACAAATTCATACACACTTTTACAAATAACATCCTGGACGTGTTGGAAAGAGGAAAAAAACAATAATTCAGTCACTCTGCGGAAAAATGAAAAGTGGGAAATGAAGAGTCGACACCGCGATTTGCTTTGGCTATGTACTCCATCTCTGTATTTTTAATTTTATTTTTCATTTGTATTGTACAAAGTCACTTAATAAACCTGTGATGATAACGAGGAGTGAGACGGTTTTATTATAAAGTGATTTTTGCATCACAATAATCATGCACCATTAAAGTGTCACTGTTGTTTAACTTCCAGTGTTGACGTTATTCTGCCACTAGATGTCGCTGGTGTCCCCCAGTGTCAAACTTCAATGAGACATTTTCATGAAACAACAACAAACTGAAAACACAAACTTCTTCTTGTTGATCTGAGATGAATCGAAGTAGAGACACAGATGTTGTTCTGCTCAGTGACCCTCGCTCCTCTGTGCAGCTGCCATGAAGCCTGCAGGGAGGAAGTCAGCTGTTACCGGGCAGATTTCCACTGACATGACACTTGTTTTGTTTTTCTGTGGCAGTTGAATAAAATCATTACCTTCATCCTCAAAGCTCCGTTTCCCCATCAGACCCACGAAGGTTTGAAATTTGTGTCCTGGGGATGAAAAACAAGCAACTTCTCTCAAAACTGCTAAAGAAAAATCTAAAATAAAGCAAAATGATTTATTAATTGTCTGCTTACGTTTACGTGCTGGCTGCGTTTTCCCTGTTTTAGATGAATGGAAATAAATCAATGATCTGGCTCATTAAACCTGAACATAGTTTATTTATGTGGAATTAAATATTCCTACCAGAGTCTTTCTTCCCCATGAGTCCCAGATACTGACGTGGTCCTGGTTTTCTGATCAGTCTCACGAACACATCTTCAATGACTTCAGAGTTTGGCCATTTGTTCTTCAGTGAGACAAAGGATGAAAAACAGAGACTGAATATTTTTATTTTTATATATAAGTCAAAAAGTGAAATAAGTCATCTGTCCCAGAGGCTTTGAACAGAAAAGACAATGATTATAGTTTCTTGTGTCTTTACCAAACATCCTGAAATAGGTTGTAAATTCTAATAAATGTACAGATGTGGGAGTCTCACCTCTTCTCTGGCTCCTCTCCAGTTGTCCACATCTTGACAGAAAACATTTGTCAGCAGCAGCAGAACAATCACAACAAGTTTCACTGTCTCCATCTTCACAAACCGTGCGTAAAGTGACTCTGCATGGAAATATCCAGCGCCTCTTCGTTCCCTTTAGCCCGAGTAAGATAAAATACATGTGCAGGTAGTTCCCACGTCTCTTAAACGTCGAGAGAGAGAAGAAGAAGAAGAAGAAGAAGAACAGCGCGTCTTCTCTGACGGTGCCCCAATGCGCCACAAGGACCCTTCAACACTCATTTTGTGCTTTTACGCACAGCTGGAGAGGATGATGTGGATCGATGCTCGTCTGGGGCGATTACCCAGTGACTCACAGGACTTCATTTATGTTATAATTAGTTTAAGTTCCGTGCGTTAGGATGAACACGGACGATTATAAAGGAGTTTCTGAAGTGCCTGGTTGGACAATGTGACGTTTCACCAGCTCTCTGCCAAGTGTTAATATTGTCGTTTGTCAACCTGAGAGCAAAACTGAAGCTCTGGCCCGTTAGACGAGTAGGAAAAGAATATCCCAAAGAGGCTAAACTTATAACATCTGTATAGAATCCAGATGTGGAGGTGGAAGTATCCAGAATCAGATCCCTCAGTAAAAATACTTCATTACAAGTAAAGCTCCTGCTTCAAATCACCAGCTTCAAACGTTGCACTGATACAGCTATTCATTTGATTGTGGTGATGCACTTGTTTTCATGTCACTTTTTTTAGCAATTCATTTTAATTCTTGTACTTTTATATTGTTCAGCAGTGGGTCAACTCTGGTGGTTTAAAATGTGCTTCATAAATCAACTTCTATTATTATTATTATTATTATTATTATTATTATTATTATTATTATTATAGTAGTAGTAGTGGTAGTAGTAGTAGTAGTATTATAGTATTATAGTATTATAGTAACTTAATAACTAATATAATTGCAGCTAACAACATAATCTGCAACCAACGGAAAATCCCTTTCTTGCTTTAAACCGCTTAGTGGAGGGTTTGTGCTTTTTATTTTGAAACTGTTTGTCCCACCGCAGCCGCCGTACTCATCAGCAGGTCCTGCCCCCGGCTCAGTTGAGGAAGAGGAGGATTCAGGAAGTTGTTTAAAAAGCTGCTGAAACATTTGAGATGAAGATATCGTGAAAAGAATCAAGCTTTAAAACAAATGCAGGGAGTTTTGTGGTCGTGGTGAGTTCACGGCCCCGCGCTGTGCACAGGATCATGTCCGCGGTGCGTTCAGGCTCCGCTCTGCTGAGCCTCCTCCTTGTTGTGACGGCTCATGTGACCGGAGCTCATGCGGGGACACCGATGCAGAGGACGAGCCTGGCCGAGGCTGAGCACCAGCTCCCGGACCCCAGAGACCACACGGTGTCGCTGGGGTCCAGGAAACACTCTGGTCCGCGGGTCTCCGCCGGGCCCGAGCCGGGAGACCTCGCCGCCGCGTTCAGGGTCCCGACTCTGGCCGGAGAGTTTTCCTACCAGCCCGGAGCGGTGGGGGGGAGCCTGGTGATCCACGCCTTCACCAACCAGTCCGGGTTCCTGGAGAGTCTGTGGAGCTCCGAGTCCTCCTTGCTCAGCCTGGTGAGGGAGCTGCCGGCCCGGGCTCAGGTCCTGTTCCTGTCCCTGGACGAGTCCTCCGTGTCCGATGCTCTGTGGATGAGGGACCAGCTGCAGCGGGCCGCCGGCCACAGGTGACCCGGGGGAGGAGAGCCGAGCTGGGGGAGAAACAAGCTGCCGCTTCTCATCCCTATAGACCTCATGGAGTATTTAAGATAATATTATAAAGTATACTCCAATACTACAGTGTAAAAATACTCTATTAGGGTACAGCTGATTCCAAAATGATCAGATGTAACATTAGAAAAAGTACAAAATCATGATCAATATCTAAATATATATATATAATACATTTATATAATCTATATTAAAAAACTACACACAAACACACATGTGTATATATGTATTTATATGTGTATATATGTGTGTATAGTTACAGGAGCATACGTTTTTTTATGTAGGACTGGGTGATCTCGTGAAACAAAATTTAATTTCAGTTGATATTGATTATTGTCATGATAAATGTATCACTGTTATTTCATTCCTTCAGCTTTATTGACCAGTGGAAGTATTTAAGATAATATTCTGAAGTATATTGTATTACAAAAAGTACCCAAAAGGTTTTAAACTCATTGCTGTGCAGCATCTTCTTGTGATTGTCGACATGAAACATGAACAGATCCTCTCCTCTTGTACCTCCTGCTGGTGTCCGCAGTCATAAGGAGGTTCTGTCCAGACTTCACTTTTCTCCGGTGCCGGTCTTCGCTCTGGGAAACTGGATCCCTCAGGTGCTGTACTACTGGGGCTGCATGGGACACAACTGTGGCCTCTCCCAGGCCGTGTTCACCTCCGAGGGTAAGAACGCCGACTCGACGTGGACAGAAATGAGCTGAAGTCTGTAGCTTCCTGTTCTCTGACTCGCTTGTTGAGCAGAGACAAAGACGGTCGGGCACATATTTGTATTTTGATCTCACAGGGTGGAACATGCCAATAATCATCAAGCGACTGGATGCCAGGTACGACTGGCTCTCGGCCCGATGGGGTAAGGGGTCGTATCTGCTGAAGGATGCAGGAAACGGATGTGAACCCTCCTCGTCTGTGGCCGGTGCTGTGGCCTGGGTGTCCGAGGGCAACTGCTCCTTCTACACTAAGGTCTGTGACGTGTTTCTGCTTCTTGTTCAGACGCTTACTTACAAGGTTCAGCAAAATAATATCCAGCAACCTAACCCTCTATATTATTATATCATTTTATCATCATTTTGTGTACGAAGAGAGCAACAGATAATCATTTTTTATTAGTGATTAATCTACAATTTTCTAAATCAATTGTTTGTCAATAAAATGTTGAAATATTAAGTTTACTATGATCAAATTCTAACATTTAAGAAGCTGAAACCAACAAACATTTGACATATTTGCTTAAAAAATGACTAAAACCATCACTTCACCATCAGTTCTTGTTGCTGTTTCTCCTTCCAGGTGCAGTCCATGGCCAAATCCAACGCCTCCGGTGTGCTGGTCTACGCCCTCCCTGGAAACCCGATCCAGGACATGAACTGTGTTGAGGATGAATGTTATTCGCCTCTGAACATCCCAGCTGCCATGGTGCACCTGGAGCCGTCGGTGGCTCAGGCGCTCCGGTAAGAGCGGCTCACTGTCGGGATTAAACCCCCCAGATGTTGATGCTTAACATCCCTCTACGTAGATTAACTGTTCCTTTGTAAAAAGGTTAAAGTGGTGATTCTCTCAAGTCTGAGTGAAAACTAGCATCTCTACAGATTTAAAGTCTCTTGAGACACTTTGTCTGTTTAATTTTTAAATGATTTTAGCTCAATTGTATTTTTTAAGGTAAATTACGTGTTTGTTTGGTAGTTCTGACTCTTAATTTGTCTTGTAGGTTTGGACAGAAGGTCAGTGTGTCCTTCCAGACAACCCCATCTCCTAACTTCTTCATCGGTATTGACCAACAGGGGGCGCTGGCTGAGATGGGCTGGTTTCTTTACCCCACGTTCAGCTTCATCAACTGGCAGGCGCAATGGTGAGGACACCAGATACACATCCATTTATCTAAATTCATTTTATCTGTCAAAGAGGAAAACACCATGAGCTGTTCGGTGTCTCACTTACATTTAAATGAAATTAACTGTAGATGAGTAAATGTTCTTTATTCAAAAAATATATATATATTTTTAATAATTTATTTCAAAAAGAAATAGTTTGTTGTGCAGTTTAGTTGCTTTTATCATTTGGGTCATGGTGGGTTGTGAAAGACCAAATGAGGAAGACATGATATTCTGGGAACTGTGGTTTCCTCAAATTAAAATACTGTAGAAACTTGCTGGAGGGGAACCCTAACCCTGAGGGGAAAGTCCAGGACCAACAAGATAGAAAACTAGGAAGTGTTTACAAAGATCAACATAAAGTTAGAAACTAGACAAAGACAAGTTAGTTGTTTAGTTTCCAAATCTTACAATTTATTTTAAGCAGTTTTTACAATTAAAAACCGACACAAATACTAACAATAATCCTAATAATCATTCAGATTAATGAGTGATGCACATAACCATCATTCAGATTTGTTTTTAAAAGCTTACATGCATGTGTGTGAGATGTATTTGTTCCCTCCACAGGTTTGACTTCTCTTCAGATCTTCAGGACAAACTTCAAACTCCTGCCAAGGTGGTTTCTGTCTTCGACAAAGTCCAGATGCAGGGAGACAAAGGAGCGGTGGCTGCAGTCGAGCTGCCGTCAGGTGATGTCAGCAGCAGCAGAGTGTGTGTGTGTGTGTGTGTGTGTGTGTGTGTGTGTGTGTGTGTGTGTGTGTGTGTGTGTGTGTGTGTGTGTGTGTGTGTGTGTGTGTGTGTGTGTGTGTGTGTGTGTGTGTGAGACATGTATTTTGAACGTTGTGTTTCGCTGCAGGCTCGTTGGACTTCGACAAACTGGAGCTGGATGCGTCTCTGTCGTGTCCCGGCAGGAGGGACACGTCCTGCGCTCAGTGGGATCACACGGTGCAGCTGTTTGTCTGCTGCGATCACCTCAGTCCGTACTGCAACATGGAGCTGAGCCGCTGGATCACTGCCTTCCGCAGGTTCGATGCCCACGTAGATGTTCCACTCAGCCCTTATTCCACCCAGTGTTAGAAATGACTGGACCCTGTTATTTAATCTGATGTATATTAGTGTGTTTGTGTTGTTTTGACAGAGGTATCGGTCGCTGGCTCACAGACGTGTCTCCCCTCATCCCACTGCTGGACAGCAACAGATGCACCTTCACCATGAAGACGGTGCCGTGGGCGATGCCTTGGATCGTTTCCCTCAACTTGAGATTCAGCGTCAGCAATCACACAGGTTCGAATCCCGAGAGCTTTCCACGATGTTTGTGGGTGAACAGGTTGTTTAGTTCTTTTATAATGAGTCGCTGAGGAAGCATCTCTGGTCCGTCGTCGTCAAAGCTGAAACTGTGCATCTCAGTAATGCTTGTTACACACTGGACACAGGAAAGTGGATCTGATGGTTGTTCTGTCACCACTCAGAGGAAACGTCCTGCTGTGATCTGAACTCTTCCTCTGTGAGGACGGAGAAGTGCGACTGAAATAACGACTCCTCAGAACATTTTCTGCCCCATTTTCTGTCACTGGGGGATTTTCTTTAAAAGCAGGGAGCAGGAAGTTCTCTGCAGGAAGGAACAGACGGTGAATAGTGACTGGAACTCGTCTGGAACAAGGACACTTAGAAACACATACATAAAAAAACAAGCAAACATGACTTAAAATTATAAAAATTGTGTGAGTTTGATACTTAAACTAGACTATTAATGTAAAAATTTAAGAAATAATTATTTGTGTTTGTGTAAAACTGTATTATTTACATATAGGGTTATAACTAATGATTTTTTCTATTCCATAAATCAATCAATTAGTTTACCTACTATCATATAAACATATTTTCATAATAAAATGATTTGAATTTGAAACAATTTCAAGTTATTGATTTACTAATTTCTTCAGCTTTGTCTCTTTGGTGATACAGGTAACCACACGGAGAAGCTCCGCCCCTTCAGAGTGATGTCACTGTACGGCGGCGGGACCTTTGACAAAAACTACAACAAGCTATTCCAGCCAATCAAATTCCCCATCCCCCCCTCAGTCATGAAGGTAACAGATCCATCAGTGACTGTTGAGCGCCCCCTCTCCTCTGTGGTGCGTCGTCTCAGCAGCCGCGTGTGTGTGTCTGTTCGCAGGTGGAACTCTTCGCCGTCATCACGGGTCACGGCAGCGACGAGAACGGCTGCGGGGAATTCTGTGTCACCTCCCACCACTTCTTAATAAACGCTGCGTTCAACAACACTCTCATATTCGACTCTGCAGGTGAGTGACAGGTTCTGATCTCAGCTGCTGCTCTGGAGCTTTTCCATCTCATCACGTGATCAGTTTCTCTAACTGTCATTAATCTCAAGTTTACTTTTTCAATTCATCTTTTAGTCTCTTGAAGTCGGAAAATAGTTCTTAGAGCCTGAGTTGATGTCTTTTAAATTCTGGGTTTTCCAGCCAATTCTCTAAAACCAAAGATTTTCCATTTACAAACCTGTAAAACAGACATTTGCTTGATAATTAACTTAAATGTTCAAATTGAGCTTTTATCATTTGTCCTGGACACTGAATGACAGATTTAATGTTCGTTTCTCTGCACCGACTGTCGTTGTTTGACATCTTTTTGTTATTTCTGTGGTGGAACCACCAGGCTCAGCTCTGGGCTGTGCCATGCGAGTGAAAGAGGGGGCGGTGCCAAACGAACACGGGACGTGGCTGTACGGGCGAGGAGGCTGGTGTGACGGGCTCCAGGTCAACCCCTGGAGGATGGATATCACCGATCAGGTCTGTCACCACAACACTAGTCCGACTCTCCAGATGTTGGAAGTCAGACTGAAGTGAGAGTGAAGGAAGCCCATTAGAATTAAGGAGCACTTCATTATTCTGACCAGAGATACTTGATGTAATCGTGACGTGTTTCTCTTCTGGTCTCAACAGACATGTGCAGCTGGTTTCTTGGGGGGGTTATTTCCAACAGTACAAAGAAATGCAGCTCAGGTCGACTGGAGACTAGACGTGTGAATGTGTGTTTGTGTCTTTATGGCCGTTTTGAGACCCTCTCAAATGAACTCTGAAAAATGTCCTGAAAATTGAGTCCAGACGAGTTTGTCTTTCACATATGAAGAAGCAGCAGGAGATTGTCCAGGTTGGACAGTTGCGTTCCCACATGCAGCCCAACTTCAGGGCATGTTATTACGCAGCTTTAAATAACTATCGTTTAACTAATAACTAATCCTGTGTCTGTCTCTGTCTCTGTCCTCTCTCAGTTGGACTTGAGCGGCTCTGAATCCAACACAGTCGTCTACTTCGGGCTGTTCGAGGGGCGGGATCCTCATCCCTCTCAGAAACCCGGATACATCGTCATGTCGTCTTTTCTCGTCTTCTACAAATGACGCCCGCTTCTTCTTATGTTGTTCTGCCAAAACCAATGTGATACTGAATGTACAGTCAAGTCCAAGATTAAATTTCTATTTTCCTACTGCTTCAATGAGCGTTTCCATTACACTTGCTCCTGTTTCATGAACGTGCCACACTCGCCCTGCACCAGCGGCCATTTGCATTTTTCCTCAAGACGTGGCCCTGAGGTCAAGGAGAAGACGCCTCCCATGCTGAAACAGACCCTCCGAGCTGAAGAGGCTTTGTTCTGAGAGCAGCCTCTTCTCACTAATCACACGTAATCATCGTCCAACTTGAAACGTAGAGGTGAAGGAAGCGTTTCTCTGTGACTCATCAGCCTGAGCTGAGTTTAAACTGCTGCAAACAAAACTACAAAAAAGCCTTTATGTGCTTTATTTATTTGTCATTTAATGACATTACACTTTATCAAAAAAATGAAGACATTAAGTAAAAAAAACACATTATTGAATCATACAAAATGGTTACTCTTCCAGATAGAAATGTTAGTTGTTAAAGAGTTTTGTTTTATTTTACACAACTAGTCAACACATTAACTTGTTCACACTATTAATACAAAAATCCATCTGAACAACAGGAAAAAAAAACAATTTAACACCTATAACTTTATCTTTGGCACATTTTGTTGAAAGGAGACCTTTTCAACTCATATTTAGGTTCATGATCTTCATCAGTGTTATCACCTGAAAATGTTTAAATGCTCTAATGTTCAGAAAACATCACTTTCCTCAGACTCATCGCTGCAGCTCCTCTTTTCAGCCTCTGTCTCTTTAAAGCCGAACTCCTGACGAGCTGTGTTTTCTGTCCCTTTAACATTTAAGACTTGGGCCTTTTTACCTTTACAGATGTTTTACATACACAAAAAAAGCTTTACAACACACTAGAGGAAAGAAACTGAAACTGTTTGATCTCTATCTTTGTCAAAGTAGCTGCAATAAAAGATACTGAGGCGCCGAAGCTGCAGGGAACTTGGTTGGAGTCTCGTCTGAGCGTTGGTGAGCATGTGTCGTCGTGTTAGACCTTGACGCAGGTTTCTTTGCAGCTCCTCTCGCTCTCAAACTGGTTGCTGTTTCCCAGACAGCCTCCGAACCAGAACTGGGCGCAGGAATTGCCGTTGGCGTCGTAGTACCACCTGACCACGTAGTCTCGACACGGGCCCGGGTCCAGGACCTGGATGCACCGCTCAGCTGGAGACGACAGGAATAAGAGTGAGTGGCTGATTTATTTTAATTTTCTTTTCGACATTACATTCAAATATTATATTTGTTAGGGTTGACGATAGTAAGAAGAATTTTACTACTTTTTTATTGTATGTATTTGAGTTCACAAGCAATGAATGAATTTGAATGTTGACCTCTTTGTCTCAACATCGCTAAATGTTTTTGAGAAATGTTGGTGCAGACAACTTAAAATGTATAAATCAAAACATCTCCACTCCTATCTGTATTTACCAGATACGCCTGTGTCGGAGGTCACCAGCGGGGGAGGCTGTGGTGACGGCGGTGGCGTCTTCTCCTCGGGCGGGGCCTTCACAGTGGGACCGGCTGGCCCGGCGGCTCCGTTCGTCTCCGTGTGGGTTGAGGGTTGCTTCCCCTCAAACCGAGGGAGGAGCTCTGTCACTGGTCTGAAAGGCTCCCAGTCGAAGAACGGAAACCGCTGGGTGTCTGTGGGGGTTCTGGCGTCCGGCCTGGGTCTCTGCGGGGAGACGGGTTCTCTGTCGAGCTGAGAGCCTGGAGGGCCGGGCTGGAACACAGGAGAGAGGCTTTTAATCTACTGAACAGACGACGAGATGTGATCTATGTCAAAAAACAGCAGCTTCAATATTTGTCTGATGGTTGAGTGAGTGTGAACATGGAGAAAGTTTCCTCCTTCATTCCCTCTCTTCACCCTGAATGAGTGGGTTCGATCTCCTGTGAGAAGAACTGACTGAGAGTCACAGCTTCAACTGTCACAATCAGCTGCAGTTGAAGAGTGAATCATTTAAAAAGACTCAGAAGTTATTAAAAAACAGAGTTTATCTCCAATATTCAGCAGGAAACTTCAAAAATATGAAGAAAACAGAAAAGCCGGTAATCATGCGTTTTATCCACATCACCGCATGTGGCTGTAGAGGGCGCTGTTGTTCAGTATAAGTTACATAGTGTTACTTTAAGGTTAAACAAGTTGCATAGTGTTGTTTTAAAACAGGTTTTTTAAAAGTTGTTCTCCTCACCACCATCTGAACCCTCCTGGAGTCTCCTGTGAAGGTGGGCGTGTCCGTGTCCGTCCTGTACGGGGGCTCCTGGACGTTACCGGACGTCTCGGGGACTCCCGGAGGATTTCCGGAGCTCGGGATGGAGCTGAACAAATGTCTCTCTCTGTCGTCACAGATACGACTCAGCAGTTTCTTCTCAAGAGCTGAAGCACCAGGAGAACGTGATGGTGAATATACAGATGAATGTGGGTGGGGGTTGAAGCTGATATGATAGGTGCTGTGTGGTTGTGTGTCTCCTGAGGGACGGAGTCTGGAGCCTCAAACTTAAAAGCTGATTTAGAAAACAAGTTTTCAAGGCCTTAATGTATAAATATGATTACATTGAGTTTCATTTGAATAGTTAAGTAGTTGTAATGAGTTGTCACCTGGCAGAGTTTTGAATTCGTCGATCAGGTACACGTGTTCGCTGTCGGGGTCGGAGGCCATGAGGTTGAGCTCCTTCCTGAACTCCTCGTACAGAGGGTCGCTCTGGTTCACCACCCCGACCACAAACGTCTCGATGTTACTCCCCTGAGCTTCTGCCACGGCCCTCTCCAGCTGGACCGAGTCCCTCTTATCGGCCTGACCGTCTGTGATGATGATGGCCACCTTCCTCACGCCTGCCCGCGCCCCGCTGAACACCTGGTTGGCCTGCTGGATGGCGCTGCCGGTGAAAGTGCCCTCGCCCATGTAGGTCATTGAGCGCACCGCGGACTTGACCTGGTCGGGGGTGGCCACCTGCTCCAGGCTGACCACCACCGTGGTGATGTGGCTGTAGAGGACCACGCCGACCCGCGTGGTGTCTCGGCTGACCGAGGCCCGGTCGATCAGGGCGTTCACGAAGTCTTTAATCACGTTGAAGTTGTTGGGGCCGACGCTCTCTGAGCTGTCAATCACAAAGACCAGCTCCAGGGGGGTTTGACGGCAGGTCACCCCACAACCTGAGATTCACACACAGTTTATTATCACTTTTTAAAACTTCGAATTAAAGATTTAAATGTGAGAAAACATTTAACTTCAGTAGCAGCATTGATCCTCTTCTGATGGATGACTTACTGCAGATGGATCTCACTATTCTGACGATTTCTTCCCTCTGTGAAAGACATTTTTTTTAGTCCAAATTCAATATAAAAACAGTCTAAATAAGTCAATTCTAATATTTAAGAACTGTTTTTATGTCAATGAATTCACTGATTGTTTCAACACTATCTCAGTTTATTGAGCGATGCCTGACACTTACTGTAAGTCCAGGTTCTCCCTTCTGTCCCGCTCGACCCTGTGATGTGACAGAACCAGTGATTTATGACATATTGAAATTCATCACACGAGTGTGTTAGAGAAGTGGTTTCTTCTCAGACGCCGGCTGAGATGACTGCACTGTTCATACAGTATCAACCTGGTGTTCCAAATCCCATTTACAATATATTAAACAATAATAGCAATTTCTCAAAATCCAGTACCAAAGGTCCGATGGTTCCTGGTTCTCCGGCTTTTCCTCTGTCTCCCCCTCTGCCCTTCTCACCTCGGAGGCCTCGGTCCCCCTGAGGAGGGGAGAGAACAGAAATCATGTCAAACTACATTTTAAAAGTCTTCACAATCTGGAGAGTCTGACAATTGTACTTTTTAAATGCTAAAATAATTTTTCAATAAAGTTCCAAATAACCAGTTAAGTTTTGGTTTGAGTTGAAAATAATAATAATATTTATCATTTGTTAATATTTGTGTTACCTTGCTCCCCTGCACACCTAGTTCAGTAGGGCCTATGGGGCCGGGGACCCCCTTAAATCCAGGCTCCCCCTGGAAACATCGAGCAGAGACCACGTGAAAGAGAACTTATAAAACAAGATGAAACCAACAGAGGTCACAGGTCATCTCATCTGTCTTTTAGAGGTGACAGCCATACCTTTTGTCCTTGAACGCCCTCTCCAGTTAACCCCTGTGGACCTGTTTGTCCCATTTGACCGACTGAACCCTGCAGGAAAGAGAAAACCTCTGAGGAAACACACGTGGATTTCATAGATTTTGCATGTATGATTTTTTACCGTGCTACATGTATGTCGTTGCTTTTCGAGGACACGTTACCTTAGGACCAATCAGGCCGATTCCTGGAAGCCCTGCAGGTCCAGAGGGTCCCGGCAGTCCTCTGTCCCCCTGTACATAATGTTTAAAGATGTTTGTTCATATCTCAAAAATGATTATTTCACATCGGACAGACGGAAAAAGACACAACTAGAACGTCACTCAGTAGAACTTATACCTGCGTCAAGGCTTATCGAGGTAATGAGGATGTAAACAAACAGAACAAGCTAAACCTCCATATATATACTGTAAAATATACGTTTTCATGATCATCTAATAATTACGTCGTTCTCTATCCTCGAAGAAAAGAGATGTATGGAGAAACATACACAGGAAAAATAATCTCTCTGATCTGTTGATGTATCTGTGGTGAAACTTTCTAAAAAACTAAAAACTACTGCAATTTAAATCAGTGGAGAAGTCAAGGTGAGACATAAACAATATTCACCATCACAGATGACACATTTAATTTATGTTTTTCTTACCTTTGGTCCTGGTAAACCAATTCCCTCTGGTCCGGCCTCTCCCAAGAGCCCAGGAGGCCCCGGAAGTCCCTGAGACCCAGTTTAAAAAAATGACATGGTGGTGATGATCAGATTTAAAGTGATGAAGGAGGCTGTGGGTTGATACTCACTGGAGGACCAGGGAGGCCTTCATTCTTTAGTCCAGGGGAACCAGCAGGTCCTGGTCTTCCTCTGTCGCCCTGCAGACCACAACACACCACTTACTATTCACCGTCAGGGAATCTGGGGCCCTGTTCACACTGGAGACTCACCTTAGGTCCAGTTAAACCGATCCCTGGTCCTCCCAAAGCTCCGGCTGGACCCTGTGGACCTGGTTCTCCCTGACAGAACAAATAAAGTAGATCAATTAACCAAACCGTGTTGCTGTTTGTCAGTTGAAGTCGTTTTGTTTCTGCTGCCCTCACCTTGGCTCCAGGTATCCCTCTCCCTGGAGCTCCAGTTGAACCCACTCGCCCAATTATTCCTGGTTCCCCCTGGAAAAGAAGAAAAAATCACCAGACTTATGATTCAGAAGGAAAATGATGTGGGCCTGAAACATAATTCAGTCCCAAACTCAAACTTTTTCTTTGATAGATAGTGATAATCATCTTTGAGTTTGGGACTGAATTTGGATTAAAACAAGAAAATGATCAACTTGTTCTTGTTCCTCCTTCAATACTGTGTGAACAGCTGCAAACCTTTGGCCCCATCGGCCCCTACGGGACCGACTGCACCTGACAGACCTCTGCTCCCCCGGTCCCCTCTGTCTCCCTGCAAAACAACAAAACCTCCAGATCATGATCTGAAGCAACAACTTTGAGTTCAACTTTCACGTGATTATTATTATAAAATATCTGTCACCTTGTCTCCAGGAGCCCCTTTACCCGGAGCCCCGTCAGGTCCCCTGAGGCCCAGTAACCCGAGTTCACCCTGCCATCGTTGGAAAATAAGTCAGTGGAGCAGCAGACTGGTAAGAAATATATATATATATACATGCATTTATTTTATTATTCAAGAGAGAGAAACTAGTTTTAAAGGGGGATGTTACCTTTTGTCCCGGGGTTCCATCCTCTCCTGGTTGACCTGGTATACCTGCCACCCCCTCTGCCCCCGGGTCGCCCTGAGATGATGAAGAATGAAATGAATCTCTGAATGAAAGTACTCAATAAGTCCTTGTGGGATCTCAGTGGACTGTTCTAGAGATTAAGGCTCTAATGTGTCTCTAGTCTGGATGAGAGCTTCATCTAAACGTCTGCTTATCGATCATTTCCAAAACATTATAGAGGCAAAACTAATGAATTACCTTTAATTTTACATTTTTAAAAAGGCGTAGAGACCTTTTGAGGGTCGTGGGGGACTTTGAGTGTTTTGTGTATTTCCCATGATGCCAAACTATTCCTTTAAAGTGACGTCCTCTCGTGAACAGCGGTGCTCTGATCTCTTACCTTCGGTCCTGGTTGTCCCACTCCTCTCTCGCCCGGCAGACCAGGCTCACCCATCACTCCCTGAATCCCCTGAAGACAACGTTCACACAGACACGTTCATCTCCTCTTTCTTCCTTTTTTCTCTGTGACTGAGACTCGGATTCAAACTCGCTGGCGTTTGATTGACAGATCAGCTGCGATTCACCCGTGTATTTATGCGATAAAATATTCAGAGCAATTTGGAGGCAATCAGACAGAGAATCAGCTGAACGTCAATCACAGAATCTGCTCTAAGACAATAAAATCACCGGTTAATAGACACCACCCTCCTCGTGCATTACCTTAGGTCCCGTTATTCCGATACCTGGAGCTCCTCTGGGTCCTGTGGGTCCAACTGGGCCTTGATCCCCCTGAGAGAATGAAGATGAAGGTGAAGTTGGATCATTTTGTTCTTTTCAAACCCGATAGAACAGTTCAGTCAGTGTGTTCATCCAGTTTTTACCTGTTCTCCTTGAGGTCCTGAACCAGGAGGCCCGCCTGGACCCAGAATCCCAGGAGGTCCGCGGCTGCCCTGAGAACAGATTTCTTTATTTCATTAAAGTAAAAAAAAAAAATACAAATGAACCGGATGTTGATGTTGCAGCATCCGAAGACGTGGATGAAACCATCGACTGTAAATAAAGATGGACCATATGGCGGCTCCCAAAGGTGAAGCCAAATCATCTCTATTGCCTCCTAGTGGCGGGCTGCAGAACAGGTTATAAACCCTGCCCCCTCCATGTTAGTGGATCGGACATTGACCAACCTCTATTTCCTCTCAGGATCAACATTGTTTTCTCATCTTGATATTTGAAGATCAACTGAAGCTCCTGACCTGTATCTGCAGGATTGTCACACTGCTGCCACCTGATTGGCTCACTGGATGATTACATGAAGTCTATGATTACTGGATATTTACCATGTCACCTTTGACCCCAGCTCCAGGAAGCCCACGGATGCCTCTGGGACCCTGATATCCTCGATCCCCCTGAAAACAAAGACAGTGAACACACATCTCAGTTAAAAGTCACATTCAGACCAGTTTGTGAATTTCTGTGTATTCACAGCGTTTTTTAATCAATCAGTGGAAACATTATCTGGTTGGAATTTCTTTGAATCACTCAGCTCTGATTCACACCTGAAGTAAACAAATCAAAATGTACAAATGTCCTGTTTGTCATCGGCAGAGAACATTTTAGAGATGAAACTTAGGATACAGGTGTTAAAGGTTGTTGTGTCGTGTCATATCACATCATATCCTACGTCACATGAATGTTTCTTTGAGACCCGACTCACCTTTGGTCCTGTGAACCCCTCTCCAGGTGGTCCAGGGTTTCCTTGTGCTCCAGACGGGCCTTGAGGACCCTGGGACAAATAGACAGATGTTTTATATCTGAATTTACAGGGTTTTATTTCAAACACGCTCATGTTTGACGGCCTGATGCAGCCTTTAAAAGACCAGTCACACTCACTGGTAGTCCTGGTTCTCCGATCCCGACACGACCTGTAGGACCTGGTCTCCCATCGTTACCTTTTTCACCCTGTAAGCATCACATATCATTTATCCACTATAAACACCCGACAGTAATTTGGTAATAATCGATTATATTTAATCTCTGGCACTTTTTATTATTTTTTATTACCTTGCTATAAGAGAAATTGTCAAATATGTAAAAATAAAATTCTGCAATTTTCAAATGATCCGATGATAAACGGTTTATGAGTCATTTGGATTGAAAATATTAGAAAGTGGACAAATTATTTGATTTGAGGAAGATTATTTGACTCTATAGTTTTTTTTATTTACAGTAATAATACAAATAATACAAATAATAATCATAATAGTAAAATAAAAGCGTTACCTTGGCTCCTGGGAATCCGATACCTCTTTCCCCCGGTGCTCCAGCAGCTCCCACGAATCCTCTGTCTCCCTGAGACAAATACACAAGTTTGGGTATAAAACAGGGAAATAAGATCATATGTCTGATTCATATCTCTTCCTCACGAGAGACAAGGGCAGAGTCATCAGCAAAGTAGTTGACAAGAACATAGCTAAATTATTTTGGCCCACATGCCGCGCTCCTGCCAGATCTGGGCCACAAGTGAATCATAGCAATACCACATGTCAACCAAAGGTGGCCCCGAGGTTGTTTTGTGTTATTTGGACCATAGTCACCATTTACCACATGGGACACTTTAGGTTCACGTCCAGTTGACACCTAGAGAACCGCATGTTTGCCAAAGAAAAGACCAAACATTTGTTTTGGGGATATTTGGGCCATATTAGTTATTTTACATGTGTTACAGTAAACAGAGATTTACAGCCACCGCCCGAGTCCCATCCATCCACATCCACAAGTTACACCAGTATATGTTGACATCGTTTTACATATGTTCTTCCTGCAACATCCACATTTTCTCCACTGGTAATTAAATAAACTTCAGTCAAATTAAACTTTTAAAATGCTGACCCTTTAAAGCCTTTAAGAAACAAAGATTGTTGCTTTGTTCTTTATTTAAACTCGCACTTGATTAATGTGCGAACTTTTCCTGACAGTGATACAAATCACATTTCATTTCCTCTGTATAAAGGCGTCTTTGTTAAGAAGCAGCAGAGCCGCTCTGCGGAGACGGAGACACTTCGGCATCTTATTGACCAAGGGCACATTTTAATTCACAGATGTTGTGTGGGAACGGGAACTGTGGATGTTGATTGATGAATTTCAGTTAAAGGACCTGCCTGTGTATTTGTACCATTAGCTTATCAAGTAGCTTACAACATTTCAGTTTGTGCGTTTAAGAAATCCTTCATGCTAAGATACTTTAGCCAGAACTAGTGAGTATCACAATAACTCAGTCAGTTACTGCAGCAGTAACTCGCTGATCTCGTTTTAAATGTATGTTGACTTTATGTCAGCGTGATGAGGTTTTGTGCGGCTTACAATTCAAGCCGTTTGATATAAAACAGACCTGAAAATCTCCCTCATTTAAATGTTTTAATCTTTTGGGGAAACTTACTTTAGGTCCCGCTGGTCCCTCAGGACCTGAGTCTCCTGGTGGCCCCAGTGAACCCTGCAAAACAAAATTTAAACTCAATCACAACATTTCTATATCTGTTGGATATCCAGGACCAACATATATTATAAATATCATCAGGTAAGAAATAAAAGAAGCCCCGACTTCTAATAAATAAAAGAAGTACGACTTTGGTCCAAACCAACGCACCACAACTGAGTGAAAACTACAACAGGATTAACACAAACATTCACGTCTTTCATGTTCTCTGATTCTCAGGCTGCGCTCACACAATAACGAGGTTATACTGACACTGTGCCAGTGACACAGAGGAGGAAGAGTTGGGCGGTCCAGGTCGCCGCGCTAATCCCACCACACAAAGTCTGTTCCTGCAAAAGAATAATATCCTGCAAGCCTGGATTCACTGCTTCCAATAGCCACATGAGTATCAGGATTACCCATAATCCAATATTCACATTCCATTAGTGCACAGCTGAATAAGAGACAAATTCCACTTCCATTTTTCATATTGGCCCGTTGAACGGACTCTCTGATGTCGACGTGTGTCGTATAGAAGCTACAGGGTCATGTGTGTGAGGGATGAGGGCTGGAAGTGACCGGAAAATAAAAAAATCTGGAATTTCAAACGTTTACTTTCACTCAAAATCACAAATGTGAACCTTAAGGTGACGGTAAATGAAGGTTTCATCCTCTGTTACCATGAACGTGTACAATTTTAACGCCCATAAAATGATCATAACAGACGATAATAATCTTAATTGTTTCTGTTCAATATAAAAATATTACACACAGCCACTCTACCTGTTCTCCATGTGAGCCTCGTGGGCCTGGAAGTCCCTCGGGTCCCTGCAAGATGAAGCTTATTTTGTTATGAAGTTAAAAGTCTGTGATATTTATTAATTCCTATCTTAGTCACTAAGGATCATACAGCGTCACCCTTTGTCCCTGGAGTGCCACAGTCTCCTCTCTCGCCCTGTAACACAAAACGCGATGATAGACACAGACGGTTATTTTCTACGCTTCTTATCACTTTATTTAAACGTGTTGTTGGAGTCGATTCTCACCTTATTGCCCTTGTACCCTGGGAGACCCTGAGGAGGAGAAAACACTTTTAACAATCTGCTGTAACGTGAGGCTACGTCATCGTATCTGTGCGAAAGAGAAGAAAACTATTTTCACCTCTGAGCCGTCACTTCCTGGTCGACCGCTCAGTCCAGACTCCCCCTGATGACCAGACACCAGTTTACAAAGAGCTGCAAACAGAATCCAACACCAAAGCATTTTGTCTCCTTGTTGTGTTTGTTTGCGTGTCGACTCACCTTCGCTCCTTTGACGCCGGATGGACCCCTGAGGCCGGGGTCTCCTTTTCTACCCTGGAATTACAAAGTCAAGTTCAGGTCAAGTCTTGGTTGGAAGCTTTAAGACGAGATTGGTTCTGTGTATGTTCGTTATGAATGAAAACAAAACAGCCCAGATGGAATCAGTGTCTTCTAATCTGGGAAATGATTTCTTAAAAACTCACCGCACTTCCAGGAAGGCCCCTCTCTCCTCGCTCACACAAACACACAGGGGTTTGTGGACACTGACACAAAGAAACACAAAGTCAGCACAACAACAAATCACACTCATTAATTACAGTTTAAGTAAATGATAAATTTAGTAGACGGACTTACTTCTTCTGATGCCACTGCAGCCTGGAAAAACAAAATCACCAATCGATTAATCACAGATTCACATTTACAGAATTACAATAAAAGAGTGTGAGAGTGCAGCGTCACACATGTCTGGAAAGCAGGATTCTGGAAAGGAATTCCAGTCGCACTGACCCTCTGCAGACATTTGACATTTTGGAGATTGTGGAAAATGCAAAGGAGGCAGGAAAGCCCCCCCGAAAAGCCCCTCTCGAAAGAAGACATGACTCTGTGACGGGATTGAACCCAGTGTGAGGACAGAAAGCCTGAAGGAGACACTGCTGTCCCTGATGATTGGTGCTTCGTACGGCCAAGGAGAAGCGAACATGGTTTTAAAATCCAAGCAAACAACAGCTGCCGTCGTCAGGGATTTGTCAGATTGTGAAATATAGTTATGATTCAAGGCGTCGGACTCTTGAGCATCTTTGACACGTGGTTCAGAATCAATGATGCAGTTTCTAGACGACGGTCTACCATCAACCTGTTTGAGGCTTCATCTGCGTCTGCTTAAAATGAGTAACAAGCAATTACCAAGATATTTTAACTTTTTAGATTTGATAACCTCGGCCAATGATGTGTTCGTTTGTCTGTCTATTAATCAGCAGGGCTACGAAAAAGACTACAGGGTGGATTTCCATGAAACTTGGTGTGAGGGTGTGTTATGAGTCCGGGAAGAACTCATAAACATTTGGTTCAGATCCGAATCTGGGGGCAGATTGTTTTAAGAAAGAAACCGTCAAAGTTTATCACAGATTTAGACAAAGGACACAGACACAAGGATTATTATCCCTTCACTCACCATCTCCCTGAGCAGCGTCTCCTCCAGCTGAGCGTCCAGGAGGCTCTGGACGAACTGCTGGGCCGGGGTGCTGGCCACGGCCCGGAGCTTGGCGCTGTTCGGACTCTGCTGGGCGATGTCCGACAAGCCCACTGCGAAGAACCTGATGCCGTGACCTTTGGCCTCGGCCGCAGCTGCGATCACGTCAGGGTTGCGGGGATGGTCGACCCCGTCCGTCATCAGCACCGCGACCCTGACGCTGTCCGCCGGCGTCTCCTGCACCAGCAGCTGCGAGGCAGTTGGTGATGGCGTAGGTGGTGTAGGTGCCGTGGCCGATGTAGGTCATGTTGCTGACCCGACCGTGGAACGAGTCCAGGTCTTTCCAGGCGGAGAAGCGCTGCTCGACGGACACGGAGCTGCTGTACTGGAGCGCGGCCATTCGCACCTGCAGCTTCCAGCCGGCCACCTGCAGCGTGGAGAGCCGCGTGCTGAAGCTCAGGACGAACTTCTTCTGCCTCTGGAACAGGAAGGTCTTCGCATTCTCAGAGCTGTCCACGATGAAGACCACCTCCAGGGAGCAGGGACCTGAGGGACGAGGACTCTTCAGTCAGACTCTCAGAGTCTCGGTAATGTCCACAAAGACACAAGTATCTGGACAAAGGCTATGTCCTATGTCTTCTACTGAGTTTCTACCACACAGACCAGTGCTGGTACCGTGTTGGTTTGATATAGATCTAATATTTCCTGTGGATATTCAATATTTTAAAGCTTTTTTTTAGCAACATGCTGCAGCATTCAAACAATGAATAGATTTTCTGATTTACAGAAAGTCGAGCACCATGAATCATTAGATTGAATATATTTGACTTTAGTTTTGTTGTTACCTTGAACTCAAGACAGAGCGATGGACATTCTTTACTAACCTGTGTTCGTTAACTGATTAATAACCATTTGACTGATGAACAATGTGAATAATCATAATTTCATATTGTGATATTACCACTGGGGGCCGCTAAGGCCAACAAGACTTCATTTAACTCCTTCTCTTCACTCTGATGTCCACAAAATGACAACTTTCATTGTTCCAGAAAATCAGAACAGATCAGTTGTTTCCCCCCCGAGAGCTTTAATTTGACTGTGAACTATCTAAACATCATAACATCATCTCTCTGAACGCTACAGATCTAAACCTGAGCTTTTCACCGTGAGGCTCAAAGCTACTTCACAACTGTTCTGACTCCTTCTAAAGTTCTGAGAAGAACCGACCTGGAGTCTGTTACACCCACCCCCCCCCACCCACTCAACACATTTAGAGAGAATCACCATGTCCTCCAGTCGTCATTGTGCAGCCTGTAGTTGCTCCTGCGTCCTGACTTTGTTCTCTGGCTCGTGGCCTCGTGTACGAGCGTCAGCAGCAGGAGGCAAAGCCCCGCTCCTCTCCTCAGGTTTCCCCTCAGCAACATTTCCAGTTCTAGCAGAGGCAAAAATATTGATGTTATAAGCAAAACAATCTGTCGGTATCATAAGATTCAACTGTTTTACTCTATGTGCTGCAATAACAGTTCCTATTAACCACACCCTGACTGCTCTTTCATAATGACTGCACTTTAATTTACTCAGATAATGGTCAGATGGTAAGAGTTATAATTAATTAAGAGTTATAATTAACTTGATAAAAGAAACTGTAATATTAGGCTGTCACAATAAAATAAAGCCAGAATAACACGTGGAAATACTAATGAGCGAGTTTTAAAAAACCTTTAAATCGCCTGTTATGTGATGAAATTGAGTTTATGCACAAGCATCTGTGGATGTAAAGAACATAATGACTTGTCTAAGCTGCTGTACACATGTTACAGATGTTATTCAAGCACCACAGAAGAACAAAATAAAGAGTACACACCGTGCAGAGAATGCGAAATAAAACCTTGTACCTCATTTAGCTGCAGTCAGTGTCTGTGGTCCGTTGAGCTGCGACTCTTCTGGGGACATTTCACCCGGAATCAGGCCCCTTCACTCCGGACTCAGATGAAGTGAGGACCCTCGGACGAGCTGATGTGCTGTGTGTGTGCAGCCGGAGGCTCTGGGGCCGCTCCAACATTTCTGCGCTGCTCCAGCTCAGCTTGATGAATGGCCGAAAGGATTTTATTGTCTCTCTCCTGTTCACAGACAGTGCACAGACCCTGAGGGGAGATTATTGGACCGGTGTCAATAAATTACAGCAGTTAGGAGCTGAAATGTGAACAAAAAAACTCATGATCATAAAGCTCATGGATGCAGGACTATGAAAGGAAGCATCTTAGTCTCAGGAGCAGATTGCCTGTTGTAAGGGGTTAACACAGTTTTCCTTCCACCTCCCTGTTGGTGTTTTGTTCTGCTGCTGCTCATGGAAACAGTTTTGGATCCTGAGCGTAAAAACAGTCCAGAATGAGAAGAATATTTCAATGTTCCACTCTCGCCCACTAATGTGAAAACCAGATGAACTGTAGTGGGATTCCCACGTACTGCCCACACACGTACTGCACACACACGTACTGCACACACACGTACTGCACACACACGTACTGCACACACACGTACTGCACATGCACACTGACCTTATTTCAAGTTGTAGTAACAGTAGAGTGAGTAGTGAATGGAAGCTCAGATTTACAGATTCAGTGACGTCTTCTAAAACATGTTCTTTTTGAAAACCCTAATTAATCTATTATCACATCTATTATTGTCCAAATTCTGTGTTTTAACGTTTTATTGGTCTTATTTGCCTGAGTCCTGAAATGTTTTGATCCTGTTTTGAACATGTAACATGTTTTAAGTGCCGTGTAAAGACGTGAAAATGCAAAATACATAAACACTTAATATAGTAAATACAATATAGAATAAATACCTGCATATACAGTATATTCTATTCTATTTGGGCTATTCTGTTTTACTAATATAATACAATATAATGTAATGTAACGTAATGTAATATAATATAATATAATATAATATAATATAATATAATATAATATAATATAATATAATATAATCTCTGCTCCTCATGTTATTTTCCTGTGTGGTTAGTGGCGCCCTCTGGTGGTAAAGTGCCTGCAAAGCGCCACCGGAACTTCTGTGGCAGCGGACTCCTGTGACCGCCCGGACGTGTTTTGGTGTGACACACAACAGCAGCCTGGCTCTAAGTTGTCGGACATGTGTGAATCCGGTGGAAACTCGTCTCCCTCTCAAACTGTGTGTGTGTGTGTGTGTGTGTGTGTGTGTGTGTGTGTGCGTGTAAGTAACGAACCGTCTCCGTGTTGTGAACAACCGTGCACCCCCCCCCAGCTGTTAGCTTAGCCGCAGTTAGCTAAACTCTCCCTTTTCTGTGCCGCCCTTCAACGCTTAGCATTAGCTTCGTCGAGCTAGCATGTCAACAAACTTTCCCCTGCACTTTGACTTTGAGTGGATTCGTGTAAACAACGACTCGTCTCCGGATTCACGCGATTGTTTATTGAATCAACTCCTCTCACGTAGAAATGTCCAGATTCGTGTCAACAGTTTAAGAAGCTTCTAGGTAAGAGTCACTTCAACATGTTTATAACATTTCTGAGGCTGTGTCGTGTCCCCACAGGTCAAACACTGTTCTGCTTCAAGACTTAATACAGACTGTGTTAATTCACACGACGTCCAGCTGGAGCTAATCTACAAGTCAGGGTTTTAAATCTAAATTAAAACTGATTAGTAAGTAGATCAAACAGACAGATGTCATCATCTGTTTGATGTGAATGTGTTTTAAATGTGTGATGGACACTTTGACACCGAGGAGAAGTTGTGTCAGATCTGAAAGGAAACGTGGAAACCCCAACGCAGCTGGTTTATTATTCAATATTAAGCTTTATACATTGAGTAAACACAGTGAGTATATTACTTACATTTTCTAAAATCATTTAAAAGTGTTCAAATAACATAAGTTACAATCAGCTTCTAATGTCTAATGTTCCACTTTTGTCACTTACAAATGTTCATCTCTCACTTTTTACAGAATACAGGTTAATCTGCATGTTTTTAATAATTTAAAAACCTGTCACACCGGATCATTAAAGATGTGTCAAGGTGTTTTTAAAACTTTCTAAACACATGAATACAACACATTTTGTTTTCAGTGTCCATATTCAAAGCACACGAATTCACAGAGGAACCAAAAATGTCAATTTTAAAATTCTGGTAGTATGTATCAGTGTGTTTAAGTGTCAATCTGCTCTAATCCCAGGTTGCAGAAGGCCGATTCCTGTGAGATCCTTCTAGCTGCTTCTTAAACCATGAGTGGCTCAAAGCCCGACATCCTGTGGTCTCCTCACCACCCCGACCGCTATGTCATCTGTGACTCCGAGCTGGGACTCTATCGCATTGGACCCGTGGGCAGCGCAGAGACCAAGGCGGGCTCGCTCCCTCTTTCCGGGGAAACTGCTGCTACTTTACTTGCCATTAACTCTGACACCCCGTACATGAAATGCGTGGCCTGGTACCCGAAACATGAGCCAGAGTGTTTACTCGCTGTCGGCCAGGCCAACGGCAGAGTGGTGCTCACCAGCTTGGGCCAGAGCCACAACTCCACATGTAAGGAGCTCGTGGGGAAAGAGTTTGTTCCCAAGCACGCCCGCCAGTGTAACACGTTAGCCTGGAACCCCGTGGACAGCAACTTGCTGGCGGCTGGTCTGGACAAGCACAGAGCCGACTTCTCTGTTCTCATATGGGACATCAGCAGTAAGTTTTCCCCGGAGGCCAGTGTAACAGCTGAGAAGATTCGTCTCTCGTCTGTGGACTTGGACTCGAGCTCAGTCGTGACCAAACCGCTCTACGAGCTGGGCCAGAACGATGCTTGTCTCTCCCTCTGCTGGCTGCTCCGGGACCCGAAGCTGCTGTTGGCCGGCATGCATCGAAACCTCGCGATATTTGACCTGAGGAACACGAGCCAGAAAACGTTTGTCAACACCAAGGCCATCCAGGGGGTGACGGTGGATCCTCACTACCATGATCGCGTGGCTTCCTTCTTTGAGGGCCAGGTGGCGATCTGGGATCTGAGGAAGTTTGAGAAGCCCGTGCTCACGCTCAGCGAGCAGGCGAAACCCCTCACTAAGGTAAAACAGGTTTCTTTACTTTCAGAAAGATTTTGTAATGTTCTTGTGAGATTCTGAAGATGTACCAATACTGGCACATTACATTTTGTTGACAGAAAGCTGGTCGTTAATTCGATTATACCGTTTTCAGGTGGCCTGGTGTCCAACGCGAACCGGCCTCCTGGCCACGCTCACACGTGACAGCAACATCATCCGTCTTTACGACATGCAGCACACACCCACTCCCATCGGTGACGAGACGGAGCCCACCATCATCGAGCGCAGCGTGCAGCCGTGCGAAAGCCAGATCGGCAGCTTCGCTTGGCACCCGTCCTCCCAGAACCGAATGGTGGTGGTGTCGGCGGCCAACCGGGTCATGACCGACTTCACCGTGTTTGAACGCATCTCGCTGGCGTGGAGCTCCACCACCTCGCTCATGTGGGCGTGCGGCCGACACCTGTACGACTGCGTGGAGGATGGAGTTGACGGAGTGGAGAGCGTGATCGAGAGGGACATCGCCACCAAGATGAGGCAGAGGGCTCAGTCCAGGTACGGACACGATACGGTGCAGGTGTGGAGGAATCACCAACTGGCCGGAGGGAGCGACCCCCAGCTCAAGTCTTTGTGGTATGACCTGTTCTATATCCTTCACGAACAGGAAGTGGTGGAAAAGACAAAGTAAAGCAGCAACTCAATGAATGATACTAACATTATACTAGTTACCAGACACTGGTTGTGATGGTTTGGCTTCACTAGTGAGCCCTATGCTCATATGTGACTATTCTGCTGAGGTTGCATTTGAAGAAAGATACTATATATTATCTAGTTTTCCACAAAAGTATTTTATTATACAGGGTCATATATTTTTCTACATAACTGTAATAATTCCTCATTTATTCTTGAAAGAAAATATTGAAATCTTCTTTAAACAGCCCCAGTTATTGTTTTTATGTTAAACTGTAAAAAACTAATTTGTTAAAGAAACAGATTTCCTCAGGTGATTTCTCTGCTGCTTGATCCGCCGTCATCATTATTCCTTAATTTGTAAGAATCACATATGAAGCAGTGTGCCGAGGACATGGAGCTGAAGCTGCAGGGGAACAAACAGACGCTTGTTTACTCTGGGATCAAGAACATCGTCAAGAGCAGCTCGGGTAAGAAAGTGACACATTTGAAAACTTGGATGTGTCCTACATTAATGTACAAGACAAAATGTAATCTGCTGTGTGTCTTTCAAGGCACAACAGAGAGCCGCAAGTGCTGGAGCGGCTCGGACCGCCAGACGGACGTGCCGCGCTACCACAGCGAGGAGCGCAGCCTCGCCCTGCGGCTCTGCGGGTGGATCAGCCGCGGCCCCGAAATCGACGTGGAGACCTTCCTGCGATCGCTGGAGCAGGAGCGCGAGTGGGAGCGGGCGGCGGCCGTCGCTCTGTTCAACCTGGACATCCGGCGGGCGATCCAGATCCTCAACAAGGGAGCCACCACTGAGAAGGGTGAGTGAGCCGACAGGACAGGAAGCAGGTGTGTGTTTGAAGTGTTGACAGGAAAGAGGAGTCAGGTTTAACACATTAGAGTTTATTGTTACCTAATGAGGACTGTGACTAGTGATCAATTCCTAGATTAATCATTTCTAGGTCAAGAAAACATCACAATATTAGAAAGCACAAGAACTATAACATGAATAGCATGAATCTAACTGTCAAAAACCTCAACATATGCAATTTACTATGACAAAAGTCCAAGAAAACCAATAAATTATCATATTTGACAACATAAGACCAGCAAACATTTTACATTTTGACCCTGAAAAATGAATTATCGAAACTTGAGCAGATTTACTAACTAATCTTTGCACAGGTGATGTGCTTCATCTCACGTTTTCCTAATCAAATTCCTTTGAAAATGAAGCACCGATTAAATAATCACAAACTTTGAAATGGTCTATTTTCCCTGTTCCCCCATTGTTCCACACTTCACAGTGATCTGCCCCCATGCTGCTTCAGGAGGAAGTTAAATAAGAAATATTTATAGCTTGTGTCAATTCATGGTTCCTGCAGACGTCTGTAGAAACGTATGAAAAACCAGTCTCATGATTTTAGGTCATTCAGGTCGTGAACTGCTCAGAAATATGTTCGTCAGCAACAGAAAGTGATTTTAATTCCCTGATTTCTCACTAATATTTAAACATTTTTTGCCGTGAATAAAAACCTTTGTAGGGGAATTTTGTCTGTAACAAGATTAGTCGGCGAAAAATCAAGTTTATTACCAAACTAAATCAAATACATTAAAGATTTGGGGGGGAATTCCAAAAATGTGTCAGCAGCAGGAGAAGCTTGTTTTTTTAACGGAGCGACGAGTGAAGGCTCTTGTTTACACACGACTCGCCTCAGAAGAATTCCACCAATGTGGGTCAAACATTTTTCGGCTGTGTGTTCTAATGAGGGTTTCCTGAGCATGAGTGATGGGCTGATTCATTAGATGAGGTGTATCAGCAAAACTGTCTCAGCAGTTACAGTGGGGCGGGGCGGGGCGGGGCGGGGGGGGCAGTTTCTGTGTCAAACAGCAGCTCTGAGTTCATGAACTGAGGAGCTTCGTGATAAAGGTTCAACTTCCTTTTACACGTCCTGTGGGTGTTTCGCCTGTTCTCGGTCTGTCTGAATTAGATGAGAAGATTAATATCACTCATGTGTTTCTGTTATAGAAACTAGAGTCTGACAGATATGGACTTTCGGGGGCAGATGCTGATACCAATATTAGGGAGTAAAGAAAATGATGATACCATTCGAGATTCGGCTGATGTCTTATCGGCTGATGAAATCTCGGTCACTATGAGCAATAGTCTCAGAAGCTCCGTCCTCTTTCTCCTGTACTTAAGTCCCTGCAGATAGTAAATACACCCGTCTTCTTCTTCTTCTTCTTCACAGGTGACCTGAACCTGAATGTGGTTGCCATGGCTCTGTCAGGCTACACCGACGAGAAGTCGTCCCTGTGGAGGGAGATGTGCAGCTCTCTGAGGCTGCAGCTGAAGAACCCCTACCTCTGCGTCATGTTTGCCTTTCTCACCAGTGAGCCCGGAGCCTACGATGGCGTGCTGGTACTGCAACTCTAAATATCACCAGACTTTTTGGTTTCACTTCATACAACATGTTGTCAACACAGTGATGAGCAGGTAGGTGATACTCCAGTGGTCTCAAATCCTCTGGTGCACAGGAAGAGATGTGTTTTACGTTTTTCCGCCATCAGCACTGAAAGTCATAAAACACTTCACCGAACATGAGCCGCTGCCCAGAGCGGAGCGGCGTGTGTGTTTCTGCTTCTTCCTCCCGCAGTTGCATCAGACTCTGGCCACCAGCTGCTGTCACAGATATTTATCTCTTAAGACCTTTTCCTGGCCAAAGTGGTGACTCCACAATGAGAACATTGAAACACTTTGCGTTTATAGACCGTAAAAAAGCTGATTGGTTTCCTGCTGAAGTGGGTCACAGAGCAGAGAAACCTTAAATCACGAGCTCCACATTCTATGAACTGAATATCACAAGCACATTGTAAATTTAAACGTTTTTAATTCAACTTTAATCCAAAAATGACACGAAAAAAATGAATTCTCTGTTTCAGCACGAGAGCAGTGTCGCTGTTCGGGACCGAGTCGCCTTCGCCTGCATGTTTCTCAGCGACACACAGGTAACAAACTCCACTTCTAACTTCATTCAAACTTCTATCTTCAGGGTTCTGTTAATGTAATGTTGAAATTCTACGTGTGCCACACCCTGTCACACAATTTCCTGAAACCTCTTGACGTGTTTGATGAACTGAATCTCTCTGGGGAATGTGGTTGCAGCTGCCGCGATACATCGACAAACTAACCAATGAGATGAAGGAAGCGGGCAACCTGGAGGGCATCCTGCTGACGGGGCTGAGTAAAGATGGAGTGGATCTCATGGAGAGCTACGTGGACCACACGGGAGATGTCCAGACCGCCAGCTTCTGCATGTTGAAGGTACAAAACACCAAGTACTCATAAGCACCAAAAGGAAGTGGATATTATTTATATGTTTATATTTAAGTCACCAATAACAACAAGAGTATTTTTATTCGAAGAGAAAAAACAACCTTGACTTATTGTGTGGGGATAATCTATCAATTAAACCTGTGCTAATTTAAGTGAAATTATTAGTTAGCAAAAGCAAATTATTGGGACAATTTACCTCAAGTCTGTTTTCTAATTATATCTTTTATCCTGAGATATTTAAAACCATTCCCGTCACCACTCTACTGACGATACAAGAAACAAGCTGCCCCCTGAGAGCAGTGCAGAGTGAGAACTTACAATTCAACAGTCCACGGCCTCACGAAGCTGCAGGAAGTGACTCAAAACACAAGGATGTTTGAGTAACTTAAAGGAAATTACTCGAAACGCTCTCTGTGTTCGCACCCTGTGAGAAATCAGCGCTCACACTAAAACGCGTGTCTTCATTTCTCAAATGTCACAACTGCCCATATTTTCCATCTCCTTTCACAATACAAAGCAAACCTCACTGGAGTTTGCATTTGTTTCTCTGAAGAAATAAAGAATTTAAAGTCGTGGAACAGGTCTGTAAGTTTTCAACGCGCTTTTGAAAAGCTTTGTTTTTTTGTCCTTCTCTAACCTGCTCCTGAATGTGGTACTGCTGTACACAAGGCAGCCACCAGCTATGTAGCAAAAACATATACTTTACATTCATATACACGTACATGTACACATTCCACCAGAGGGATGGGTGCAGGAAGGATGAGCTTTATGGAAGCAGGTTACACTTCACTGTTTTCAGGGTGGCCACAGATCCTTAAACATGTCTTCAGCTCAGTTTTACCAATTCAAATAATAAAAGTTGCTTTTTAGGCACGTCACCACCAAAGCTCTGCCAGACTGATGAAAAAATTAGTATTAGTTCTGGTATGTGCTGCATCATTGGTCTGTTTCTGGTTTTCTAAACATCCTGCTAGCTAGATTGTGAACATGTGGAAGTTCCAGTTTAAGGATATGTGGCTTGAAAATTCTGAATCTTTAAGCCGGTGCCTGGAAGTTCCTATAAAGCAAACTTTGGACAATGGGTCTCAAGGCGGTGGGACAAGAATATTTTAACTTTTCTAAATTAAATAAATATTGAATGGTCCTGAGCATAAAGAAAACCTCTCTCTCCCTCTAACAGGGCTCCACAGGTGAAGTGTTGAAGGACCCTCGAGTCCAATGCTGGATAGAAAACTACCGAAACCTCCTGGATGCCTGGAGGTTCTGGCACAAACGGGCGGAGTTCGACATCCACAGAGGAAAACTGGACCCCAGCTCCAAACCGTTAGCCCAGGTACAGAATGTCAGGGGAAGATTTTTTTAAACGTCCGTAGTTATAAAACAATTCATTGATCTTTTTTGATGAACCAAGGTTTCCCAGGGAATAACATTTGGAGGACTTACATCTATGACCGTGATCAAAATCTGGCTCTTGCAGATTTAAATGTGTTTACATAAGGAGACTGTGGGGCCTTGGCGGAGATCTGCGCCATTTCACAACAGGAGTAAACAATTATTAATGAAAACAAGTTGCAGCCATAAATACTTGTCTTTGATAAACTCAGTCATTATAAGTTAAGTTGATGAAACAGTTTTCCATTCCTGTTTGTTGTCAGATCTTCAGGCTCTGATGTCTATTGTCTGATATCACTGCCCTTACAGCAAAGTAGAGGGAATCTGCTGTTTTATTGTAGCCGACGTTTATATCGACCAATCTGATGAACATAGCACCCATAAGCCCTGGTTTTTAATTCTTATCATAAAGCATGCACTTAGTTTTCTTCTTTTCTGCTTCAGACACACAAACTTATCTTCAATACACTTTTTATTATAAAGCTGAAAATTACAAATGGGTGATTATGAGAACCCTGGCACTGCAAACACAACCTGGCACTGCCTAACATTCCAATAACCACCGTTAAGCGCGCTGGGATTATTGCTGTATTATCTAATACTTATCTCTCTCTCTCTCTCTCCCCTAAAAAATGAAATCCTGACAGCTGGCGAGCATGTGCTTGTTGGTTCTACCTTCATATCCGCCGACCTTCCTTATCAACCGACCTTTGTGTTTGTTCTCGCACGGCAGGTGTTTGTGAGCTGCAACTTCTGCGGGAAGTCCATCTCCTACAGCTGCTCGGCGATGCCTCACCAGGGCCGCGGCTTCAGCCAATACGGCGTCAGCGGCTCGCCCACCAAATCCAAAGTGACGAGTTGCCCTGGCTGCAGGAAGCCGCTGCCGCGCTGTGCCCTCTGCCTCATGAACATGGGGACGCCTGTGTCCAATTGCCCAGGTAAAGTGCCCAGTGTGTCAACAGATGCTCAGCTGACTTTGCCACCAACAGGAAACCTCTTTGAGCAGCTTGAGTGGCCATAATACCTAACTACGCATATGCAGGGGAGGATATATGGACTTTGATCAACATGTACCTGAGAGCGTCCGTAGCAGCAGCCTCATCGCTCTGATCTCACTGATACCTGCCAGATTTTATTGATTGTTAATATTTATTCTGTTTGGCAGGAACAGGGAAGTCGGACGAGAAGGTGGACTTGACGAGGGAGAACAAACTGGCTCAGTTCAACAACTGGTTCACCTGGTGTCACAACTGTCGCCACGGCGGCCACGCGGGCCACATGCTCAGCTGGTTCAGGTGCGACTCTCACATGCGTGGATCCCTTTTAGACACATGGTTAACCGCTGTGGTCTGTGTTCTGATTCTGAAACCAAAACCCCCCTTCCCCTAAAATTAAGCCTGTAGAAACTAAAAGTAGAATTTTGTATATTTGTTTCATTTCATATGAGATAAATTTATTCTCCCCATCAGTAAAATGTTTACATTTGACTCTTATCAAAGATATTAAGGGATTTCTGAAAAAGATCGTCCACAGTTGTTCCTGTATTTATTACAGATCCGTCTATAAACTCAAAAGTGAACACATGCTGTTCCCAATGCATTTCTCTCTGATATAATTGTGAAGTGATTCTGTTGATCTGTAAAACATCGACCGCTCTTATATATAATACTTAAAAACTCTTCAGTAAAATGTTTAAATACAACTAGACCCATGTTATATATTTGTTGACTTGTGTACTTACACCATCCAAAATGAGTCCAACGATGTCTAAACCCAGAGAAATCCCCCATTTTATTCAAGTTCGCCATTAAAATTGCATCATATCTGCTTCACCCAAGGCTTTGCTCGTCTCTGCTGTAGCTTCTGGGACAAACAACATGATGACGGATGAAAAGCACACAGTCACCCAGTCGGCGGTTTTCCCTTCCACTGCTGGTCACTCATAACTGATCATGACTCATTGGCGTTAGCTGCGTTACGTGAATAAAACACTTCATCCAAGGACATGATTTGCGCTTGAGTCACGTCTGGTCGATTTTCCTCTGGAGTGGTGGTGAAGACACAGTGGCCATGATCCATCTCTTGAGTTTGTTTTGAAATCAGAGATCCCTAGTGTTTAAACGTCAAAGTAAATGTAATGCTGGAAAAGTGTGATTTTCTGGTGTAAACTGGTTTGCCTTGAGGCCATTGTTGCATCACCTGTGAGAGTAAAGTTAGTCAACCCTGTATTTACCTAATGCAGACAGAGGCAGTGTCAGGTGGAAGTTATATCCGTAGTTTTATTTTGTGGTTTGTTTGACTTTGTGGGCTTATTAAATAGAAATACAGACATTTGACCCATATTCCTACAAACCAACAAAAGCCCCTTTTTAAAAACAGGCTCCTAAATTAGTTCTTTTAATTCTCAGTGAATAGAAGGTGACCTCCTCTAATCTTGTGGGTCAAAATGTACCAACCCCTGTGATATCTGTAGTTTCCACGTTGCTTGTTGTCTACACGTGGTTTCTCTCTGAACTGACCTCCGTGTGTCTTTCAACAGAGACCACACAGAGTGCCCAGTGTCGGCCTGTACATGTAAATGCATGCAGCTGGACACCACGGGGAACCTGGTGCCTTCAGACAGCAGCTAAAGAGGAGGAGCCTGTCGGACTCTGAAGCCAAACACCAGCCCAAGGCCGACCAGCGCGGGTTCACTGCTGCACCCGCCGCACCGACAACTGGGCACGGGACAAAGGGTGACGGCGGCCGTCCCTCTCCGAACGCGGCTGCTGCAATAGAATTAAATACTGTTACGTATAGTCTAGTGAACGTAACGTGGTAACATAGGCCTATACGTGAAGAAGGGAGGCAGTGTGTGTTACTGATCTGACTAACTGACACAATCACACAAAGGGAGCAAATGAAAACTCACTGCTTTGCTAATCAAAGTCCCACTCAGGAGAAATACACTTTAACCTGAATCAGGCTTGTTGATTTTTATTATGATCCATTGGAAAAAAAAAATATTATGAAAAGTCCACTCACGCATCAGGTTGTAAAGATGTGAACACAGGTGCCAATATGTTTTGAGCTATATTTTTGTTGCTTGTGTTTTAATGCGCTATTTAACGTCTGCGTTTGTCGTATGAAAGGATCTTCACATACCTCATGAAAGCATTGTTCGGGGTGAGGGATGGTACCCCGGGTGACGAGGCGGCAGGCAGCGCACAATAACAAAACTCTCTTGCTCTCTTCATGTTCCTCTGTGCCACTGTTCATCTGGCATTGTGCGGGAGGGCTTCCAGTGCGAGGGGTGGTTTTTCCGAGGGAGGGGGAGAGGATGCGGAATTGGAGAAGGTCGGGGTGGCGGGTGAGGGAGGAGGAGGAGGCGCTGAGGGAGGAGGAGGGAGGAGGAGGGAGGAGGACTTCTGTATTCAGAAGCCCACTCCAGGCCTGTGGCTCATGAAAGAAGCTCCCCAGAAAACAGCAGCTGCTCGGCACTCTGACAAGACCCTCCAGATTGTTCCCCTCATAAAGAACCTCAGCTGCCGGAACACTATTGACTCAAAGAGAGGGCGAGAGAACAGACAGCCTGAGCCCCGTGAGCCCCCCCCCACCTCTTACACCCTGTGACATACACAGACTTGCCCTCTCTTTCTTTCTCCATCTCTCTGGTGCCCAAATTGCACCCAAAAGCTATGCATACCACACATCAATCCAAGGATGGGCGCCGTCTGTGGGGGGACCGCCGTGTGTAAGCCGCATTGTAAATGGGTTTTTCTCTCTTTCTCCGCCACCCTCCCCGCTCTGTCACTAACCCAGGGAGGCATTGTAAGTGAGAGGCGGCCTGCACCAGAGCTGGCTAAATCACTTAGTCATGGAGTAGGGAGGAGGGCGCAGGACGGGGGGGTGCACAAGAGCTACTGTATGCTGCTTTCACCAAGATCTCTTCCCGGTGTGGGAGGTTTTATAGGCCTGCGTGCCCTTTTGTGAACTATTTTGGAGTGGAGCTGACAAATTGGCGAGCCGTGTAGCGTCCCGAAAAACAGAGTGGCTGGAATTTCATCCTTTTCAGTGTTTTCTTGTGTTTGCCTTTTAAATAAATTCCGACTGACTAATTGGAGCACTGCTGAATGGGGTGTTTTCCATACGTTTGCATGGTTTATTTTTACATTATCATGTTTCGTAGACACAGATGGCGCTGGGTTTCTCTACCATGTGCGTACTTGGATCTTTTCATAAATGCATTGAGTCACACATTGCTCTCCCATGGGAACTCCCACATCATCACAGACCATGGACGGAGGCTGGAAGATGACACCGACAAGAACAGCAACACTTTGGTTTCAGATCTAGATGAGCAAATAAAAACCTGCATGTGAACCAAATCTCAAATTTGCATGTCAATCTCACTATGAAGTCCAGTTGTAGCTGTGGAGCTCTCAGTCCTATCACATGATCTTCCTCTGCAGATTCTTCTTTCCCAATTGTCATGAAGGAAACTACTAATATGAATAATATAATATAAAGTCATCCTGCCCAAACAGGTGCTGCAATATTAAGAGGAGAGTGAAGCTGTCAGTAAAAAAAACATCAATCAATCAGTCAATCTTATTCATTATCATTTATTTGTATAGCACCTTTCATAAAGGTTAGTGCAGCTCAAAGTCCCGACTTGATGATTGTTCAGCTCAAAACACAGCAGAGAAATGCTGACAATGAAATGGGCTACTGTAAAGTATGTGTTAAATCTATAAATGGCTAAATTAATAAAAGAAAAAGACCCTGGGAAGGATATAAAAACACATAAAGACATATCAATCAATCATTAACATTTTAGATTTGTCCACACCCACACACTTCTGACAGGAGGTCTAATAAGAGCCTGGGGGGGGGGGGGGGGGGGGGGGGGGGGGGGGGGGGGGGTACAGAGGCTGGACAACAAGATGGGAGGATGGACAAACTCTTATATTTTGTTCTTTACATCAATGGCAAAGTTGTCTGGCAGATGTGCGACCAATCGATTGTGTTGATTAGAACGATAAAGGAATAAAGTTGGCTCTTGAGGCTGGTTAGTGATCCAGTGTAGCTGCTGTGACACAAACCTCCAAAGAAATGTCTCCTTTTAATCATGACATTTGTACTAACTGTTGTATGTTGTGGATTTTACCTCAGCATCTATGTTTAGTTTATATATAAATATATGTATACGTTTGTTCTCTGTGTCTTTGTTTGTCTGTTCTGTTTTTAACATCAACCTGCAGATGAAGATTAGTCCAAGAGACTAACTCTGGTCCATTTATATGAACCATTATACTCATGGTAATCCATGTACACTCTCCTTTTTAAATAAATACAAGTTTCAAAGTTTAATAAAAGATAAAAAATAGCTTTAACTGGACCATGTGCTCAGATCAGATCATTTCCTTACTGTCTTTAAACTGTAACACTGATTTTTCACTACTTTATATTTGAATCAAACAGTTTACAAGTTGAATTTGTGAGTAAAAACTTTTCCTCTAGAACTTTACCCATGTTTACACACCGCGGACGTAATTGGCTGAAAGTACAGTCCGTACACACACTCCCACCAATCAGCGGCGCCGGTGTGCGACGCCGCTGCCCAATCAGGAGCTGAGCAGCGCGCAGCGTGGCCCGCCCCCAGGCATCAACCAGTAGTGTGGCAGCAGCAACTGTCATTCAGAGTGAGGACGTGATGGAGGAGACGGAGCAGCCGCTGGACAACACCAAGTGAAACGTTGCGAACAAAGTGTCGAAAAGTAACTTTTAAACTTTGCTCCGCGATGCTCGCAGCCCGCGGCGGGATGTGATAGCGTGTGGACGGTGAGTGTGCGGAGCAGCAGCCGCCCGGAGGAGCCTGGTTCTCCGCCGCCGCACGAGTTAGAGTTTGTTTAAAAAAAAAAAAAGGAAGCTAACGTTTTTTGTTTTTCTGCTAACAAGCTAATGTTTATTTTACCCTCCTCCTCACCTCCTCTTCCTCTTCCTCCTCCTCCTCCTCCTCCTCCTCCAGAGAAGCAGTGACTCCGGCAGCTCGTCTCTCTTCCTGCTCCGGGGAATTACAGCCAGTTTCGGAGGATGTCCGCCCCCAGCAACTCGCTCCAGCAGGCGAGGGTGAGGCGCAGCAATGCGGGCTCTCCGGGCGGCGGAGGAGGAGGAGGAGGAGGAGGAGGAGGAGGCGGCGGCAGCAGCAGCAGCAGCAGCTGCCGCCTGCACCCCCTCCGTGCCACCGTGCCCTACCAGCTCCTGCGTGCGGGTCAGAGCAGCCCGACGCGGGCGCAGACCCTCCACGGAGGGGCCGCGACCAGCCGGGGCTCCAGCACCCCCTCCAGCCCGACACTCAGTCCAGGAAGCGCAAAGCCAAGACTGTCCCCCGAAAACAGGGACTCCTCCTGTCCCCCTGACTCTCCTGTCTCCAGAGGTAATAACACACTCCCAGCTGTGGCGTAGGCCACGAAATGCAGTGTCACCACGTGCTATTGTCCCCTGTTCCCCAGCAGCAGTTATCCATTTACATTAGATTATTACTTAGGTGCAGAAAAAGGTCATATATCAGAGTCAAGGTGGCGGCCTGTGAGTTCTGGATCAAGGGTTTGGCCTTTTATTTGCAATAGGTTTGCTGCATTAACTATTTAGCCTATCCTCCATTTACACACTTAGACACTGGTAGAGGGAATAGAGTGCACTGGTGGCTCTGTTACTTCCTATGGACTTTTGACAGGAGGAGAGAGGGGAGGAGATAATTGGCAGAAAAAACGTGCTTTCAGTTGTAAAAGGAGCCACGTCAGTCCCAGCAGGAGCAGAGCAGGAGCAGAGCAGGGCCTGAGAGAAGGGTCAGGTGCTGTCGATGGTCTGACTCCACTTTCCACACATGCAGCTCGTACTTGACACATTCAGACCATATGCTGACTCTCGACATGTCGCTCTGCAGAGTTTCATGTCAGGCTCAGCTGCTCCGTGGAAGTGATTTGGAGACAAACAGAAGGAGGACGTGAGAGTCCAGGCAGGCCCTAAGTCCTGAGCCTTCACTGAATCTCATTTATGCGACGGCCTCTCGTATATCCACGCTATGGCTGAGTTTTTCTGACCTGTAGCTGTAGGCCAGGATGAAGAATCCGAAGTTTCTTTCTGTAAACCCTGTGTTCTCTACACAGTCACAACCACAGATGTGTGATGTGCAAAGTGTGTGAAGACAACAAGCATTTCCTGGCATCTGGAGACAAAGCGTCTCATTTTTGTTCTGTAAAACCTCACAGGGAGTTTCTAAGATTTGGTAATTAGTTGCAATAACGTTCTGTATTAAAACGGGATTAACTTCCAAATTGCCACGAGCTAGACATCAACCGCATTCCTCCATCGGCCTCGTCTAACAGCATCTCCCCCTGACTTTGTACCAAAGCCCTCATTTCTCTGTGCAGACTGTCGGATATCGTGGAGTTGTGTGTGGAATTTTTATGTTTGTGCCGTGCTTCACATTCCTCAGTTCTTTGAATGAGATGACCTCCAACCTTGACCAGTGTACCATGCAAGGCAGGAAACAAAGTCTGTTCTACAACAACCGAGTAAGGCCGCCTTACCAGGCATGATGAATTTCACCAGTGTTTGGCTAGCGGTCCGTATTGATTTCCCACCCCTGCGGCATGCCACGCATACCTCGGTCCTCTGAAAGAGAAGACCTCTCGACCAGGCCAGTGTCCCATGTCAGTGGTGATGATGGAGACTTGACCGTCCGTCATGGCTGTGACCTCACAGTCCAAACACACACGAGAGGCCTCGGATGACGACGCTCCCATCGAGGGGTTGGTTAGAAATGCTAATTATCTGTGTCAACAAGTAGTTTGTTACATTTACATTACTACTTTTTGGTTTAGATCCCATTGCTACTGGTATGTAGTTTCAGTAACAGTTCCACCTCGTCGTTAATCCAATGGAAGACGCCACCATTGTTCATAGTATTTTCTGTGACTAATCAACCAACTACGATTCAACAACCTGCTTCCTGTTTACACCACAGACTGCATATTGAGATGGACGACATGACGGCTCCCTAAAAAGTGAAGGCAAAGCATCTCAATCAGGCTGGTTGGCTTCCTCCATGTTAGTGGATGGGACATGGACCCAACTAAATAGATCAAAATACACCTGTAGATAAATAAAATATCTCAAAGATGGGGCCTGTCATTTAAGGTAGTCGAACTGATGTTCATGTTTCTATTAGTTATTTGATCGGCACGTCTCTTACTCTGCCTTCAAATGTGCAAGATGGTGGCGTTCGCATCTGGGATATTTAAGTTTCATTTCTCGATAGTGGGAGGAAGTGGAGACGCATCGTTTATCTTTACATACACTCTATTGTTTACACTGTCACACGTTATTCATGTGTGTTAGAGGGTTTTCATTGATACGGAGCTTAAACGCTCAAGTGGACGGAGATTGTTTTGGTTTCAAAATACCATTCCAAAAAAAGAGAAACGTATTAGCATGGCTGTAGCCTTAGTGTCAGGATAATTTAGCCTTGTTCATCTTTCATCACCGCAGCCAACCTCGACTAGACTGAAGCAGTAGGCTTTGCACTTTGTAATTTCTCGTTCACTGTAGCACTTTGAACCCACTCAGCCATAATGCTTGCCATTTGGTGGGGAATCCAGTCCAAAGTGCCCTGAAGTACCATGAGTGTGAGTGCCAGACAATGTGCGTGTGGTAATGGACCACTGTTCACTTCTTGGCCTGACGATCAAGGACAGAGTAAAGAGCATTTTATTCCACATTATGACCTTTCGGATCCACCATAATGACATCATTCTCTTACCATCGCGTCCCAACAATGAAAGTCCCACACTGTGTCAAAGTGCCAGCTGTGCTGAAACAGCACTGCTTCATTGTCACCCATTCAAACTGCAGAGTAGGACCAAATCTGAAAATGAACGTGTTGTCCAAATCACTTGACTCTGGAACTGTACTGTGTCTCCTGTAGTTTTATCACAGCTTGGCACTGTGGCGCGTCTGGGAGGTGAAGGGTGATGTGGTGTGGAGATTGTTCAGTGACAAAAGGGGCCATTGTTAGCACAGTTAGCATACCTTTCTCTCTCATCTAGGTATTTTCGAGCCAGTCCACGCTGGCGTGCTGTGGGAGGTACCTGCTGGACTCGTTGAGAGATAATATTAATAGTAACAAGCCATTTCCTGACCAGCTGAGGGACAGATGCTGGAACTCATAACTTTAAACCTCCCCGCTTAAGATAGATACCATCTCACATATTGTACGAAAGACGGCTCCACTTGACAATTCTGCTCACATTTAACACACATACCTGAAATAACTGATGTATAATATTGTTGAACTGCAGGTTGGTCGAGTGTGTGACCAATGTTTGATTCCAAAACACTCACTTCTAGATTGTTTCTTGGGTATAAAATAGCATTTTTAAAACCCACATATATCAAGGTTATAAGGTTGGTCTTTCATTTAGAATGAATAGACCTTCAGACTAATGTGTTTATTTAAGCACAAATTTAAATTCATAATACCAGAATGATAGATAATCAACAGGTAGTATCAGTAGAACCAGATACTGGACCTATTGTTTATATTTATAAACTTGTGTTCAACATTAACCAGTTTATATAAGTCTTGATAGTTTGTAATTCAATTCTTTATTAACCACCGTCCAGGAGCTCTGAGCAACTGTATTACATATATCCTATTTGTTTTTCATTTAATTTAGGACTTAAGCCTCAACTTAAAGTTCTTGTCGTCTAACTGAGCAGGTCTCGGATCCCAACAGTGCTGAGATGTTGTTCCTTGAGCACAAGATGAAGCTAAATATTTAGATTTTTTCCTCTTGACCGGTGTCATGCAGCCTCGAGAAAAACTTAAAGGAAACCGTTCTGCTATGGTTTACTGATTTGGACCACATGTTTGCTTTCACATTTTGCTTCTGCCCCTTCAGTTAATAAACCACCCATTTATCCCTGGAAATGTGGAGATTTCTCTTCTCCCCAGCTTGTCGAATAACCAGTTTTCTATTTAAATTCAGCCTGGGAAATACTTCTTTAATATCACAGACACCACTTACTTATCCCCTGAAATCAGCAGATGGACTGCTTTGATGTCTTGGCTTCTTTCACACTCTTTTTCTCATCGGGAGATTATTCTAGTCGGGCAAGTCGAGGGGGGAGACGGTGGAAAATATCCACAATCCCGGGTTCTGAGAGCACTGGCTTGGCCTGTATCAATATTGATGGAAATTTAGCCTGCTTCCTTTGTCTACAATGCTTCAGGGAATTTTATTGTAGCTCAGTAAGCTTACTTAGGCAATACCTTTGGGTGGGTAGGCCTGTGTATTCTATGAACAAAGAACAACAATAAATGGCTGTGTAGTTTTGCTAGGAGAGGGGTGCCGTGTGTGTGTGTGTGTGTGTGTGTGTGTGTGTGTGTGTGTGTGTGTGTGTGTGTGTGTGTGTGTGTGTGTGTGTGTGTGTGTGTGTGTGTGTGTGTGTGTGTGTGTGTGTGTGTGTGTGTGTGTGTGTGTGTGTGTGTGTGTGTGATGTTGGAAAGGCCTCAGCTTCAGACGAGGAACAGAGTCAATTTCTTGATCATCACGATATTTCCTCCGGTCCGACAGAAACGGACCAAAGGAAATTCTTCTACTTCAGTTAATCAACCAAATGAACCCTAATGAATTGAATCCTCTTCTCGCTGCAGCCTCACACTGATCTCATACTAATGTCTTTGTGTTTTCTCTCTCTCTCTCTCACACACACACTGCGTGTCACTGCAGGAATGTTGAGTGGATGCAGGCAGTATTGATGTGCATTGTGGTGTGGTTGTTTATGAGTTCTTATGTGGGTGGTGTGTGCTTAACTGCTCTGGCTCACCACAGCCTGCTCTCATAACATCAGATACTCCTGCTCAGACCCACTCGGCTCTGCACTCGTACTTGTGAGATTGGCAAATCCTGTCCTTATTTTTTTTGGGGGGGGGGGTCGTGATGAAACCCTGTTGCAGTGGTTTACAGATGTGAGGGTGAAGTGTTGATTTGGATGTTTTGTTTTTGGGCGATGTTGTCTTAACTTTTTGTTTTCTGCCTGGGACCTCCAGTAAATGTTTTCCTTCTTTCAATATGTGAATATCACGCTATAATATTTATTGTGCTCGACACAACAAACCTGTCCACACTTTGTTTTACTTTGATTATGTATTTTGCTTTTCAGTCCCAGTTAATGGCAGTTTGACACAAGTGTTTGCCAAACATTTAAATTATTAAGAGTCGATTAGCTGCTCAGAATATGGCTCCCAGTCCTTGGCTACACACTTGCCCTGAGATTTATGACACTGTGACACAACTTATTCTTATTGACACAACCAGGGAAGTTGGCACATAGAATATCGAAGATGCCTCAGGGTGTCTGGGATTATTGCTCACAAAGCACTGGTGCCTGCATGACTGACTGAGTGTGTGTGTGTCTGTCTATGTGTGTATAAGCCTCATCCTGTTTCTTTATTTTTTGTTCTCCAATTCACAGCAGAAAGGTCCAAGTTGCAGGTTCGGAGTTCCAGTGCCATCCGGCGGACATCTTCCCTGGATGCCATCACAGGGCCTTACCTCACAGGCCAATGGCCTCGGGACTCGCATGGACCATACGCTTCCTGTATGAAAGACAAAGCCACACAGGTACATACCATTCAGAGAATCATGTCTGGGCTACTCGCTTGGAGCGGGGTGTGCTCTCCTGTTTTTAATAATCAGCTCTGAAGTGGTAGAAGTGTTCTTGTTCTGTATTACTGGATATAGAAAGCTAAACACACCCCTAGACAATTCCTTGTGGTTTATGTTATGACGCCCATGGTGGATGGGTCTAAATACTACAATACCCATGAGTCTCAGCCATTGTTGCCATGGAGAAGAAATCAGGGCACTTGCTGATTTAATCCAGAATTTAAAAGTAGATTAGTTGAAGCCAAAGATTATTTAATTTTAACACTGTGAACTTTAGCTTTTCCTGGTCACAGTGATTGCTGCATGTTTCCTGCTGAAATACACCATGGGAGTTGTAGTTCAACTCTCCCTCTTATTTATTTTCGGTCTTGTAGCTTCTCCCTTTCACCCATGAGCTCACTCAAAATGGTTCTTTCCTCTTTGCGAGACAATTACAGGTTCACATCATGATATAAACACTACAGCGACATGTTAACTGGTACATGTAAATAGTGAAAAGGTTTTTTTTTTATCAAATGTTTTAGATGTTGGCAGTGATTGATCATCACATCATATTCACGTTTTAGTAATTAATCAGAAAAGCACATTGCAAGGGGTAAAACAAAGTTAGGAAAAGTTGAGTCATTTGCCCATTATGTTCTACATTCAGTAGAGGTTAGTTTAAGTTAAATATTTCTCTGTCGTAAGGCCCGCCCTTAGGTCAGTTTTGTCTGGTAAATCTTTAAATTTACCACTGAAGTCCACCTCTCGCTGGCCGCTAGGACGTCCAAATATCTATTGGTTTGTGTCATAGTGCCTGCAAAGGAAACGCTTACAAACCCCGGCCAAAGATTTCGTTATAGTGGCTGTGGACTCTGCTGCCAATACAGGCCTGTTAGACTTTAGAGTAAACAGTCTAAAACACCCTCACAGCACCACAATTTAAAACATTATTACACTTAATAAGGCCCATGTATGCTTTTCACATTGGCCCTGACCAGACCACACTATTCCTGGAGAGCAGCCCCACTCATGGTCACCCACAAATCTCCCCATGTGACCCATGGCTAAATGCTGTTTTTCTCAGAGAGCTTGCTTTTCCTCCTGTTTTTTGGAGGGGGGGTGGGGGGGGGGTGGGGTGTTATGAAAGAATATTGAATATGTATGATCGAGACGAGGGCTGCTCCCTCTCTGCTAACAGAAGCCTTTCATGTGTCTGAATGAGGACAACCAAGCCTCATTTACATGGGCTTCTTTTCTTTGTGTGTAGGCTGAGGAAGTTCTGAGAGAGCAGAGCAGGGTTTCTTGAAGTGGCTGTATGCTGAATAAACACCTCTAATTACAGGGTTCCTGTTCAGCCCTGGAAAGACTGGACGAGTATGGAAAATCTATTTGATAATTATCTCTTCCTTGAAAAATGCACAGAAACGTTTCTTTGGCATAGTGGGACATTTGCCTGTGTGATATGGGGACATTCAAAATCCAGCTAAGAGTGTCTGGGGAAATTTGTAGATGGAAAACATTTTTCTGTGTTGCGTGACGTGGGAGAGTGAACACACTTGACAATCCCTCGGCGATTAAATGCACAAACTCTCCCAAGGATTGTCCGATTTCCTGTTAACAAGCTATGCCTGGGCCCGGCTCTTTTTATGAGACAACAACAGCAGAAAGCAGCAGACAAAAGGTCCCCGGGTTCTTTTGTTGTGCATTGCACAAGTTCAAGACAGCCTCTCCTTTGAGCTGTAATGTAGCCCTGCATGGAGGTGAAGTTGTTTGCACCTGTCCCCCCGGCTATGGCTTAGGCAGGGAGAAATCCCACTGCTTACCACCTGGCCCTTGTGGCTGCATGGCCCGCCTGCCTTTTGTGTGGGAGTCGAGGAGCAGAGGGCCCATACATATGCTAATCAGTGTTCCGGGATAGTCCTGTGTGCCATAGGCCTCGTGGTTACAGAACACAGAATGTCTGTATGAAAATTAGGGCCCTGACACACCAAGCGAACCTCAAAGAACTGACACCGACAAAGACGGACTGATCAAACAGCGTGCGTCACCTCGCGTCTTCTGTTTAAAAGTTGCACTTGAATGCAACACAAAGGCTCCGGCCGACCGCCAGCTGACCACCGATGTGCGTGTGTGTCCTGCTGCCTGAGCTGAAGTAGCATGTCAGTAGTTTGTATCTGTCATAAAAAATGATAGAAGAGCAGAATAAGCAGACCTGCTGTTTTTCAGGCCACTGAATCTGCTCAAACCGTTTCCTTATTGGCTCACAAAGTGTGCTGGTGAAATTGTGGCTTTGCTGACAGCTGCTGAACCACTGGGGCCAAACACATGTGGCACACAAATGCATAATGAAACTGTGTCATTGACCGACAACAATCTTTTGCAGTGTCACACAATTAATCCCACTTGAGTGCTGTATTTTATGAATGTTATCGCTGTTGATCCAATACCACATCCCCCCTAGATTTGCCTCGTGCGATCCTACTGTAAACTTGGGTGTATGTTGTAGATTATTGGTTTATCTGTATAAAGATTAACGCTTGACAAACATCTGAATGAATCTTTTAATGATACCCTCTCCACTTCTCTGGAAGGCTTTGAGAGGTTCAGACATGCTCAACATAACAGATTAACTAATTCAACTCACCGACTCAAAATGTACATCCGCGTATCTTAACCCTCACCAAATAATAGCAGAGACACTCCGCTCGCACGTCACCTTGTGCAATCTAAACAAACAGCTCCAATTCCACTGAAATTCTATTGAAGCTCAGACATTATTTCCTGCTTTGGAACAGAGCTGGATTCTTGAGGATGTTGCCGGCATGCAACCCCCTTTGGGTGGGAATCAGAATGTGAAGAAAGCTTCAGGCTATGGTAAAGGTTTTTTTTATTTTTTTAATTATCTGCACAGAAGTGCATTATCAGACAAAACACCTGGCGCACAAGTCTACAAAAAACACACAACTTGGGCCGGAGGTTCAAGAGCTAGCATGATAAAAGGGCGTCTGAGGTAAATAAAGGTGGGTGTTCATGTTAACAGATGATTTGTTTTTTTGGGGGGGGGACAGTCAATATAGCCTGCAGTATTTTTTTAACTGTCTTGTCCTACTGTGGAAAAATATGACCCCTACCAGGATAGGTGTGGGCCGTTGATAAGAAATTTGCATTCTTGAGATTTAAAACAAACTGATGTGGAAAGTCCCCCTTTTGTATCTGAAAGACTGGATGTTTGGGAAATAAATACCCCCCCCCCACGACCACATTTGTTTAAGTGTTGGCTAAAATGCAAACAACTTGGCCATTAGCCTTGAGCTAAATCTGCACATCAAGTGTAAACATTCTGGATTTGCATTAACTATTATTCTTGATACTGTCAGAAAGGCACAATCATTACTATGTAGAAACAATCTATAAAGTTAGATTAGATTCCCACCTTTTCACTCATAGTTAAAAACCTGTAGTAGATATTTGTGATGTTGCCGCACCACCAGACTCTTAAAGGCATTAACCATTTAGGTTTCACTGGGGCCTGTTTTTTGTGTGAGCGTGTAATGTAGTGAATTCCTCCATGACCAGTTAGCAGCTGCTACATTATACACATGCACAGTGATCCCATTGGTCCTCCTTTACATGGTCATTCAACTCAAGTGTCCTGGCGCACTCTGATGTAAATTATGAACTGACCAATTAGCATGCATTAGCAGAATGCTGGCATGGTTGAGGCAAAAGTTTATTTCAATTCTGATGTATGACCTGTACCGTATTTGCCTATAATAAAATGTGGAAGAGGCAGGTTTAAAATCGTTGCAGTGTAGCTCCCTTCACTCGTAACTGGTGATTTACAGCCAATTTTGGTACAACGGCAATAATAGGAAGCTGGAACTAGAGGAACTCTGTTGCTTCCTGGAAATGAAAGGAAATATCTCTGCTTGGTAAATAAGTAAACTGAATGGAAGTCCAATAACAGCACCAGAAAATTACCCTTCCAATTTGCTCTTTTGATTTGCAAGCAAGCGCAGCTCAATGGAAATTCCAAGCGTTTCACATGGAGATGCAAGTAGCGAGAGTAGCTCGCCTCCTTGACGTCATAGAACATCTGTGAGAGCTTAGTTTTTCCTCAACAGCAAAGTTCACGGCTCCATAAAGGTCGTCAGCAGTCTGTATTCTGTACGAGCGGATCAGGCTGCAGCTTCCAGTCACCCGGTCTTTGGCCGAAGCATCAAACGGCGCAAGTCATTCCATAGGCCATGCACAAAATGTTAATGCTAAAAGGCTAGCAACACATCTGCCATCCAGCGTGGCCAAGCACAGTCGTCTCTTTATGAGAGCACAGGCAGCCATTTAACTCGCTGTCCTTTTCTAGGGGGGGAACCAGCGCCAGCAAGCCAACGCAAACGGCTTCACGGGTGTTCCTCATTATTCAGTGTGATATTCCAAATCATAGGGCCGGGCTTGTGTCGCTCGCTGCAGAGTCACAGAGGTTTTTCTGTTTGTGCGGGGTTCAGACATGAGGCAGCGCTAAGACACTGACATTTAGGCTGTTTCATACTTACCAGAGAAACGTCAGATGTTTGAGGATTTGTTTGAGGGACTAGAGGCCCTGTTGATATGCAAACATCCTCACTCTTTCTGCTTTTGCATATATTTACATAACTTAACCAGTTCCTTGTTTATGCAGCAGAGGTCTAAAAGACATGTTCAGTTAGACAGAACGGCCCCTGTGCTCAAACGTTTTGTATATTAGATGTTTTCATACTGGTTTTACGACAACACAAAATGTCCCTGCACACTCACATTGTGCTGGACATATTCTGCAAATCACATCAGGATATACAAGCTCATTAGTCGCATTCGTTTGTTTACTTGCACTACTGAAGGTGAAACTAAAACCAGCTGCTAATAACGTCCTTGTAAATGTCCCCTCTTGCTCACAATGATGTCTTCATGTCAGAGAAGCGTATATATTATTTGATACCCCTGTAATTATATTCTCCGTCTATGTCTGGCCTGTTAAACGATGGTGGATTTCGAAATGTAGAAAACAGTTTAGCCTAAAGACGAAAATAGTTTTATGCCCCCGTCACAGATGTATTTATCTTAACCTGGCTCACTAATGGAAACAGTCAGACCTGCTGTGACTCTTCTGTTTTTCCTCTTGAACGAGGTTCTCTCCTCGGGGACGGTATCTCATGTTTTTCCCCATCTTCATTGATTCCAGATTTTCAGCTTCACTTTTGAACACATTGCACTCATTTACCGCTCTCACCCACATCTCTCCCAAACTGCTTATACAAACATTTAGCATTCTGGATGCTCACTGGATGCCCCCATCTTGAGTGGCTTCACTGAGAGATTGCTGAAGTTATTTAGCTTTTTTTTTTAATCAGACATTTCAGGAGTTTGTTGTAAAGATCTTTATAAAGTCCCAGTCCCTCTCCTGCACACAGTGGATATTTGAGTATAGGTGAATGTGTATTTATATACAGTTTGTGTATATAAGTGAGTTGTTTGTGTAACTCTCTAGTCATTTACAACAGGAACACACAAACTCTGACACAATAAACAAAATGCTTGTTGGATTCGAGTTGTTCTACGTTTGTTATCTTGTGGGTTCGGACTCAGTTGCGCTCTTGCAATGACCATTCTTGTGACCTTTCAGTTATTTGATAGTTAACAATAAGCCAACCTGCCACTTACACAAATCTAAGAACCTGCAGGTTGATTACTTTTAGGTTTTAAAGTTGATGTAATCTCTTTACACATATATGCATCCGCAGACAGTGGAAACTTGTGTTTATGCTACTGTGTTTGCGTGTGAAAGGAAATGATGTGAACCTGTGTAACACGTGGTCATGTGTCTGTGTTTTTCAGACTCCAGGTCTCTGGAACGATGAAGGAGCAGAGCAGGGAAGTCCTCACCAGCGGTCGGCCTCCTGGGGCAGCGCAGACCACCTCAAAGAGGTACATTCACCTCCGTTAACCTCTGCTCACCCGAGTCACAGCTGCGTCTGACAACAGACGCCACAGACAGTTGGATAACCACAGTGTAGTGGTGGCAGCACTCCGTCTACAAGCCCCAAACACTCACACGGCCGAATCAAAGAGCATGTTATTACCATTTTTGAGGTTCATTGCATTTACTCAAAATGTGTTTTATTTGTCAGGGCCTGAGGTCAGCGTAAATAGCATGCTCCTTAAGATTGGTTTCCACTCCTGTCTATCTGCTGGGCTTGGTGGCCAACCAGCTGACCACACGGAGCTATTAGGGCTCCAGCTTTCCAGACCACGGTCTAATTTTAACTTCCTTCTCCCCTCTGTTTTCCACTCAAGTGCACTCTCGCATCTCATTATGGCCTGTTGTTTTTTTGTGAGACAGTTCAGGAGCTCCTCTCAAAGGGTGAAACATATTGTTCCCTCCTTAGTGGACTGACTCAGGCTGACTCGTGTCACTGAAAGAGCCTCAGAGATGCTGCTGCAACACAACAGCCACTCACACGTTTTTCTTCTTCACACGTAGAAGTAGTTCCAAAACATCAATGACACACATGTCTTGGGTTTTCGTGTTTGACCACCAAAAAGCCAACATGCCGAGAATCATAAAATTCCTTTTGTAATGACTTCATTACGTACTTAACGTACATGAAGTGACATGTATGGGTTCAGAGTTGTTCACAGTGCTGTTTAAATTAAGACGGCATATGGAAGTGTTCAGGTTTTTACTATGCCGTCACGCTGGCAACAACCATGGGTGCAGTTTGTCCATCTGTCCGTCCCATTCTGGCACAATTAATATCTCAGGAACATGTTGATTACATCAGTTTTGTGGTCAAGGTCACTGTGAATTCACAAAATACATCTTTTTTGTTTTTAACTCAAGAATTAATTAGCTAATTATGACAAGATTTAACACACACAATTTATTTATTTTACCCTCGATCATTAATAACAATTACACTTAATATCTTTTTATTAAATTACTCCAGTCACTTCACTACATATATTATGAGTCTGGTCAGACTTCTAATAAACGATAAACAGGAAGTGACCACTTCAACCACAAAAAGTGCATAAAATGTGTCCTTGTTGTGGCGAGGAAGCATCAGTCATTAAAAGTGTGTGAAGGTTTTCATTAAAACCTCAAAGAAAACCTGTACAAAGCTGATTTCATACGACACAGCAGCACAACATCACTGCAGTAGGAACCTTACAGTTGTTTACGATCCACCAGTGAACCAAGAGAAGAAGAAGAATGGCTCCAGCCTCGTTAGTGGTGTTTGTCTCCACCATTTTTCAAACGTATAATCCAGAGGAGACGGCGGCGACACAGGATTGGCTGATTTACTTCTCCCACCTCAGGAGACGTTGGGTGTACCGTGCTTTACAACAGACCCGACTAATCGATTACTAAATTAGCTGACAGCTGTTTTTAATAATCAATTAAATCGATTAATTGTTGCAGCCCTCGTTATAATCTGAATTTCTAAAATTAACATTTATGTGTAAATGTAACCGCACGCTCGAAGAACTTAGTTTTCAACTTTCTGAAAACAAACCCAGGACCTTGGCTGCACAATCACCAGCACAGCGCAGCCAGGAAAACCTCCGTCTCATCCTCTTGAGATTACATCGGGATTGTCTGGACTTGTCATCATCAACTGCTGCGGTCACTCGATGAACGTAGTGAACTGCATTCTGGCTCTGTAACCTCTGTGTTTCCGTGTGTGGGAGGACATCTATGAAAAGAGCGAGTCTCTTTGTTGACTGTGTTGCCAGGATTACAAGATCAGCACTGAAGACCACACCTTTGTCTGCATAGTACAACTGCATCTGTTAGGCTCACAAAGGGTATCCTGTTTTTAAGCTGATACTGGGCCACATGCAGAAACACCCACTGACCTAACTTTCATCATCAGAGAAGTCCGACGCACAGTAGTGCACATTTAATGAAAAAAGACCAATAGTGTCAGATTCTAGTTGTCAGTCAAATAAGTAATAATTATATTAATTTGGTAAAAAGCACAATCTTCCCATGTAGGTTATTATTGTTCCAAAATTAAGAAGTTAAATCAATAATAAAATATATTCAACCAACTGTGATAATACATTTATTGTGTCAGGCCTTTTTTTGGGTGTTTTCACTTTGTCAAATGGGAGAATTTGCTGCTTTTCTTGTACTAATTTATTATAGTAAATGGATTTTCAACCATGTTGCCTGTCAGACAAGAAGTCATCTGCTTAGCCTCTTAAAAGGCATTGGTCATTTCTCACTGTTTTTATCCACAAAATTCAAGAATGTCACAGATTAAATGTTCTTCATGGAAGCAAATATTGCCTAAGGTCTGCTGTTTTCATGCATTTCAATAATGGTCAAATTGCCCCCATGACCTGATTGTGAGCAATGAGCTGAAGTCATGTCATGTCTCTCTTCCTCCAGCAGATTGCTAAACTACGACTGCAGCTGCAGCGCAGCAAGCAGGTCGGCCGGCAGAGTAAAGACCGGGAGCAGAGCTCGCTGCAGCTGCCGCAACAGGCGCTGCACAACACGGCATGCCAACCTCAGGTGAGTTACTCCTGCTCTGCCAGATGAAATCCCTGGCGTGCTCCCTTCAGCCACAGACACCAACGAACTCATGATTTGGATCTGACGGCAGTTATATGATAAGGTAGCTTAGCAGCCAGGCAAAAAAAAACACGTACAACTTAGACAGATGGTGACCAAACCATTTCCCAGCTGTGAGAGATAAGAAAAACTGAACATCAGCAGACCTGAGTTAAGCAAGGTCACTTTCTACATTACCCAGTTAATAAACACACCGTTTGAAAATGATGAATGGAGTTTAATTTGTTATATTGGTTTCAGCTTCATTGTTGTGAATCTGAAGTTTATCATTAATTTATATTTATAAAGCAGACCTACGATTATTTGATTGTTTATTATTATATTAATTTTAACCATTTAGACATTTGTTGATTTTATCAGTTGTGTCTTACATCAACTTGTTTTATTTAAGTTCATTCTTGTGATAGATAACTTTATTTTGAACATAGCAAAATATATTATTAAAGTGTGTGTATATATAAATAAATAAATAAATAAATGCATATACGTACACACTCAGACAAATGCATGTCTATGGAGGAATCTCCAGTAAAATAATTAACAGTCTCTTAACAAGTGACATTAACATTGGTGAAGTAGTAAGTAAGAAGAAGCATAGTGAAAACACATGGTCACAGTTTGAGGACTTTAGTTTTTGTGTGTGTGTGTGTGTGTGTGTGTGTGTGTGTGTGTGTGTGTGTGTGTGTGTGTGTGTGTGTGTGTGTGTGTGTGTGTGTGTGTGTGTGTGTGTGTGTGTGTGTGTGTGTGTCATATTTGGATGTTGTGTGTTGCACTGACAAGTCCTGGTTAATGAGTCCCTGCTCTAACCAGCGATGAGAGGAGCGGGGGAATAAGTCTGGGCTTGTCCCGTCCTCCTCTCCTTGTTTGGAGTTCATTCATTAACAGATGCCAAGCAACTGCACACATGAACCACTGTGGGGAAAATGAGCATGGACGGCGACATGCTACACCCTCGACCCATCTGTGCTGGATGACAGTCTTCTCTTTGTTTGTGTTCCCTGTGACATCTAATCCCACTACAGTAACATGTATTTACACTGAACATCTCCACCCATTAAATATCATGAAACTGGATCAGCCACAATTTCAGAACTGCGAGCAGATCTCGGTGTCGTACTCCAAAACACAGGCTCTGCTGTGTATTTGATTGCACAACTGATGTGAATGGGTTGTGGTGTGTGTATCTTAATTTCACTTCTATTCTGTCTGTATCTCCTTCCAGTACAAGGGACCTTCGTCAGCCTTGTCGACGATCCCGGTGCCAAGATCCTTCATATGCCGAGTCCCGAGCAGCGTGGAGGGCATCAACCACGAGCTAGAAAATGTATTTATCAGAGACGACTGGGAGCAGGGGATACAGGTAGGGACATGTACACACACACACACACTCGCCTAACACAAATAGATTTGTGAAGTCTCTGTGTTCCAAGTTGTGTTAAATGTCAGGTCAGTTTCTTATCTGACTGTTAATACAAGCAGCCAAGTTGTAGTTATTTTTTATCTGAACCCGCCCCACATTACTAACCCTCATAGATACGAGTCCCCCAAACCTGCCTGACCTGTGAATGATTCTCTGAGCGAGGTTAAAAAGAGTGTTAAAGAGAATCCTGAATCTTCCCCCTGATCTGGATTTACACCAACATGTTACAGGTTCTTCCCTGACCCATAATGCAGTGTTGCACAAACCTTTTGATGTATATTTTGACTTTTTAGTTTGGTCCATGTCCCATCTGCTAACATGGAGGAGGCAGGATTTATACCTATACTGCAGCTTTTTACACTGTACTTAATATTTGTTACATGCAAGCAACACTCCTGTAAAGTCCCAACACACTGTACAGTCGGTCAGCCGGACACGTAGATTCCCACTCGCACTGAATTAAATCTCTACGAGACAAGTAGAGCAGTAAATCTTTCCTGATGTGGGGCAGTAAACCTTGGCAGGTCGGTAAAGCTTCCCTCTTAGAAAGCCACACACGCACGCAGTTTAAACACGCATACATCACACAACTCCAGATTTACTGCCTACTGAGCCCCCCCCCGTTTGAATCAGCCATGCCAACGTGCACATCACACTGATCATCTACTGTCACGTATCAGTGTGTGTGTGCTTCTCCAGTTGCCCTTTAAACAGACAACAAACCAGTGGCCTTTCACTTCCAGTCGTTCTGGGATTAATATCATTTTTTTAGTTGAGGCTCTTAACCCAGACTGTCGTCCAGTGGGTGAGCAGCCGTTCTTGTGTTTTTCAAGGACACGCTGGAGGATTGAACGTGACCTTTTGACTTATGAGTCTCTTGAAACTCTCAGCTTCACCTCTCTGCCCTTTTCTGACCCATGTATTGTTGACACCATCTCCTCCGCACTCTGACCTCACAGACCATGGACGCAGTGGATGGCCGTCGGCCCCCTTTCCCTCCGCACCGCTACAGCAACGGCGGGGACACACGCGACACCGACACACAGGCGCCTTCAAGCGGCGACTCCAGCCCGTCGCCCCGCCCCTGCAGCTCTGAGCACCTCCACTCCCCCGATGGAAGCCCCTGTTCTGCAGAGGAAATCGACAAAGGTACGCCGTCGCTGTTTGACGGATGCAGCTTCAGTGAATTAAAAGGGAACTCCGTCTGATTTTAACATCGAAGTGCTTTTACAGGTCTTAGTGATTAAAAGATATAATATACAAAGACCTGTGGCTTCTAATTATTGTAGTTACGAATATTTTTCTTATATTATAACAGACAAGTTTCCCAAATAAAATCAAGTCCAGTGTATTGACACTCAAAACTTTATGTCCCAACTGAAAGATACTGGTTATGTACTGAAAGCTGGTGTTAGATTTATACCTAGACTTTCATTTAGAACAGAATTTAACCAGTTTGTAGTTGGACTTCTTTCATTAAATAAAAGGGTTTCTAGCTCTTTTTGTCGAAATAGAAACAACCCAAGTGACTGTCTTATTCTTTCCTGTGTTTTTCAGACGGTGTTTGCTGTTCTCCTCTCCCCAAGTTCGCCACTTCTCCCAAACCTAACAACAGCTACATGTTTAAACGTGAACCTCCAGAGGGCTGTGAGAAGGTCAAAGTGTTTGACGAGTTGGTGTAAGTCTTCTTTTAATCCTTTGAGATCTGTGCATGTTCTCATGCTCATTTTTTAACCCTTATTATGCTGTTTTCCACTGTTTGAGCTCAGAGCATTAAAAGACAAATGAGAGTTTATGTAGTGTTTCACGACCTCTGAGTAGCACATGGAAAATGGGAAGGATAAACAACTTGACAGTCGTATTAACAGAACTTGTGTTGTCTTCAGGTCTGGCAAATCAAAAGGCTTCCCTCTCTTCTCATGCCCGGACAAAAACAAGGTGAACTTCATTCCCAGGGGCTCGGCCTTCTGCCCCGTCAAACTCCTCTGCTCCTCCCTCTTCTCCCCCGTTTCTCCCTTGTCCTGCTCCACGGTCAACGCCGGCCTCCATGGCAATGAGGACGCCGGGCCGCTGGTGACCCCGACTCTGCCCACTGCACCACTACCTACCTTTCCGGCCTCCGCTGACCGGAGCATCGACAAAAGCACAGGCGTAAACACAGACAGCAACGGCACAGACAACAGCACAGACGGCCCGAGCCCCGACGCAGATGTGGGGACAGACGGCTCAGCACAAGTTCTGCTCACCAGCTAGACCTCAGGTGTTCGTGACCAAAGCACCCACAGAGAAAACGTTTCACCTAGTCGCGCGGTTTGGTTTACAAAAAAAAAACAAAAACAAAAATGAAACGAAAAAGATGAAAACGTACAAAAAAAAAAAATCCTTGCACTCCGTTAATCCTAACATTAGCCAGCAGGGAGTGCCCAAGGTCTAGAAGAGACACAAGCGTACAGATAATGGTACCAACATCATCTCTGCTCGCTTTCAACTTGTCTCGGTCGTTGTCTCTCAGACTTTAGAGTGTGTGTTGACCTTGGGCACAGCCTCATCTTATCCGTCACTAACTTAGCCTTCTCCTCTTTACCCCCCCCCTCCCCCCGATACCACCCGTAACAAATATAGCTTTGCTTTCTTTTTGCAAAAAAAAAATAAAATAGGGACGACTGCTCAAACTTATTGTTACATAGCACTGGCAGTTGAAATAAAAAAAATCAAAAAAAATCAAAAACTTTGACAAGAGACAACGATGGGATATCACAAACACAGTCTACTCATGTTATCTAATCAGCTTATTGGCTGTTAAGTGTTCAGCGAGCTTACGTACACATATATAAGCTTTTTGACAGGATGGGATGGTTTTTTGTTTCATTCTTACAGTATTTAACATATCGGGACATACTTGCAGTCCCAGTACACTCTCTCTCTATCTCTCCCACTTTAACCACAGTGTTTGCACTTGTTAGGAGCTGGTAAGAAACCGAAAGTCTTTGCAGCCCAGTGTCAGTGTGAGACCCTCAGTCGACGGAGTGCAGGCTCCACCCGACAAGAGACTTTGAACCGCGTTAGTCTGATCGCTATAAAACTTCGGTTCAACATGACTTCAGCTGTTTTTTCAGAGACCAAATAACCAGTTACAAAGCACCCCCCCCCCTCCGTTGCCTTGTTGTATTGCCCCACGCTCCTCCCCCCCCCGAACAATAACTCAGGTCATGTGGAATGTACTTGCTTGGACTAAGTTGCCTCTTTCCAAGTGTTTATAACTTTCTCTGACAGAAATATTTGTATTTTTTTTTCTCCCCCCCGGAGAAGGACGTTATTTCAGAGACTGAATCCGATGGTTGGACGTCACAGTTTGTTGACGCGTGGCCTTTTTGCATGAACCTGTTCAGGAGTTTTCAGGTGCTATGACACATTCCAGAGGGTCAACAGTCGGCCCTCGTGTAAATGGAACTAGCTAAATAAGCTACACCTTTCCAAATTGAGAAGTCAACAATTCTATTGTTTGTTTTTTTGCCCCTTTTTTGTAAGAAATGTACCAAAGTTTAATTTCAAAAACATTGAAAGGCCCGTCGTGTGTTTGGGACACGCGAGGCTCCATTTTGTGCAAGAGACCGAATGTTCGTGTGTTTTTGTTTTTGTTTTCTACACACTTCAGCGACACGTACACACTGGTTGACGTTGTTTGAAACACACGCGGTGATAGTTGAACCAAGCCACAGCACTTCCTTTTGTGAGTGAGATGATAATCACTACTTTTATTTTGGACCAATTTGTGAGTTAAAACAATCAGAACTCGAGTGTGCAATCGATTATTTTTTTTTTACGTACTGTAAACGTACACTAACATATATTTTGTGTAACACAGTTCGGCTCAAGATACACACCGTGGCAGATGTTCCCTGATGTTACCTGCACATGTTGTATCACTAGAACATATTTAAAAAAAGAACCTGGGTGATTTAGAGCAGGTTAACCTTGAATGGGAGGATTTAATTTTATGAAATGTTTCATTCCAAAAACGCTGGTCTATCTTTTCCACTTGCACACAGAATCAAATATGAACAACATATGCAACACATTCCTCACAGAATCAGTTGAAATTCTCTGCTCTGCTCTCGGCTCCATGAGTTTTCAATCGTACTCAAAAACTAATTCTATTCGCAAGCTCATCGTGCGGTGCAGCAAAGAGATGGTTGCCATGTCCGGCAGCGATAATTCAGTTTTCCTGTGTATTACGCATTTTTATGTAGAAACTTGTGTGTTTTTCAATAAAGAAAACAGAAAAAGTCACAGATTTTTGGTTTGTAATCCTTTTTAAAAGAGTCGGGGGGGAGGGGGGGGTAAGGCAATCAATGCATTTGGTTATGGTTTAAAAAAGACACAAGTCAATCACGATACAATAAAATAAAGTCACTCTCGGTTACAATGTTCTGCAGAAGGAATCCAATAATGATTTTTATAATGAGGTTCAATACTGTTGAGTAGTGATTTTAGATTAAGGCGTTTACTGATCCACATCAATCTGCAGCGTTGTAGTCCCAATCAGTTAGAAAAGAAAACACTGAACACTGCAGATGTTAAATAAATACACGTACAGAATGATCAGATGTACTGGAAAACAAAACAAGTCCTCATGCAACGTGCAACAGTAAATGTATATTTATGTAATGTAGTGGTGACACGTGGGATATATTCAACAGCTGTAGCAAGCAGGTTTAATCCTAGAAAGGAAAATGTATTTTCTTCCTGAACAAGGGAAACAACTTCTTGATTCGTCCAGTTCACTTCAAATGTGACGAGAAATAGAATTTCAGCTTCGGTTTAATCCATCAATGGCAGAAAAATATAATTCTGGATATTTCATTAACTTTCCTCCACCCAGCATCATGGACTACTTTTGCAAACATGAACTATTGCACTGTGATCTTTGTCATTCCTGCTCCCCCCCCCCCCCCACCCCCCACCCCCTGACTGTTGTTTCTCATTAAGTCAGAGGAGTCGTGTCTGTTTGCGATCGGCAGTAATGAGAATCAGAAATAAAGCGTGAGTGCTACGAGGGACTCAAAAGCTCCAAGGCAGCGAAAGTCAAAAGGCTTATTGTTCCAGACTCTCTCTGAGGTATCCACGCTAAACGTTAAGTGCTTCACTGAGATAAATAGACAACAGGCCTGATGGGGTCGTGTTGGAAATGTTGGTTTTCTTTCACAACGGAAAGGACACGAGAGCTGGTGGAGATTAGTGGGGACACGTTCCAGCAGAATGCTGCTGCCGCTAGGAGGAGAGAAATCTGAATATGTACCTTGTTAGAACGAGGAATTCGTCTTATTATTCTCAGTATCATATATTTTGTTATTAAAACAAGCAGCCTTTATTGTTTTTACCAACTTTTGGGGTCATAACAGCATATTAGTGGGTCTTTATAATAGTTATTGTTACAGTAAAGGATATTTATATGTTATATTAAAGAAAGGTTCCATTTAGTTCTGCATTTACAGATTTATTTTTATTCTTTGATTTGTCTCCGGCTAATTTCTCAATTAACGGTTTAGTCTTTAAGATAAATTCAAAATGCAGAAAGTTTGTTTTTACACGACCAACGGGTCAAATCAAAGAAAACAGGAGACACCTTGGAACAAATTTAAACTGGAAGTGCGACTGAAATCATTTATATTATTGTCATAGTTGCTTATTAATAAACTGGCAGATATTTCTCTGGCTGCAGTGGAAGCAATATGCTGCTGTTCCCACTAATGAACGTTCCCATTGGAGAAGAGAGAGGACTACGCGTTGTGTAGTTCGTGCGCCGTGTCACTTTTGCCGACAGCGTCAGGATTGGAGAGCGGGTCCAAGTCGGCGAACAGGTTGAACCACGCCGATAGGTCTTTGGACATCGCTGCTTTCTCTGTGAAATGAGTTAAAAGGATTAGAATATAATATAAGAATATAAACACCTCTGCATCCGGCTGTGATCCAAGATTATGAATCGAAACAAACCAACAAGTTCTTAGAAAGTTCCCTTAAAGACAGGTTTTACTTTTATCTGTTTAAACCTCACATGTTTGACACGTTTAGCTCCGTCCTACCTTTCAACGCGGGCTTAGGAGCGTTCTGATTGGCCCCAGACGAGGGCTCCGTTGTCTGGGCAACGGGCTGCGGGGCATCGTCGGGCCAATCTGAAGAGGAGACACAGGTTTTGGATTAATCAACAGCAGACTCTTAAAGTGCCAAATCGTGATCCTACGTATAAATCTCTCTCTCTCTCTCTCTCTCTCTCTCTCTCTCTCTCTCTCTCTCTCTCACACACACAGATTGTGTAACAGCCTCACACAAAACAAATCAAAACCAATTACTGCAGTAAAATCAAATCGGCCGTTATCACTGGATCTTTACATACAAGCTGAAACGTGCAGTTACACTCCTGAACTGTGGATTAAGAAAAGTTTATTATGAGTTTGTCTGTTTGTATCTTGATGATAAAACATGTAGCAACACCACATATCACCCGGGAGGACGCTGGAATGTGCACTCGCAGTTTAAACTCAAATATTTATAACCATTTATTGTGTATAATTGGCTGAAATGAACAAAAAGCAAAATACCGAATAATAAAGTTATACCAAAAGTAGCAGTTTATTATTGTGTATTGACAGTAGAATAAACTAGGAGGGTGTAATTTAAAACTAAAGTGAAAAATAGAATCTGCTCCCAAAGCTCCTGGGTTCTTCAGGCCTCCGCCCTCCAACATCCAATACATTCGGTTCAGTAGTTTTTGCGTAATCCTACAAACAGACAAGCAGCAATGAAAACCTCCGTGGCTCTGAGGTAATAAAACATTCTCCCAGATGAACGTGTCCCATGATGTCGAGGCTAAAGTAGTGAATCCTTAAAGTTTAGATCGAGGAGTAACTGGAGCGTGTGTGTGTGTGTGTGTGTGTGTGTGTGTGTGTGTGTGTGTGTGTGTGTGTGTGTGTGTGTGTGTGTGTGTGTGTGTTTGGCTCATGGGAATTTGGGGATTTTCTTCCTTAATGATTTGTCAACTTTGTTTCACATTCTTGATCTTTTGCCCTCGTTTGTGTTTGCTTTCATTTTTCAGGCTGTGTGATCAGGATCCTAACGTATCCGACTCCCTGGACCAGGTTCTCTCCATGATTTGCCTGTTACGGGCTCCGGTCATTCCGCTGACAGAAGGTCATGAGCTTTTGGTTTCTGCCCTTGTCCCTTAATTTTGAATTCAAGCTGTGGAAAACGAGTCTCCACTTTCAAAAGTCATCGCCATCTTGTTTTCCTCCTGACCCACAGACCAGAGGTTTCTCCTGAACCTGTTGACATTAGTTGTTTTTCTATTTTCATAAATGTGTGATTTTATCATAAGGGCACTTTTCTCTGCCTCTGCCTCAAAGACTCTGTGTTATTACCACTCAATGATAATCAACTAATTTCTATTCTAATTTCACCCAATGATGTAAATACAACAGAACACAGGTTCACATTTCTTAATGGCTTTATAATAATGCAGCCAACTCATAACCGTCCAAGCTTGAAATAGACAAAAAGACATGGCGCTCACAGCCAGCGTCCAGGCCCCGGATGAATGGAAAGTAGTTGGCAATTACCTATAGGTCATCAAATCTAATTGCCATGTTGTAATAGCTTCCTTCTATTACTTTGACAGACGGGGGTTTGATAAATCATTATACGGCCACTTTCCTCCCTGTGTGGAAATCGTGAGCTACAACCGAGGAAAAGCAGTTTATTTTAGTCTTTTATTTTTATTCTTAATGGTCAATTTCATGGAAATTTCATGGACAATGCAAGTTATTATTTAGTTTTCATTGCCTAATGAAATTGCGTCTGGTTCTGATGTGTTTTACGTGGTTTTAGCCGAGAGAGAGAGTATTTCTCCCTAATGGTCGAAACCTCAGCTAATGTCTTTTTGATAGATAACATACAGGCTACGGCTCGAATCACCCGCTACTCACTATGTAGTGATTTTCTTTTTTCATTTTGTAGAGCTCAACGTTTAGTGAGGATATTTAAACCATATACAGTGAACTCATTGTTTCCAATAATGTTTCCCATCATGCATTGCTCTTGCTATATGAACGACCGACAGACGAAAGGAGAGAAAGAACTGAAGGACGTGAATAAAGTGGAATAAATAAAAAGCCTCAGATGTGACTCGATAGAAGTAGAGACAAACAGAAAGAACTAATTGAAAACAACCTTTTAACCTTTGGTTCACACGAACACACAAATGCACAAACACACACACAACGTTCACATGTCCTGACCTGAGAGGGACGAGTGCAGGTTGTTCAAGCTCTGGTCAAGCAGATGAGACGGTAGAAAGAAGTCGTTTTCCTCTTGCCGGGCGTCTGCTGGCCGCCTGGAGGCCGCTGCGCTCGTCCCGGCCTCGCTGTCTCCGAACACCTCGGTCCACTCTCGAGAGAAGTCGCCCTCGTCCACGGACAAACCGCCCAGGATCTCGTTGAGTAAGGCCAGGCTGTCCTCCTCTCCCTCCAGCTCGGGACCCGATGAGAGGGGACCCTCTCTTCCTGTGAAGGTTGTGAATGACAAACAACCGAGAGAGATTCAGCAATAAAACAAACTTATATAATAATACTACAGTGATGTAACTAATGTATTTCCACAGTAGATGACACTGGAAGAACCTTCTGTAGTTACATGTTATACTTTTTCTTACCTTCCTTCGTCTTGTCGCTGGTGTTTTCACTCGCTAGTGAGATGAGTCTATAAATATAAAAAACAGAACTTTATAAAACTCCATGTGTACATAAGGCGACAGGTGAAGAAACACTGGTTAACAAACACACGTCCTGTCTTCACTGTGTTGGGTCTACCTCCATGAGCAAAGATCCCCATGAGATTCACTTTTTACAACTCACTGGTCTTCTGTCGTCTCGGTTTTCTTTCCGTCCTCAGTCTCTACTTTACTTCTCTTCTTCCCTTTCTTTCTCACCAGCTTGTCCGTGGGGTCTTTTAAAGTCTGCAGGAAAAAAACAAGTTCATTCTAATTCTCCAGGTTTAAATCTACTCAACCAATATTTGGATATGAACCTTGTTAAGAGGCAACAGTCTGAATAAGACACTGTCATGAAAACAGCATTTTCTAATGACCTTAAACCCGAATGAGGAGAAGACGTAGAGTATTTTGACCGTAGTCGTCACAAAATGAGGAAATATATATGTCTTAATCGCAGTATAACGTCCTATTGGAGTTTTCTCCAAGCTGTGTTTCAGTAAAACGTCGGCTGGATGACGCTCAGAGGATAAACAGGCGAGAAGATATATGAATGATATAAGAATATTCTCTTAGCAGCTCATGTAAACATCATAATTGGAGTAATATTCAGACTAAAGTCAATAGTTTGCTTTGCATGTAAACGTCACAGTTTGAACTCGGATCAGTTCAGGTCGACCTCTGACCTCTGACCTTCAGGGTAGAGAACTCATAATGCTGACTGCCCTTGAAGCTCTCGTGAATGGCTGCCATCGTGCGGGACGTCTTCTCCCAGAAGTGCAGAAGCGTCGTCTGAAACAGCAGAAACAAGCCGAGAGCAGCACGTTCAGCTGAGGACACTGAGAAGATGAGTGAGTGTTCTGTGCTGTCTCCTCTGCTGTGCAGGGACTTCCTTTGTCCCCTTTGTGCTCGTCTTCCTTCCTGTCGTCCCCGGATGCACTGGAGCCACCGACATCAGCCTGTTTGAGATCAATGGAGTGAAGCAAACAACCCAGATGTGCTGTGTGTACCTGGTACGTGGTCAGGACGTGGGAGAGGAGGTTGCAGCGGCTGGCTCCCAGCAGGTCCACCTTCTGACACACGTCGTTCTTCAGCTTGTCGAAGCCGCTCTTGGTCGAGCGCACTTGGGCCTGAACCTGAGAGACAACATGAAAATCACCAGCAGCCAGGGTCACGCGTCGTACAGGTGTGAGCAGTGAGAACAGAGGAGAGCTGGGTCCTCGATGGTTACGGTTTGAACAGTGGGATTTAATGGTGTGTTGCACCATCTAGTGGCTTCTTTCATTGTTGTTCCTCCCTCGTGCCCTTCGTGTGGGCTTTCCAGCAGATTGGGGGTGAAATGATGAGTCATTATATTGAATTGCTCATGGCTAAAGTCTTTTTGCGTGGTTTGTTTATTTGTCTGCAGGATTACTCAAAAAATACTGGAACGGATTCCCAAGAACTTGGTGGAAGGAATAATTCATGGAGATGGATGAAACAGACATATTCAGGAGACTGAAATGAGCTATTTGTCTGGATCCAAATTAAAAACAGGATCTAGTGGATTTAAATATGGTTTCATAACAGGCCTTTAGGGGCTTGATGGAGGAACATGCTCTACTAATTCTACTTTGATATTTGACTTTCCCAATCAAGGGAATAGTCGAGCTATCGCTGACGTCTTGGGCCTCACTCTATATTATAATTTGTAATTACTGGAATAACAGTCTTTCTTCATAAATTTTGATTTGGCCTGGCAGAAAAAGCTGCTATGCTATGTTGCTAATAACATGAACAAGGGTCCGTTAGGTCCGTTAGTGTCCCAGTGACCGTGGTCATCAGAACTACATGAATTACAGCTGTTACTTATGTTAAGAGTTATTTCTGTTATCGTGTGTGTTTTAAAACGTCGGAGACAAACCTTGCGGAATTTCTCCATCTGCTTGTGCGTGTCTGGATCCAGCTCCTGAGACACGTCCTTCATCCACAGCAGCGCCCCGCGGTACTCGGTCCTCGACTGCTCCATGCGATTCACCGTCAGCCACGTGTCTGAGATGGCTCGATAGCGAAAGGTCTCCACCTCCTGGTAGAGCCGGCACAGAGGGTTCCTCAGAGCCACTCTGCAGGACGGTAAAGTCATTAACAGGGAACTACGATAACAGAGCTACTGAATTAGTGAAGTGAACCACTTTGTATTATCAGTAATTTTCCTTTTTAGCAAACAGATTCAGATACAGAACCAATTATTCATCTTGTAGAGTTGAACCTACAGCTGCTGTTTAGGAAACTGGTCCTGTAACTGGGATTATTTGCTTCCTTTGGGGTAAAAGTTCCTGGAAGTGTCCACACTCTGCTCTGGGACAAACAAGACGGTCTCCCCTGTTCCCTTTGTGGGATTTGAGGTAGTCAAATTAAATGAGCTCACATTTTCTCTATGGTTACGGATACAGTGATGGTATTTGTGTTTGTTTCCTACCTCTGCTGGGAGGAGAAGCAAAGGGCTTTCCCTGTGGCCTGCATGATCTTTCCAGCCCTGGTTTTATCCTGCGAGCCCTGGGAGCGCAGGAAGCGACCCAGCTCGTTCTCTTCCTGGGAAAGAACTGCACGGGAGAGATGAAGAATGTAGCGGGTCAGATTCAATCAGTACAACCTCAAAAACATGGATGTGCAGTTTGATCAGATGACATAAGAAGTTCCAGTGTTCAGCGCACGTACGAAGAGTGAACCAGCCAATGAAACGATGGGGTTCGGGTCGATGAGCTCAGACGTCCTTAGGGATTCTGAACCACGGATGGATGGATATATATACATTTGATTGTTTATGGTCTCAAATTAATAATGCTCTAAGCTTTAAGAGCATTTAAAAGAGGAAGGATCATCTCTGGAATACGAACTTGCCCGTAAACGGGTTTTTGGGTAGTTTTACTCTTGTTGAGGGGTAAGAACAGAGGAAGTTGCACCTTATTGAGCCCGTGTGAATATTGGGCTGTACATATTAAATGTGATTGATTAACGTACAGCAGATCCTCCTCTGGTACTGCTCGATGACCTTCAGCAGCTCCATGCACGTTCTCTGGATGGAGTGGAAGACCTGCGGGGCACAAGAACACCAGCGTGAAGTCGAAGAAGCAGCCGATCTTTGAGTGAAGCTCGTGTGCAGTCACCTGAAACCTGGATAAACCCAAGATACTTGATTGATTTCAAACGCTGAAGCTTTTAAAAGGCTTTTTTAAAAATGTCCATTATGTAGATATCAGGTTCTGAGTGGTTTATCGCCTTATTTATCGAGGGCCTGATCTAAATCACGGTTGGGTGTCCAGGCTTTTATGAAGTATCGATTTCAGCCAGTTAAATTCCCCTCACTCCTGGAACAGAGGCGGCGATGATGGAGGTCGGAGAAGCAGCCTAATGTAAGATCCAGGCCTGGAGCTGATGCTGGCATCGTGCAAATCAAAAAGCCATTTTAGTCAATTGAAGAATCCACCTGAGGCGGAAGGATCTCCCGTGTTTCTTAATGACTCTGTGATGTGACTAAAGGCAACTGGAAGCAAACATGGCAGCCGGCGAGGACGCTGTATACCCCCCCCCCCCCGACAGACACGCTCTTATTTCCTCCTCACCTCCAGCTTGCCGTCCAGATCGGCGTCCGATGCCACCACATGCTCGTCCTCTTTCTTGCCAGTGACCTTGATGAGCGTCTGCTTGGTTTTCCAGTACCTCTGCTGGAACTTGTTCACCACAGATGAGTCCTGGCTCTGGATGAAGCGGTCCAGGTAGTCGCGGGAGTAGCCACTGCAACGAAATGTGGGATTCAGGATCAAACATCTGTCCACTGCACTTTTAATACACAACAAGAACCTGTTCAATGTGGTAAAGACTGAGCGTTACACAGAGGTTTACTCACAAATGTCCTCCGTCCATTTTGAACGATTATCTGTGGAGAAAGAAGAACAACTTAGTCTCAGGTTTATCCAGCAAAGGGGTTGAACTAACGCTGGGTCACAGATAGAGCCTGAGACACTGTAGGTCTGGGACACTTGTTTTTACATTTTCCCAAATAAAGTCAGCAGATCCCCTATATTTTTAAGCGATAGGCATTAAGGTACGCTGTGAAACTCATATTCTAGATATTGTTTGTGCTGGAGCGAGTGGGGATTACATGCAGCAAAGGGGGCGAGGTCGGAATCGAACCTGCGGCTGCTGCAGGAGGACTCGAGCCCCTGTGTTTGCTCAGCTGCAGGTTTTATAACCGGAACAAAGAAACTGGATCATGTTTCACTGATCCTGGCGACACGTTGCTTTTTAAAACTAATTCTGACAAAAGCTTACAGATTATTTTCACAGCATCTTCTGCTGTAACATCCAGTTTAAGTTTGTTATAATTCTACGGTTTTAACAGATTGAACGATCCATTGGTTTCATTTTATTATAATAATTCATCACTACTTCACACACAAATCTAAAAATGTGTGAAACAAAAGCTTGAATCAGAGCTTCTGTTCGTGTCTCTTCCAGTTGCACGGAGTCATTCGCAGTTTGTTGACACAGTAATAGTACTACTACCATCAAGTACATGGTCACTGCACAACACGACAGCTCCAGTAAAACAAAGGGAACTCCTCTCGACCCTGGTCTGTAAAAGCCAGACGCATGAGTCACAAGGTGCGACTGAGGCGGTGCTGGTAATGAGCAGAGAACAAATATTTTGTACCATGTTCATGTACCTGTACTTTAGCTTGTTGTATTTCCATTTGTGTTCTTCTCTAAATACCTTTTAGAGGCAAATACTAAAATACATTTACTTGACAGCAGCAGATAAACAAACTAAATGTAGTTTTAAGACAATAAGAACATTTAGCAAATAGTTATGTGCTTTAACTCAGATATGATTTTGAATGAGGGCTTTAACCTGTAGGGTATAGTAATATATATATATATATATATATAGTAATATATACTATAAAGTAAGATATATAGTGATCGTGTTTACGCTTTTACTGAAAGGACGTGAACACTTCATCCACCAGTAGATTTAAGTTTCGGGAGATTACAGAGATCAACTAAAACAGGCTTGATCAGTTAACAGTTAATTGAATATTCTCCTCATCAGAGAATCTAAAGTAAATGAACTGGACTGATTCTTATTCCTGATGTTGATCATTCTGGACGAATGGAGGTTTGTTCGCTCGGTGTTTAAACACTGACTATGAACCTGATCACAGTGAAATAATAATAACGGATCTAAACACAGAAACCTTTTTCCAGATGTGCATCGTCCATCAACAAACCATCACATCCATCACTAACCGCTGGATTCTACCCGGAACTCGCGCGTCACGACGCATCGAAAACATCCTCGTCGATGATGCGGAGGAAATAATCGATCAACCAGAAGGAAACAGCGACAGAGATTCACTGGTTCTGGATTTAAACATGTACACGTTTGTGAATGTGAGGGAATCAAACCGCAGCACAACCCGAAACAAAGCCTGAGTCACTGAGCGGAAACAGCAGCGGCTTCCTGCGTCTCCTCCTCCGACAGGGAACCACAGGGAGCATCTCAGGGAACAGCACAGGGAACATGTGAACGTCTCATCTGAACACAAATACCTCAGAGTGATGATGTCCGGCAGCAGAACCCCGTTATCCTCCGCTCATCGCTGCACGAGGCTGAGTCTGGATGACAGGCCACTCTCACACACACACACATACACACACGTACACGCACGATACGCACGCACACACGCACACAGCCGCTCACTCAACTCCGCTGCATCATCCGCCCGCTGACGTCACTGTCCTCCGGTTTCTAATTGGCCAGATCTGGCGCGCGCATCACGTTCAAAGGTTTTTTTTTCCTTCTCTCTCTCTCTCGTGCAAATACAACAAGCAGGTGCGTGTGGATGTCTCGTGCACGAGTGTGGTGCTCGTGCAAAAAGTGCTTTGATGGAGGCAGAGCATCAGGTAACACAAAAGTGTATGAGACACAAAATGGAGGGATTCGATCCTAATCAGGGTTTTTTTTACCTGTTTGTCAAACACTGAAGAGTTTTAACATTTTTACTGATTCACCAGAGAATGATTCAAGGATCCTGATGAAAGAAATCAGGCAAATTGAGGGAACTGATTTCTATTGTGCAAACTGTTGCTGCTTGGTTGAATCTAAAGGGACTGTTGCGTCTCACTGGAGGTATGTGCTCCTATTATATTTAGAATAATTATGATTATTAATTATGATTATTTTCAGTGTTAACTGTTGCTACTATCATTAGTAACATTAGTACATCGATAACTACCGCTCTTGTTATTTTCATTCTAACAACCAGTCTGATGAAGAAGAAAACGACCAATACACAAATCTGTATAAGATGTAAGTGTCTTGAACGAGTCCCTCCCCACTGTCCACTGTCCACCATCAGTTCTGTGTTTGTCCAAACGAGGGCAGTGTAACACAAAGGACGGGGGCCGTCTCTTAATAGTCTCCTCTGCTGTGTGGGGCCCCGAGCTTTCATCTGCTGGCTCCAGTTTATTCCATCACACTATACCGCAGCTGATCTAATGGCATGTACATTTTGTTGTCACCTAAAGGGAATTTTCTTGTCATGCGCCAAATTGATGTACCTGCTTGTTGCCCTGGACAGGATCTGGGAGAGTATCACACAGCCCACTTGAGCTGCATTGACATTATGGATTTATATCTGGGGAGTGTGTTGTTCTGTTTTTTTTACATAGATATTAATTTGATTAGCAGCAAGCGAGCGTTGATCCTTGAACGCCCTGAGGTCAGTTTCGGTTTTTCATCCTTCACCGGGACGAGCTCGTTGTTGTTTGTTGGGTTGTTTTGCATCTTTATTATCGTAATACCTTCTGATTTCCCCCGAGGACGTCCTCCAGCGTCTCTCGGCGTCCTTCCAAACCCTGACCCCTGACATCAGCCTCTGATGGGAGCAGATAGACAGGCACGTCTCTCTTAAAGGAGGATATGATCTCCATAAATGCTGGTGTCCTTCGCCCCCATCTGATCCCCCCCCCCCCCCCGTACCCTCCTTATCTTCAGCTCCGTGATGGTATCAAGTTCAATTCACTTAAATAAGACGAGAAAACAATCAGAGCCTTAATTTAAGTGACGCTGTCAGGGTTTTAATTCAATCAGGACGGAGTCAGAGAAATTCCTTTTTCGGATATCAACCACAGATCTGTGTCACCATTGATTTCCTCTGACATTTCCTTACTCCTGCTCGTTCCATTCATGAGATTCTCTGTGTGCCTACGACTTTCTTTCATTCTCTCCCACAATCGTCCACTTGCCAGAATACCCAACGCATCGCAAACCATTTTTTGAGAGCGTCGCCCTCGTCGTGGGGGTTCTGCATCCCCTTCCAACCTGACCCCAAAAAATGGCTCAATTGACTTTTTCCATCTGCAGTTATGTGTGGTGATGGGGAACCATGACATTTACATTCGCACCACTCCAATATGATCCCTTGCTCGGTGCGAGTTCTCCGACACAGACTATAGCTCAAAACAGGTCACAGGATCAAAAGTGTCTCTTGCCTGAAGGAGCCACCGAGTCGATCTTTTCCATTTTCTTTTGCACCAAATGGTGTTTTCTCTCTCTCTCTCTCTCTCTCTCTCGCTCTCACCAGTAACTTGCCGGAACACATTTAGATCCTGAGTAGAACTCCTCGGTGCCCACTCATCACTCTGCGTGGTGTTTGAAGATTACTACGCTCAGAGACATCCTCGCTGGGCATCCAGGCAGCTTAGAGGCCAAAATCCATAATCCCTTACCCTTCATGGGAATTCTCCATGCACTTCAACATGCTGAAATACAGCCCCGCTGCAGCAGCCTCTCACGGCCGAGGAGCTAGTGCAGCCGCGGGCCGAGATAGATGGATGACATGTCTCAACGAAATGTGGGAGAAGTGGAGGAAGTTAGATTTAAAAATAAGTTATATACCGCGGATAGTCTCTGCCCGGAAATCCAAACCAAAGAGATGTTTCTTGCACGGTATTTTTATATCGTAACGTACGGTTTCCTCGGCCGGACCCCACGCAGCGCGTACTGTTTTATGTTCGCTGTATACCATAACAGCCCAGAAGACATTATTTACTGAAAATATGGGTCTCAGCAGCTGTGCAGCCTTTTTCCACCAGTCGTCTCAATAAAGAATTTCCTCTGAGGCTTTACTGCCTTATTAAAACGCATAAATAAGTGCAGTTCCTTGATTTAGTAATCTGAACGAACAAGTAATATGTAAAGTTCAGCCGTTGTAGCTGAAGGACCAGTGGGGCTTAATTTTTCCTCCTCCAGGCTATACGCTAATGCTTTGTTCATCTGCTGGGCTGAAACCCATGTAATGGCTTTGGGGGTTGTCTTGCACCAAACAAGGAATAATTAAAGTAATCTCATATTCACATTTATGTGTTTTCTCATTATGAAGGTGTTTCTTGACCCTAAGCCTTTTGCCCCCCCCCCCCCCCCCACCTCTTGAAATAAAAGCTAAATTATGAGGCGGACAGAGAGAAAAGGTCAAAGTAGATTTCACTCAGGATCACATGCACTGAACTACAGTCAATAAATCAATCTCATTTTATTTGTATTGCCCATATTTATTATTTGCCTCACAGGGCTTTGCAAGGTGCGACATCCTCCGTCCTCACTAAAGAAAAAGTCTGATATTCTACATCTAGTTTTAATCATAAAACAAGACAAGATAAAACTTTATTGGTCCCACACCAGCCAGAATGAGGAAGACAAGAGATTCAATAATTCAATAAACAATAAATACAGAATATGTAATACACACCTTTCACTACAGAAACATATTGTTTGTATATTTCAGTAAACTGCAGTGGTTTAGGACGATTGCACGAATAATAAAATATGAGATGATGCTACACATGTGATGTGCAGGAGATACTAATGTGCAAACAGACATTCTCAGTTTAAAAATAGTGCAAGATCACAATCCACTATCACGACCCAGCATGTGGCTGCAGCCGTGATGCTGTAAACGATAAAGTACAACGACTCCAGGAAGACGTCAGGTTAGAAAACATTACTGAGCAGAGACAGGAGAGATTACAACGGTCCTGCATCACATTTCACACAATCAAAGATCCTGAATGGGCCTCTCTGCGTTTTCCATCACGATCCATGAATTGCTTCCTGGGAAAACGGAAAATCAAAAAAGAAATTGCTTCTCAATGTTAAATAAAGTGAAATATTATTCTTTCCTGACTGATTCAACCGAGTTTGGTAGAAATCCTGTTCAGTGGGTTTTGTGTAATCTTGCTTACAAACAAACACAGAAACACTCGGCTTCCTTTTCTCTCAACCATCTGTAACAAATGTTTTCTGATTTGCACTAAATCAAAAGTGGTCGACAGGGATCATTTTTTATTTGGTGTCGACTTCTCCAAGGACGTCTCGGTTCCTCTGCCTGCAAAATGTTTTGTCCTGTGACACGTTGACCTGGACAAAATGTCGGCGGGAGCGCCCTTGGTCGGGTGAGGAGCCGGAGCATTACCCGGCGCTAGCCTGCCCTCGCAGCGCCGCAGATCTCCCTCCCCTGCTGCTTGGCATGCTCCGTGGCACCGAGCGCTGAGGGCAGAGCGTGTCACCGGGGCTGGCACCGGCCTGAACCCCCCTTCAAGGTTACTCTTTGATTTAATGGTGATGCATTTTTTAAAACCCGCATCATCGCTCTCTCTCTCTGCCACCGCGCCCGGTCCATCTCTGTCACAAACACTGGCCATGCGTCTCACCTTTAGCAGCGGAAGCACCAGGAGAGGTTGTTTAAGACATAAATCACCGGCAAATGAAGCCCCTGCGTTGGTTGATTGTTTGAGCTGCTGCTGCCTTAGTTTAAATCCGGGCCAGAGAAGGAAAGGTTTTCTGTACGTTTTGACTGTGACACAGAAAAGCTCTACTCATCACGTCGACAGGCACCTCACTCTTCCCTTCTGAACTTGTAAACTTGTTCTCCGGCTCGTACAAACAGCCTCACCTCGCTCTGCACGCACTGACGTCTCTGACAAGGTGAAACTTGCTAATCATCACCTCTCCCTGCTGTTGTTTCAATACGGTGAATCACAGAAATAGATCATCAACCAGTTGCTCTGTACGTCTGCGAGCTGCAGCTGAGTCACACACGCACGTTTACGCTCAGCTGATCAGATGATTCTTATCTTTTCGGTGGCACTTTATTTTACAGTGCGCTAATAAGACGGAACAGGCTTATAAGTTTATATAAAATAAACCGAAACCAGAAATAATATGTATTTTATTATAACGCTTCCATTCAACAATAAACAAACACAGTTATATCCTGATTTTACTTTTATCTCCTCTCTTTCATCCTACAACACATAACAACATAACTACACTGCAAAATAAAAATGAATCCCGCGACACTTTGTTGGATTTACAATGAAGAACATTTTGTCTTATCAGTGCAGTTCCTTAACTGAAATTAGATCTGAGCAGCGTGAGAACGTCAGTGTTTGTGGAATCAGACGTAGAATCACAGGATAGAAACGGTTCATATTCATCATCCATGTAATCTTCTTATATCTCTTGACAAAAAAAAGATCTTCACCATCAATAAGCTGTTTCTGGTTTGATGAAGCTGCTTCTTCACAAACTCTGAAGTCCTCTGCAGCTCTACGATCATGTAAAAAAAGAAATAAAACAACTTCTACTCTACTCCAGTTTAATTTCATCATTACAGGAGCTAATTGTTTTTGTATGTTTATCAGCAATTAATCCCTTAATTAGATTTGATTATTATTTTCCTTCATTGTTTAATCAAAAAGAAAATGCCAGAAGATAATTGAACGACGCCCCTCAGCAGTGTTTCAAAGCGTCTGATGACATGTTCAGGTAAAATGCAGAGAAAAGAGCAGGTTTTTACATTCGAGACTTCGTTAAATTCGATAAACGACTTTTACTTACACGTGTGTGTTTACTGCATTTGTGTCCATCTGTTCTGCCACTGATCTCCCTGCAGGGTTTTCTCTGCTGACATGGGAACTACACTAATACGACTATTACTGAAAACTACAGGTTGACTTGAAGTGTTGAAACATTGAATTACTACAATTTGAACAGATGTTTGATATAAATCAGTTAATTTGACTAAATTCATTTGTCGACTGTCAGTTATTGTTCTATTCTCAAATGTGAGAAATCTTTACTTTGACTTGTTTCATATAAATTGAATATATTTGCATTCTGATGATCAATATCCTCTGTGATTGATCTTCTTTAAATTGAGTCTAATAGGTCAAGCGCTGGATTCGTATATTGACAGATGTGTAACTAAAATAAATCAAGACAATAAAAGATGGACTATCTTCACACAGAAGACGAAGACGAGAACTTAGAAAGACTAAGACTCAAACACAATGTATAGACTATATATCTCAGACTATATATAGACTATTTATCTGTTTGTAATATAGAGTCTTTCGATGTTCGGCATCTGTAACATCAGCAATCTCCGAATTTAACCTCAGAGTTCAAGAATTATGTTTCGAATGAATTACTACAACACAAAGTTACATCTTGGTTCTATTTCTCTATCTCGATCTCTACTTCTTGTTACATATAGACTTTATATAGACTCTATAAAGACTATTTGTCAAGTTGTAAAATGGATCATGTCCTCAAATGTCCCTCTTTTATCAGCAACATGAGCATTTAACTTCAGAATTAAATGAAATCTGATAATTTAGGATTAATGTGACTCAGACTCCTCGTACATTCACTGTATATTTCTAAAAGCCGGCCTGATACAAGTGTGAGACTCCTCACATTAAAAGCAGAGCTGTTAGCAGGCTGATGACACAGCTCTTGTGTTTCTGCGTGATGAGGTGACGACTGGAGACGTGGCGCTGAAAGAGACGTCCAGCTGACAGAAATTTAAAAGCAGCCTAATTTCTTTCAGATTCACGGGGAGCAGAGTAGCATTAGATCATAGATGAGCAAACAGCCGAGCGGGACAATGAGTCGCTGCCGTCAGCCATTAACCGGCGTGGTGAGAACTGACAGCGTTATGGTGCCAACATCCATTAGAGCAATTAGCCGCCGCACACAGTTGCCCTGCGTTTCAGACCTTTTATTAAAAGCCTCGGAAATATTCTTGATTTTCTCCACCTTCCAAAAAGGAAAACCTGTTTACCAAATGTAATATAAGCAGCGGGACGGAATTAAATAGAGCGTAAACTTAATTTCATGTCGCCACAATTCATTCCATTCATATGGGCTTAATAGCATTGTTCATTTTCCTGCATATTTAGGGGTGAACTGCTCGTACCTGGTTATGTCTGGGGGGCATTAAGTCTGACTAATGAAATGACTCTATCCTCTGTGGCGTTTTAATCTATTCATTGGGAAAGTAATTGACAAGCCCACAGTCTGTGCATTAGGATACCAAAGGACAGCTGTCACTAAAGCAATTAAAATGACAAAGGTTAATTAATTCTCTCCACTTTTTTACCTGATATGAGACGTTCACAATGAGTGAGTTTTCATTTCCGGAGGAGTAGTGCGTGTTTGTTCAGGAGAGTAATTTATTTGTGATTTTTTTTGGGGGGGGAGGGAGAGGAAAAAGGAAAAAACCAGCAGCCATTGTCTGATAGAGCCTTTAATATGTCCATAGCTCAGACCAACACTGCGCCGCAGGACAACGTCAACCCGCTCTTCAGATGCGTTCTGCCGCAGGACATGAGCTGAAATGACAACTGGTGGTTCGCTCGCTTTTTTTAAAAGTAAGGTTTTCTTTAGCAGGAAAAAAATGAAATGTGTATAAAGCTGTGAGGAACGTTTCCCACTTTAACAAATGTGTGTGAGTGGAAACACACTGCTCCAACATCTTTCCCCTGCAGAGTGGAGGGGGGGGGGGGGGGGGGTCACGCGAGAGAAACCCAAGATGCAAATAATTACTATGCCAACCACCTCTGACACCACGAGAGCAGAACCCAAGAACTTTCTAATCCACCTAAATGTCAGAGCGCCGCTCGCAGCCCTCCCTCCGTGTGAATCTCCACAGGCTGCCAAAAGGCCACTGGTTAGTCATCTGTTTACTCTTGCAGCTGCTGGGTGTCATTGGGACTCTGAAGGAGAAATCCCATGATTCTCTCTGCCATTTCTGACAGCTCCCGCCCAGACCACATTAATCAGGGGTCGCGGGGCGGGCGGGGGGGGGGGGGGGGGGGGGGGGGGGAGGGATAGACGGCAGGCATGGACGGCTCCGGCCCAGGACGACTGAAGCGAGGGAGCGGATCTGGTGTTTTAGACGTTGTAACGCTGCCGGTTTCATTCACACACGAGAACAAGAAGGTCTTTTGTGTCTTGTTGCTACGTGAAACGAAGCCTCGGGAAAAAACAACATCATTTAAGAAACGTTTGCTTCAAAGAGGAGTTAAACAAACCCACCATCTCCCAGTTGTGCAAATCGTTCTCCCAGAAGGAGATTTGCTGGGATTGAGGTTATTATTATTACATATTCGAAATAAGTTTGAATGAAGTTCTTGTGGAAGCTTCCCTCTGTTTTAATTACAAAGCTCCACATCCTCTCTCAGTTTTAATCATTTCACCGAGTTCTGCTGGAGGAACGATCAGTGATCCAAAGGTTGACAAAAGATTAGCTGCGAAAGCCAAAAGTTCACCGAGGTGAATGAGAATTGGAACCGAAACAGAAAAGGAAGAAGCAGCTCAATGTTTTTAACGACGATTAGATTTGAAACAAAATGCAGATTTGTCATTAAACTGTTAAACTCCTGCTTCAACTGGTTTGCTTGGTAACTAAGAGGCAGTGAAATAACTTAAATAACATTTATTTGGAGTCTCGTTTCTGGTCAAGTGGCAAATTAAAGTCCAGTTTTCACTCCTCTCTGGTCTCTACAACAAAGAGGCAGTGAAATAATCTTTTTGTTTTGAAGCTGATAAACGTAAGATTTAATTTTGACTCTTGTTTCTGGCCACCAGGTGATTTTATGTCAGCTATTCCCTCTTTTATCAACTCTTGAGTGAGAAATATCTGAATATTCAGCTGCTAAATTATTCGCTTTACACAAAACTGACGAGACTGAAGTTGTGGGGCATAAAAAGTGTTTCTACAAAGTATTAAATAGTCTAAAAGAAAGTCCTAAAATTAGCAAGGATCACAATATTACGTATGACGTCTTAAATACGTTAAACTAGGTCTTAATTATGTTAATGTTCTTTTAATGCTCACTTCCATTAAAATACGTTTTCTCTAAGGAAGTGTTTCGCTGTAATGTCCGTATGATTCCAGGATTATTCTCTACTTCACCTTATCATCACGAAGAAGTGAAAGAAACTCTGGGACTCTGATATTCTGCCGGACTGATAAAACAAAAACAACGTAGAATCCTCTTTGCACGTTTCACATCACAATCATTTGATTCATTCATATTGTCACAGATATTGATTCGAGCAGCTTTGAGTCAGATTTGTGAGAACACGTCTGTATTATTACGATCATGTATCATCAGGAGACTCAGCGTTTACCCTCCGACGACACCAGTCAGGGAACAGCTCCAGCTCCCAGCAGCGCTCACACCGAACACCTCAGTGACTGTTTACACTGGTGAGATGATGTGCATAATGAGGCCGCATTGTCTCGGCGAAGTGCTGCGTTAATTCTCCGAGGCTGAACAAACTGTCCCTGGCACATTCCGGGCAGGAGAGATTTCAAAGTCACTTCATTGAGATGAAAGAAGCGGCCCCGGCAGCGTCGGAGACATTAGTCACTTCTTCTCCTCTGTGACAGAAACATGTTCTCAATTTACGAGTCAGGTGCTTCCAGTAATTTCTGCCAGCCTTGTTCCTCCACATCATAAATTCCTCTTCATGCCCCACCCCCCCACCGTCCCACAGGTGGACCCCTGCTCTCCGGCCCGCCCTGTCAGGACCACGCCGCCCTGCTGGCAGGTCGGAGGAGGGTCCAGGCTGCTTTGACGGTTGCTGTGTCGGTGAGACCTTCTCGTGCACTATGAAAGAGCAGTGGATTTCAATAGACAGCAGTGATTGTGCCCCCAGGTGCACATTTGGACTTTTTACAGGTTTTCTATCGGCACTTTAATTCATTCTTTGGATGGTGTTGACTCTGCGGAGCTCCCACTTACACTGTGTTCATTTCCACTAAATGCTTCACACGGAGCCACTGGCTCCCAATTTATGTAATGAAGGTTTAATAGCCAATTGGAACATCCAATATCATTAAAAGCCGGTGTTTGTCTCATCCTGGATTTTCTTCCTCAGATACGCAGAGGTGCAAACGTGGGATGGGGGGGGGGCGTGTGATTAGCACCTGCTGTTAGAAGTATGTCCTGGCGAGACGCCACTTTTCAGCACCTCCAACACTTCAGCACTTTGTTCGCTCCTTTTCAACCGGCGTCAAATGAGCATCAGGAAATCAGCATCTCAATGTGTTTTCTCCCTTCGGCTCCTGAAACGTCTAAACACTTCTGACCTTGTTCTTTTCCTCCTCATCTGGAAGAACGGAGGAGATTCACCTCCAGCACGTTCTGTTTCTGTTTGTCTGTCTGATTGTTGGCAGGATTACTCAAAAGCTACCTGACAGATTGTTTTTCAAATTGATCCTTGATTTTTTACTTATTACATTGGACTTATCACAAAAACAAGAGCATAGTCATGTTTGATTTTTTAAATTATCTTCTCGTGTGCGTCTTCTGCATCTTTAGTTGATTTGTGAACATGGAAAATACAAATAAAGTTCTATCTGATTTAGACAAACACGTGTTCACACAGATCGTTTGTGGAACATGTTTGTGTGGGAATATCAGAGCCGTCGCAATGTGCAAAATCGTCAAACTAAAGTATTTAAGTATGTTCATCAGCCATTTTAGCAAATGACCAAAAACCAAAGTTTATGTTCAACTTATAGAACCTACTACGATGGGAATGAACTAGAATAACATTCAGTCGTGTGATCAAGCTGCATTAAATTGTCTTGGACTTACTGTAAATCTAAGCAGGACTGAGAAAACACCAGTTTTTTAAATGCAGTGCAGAGAAATGATCGTCTGTATTTCTGTCGTCTGCATCTTTTATTTCTTTATTTCTTTGCTTGTGTTTGACGCGACTGGAACCCTCCACTGGTTCCGTTTACTCGGCTCCACCCACGGCCTTAAGACACATAACACAGAATTAAAACAGAAGTCTCTTTTTTTTTGTTGTTGTCTTGTTCTTGTTCTCCGGTGACGTCTGAGGCTCGATGAAGGACTATTTGTGACAGATGGATTGTTTTTTCAGTTGTTTACCACATTCTGATCATGCACGGACGTGGACGACTCCAACAACAACACCAGAGAGGTATATTCATTCAAACAATCACACGGCAGAAAACAACACCACTCCAGAAATGTTTGCTTTTTCCATTACGCCCTCTAATGCAAACTGACAGGTTCTTCGTATTTGCATTGACATTTACGTGTTTGCAGTGATTACCAGAGACTGATTGGAAAAGACGGGAAAAGCATGATTGAGACGGGAAATACACCATCAACGTAATAAACAATGAGAATAGCAGGAGAAAACATTAATAAAACTGTTCGTGTGGAATCCACGATATTTACATAAAGACAATCAGCATATTTTTACGGTTGGCTCGAGAATTTCCTTTCGATGTATAAGCAGCTTTGTGTGTAGTATAGAGTGTTGCAAGCCTGTAAAGTCTCCCACCATGACCCCGGGGCAGGTGTGTTCATTGGAGCTGGATCAGTCTCAGACGAGGACGTGTTAGCTGTAATAAAACCTGTCAACGTTTCAAACTTTGAAGTGTCCCGACTCCATTTTTCATTCAAATAATCTGACATCGCTCAGGACCCGTCAGCCTGTCTTTATGGGGGGGTTTTGTCTCCTCCTCCGCTCACACGATCAGCCGGTGGGGAGGTAGGGGGTGTCACTGTGGTAGTTGTAGTCCGGACACACCTTCTGCACCAGCTTGTAGTCGGTGCTGTAGAAGTTGATGAAGATGCAGATGACTTTGAAGGGCTTGGAGCACAGCCAGGACACGTGGCTCTGGGTCTGCTCCTGCGGGCAGCTCTGCGAGGGGTCGTGGGCGCACAGCGAGTTCCTGGTGCCCTTCTCCACCTTCTCGTACTCCACCCGGCAGTTGAACAGCTTGGCGTCCTTGGTCTCCAGGGCCGTCTGCTGCTGCTGCTGCTGCTGCTGCTGCTGCTGCTGCTGCTGGTGGTGGTGGTGCTGCTGATGCTGCTGCACCTGGAACTCCACCGCTCTGGTCGGAGGAACCAGTCCCACGGACACGTTGCCCTGACCGGTGGAGTTGTGGCGGAAGTAGACGCTGAACGTCCCGTTTCCGTGATCTACGATCTTACCGGTGATGAGGAGGTTGAGCTTCACCGTCTTGATGTTGGAGTGGAAGTCGCCCCAACCGAACATCTTCTTGAACTTGCCGGTCTTGACGATGGGCCTCCTTTTCGTCCTGGATCGAGGGATCCCGGGGGTTCGAGGCGTTGTAGAGCCAGTTCCACTGCTCCTGTTTGGAGAAGGGGTCGGCCTCTCCGTAGTTCAGGTCCAGGGAGGTGAAGTTCTCCTTGTCGTAGAGCGTCTGGGAGAGCAGGCGGCTGATGGAGAAGGCCTTGCTGCTTTCGCTCCAGTACGTCTTCACTTTGGATTTCGAGCTCCCTCTTACGTCCGAGCTTCCTGAACTCGGTGACCCGGCGCCGGTGACCTGCAGGAGCAAAGAAACAAAGAACCCAGTGAAAAGAGGGAAAACTTAAACTGGAAAGAGCAACACTCTCAACACGAGTTGACGGACAATCACACAGATTGGACACAATTTGAGGAGCATTTGTAAATTCTGTCTGTGAATATGAGAGCATGGTCTGAGGATCTCTTTTCATTATCAAGATCCCTAGTTTCATGGAAATCAGTCATGTCTGTGTCTCTCGAACAAACACACAAACAACAAATAAACAAACATCCTGATGGAGATAAATATTCCAATGAGAGACAAACCTAATACCTGCTTTAAACTAAAAGTAGTTTGCATATGAAGGTTTTTTAAACGTGGGTAAAACACAGCGAGTCCATTGCCAGTGGAGGAGTTCGCCTCGGTCTCTCTTTCCATCGCTGCAGCTAAAAACCTGTGTCGACCGCAGAGTCTTTTAAACAGGGAGCGAAAGACGATTCTATTCATTCCCTTAGCAAACAAAAAGCCAGATGTTAGCTGGTTTAACACCAGTGATGATGAGGTGTGTGGACGTCAGGGGGCAGATTGTGGTGGATAAAGCTGAGATCAGACATCGTCTTGTTGAGGTCAAACTATCGCCGTTGGCTGTATTTTGTTGATTTGCCCGAAGAATGAATTTTCTCAAACCTCAGTTTAGTTGCAAGGTTTTTTGTATAAAATGAACAAAACTTTTCAGTGAACATAAACTGCGTTTGCGCAGAAATGTACAAAGTCAGTGCAGGTGGACGTCCTCGCCTCGTGTATCCTCTGTTGTCGTCCTTCCGACTAATAAACTCCAGCGTCTCCTTGGTGTCAAGGAGACAAAGCCGACGAGCGCAGATGATTTATCCGTCCTCCAGCGTGTCAGCACCTGTAAGAAACGCTGCTAATGCTGTAACTAAGTCTCGCAGTGTGTGAACCGTCTTGTGCAGGGCGTCCTAATCAAGATTAAAGGTATTCCTGCCATACGTCCAGATGAATGAGGCGCTGCTCGGGCGTAGACGTGATGCAACAGCAGACTATTACCTGCTGAATGTGCCCTGAATGGATGATTGATGATTCATTCAGCGTCTCTCCTCTAACAATCACACAGATGAGGGAGCGAGGACTCGCCGTGCCCCCCCACAGAGGCCCGTGACAGTGATGTCCGAACCCCGGCCGCGCAACGTGACAGCAGATCTATCTGGTCGAAGCGTTTATATTTTCTACCTTCACCCTGCGATCGATACCCTGAAAATAAGGTCTTCTCTCATTCAGAAACTTTTCTGGGTGACATTGTGATACTGTAGGGTGTGAGTGTGAGAGCGGCTCGCTCTGACTGAACTGTTGCAGGAGTTGTGATCCTCCTCCGAAGCGCACGTTTGCGTCGTGCACTCCACAGAGGAGGAGGATGAGAGGAGAAACGGCCTCCAGCTGTTTTGAAGAGGCCTCGATGATGAACGACCCGATGTGAACGAGCCGTTAGTGGCTTTGTGGAGACGTTTGGCTCCGGAGCTGCTGAATCCGTCCTCCTCCCTGAAAACAGGAGCGTCGGCCGAGCCTCCTTTAAACACCACACGCAGATTGAAGCCTTTTAAACAGCAACGAGAAGTTTTGAGCACAGCTGAATCTTTTATAAAAAGAAAACTGCGAGACCTTCACAGAGAAATGTTTGTCGTGACAAGGTGAGGAGGAATGTGAATTTCCCCGTGCAGTCGTTTGACTGTATTAATGAACAGCTCCCTTTGTCTCCCTGGCTGGAAACAAAAGGCTGTCATGTCGCCTGTGTGGTGATGCATTGTAAAAAGATAAAGTGGGCGTGAGGACGAGGGAGGCTTCCTGTCCACGATTTATCGGCTCCATTACCGTCAAACATAAAGCTCCTTAGGATGTAAAAGTTCAGTGAAATAGTGTCTATAGGTCGTCAGCCAATGAGCTACAAGGCTGACAGCGACACCACGGCTCCCATTGATCATGTTTCAGGTGATTTCTGCTCGTTTTAAAAGTGATAATGGAAGAAAACACTGGATCTTTGCAGAGAAACACAGGAGCTCAGTTCATTTTAACGGTTAAACATAGTTTAGCATTTAAAACCAGTATGTAAACATTGAATTAATGGTTTAATAACACACTATAGGGTAGTTTTATATATATATATATTATTTATCAATATTTAATATGTTGTATTTTGTATATATTTAGTTGTTTATTGTTATTTATTACAGAGTTTATGGTGAAATGGTAAAATATCAATTACATTTCTTTGTCATCTTTGCAAATATTGTATTAAATATATATTGGCAGATATATGTACTGTATTCCAAGATCCATATCTCTGTTACTATTAATTCATTAAATGAATATATTATAAATATAAATAATTAAGTTCAAAATATAATTTCTAATATATACATTGATAAGAAGTTTCCTTGAAGCATATTAAAGCTACACTATGAAGTATTTGTACTATTATACATTCAAACTAATGAAACTTACTGATAAAACGTTAACATCAGATTTTTATACACGTTTTTATGATTCAAGGTTAAAAACATGATTGGCTTTAAACGTGAATTCCCTCTCACATGTTTTCAGCAGTTATCAAAGAACAAACTCTCCTTAAATGACCTTCGACCCATGATACAAACTATAAGCGCCCATTTAATTTTTCATGACTTGTTTCCAGTCGGAGTCGTCGAAAGTCTCCAGCGACCGAAGGAAACATCGTTCTGCTGCCGCAGTAATTACTGATGTTTCTCAGTAACCGAGTTCCAGTCTCAACGGAATCCTGAAACCAGATGAAGGGGTTTTAGGAAACTGCTCTGAGCTGGTTTAAGAGTGTGTGTGTGTGTGTGTGTGTGTGTGTGTGTGTGTGTGTGTGTGTGTGTGTGTGTGCAGCGATTTAAGGTGTAAAGGTGACAAACGTTTTCAGATTTTTCATTTTTGTCAACCGGTAAATTAGGATCAACGCTGAGTTCTGAAAAGCAACAAAGTTTCCTGCAGCTTTAAAGTGATGAATAATTTCGTGTCACTTGGATCAGATTTCTTTATTATTTCCCACCGAGATTATCAAAACGACACGTCGCCCATGTGACGTACGTGCCCGCTCGCCGTCGGACCGACTCCTTGTTGTGGAACCTCTGTTGTCGCCGGCGTTTGTGTTCCGTCCCCAAACTGTGACACGCAATTAGCTTTCACCTAAAGCACCTGCCAGTCCCTGGATTAGAGACTCGCACATTCACACAGACCCCACTTCACGGATTAGAGCCCAACCTGTAATCCAGCCCGCGGAGATTAGGCAGATCAGAGGCAGTCCCGACTAAAGCGACCGCTCAGAGCTGACTGCACCAGCACTCGGGGGGGCCAAGGTTTACCTCGCGCTGGCGTCAGTAACGCGAGCGAGGCACAAACGCAGAGTGGAAGAGGAGAAGAGAACAAACATGGCGGCGTAAAGGTCGACAGTGTGATAAGTTTTGAGCTTAGCAGATATTAGTCTCTCGGCGGGGGATCGTATTAAATCAGGGAAAACAATGTTGTCGACGGCGAAAGGTGAAATTTAATTAACACTTAATTGGATTTATTTAATCACGATGTGAAGTTTGATTTGATTTCACTAGTTTGTTGTTAAAGCAGCGCTGGTTTGGAAAGGTCCTGAAAATAAAGAGTTAACTACTTGGACCATTATCCAGAGGTTCTAAAGCTTGTAGGTGAATCTACCAACTGAACTTGGTCTATTATACTTTCATTACAATACTTTGTAATAAAGAAAATACAAAATGAATGTATCACACATCATGATACGTTATTAACTGTTGAGACCCCCTGGAGGGCGAACACCACCTGAAGGAATCGTAACAGCTCGTTAACGATATATGATCAGTCGTGTAAAACAGATAAAGAAATATTTTGATCTGATGCTTTATTTCGATTTGTTATGCATCTTTTCTTCTTGTTCTTCATCGTCTTTCTCTTCTTCATCTCCGTTTTCTTTGTTGTCTTCTTCTCCTTCCTCATAATTTTCTTCTTAATCTTCTCTTCACACTCCCTCACTCCCTCTCACACACACACACAGCTGGCAGACAGGAGATTCTCACTGACTATTGATTAGAGTCTGAAACTTCAACCGCCTCCAACAAAGAGTAAAAGACGACCTCTGATCTTCACTGTCGGCAAAATGTAAAAATTTTAAATAGGAAACAATGAGCGTTAAAAGAAAGTTTAACGCTCATTGTTTCCTATTTAAACTCTTATTTTCACATTGTCAACAGATCCTCAACAAACCACGAGTTGATCCGACAAACAACTGTCGTCTGTTCAGGAGCCGAACTCAGATTTATCTGATCCCTCCGCTCCGAACACTATTTGAAACACTGAGCTCAAACACCATCAACATGACCACAGTCAGAACTCCTTTGGTGGAGAAATAAGTGGAAAGTAATGGAATATAAACACAAAACGATGTGATTCTTATTGTAGGAGGTAAAACGTGCAAACGAGCAGGTTTATTCCACGAAAAAGCAGCTGATCTTTGTGTCATTTCATTAGTTTGACCTTGAAATCTTATTTTCTTAATCTAAATCTCTCATGAATCCATTTTTCTGCCAAAGTTTGAACAATTTCCGTCACATCACACGTTTGTCTTCTTCTTTGAGATGTTTTCAAAATGGAGAAGATTCATTTAGTTTTTCTCTCACGCACACGATGAAGAGGCTCAGATGAGTTTTCAGTCTTTAAATGATTTTTATTTATTTTTTATTCCCAGTAAATATTTAATGTTTTTCGAAAAAGATGAACGACTTTAAATTTAAAACCTTTAAAGACATAACATTAAAAGTAAAAGACATCTTAGTCATCAGCAGCTTTTAATGAGGACTCCGGTGATTCACTATCACACTTAAGTTCAGGGACTCGAGAAGCAGCAGAGAGATCCTTGTTTTCAATCCTGGGTTTTAATGAAATTCATATATTGGTTTTGTTTCGACCTGAACTTCCTGTTTCCAGTTTGTGCAATCGGTTTTAAAACTTTAGGTTTATTAACATTAAGACATTTAAACTCCCCCCCACTTTTAAGTTTGTTCTGCAGGAGTCTCCCACTCCCCTCACACACCTCATGGAACTGTGTTAATATTGTTCCCAGGTTCACTTCATGAGGCACAATCCCCCTCGGCGAGATAACACAAACAGCATCGCTCTGCACAAGTCCTTCAGGAAACCACTCTCTGATTGCCAGATGCAAACACGGGCAGGCAGCGGGACAAACCTAAATGCTATCTACTCGTTGGCGAGACTGTGATAAGGCGCAGGCGTCCGCTCTTTGAAACAGGAAGATAAACAACCCCGGCTTCCCCTCGGGAGCTCAGAGGATATTCTATGGGCCCGGACCTGCCAACAACCCGACAAATTCCACCTTTAATAGAACCACCGGAGGAGCCGGCGTGACTCGGCGGTGGGGCCGTGCACAAAACCGAGTGCGAGGAAGAATGAAAGTGTGTGTCAGTTTTCATTTGGCTGGATGCTGCTGCTGCGACTGCCGCGTGGGCAGGATTTGTGAATGCGACACTTGTAGTACAACAGAGCGAGGACAGAAAGGGACCGGGCGGGTGGCAGGTTGGGGTGGGGTGGGGGGTGCAGCCACTTTACAGCGTTGATTGAATGCTTCAGCTGCAGCGACGAGGAATTAACAATGCAAAGGTTCTTTTTTAAAAGGCAGTTCTGTGGATTTATTTAGTTTTTAAAATTGGAGGTATTAAACTGATGCTCTTAGCCCCAGAGAGGCTTAGAGTCGGAGGAGCTCGGATCCAGAGCATGTGGCTGATGTGGGATCAAACCTGTGACCTTTGGGCTACGACGCAGCGGCTTCGAGTCAGATTTTTAATCTAATTTGTGTGTCTCTTTCCAACGGGTTTGTGAAACATCGTTTCCCCGTGTTTCGACAGACTTGCTCCTCCAGACAGAAAGTCAAAGGGTGCTCGGTGTTGATGGCGTCTTTAGAGCCGGAGCTCTGGGGAGATGATGGTCGTCATAGTCGTTTACAGTGAATTTATCTTGTCTCGCCTCGTGAGGTCCCCCGGTCGCTGAGCTGATGGATCAACTAAGGGCATTTGACACCCACTAAGAGTCCGGGCCTGTATTCTCACAGCGATATCAAAGTGGTACCTGAGGGGGGTCAGAGATGATGACAAATCAAAAAGTGTGTCAAGACATCACAGGACGCTGCGGATGGAGCCGAGTGCTATCACCGCCGCGGCGCTTTGAGCGGCCGGGGCACGATTATCACCGTGACTTCTGAGGAGGATAAATAGTGAGCGTGGACAGACTGCGGGATATTAGAGAGTGGGGCAGTTTGAAGACGATGAAGCAGGAGCAGGAGGCAGGAGGAGGAGGAGAGGGGGGAAAAAAAAAATATTGGCCACCAGTTCTTACCCAGAGGAGAAACGCATAATCATATTATTTCACACACGACTTGGTTCAAAGGCGGCCAAAATAAGTTTGTGAGGTTCCCATGGGTCTGTCAATCTGTTGAAGGAGCTGCAGGCGAAAGCTTAGGATGCACCGAGTACGAAACAATTATGATCATCCCATTAAAGCATAGCGAAGCAATTTGGCAGCCCGGTCTGGGAAAAAACACACACACACACACACACACACACACTCCCATGAAGTGATGCTGTGAGATCTGCTCAATCCGCCATGATGCTCGCATACAACTCACACACAGGATTTAATGACGGTCTCTATACTGTGGCAACAGGAGAATCCATGTTTGTTAATGTTATTGCTTTGTGGAATCGAAGAACCCTTGTTTCCCCTCAGAGCAGGAAGACGCTTCGTTTAAAAAAAATAAAGGGAAAGGAAAGGTGGTGGTGGTGGTGGTGGTGGTGGTGGTGGTGGTGGTGGGGGGGGGGGGGGTGAAATGATTAGTGTGCTTAGTCAGCTGTGAAATTGAGTTTATGGTTTTCAAGACATTGAATTCAATTCGATAATGGGTATTAAGTTGTAGAGAATAATTCATAGTAATTGACTTCTTTCCATCACTATGCAAATTAAACACAGATAACGCCACGGGAGCTTTTTAAGGGCAGTCAAGTTTGTGGGGATTAAGTTTATGGAATTTATTTATTTTTTTGTTCAGGGCGAGAGGAGTGTCTCCTGTTTCGCCTTTGATTGCTTTGTTGACAGATTTATCTGCGGGTGAGGGGGGGGGGGGGTGGGGGGGTGACTTGTCTCTGCCGGGATTAAAGGAATAGCGTTGTCACAAAGTGTCGCGAGGCGCCGAGTTCGGAGCGTCCTGGTGCGTTTGTCAGAACAGGCTCAGAACAGGCTCTGTCAGAGGTGCTGGGTTTGAGATGCATGAGGTAGGGGGACGGGGACAGGGACGGGGACGGGGACAGGGACGGGGACGGGGACAGGGGGGCGGGGGGGGGGTGAGGGAGGAACAGGTCCAGCAGCAGGTTCTGTGTGAGGGCGGATTTCATTTGTTAATTCATGAAGAGTTGAATGAGTCGTCGCTCGGAGCAGTTAGAAGTCTGTGTACCTCTGAATCTACCTGGAGACTCAGAGAACTGAGAGAACATCACACTTAGACGTCTTCAGGATTTCACATCATCAAACTCCAACTAACACGAGCTTTGATTCTCATTTTTACACGTCTGTGGACTTTCCTTCTTCTAGACGAGAGCAAACACTCAAATCTGGAGACGCGAGAAGATACGAGAGTAAAAAAAAAACCCCAAAAGGTCAAATCAAAATGACATTTAACTCACCAGAGAGATGATTGACAGCAGCGCGGCAGCCGCCCACAGGCACGTGGTGCTCATGTCTCTTCGTGGAGAATCTCCCCTCGTGTGTCAAACTGTCCTCGGATCGTCTCGGCTGCGAAATACAACAAGAAGCAAAAAAGAGAGAAAATCTCCTCCTGACTGAGTCGAGAGCGAGAGAACGACTCGAGGGGAGGTGAAGAGCGAGGGAGGGAGGGAGTCCTGGGGCGAGGGAGCTCGTCCAGGAGGGTCAGGTGTTTGGAGACGCAGCGACGAGGACGGAGGAGTTTGTAGATGTGAGAGTCAGTGGAAGGGGGGGGACGTTTTATATGAGAGGGAGAGAGAGAGAGAGAGAGAGAGGAGGGGGAGAGAGGGAGAAGGGGGGGGAGAGTGGGGGGAATAGAGAGGGAGGGAGGGATGAAGAGAAGTAGAGAAAAATGAAGTGAGGGAGACAGGGGAGAGAAGGAGGGAGGGATGAAGAGAGATAGAGAGAGAGGAGGGGGAGAGAGGGATAGAGTAAGAAAGAGAGAGACAGGGGGAGAGAACAAGTGAGGGATGAACAGAGAAAGATGGAGTGAGGGAGACAGGGAGAGAAGGAGGGAGTGATAAAGAGAGAGAAGGAGGGAGGGATGAAGAGAGAGAGAGAGTGAGAAGGGGGAGAGAGAGAAAAAAGAGAGAGTGGGGGAGAGAGAGGGAGAGTTAGAGAGATGGAGGGAGGGATGAAGAGAAAAAGAGAAATTAAGTGAGGGAGACAGGGGAGAGAAGGAGGGAGGGATGAAGAGAGAGAGAGAGAGAGAGAGAGACAGAGAGATAGGAGGGGGGAGAGAGGGATAGAGAAAGAAAGAGAGAGGGAGAGAGGGATGAAGAGAGAGAGGAAGAGGAGCAGCTTCACGTTATAGACTTTTTTGAGGCAACTTTTCTCTAAGCGTCGTCGGAGGGTGACCTCTAGTGGTCGTCCGCTGCACTGACTCTTCACGTCACAGCCTGGAAACTAACATTGTTTTTATCTCCTCCTACAAAACAAACATGTTTATGATCATATTCTTATTCTTATTCTTACCACACAAACAAAACGTGATTATTCTAAAGATGAATCAAATCACATTGTGTCATTGTTGTCAAAGGTCAAAGGTCACGGAGGAGGAAGTAATTAAACTTAGCGTCAGTTATTTAAGATTAAAATTCAAACTAAACCAACGTCTGAAACTCAACAAACACGACTTGAGACTAAAGAACTTTACACCCGGGTCCCGCTTTTTATTTTCAGTAATTCTTCCCACACATATAAACAACCTGTACAAAAGCTCTTCTCCAGCGCTGGTCTGTTTCCCTCGTTCCCTTTTGGTCACAACACACAACTTGCATCATGATGAACAACAATCAGCGATATCATACACCCACTTTGCAACAGTCAAACGAAACGTTGTTTTTCTGTGTGATACAAAATAAATGTACACATACTCAGATATCCCCCCCCCCTCCCCCCCAAAAGAAAACAAATAAAAAAAATTGCTGTTATTTACAAATCCCACAAGAAAAGAAAAAAGTAAACATTCTTCACACCAGCTTTTTTTTTTTTTTTTTTAAACGTAGAACTCAGTTCTCTTATTATTCATATATTGTATATTTGTACAGATATTTTTTTTTTGAAATTCATTTTTCACCTCATGTAGTACGGCTGAAAAACAATAGGGAACTATATGATACGGCTACTACATGAAAAAGTTTTAAAAATCCTACTTTTCCTTGAAAAAGAAAAAGCACATTTTTCTTTTTTTACCCTTAATATTTCTCTATGTGCTGCAGTGTATGATTCATGATGTTTGTTCCCCCCATTCAAGTATTAAAAACTCTTCTACAGGACGGTTAGTACTCAGGTGTTGTCAGTAAGGCAGAAATGACATTTGCACGAATGGTTTTAAATATCTATTCGTAATTTTCGTTTTTTTTTTCTTTAATCACGGCAAAAACGTTTCCACGTCGCACTCCTAAAAGAATCTGAATCTGAATCCTTATAGGTAAAAAAAGAACTGTGAAAGCAGGTGATTCGTTTAAAAACAAGTCGCCTGGTGACGTCGTCAAGTTTAAATCTTTTAAATTCGCATCTTGGGCAGAAAGAAAACTGTGAAAACACACCGGACGAAAACCTACAGACCACAAAAGGTACTTTACAACAACCGAAAGAATCCGTGGTGACAAATAAAATCTATACATGTATTTACGTGAGGTTCCTCACGCCTGTTTGGCAGAATGTGACACATCTAAAACATCCTCGTCCGTTGCCGTTGGGTGTTTTGTTTTTCTCCTCTGAATGTTCTGGCGGTTCTCTCTCTCTCTGTGGAAGAGGCAGTGTTCTATGGCAATAAACGGTAGAAGTCACGTGTGCATATCATGCTGCACTAATATAGTGCAATGTAGTGCCTGAAACAAAGCGAAGGGTGGAGGCGGGCGGGCGTGGGGGCGGTCGCAGGCTTCTCCTCCCTCCATCAGCATCGCACAGATCAGTTAATCCACAGACGATGGCCTGTTTCCCTCGGAATCAAGCGAAAAGGGGGAAAAATAAGACCAAACGCCTCCTTTTGTTCGAGGCTGCAAAAGAGATTTGAGTGAAAACCCCCGCTTGAGGATTTGCAAAAAGAGGAATCCAAACCTATTCATGGAGATTTTCCTCCCCTCTCTCTCTCTCTCTCTGCCCCCCCCCCCCCGGTGACTTTTGGCAACGTACGAACCGTCAGTGCATCCTAAGCCTCCAGCGACTCAGCATTTTTAGGGACAAGCAGAAAAGCACTAGGGGGTGGTGGGGTGGGGGGGGGTGGAGGGGGGAGAGCTGGAGGTTGTGCTGCTGCTGCCGCGTTCAGAGGCGGCAGCAGGAAGCCGGGTTCCGTCTCCTGCACCTGGCCAATCCGTTTTACCACCGAGACGTGCAGGGGGGGGGGGGGCAGAAAAAGGCATTTCACTGAACTCATGAAGGCTCTTGAGAAAGACGACAAGTCAAGAAGAACACACAGAAGAGGGGGGGGGGGGGGGGGGGTAAACTCACTAGTGTCTCAGTTAAGAGGATTTGTGTAAGATCTCCTTTCTGTGACGTGTCCGTTCCAGCTGCAAACGTCCATGTCCCTCGGTGTGGCGGCGTGATGAAGGTCGATGACAGTGGGGGGGGGGAACCCTCGGTGGAGCGTCTCCCGGGGTGGGGGGGTTGGGGGGGGTCTACATGTCCGTGTCCCCGTCGTAGGCGAGAGTCAGAGGTTTTAGTCGGTTGTTTTGTTGCCTCTGTCTCTGAGGCCTCTTTGGCTTTTTGCTGAGTGAACAAAACAGAGTCAGGAAGGAAATATTCTCAGATAAAAACCAAAAACCAAACTGTACATGATCACGTGTTTGATGGTGAATCGTGTGAATGTGGATGAAATGATGGGAAAACAAGGTTCACGTCACGTGATGAGCTGCAGCACCTTTTCTGAAGGTAAATGACTGACTCCTGAATCACATGTTCAGGATTTTCCATTCAGGACTCGGTCGTTACAATCGAGTTTTGACTGAAACGTCATATTTATTCATGTAAAAAGTTAATGTGAAGCTTCCCAACAGCCGCCGACCCTCAGAGAACGATGACCCCCGCAAAACAAATCACTAAACTTTAGATATTCTGTAATTTTGTCCTTTTTTGTCAATAAATTTCATGAAAAAATGGCGAAAACTAACAATTGACTTTGTCTTGAAACACTTGAACAACTTCTCAACTCTCTGACACCGTTTGAACAATTGAAGTTAAGATGTAAATTTATTTATTTATGTATTTTGACAAACGGAGACTCTGCACTGGGTTTGTTTTTTAGGAAATGAACTCAAACAGGAGTAAATGTGGGATTTTCAGGTGTTTAGCATTTCTGGTGAAAGTGTGTATATGAATTATTGAAGTACAGGTCGATGGGTTGAACACCAACAAGGACACGTCTCCATCTAGAAGCATTAACAGGTTTTATGAGATGAATAATGTGTTGAATTCTATTTCCTCTCGAGAGTAACTGAGAAAGTAAAGCTGATATTTAGCTGCGGTGTCTTTCTGGTTTCATCCAATCAGGGTTTTCGGCTGCTGAGCCAACAGGACAATCTAATTACTTGAGAAAACTTTCCCCCCAAAACTTCCTCCCAAAGGCCGAGAACAGAGACGCGCGACACGCGGCTCTCTCCGGAGAACCGAGACGTCTAAACAGGAATATTCTGGAGAGCCGGCAGAGATCAGATCAGAGGAACCTCGGGGGAGTTTCCTCTGGATAGTTTGTGTGATGAGCCGCTGACAGAATCTCAACAGAATCACATGAAACGTCAGCAAACGCTCCAAGAAGAGAAATCTGCTGCCACGGAAATCTGCCGGAGTCTTTCATCGGTGGTTTGGCGAAGTTACTCATGTTCACAAATAGTGACGGGAATATGACTGAGGCTTTCGTTAGCAATGAATCTACTGGTTTATCTCTTCAGTCATCAATTCGTTGTTTTGTCTGGAAAGTTTCACAGAGCTGAAAGTGACACGTTGAATTTAACTCGTTGTTTTGTCCAAAAAACGGTAAAACAAACTAGTTTAATATCTTAAAAGTCTCAGAAAAACAGAAAAAAACAAATGTTTTCTGTTGTTTGCTTTCAATGTTTTACTTTTAACTCGTAAAGCTCCTTGTAACTGTGTTTTTAAAAGTGCTCTATAAATAAAGTTTATACTAATTATTTAAAAAAGAATCAATTAAAATAGGAGCTGATTAACGTCTATTTGTCTAAAACCTTCAGTTGCACATTCAAGTCCAATTAATATGTTTGTACAATATTTTCGTTAATGGCTGAAAGCAGATAAATAAGATGATGATAATGAGTTTAATGATAAAACAAGATATGGAGGGAGGGAGGGAAAGGGGGGGGGGGGGTGCATTACTTCCTCTTTTGGCCACAAGAGGGCAGTGTGAGATCAGGAAGGAACCAGAGCCTGAAAATTAAATTTGAGGAACAGAATCAAATCCCTGCAGTGAAGAACTAATCTATCACGTTCATGTTGAAACATGCAGCAACACAACGTGGGAACTAGTATTTAAACCAACACACCAAGGGATGCTATGCTACGCTACTATGCTAATTCACTGTTTACACCTTCTTGTGAAAGGGACCAATCACCGACCTCTTTGCTCACGTGTGACACGAATAAAGTGACAGGGAAATATTAACGTTTTTCTTTTTCATTAATTCATTATTCTCTAAATAAAACAGAGAAGAAGTTGTGATAAACGTCTGAAGATTTTCAGAAGAAATGACTGTGTTTATGGAACTTTAACTTTGGTCTGAACTCTGACTGTATTTGAAATACTTTAAAGTAGAGAGATGTCGAACTCTTGGTAAAAAAGGCAAATAAACGTCCTTATATTTCAAATGTGGATTTTGTTGTGCGTCCTTCCTGTTACACAGCTTTAAATTCAATACTGAGTGTAATAACAAGGTCTTTAGGTATGACGATGATTTGTCTGTGTCGTTTTATTAAACGTGGATCCAGCTGTTGTGTCGTGAGCATAAGAATCAGACACGGGTCACTTTCAAAAGACGCTATAAACAGGGAAATGAAAGGTCCAGATCCTCTCTAGTATTCCCGGCTGGTTCGTCCTCACCTGCACCTTCACTCAGCGAGTCAGGCAGGACATGTGACACCCTTCGGAGGGGTCAAAGGTCAGGGGCTGCAGGATGTGGAGGGACTGCAGGAACCCCTCCACATCCTCACGAGCTGCTGCTGCTCTGAGCCAGCTCTTGGCAATCGGGACAGGTGTAAATCATCTCATGTGCATTGTGGCCCACCCACACCGCCGTCCCGTTGGCGTCGGACTCCAGGGCCTTAAGAGAGCGATGCACCGTGGCACAGTAGCTGCTGCTCTCACACGGGGGGGTGGGGTGGGGTGGGGGGGGGCGGCGTGAAGGAAGCAAGAGAGAAACAAATGAAGACAAGACAGAAACTGTGGCGTGAGGCAGGGGGGGGGGGGGGGGGCTGGACTCGGGACATGAGGAGGGGTTGGTTTCATGAATGGTGGTGATGGTGGCGGTGGTAAATAGGGGAGATTGAACTGGTCCACTCACCAAGCTAGGTATATCATAGACACTATGAATATGAGGAGCACAAAGGCTCCGGCTGCTACACCGTACACCCACATCTTCAGCTTCCCATCTGTGGAGGAGGAGGCTCGTCAGTGTCTCTCTTTGCTCGTCAACATGGAACCAACAACCATCAGAAAACTCAAACAATCATTTCTGGGAGAACATCGACGAACACCCCCGAGATCATCCCCCCCCACCCGGAGGTCAGGGTTCTCCTCTACAGATGCATGTTAACGTTTAGAGTTAAAACATAGAATAAACAAATCACTAATTGTGGCCGATGCTCCCCCTTCGCCAGGTCTTTGACTTGTGAGGCAGAGAAACTTCCGTGTTTCTGATTATTATTTCTGGCACTTGACAGTGAAACATTTAATTCTGTTGTTGTTTTGTTTCCCAGAACTGTCGGCACTTCAGAATATAATTTACTCCTCCTCTCCTCTAAAATGTCCACGTGATCCTTCTTTGTTTTCTTCCACTGCCTCAATAAGAATCTGTGTTTTATCTGTACTCTGTAAATCACGGGCTGCGTTATAAAACCTTATTGTTTCTCTTTCTCAAAAAGGCAATAACACCATTTAAATCTTCCCCTAATTTCATCTATAACAGCATCAAACGTGCTGCAAAACAAAAAAAACGAGAAATGACAAGAGATAAACGATACGAGTGTCGGTGTTTGTTCCTGACAGACGTTAACTCAATCTGTTCTGCACTCACACATCCTCACTGCTCGTCTCGCTGTCTCGCTCCATCCGTCACAACTCGTGCAGACGCAGCTTCACATGTTAATGCGGCAGCGGTTCAGAGAAGGTTTCTTCACACGTGCGTTTGTGAACAACACGTCTGATGCACCGATCAAGACATTTTATTTTTTCCGACGCACAGTCGAGAGAACAGGAGTTTTTGGAACCTGAAGTTAATTAAACTCCTGTCAACACTAATTCCGCCTGAAAGCATTTAAACCACATTCTGCCGTTGACACGTGGAAACCTCTGGGGTTTATGTCTTAATGTCACAGGGAGGATTACAAGCTGCTGTGCAGGTTGAGGAAAATTCTACAAACTCTGGGTTTTTCTAAAACCTTTTCATTTCAGATAAACTTAAAAAAAAAAAGACAGGCCGGACACTCAAAGAATACAGAAGCAGTTTTTTTCTTATCCAGAAGTTCAAGTGGAAACATTTCTGAGTAAAGTTCCTGACTTCAAACTTTGACATAAACCTGATTTAAAGTGGAAGCTTTAGAAAGTACGTGTGATGCTTTACTGACCCAAGCACTCTTTTCCAAGCCCCTGTTTTAGTTTGTTTATTTCTTCTTTTTGTCTGCTTCCTTCTGACTTCCTCCACATGTCTGACACATTTTCCTCTGGTGCTTTTTGTAATTAGGACTCAACGACTGTGAAATAGCCGTTTCTGAAGAGGATCTTGAAGCAGGGTTAGTTCTCCACAGTGTGAGAGTCAAGAGACTCGAGTTAACTGCAACAAAACACATCTTCAACAATTCTTTACATTTGGAAACTCATCGTCTAACCTGGTCCGTAGGGCTGCAGGTACCAGGTCCGGCCCGTGCGTCCGGGCTGGGTGGCGCTGGGCAGGGTGGGGTTAATGGCACGGCTGGTCTTCACGTCGCCCTTCTTGTCCCCCGCCGTGGGGATCTCCAGGACTGGGATGGGGGCGCACTGGTCCAGCTGCCCAGTGGGCGACAGCACCTCTGTGAAGCCCTCCTCGCACATGCAGATGCCGGCCTGCAGGGGGAAGCACACAACCATGTTTGATTTCGAGGTGCAGTTCCAGGAAGTGCTCGGCAGGGGCCTGGATGGAGGTGAGGGGGGGGGGGGGGGGGGGCTCGATATAACTAGGAGGTGGATACTAACTTTTAAACACTTAAGAACAGAACAATATAATTCAACAACTAACACAAACTGCAGCCTTTAAAATGATCGTACAGTTGAATCGACACTTCTCTAAAATCCTAACATTACTCATATCATTCAGTAGATTCCATACCTCAAACCAAGACAGGTTTCTAGCTCTATTTGATCCAAACAGTGGCTGAGAAAAGCAGATTAAACCATATTTAAATCTGCTTGATAGAGATTTCAGTCCTCTAAATGTACCTGATTTCAGATCAGTTCCATCCTTTTCATGGAAATTTCCCACAAACAAACCAACAAACCCACCGAGGGGTGAAACCACAACCTCCTGGGCTGAAGTAATAACTGTACTGAAGGTTCATAACAGGGCTGCTGTATTACATTAGCTTTAGCCGGGTGTACCTAATAAACTGCCAGCTGAGCCTGGATTTATCCGCAGATTTAACAGTGACCTCAGAAGGCCGCTCCTCATCAGATCCTCCTGACCTGCTTATTTCGCGGTTATGACGTCTGTCGATACAAACGGAACCACGCAGCCGATAAACCAGCCGCCGCCGCCGAATCCAAAATGTACGTTCAAAACAAAACCAGAATGCTATTACAATTGATGAACTTTGAGATGAACCATCTGCTGCGTATTTACCCTGGTTTTGATGCGGCGCATTTGAGTGACACTTCAGAGAAACAGGTCTCACATCTGCGAGCTGCCGTCATTTCATTCCCTGCTGCATTCCAATTCAATATTGGCGACCGCGTGTCACAGCGAGTCCAGAGGCTGCCACTCATCCACAGGACCTGCGCTCTCAGGTTTATGTTTTTTTTATTATTGTTCCTTTCTGTTTATTGAGTTTTTCATGATGTGTTTTTTGTCCCCAGCCCCTGATTCTCCTCTGCAGTGATTTTCTGTGTGCTCCTTTAAATGGCTGATATGAGAACAGAGAGGCACTTACCTCGCTGCAGAAGGACCTGGGTATGAGACAGGGGGGGTCACAGGAGCTGTTGGTCGTCAGAGGGTTCACGGGAGGACAACCTCCTGCAGGGGGGGGGACACAATAAAGCCAAATAGGTCTCATGTTTTTTTAAAAGGAGCACAGTGAGCATCGCCATCTGTGTGTGTCTGCAGAGCCACTGTGCTGCTGCTACTTCAAAACAAGACAACCAACAGATTCATATTTAACCGTCTGTCATTATTTTATATTGGTGTTTTTCTTTCACTGCGTCAATTCTCCTGCATTATTTCCACTTTCTTCTGATCTATTCTTGTCCTGTTTTTAAATGTGCTGTATAAATAAATCTGACTGATTAACACACACTCCTGCGTTTGTCTGCACCTATGAGTCCGGGTGGCTGAGGTTTATTTTTAAAACACGTGTTCATGTTTTAATGCAGCGATTCTCCACGGCGCCGGCTCCCGTCGCCCACAAACCTTCGCTTCTCATAGAAGAGAAAGTCTGTTGGAGGAGTTTGTTATATCTCTGACATTCTGTGTAAATAATACCACCTACACACAACTGAAGAAATGGGTTTAGACTTTGTGTCGAGCTGCTGGAACCTCTCACGCTCTTCACGTTCATAAATTAAGCAACGCTGAATTATCACAAGGTCAAAAATGCTGTTTGTTTTAACAACTTGTCGCCAGTTCTGCAGCTCGTTCGACCAGCTGAGACCAGTCGAGAGGATTTTACCCAGTTTTGAAGGCTTGTTAGAGCTGAAGTTATTAGTTCATTAATAGATCGAAACATTCTTAGCGATGGATTAGTCGTTTAAGACAATTCTCATTCTTCAAATACCAGTTCCAAATGCTCGGTTGCTGGTTTTCTTCGTCTTCTGTAGCATTTAACATAATTTATCTCTGTATCGTTGGCCAGACAGAAAACAGACATATTATAATATGTAAACTTTGGCTTTGGAAAGATTGAATGGTCGTTTTTGACGATTTACTTCAAGGTAATAACAGCACATTAATCGTTATTGAATAAAATGGTTAAGTCGTCCAGTTATTCACATGAAAAAAAGTCAGTTTTAACATCGTGTGTTGATGTATCTCATGACCAAACTTAGTGAACCTCTGAAGTAGCTAATGCACAGAAAAGTCAAGTAAGTCTACAGAAACCCAAGTTAACCAATGGTCTGCGAGTGTAAACTCCAAACTCCACGGCAGGAGCTCCTCACCGGTGACGCTGAGTCCGTCGGAGCGCTGACACCAGATGAGCGGGCGGGTGGAGTTGGGACGGACGCTGCTGAGCCACTTGTACTCGTAACATTCGCCCCCTGAAATCAAAACCATAAGACAGTCATCACCTATCGAGACGGTGCGGTGGGAATCTGCAGTAATGACCATTAATCAAACGAACGGCGGATTAATAAAGCAGCTGCTAAGTTATGGTTTTCTAATAGGCCGCTGTCACATAACATCACTATCAGTGTGTCTTCACACACGGGTCCACTGCTATGTTTTAATCTTCGGTAAGAGCTTTTGCTCAGTGACTTTCTATCAATGCTATTATGACTTTATCAATATTTCCATCAGGGCAGTAAATGAGCATATTTCCCTGTGGAGTCCCGTGTAACCAATCATCAGTCCGGCCCGTTCTCCCAGCGCAAATTAACAGTTTAACCTTGAACAAAGGACGGATCTCTTCTCCACAGGCCCGGGTTCTGTATCGCGGCTCCACTCGATGGCACGGCTCTATCTGCAGCTTTCCACGGGACGATTTGTCTGCGGCTCTCTTTATGTTCTCATTTCTTAGCCGTCTCTCCCCGAGATACAGCTGAGGTCGTTTTTCAGACGTGTTATCGGTGAATCACTCACTTCGGGCCTGGACTTCCCACCGTCTCTTAGCAGCAGATTGGAGTTTTACTGCTGTAGATACACTCCTCAGAGGGAAAGGGGAATGTAAAAAAAAAGAATCCCAGGTTTTTATCCGCTGGCATATGATGCAGAGGGATCAGTGCGTCCATCCATCCTCCCGTCTGTGATCATTTCATTTCCAGAGCACAACCCATAAAAAACATTTAGATTTTTTTTTGGGGGGGGGGAGTTTATTGAAGCGGTGCCTTCTTGATATTTTGGGTTTGCCGGGGGACACGTCTCTCCTGATGACTCATGTTAAAACATAACAGACGCTCTCTGTAAAAGGCTGAAAGAGGAAAAAGCTGATTTCTTTCCTGCCTGTTAACTGAGAAAATGTCATGATGCAGCACTTTTACCACAAAGTGGTTCACAGTGTGTCTGTCACACACACTAACACAGTGGATCTGAGGCCTGGACATCATCAGCATCTGGATCAACCTGACCCGGAGAAGCTTTCAACCTTCAAACAAACCACACGAGTCCAAGGTCACGGGTGAATGTACAAAGTTTTCTCCATGAACACGTTTGTTTACATCTTGAGCTTCTCATCATGTGATCATTGGAGCTCAGGGGATCATCAGCCTGTTGGTCTCCGCGTTCACAAAGTGGAATCTCAACTATTATGTGATGGGTTGCTTTAAAACAGTCATGTCCCTACAGCACTAATGGAACAGTAAATAATCCTCCTCCTCATCTAGCGCCACCAGCAGGTCAAATTGTTCATGAGTCAAAGTAGAAGTGAAGATTTTCATTTTAATTATAACAACCAGTCTGACTGAGGTTAAACATGATGGTTTCACAACTGCTCCTGGTCTCTCTCTCCTCCTCTCTCTCTTCTCTCTCTCTCCCCCTCTCCTCCACCTCTCTCTCTCTTCTCTCTCCCCCTCTCCTCCCCCTCTCTCTCTCCCCCTCTCTCTCTCCCCCTCTCCTCCTCTCATCCCAGCCGGATGTCTTCACACCGTCTCTGGTTCTAGAGGTTTCTTCCAGTAACGAGGTTGTTTTTTCTCTCCAGTTGCCAAAGTGCAGCTCATCGTTGGAACTGTTGAGTTTCTCTATAACTTTTAAAGTCTCGACCTTAAACATGTTTTTGATTTCCCCTGTGTTTGGGGGAAACCTGCTAAATGAATGTTTTTACTCCTCTTTGAGCTCAGCTTTGGTCTCATCATATCTTTTATATATTTTTATTTTATATATTGTTATTTTTTTTCTAAATGCTGAGTACTTATTGCATTTTTATGTTTTTATGTTTTATGTTCATTGTATGCACCTTTTACACCAAGGAAAATTCCAGGTAGGTGTAAACCTACTTGGCAATAAAATACTTCTGATTCTGATTCAGCTTCAAACCACGGCCACTTTCACACATCCACAGATTTTACATTTCTCCCCTGGACTCAGTGCTGCGTGCAGAACTAAACCAGTAGTATCAGTCTGTGTGCTGCTGTTCTACTGTAGATTCAAAGCATGGTAAGAATTATTATACAGTAAAGTGTGCAACTGGGACACAGATCTGATTTTGTTTTTCTCACATCAAACCGTTCCCTCCCTCCCTCCCTCCCTCCGTCCCCTGCTCTCTCTTTCTCCGTCACCGCCCTCCCCCCCTTCCCCTGCCTCCGCTCTCTCTTCTTCCTCTGCCTTCGCTGGTCTTGGCCCCCCCCCCCCCCCCCCCCCCCCCCGGTGCCTTGAGTGATGCTGTGAAACCAGGTCAGGCTGGTGAAGACGGCTCTGAGGCTGTGTACAGTGGAGCCAGGGAGGGAGGGAGGAGAGGAGGAGTGGGAGGCGAGGGAGCGAGGAGGGGATGGAAGGGGGGTGGGCTGCTCTACAGACTCTGCCTATGGCTCCGATGTGTGTTGAGCTTTGGTGGTGGTGGTGGTGGTGGTGATTCACAACCCACACTGCACCTAATGGGTGATTAGCTCGCCTGGGGAGCTGCAGGGATCACAACAGTAAATGAGCGCGTGGGATTCCTCCGTTTGGAGACTTCACTCGAGGAATCCCATCTGGGGAAGCACCGATTGACCCAGAGAGGAAACGCGGAGTGATGGTGGCAGCGCTTCACTTCCTCTCAGTCGTGTTTTGGTCTTGGTACCAGGGTGGCTCAGTTGTTTGTGCTGTCACCGCCAAGCAAGTAAAATCCTTATCTGACTCCTGTCGCCGATCCCTCTCCCTCTACAATCTCAGCACGTCTTTCTTCTCTGTGGGTTTCCAGTTTGCTCCGACAGGCCTAATGTGCAAGCTCAGATGGATAGAAGGCTAAACAGCCTGCAGGTACAGCCCTGAATGTAAGTGTCCGTCTGTGTTAGCACTCTGATGCACTGACAAGCAGTCCATCGTGTTCCCCTGCCCAGAACAAACCCGCACTGACCTCACTTCTCCATCATCGAGCTGATTAGGAATTCTTAGGGCGGAAAATTCTAATCAATCAAAGTTTGGAGCTGTCATCTCATTTGCATGTAATAAAAAGTTTTTTTTGCTCTGGGAGTTTTCATTCCGTTCAACTTGTCAAACTCTCCGACAGTGAGAAAAGTTGAGGTTGCCACTCACCGGTGCAGGGCTGGGACTCCCACGCCTGGTCCGGGCACAGCTGCAGGTTCTCGGGCTCCTGGGCCAGAACGGCCCGCGAGCGAACCTGAACCGAGCCAAAGTCCACGCCCGCATCTTTGACGCAGATGCTGACACACGAGCTCCAGTCCGACCACTCCATCAGGTAACACTCACCTGCGGCAGAGAGCAGACACGTGTCATCGGGGACTGTGAATGTGGAGAGTTTTACATCCGAGAGCCTTTCACTGAAAATCTGTGGCTGTAAAAGCGTCTCAGCAGAAGACGTCAGAAAGACATTACATTCATTACACGTCACAGAACAGTAACAAAACATTTTCTATTGGAAAGTGTCAAAGGTTCGAGCGCGGAGCTGAAATGATTCGTCAAACCATCGATGATCATCAGAAGGAAAACACGCTCAAAATTAATTTCATAACTGATGAATTGTTTCCATTACTATTTCAACCAGTTAATTCAAAAAAACGTAATTGAAAGACTAATGAATAATTAAATAACTGTTAGTTCGCAGTTAGCTCTAGGGAACAGAAATCCCATTATGGAGAAGAAGTTATTTTATACAAATCTTGATTTCAAATTAATATTTTATACCTTGAAAAATATACAATAAACACAATATTTTCTCCGTGAAAATCAATTTCAAAACAATGATTACATGAATGGAAAAGAAGAAGAAGCTGTTTTAAGCCTTTTAGTACGGTCCAAATAACGAAGGTAGAAATTACACCAGTCGATCTACGTTCTGACCCTCGTGTTTGATCATGGGTTCGTTGTCCTGACCCAAAGAATGAGATCCCAGATACAAGCAGCTGAATTGAGTTTCCTCCGTAGGGTGTCAGGGCTCAGTCTTGGTGAAGAACTCCAATAGCCGGAGAGAGTTTGGACTGAAGAGCTTCCTTTGGAGGTTTCCTGGTTTTCCTTTCTAAACCCAGAACTCCCTGGATGCATTAGATCTATATCTGTCCTGCAGGGATGTCTGGAATATCCTGCAACCGCAACCCAAGCTCAAGTACGTGGAAGAAAATGGATGCATGATGGATGGGTAGATGTTGAACAAGCGTATATGTGCTATGTAAAGAAATATCTGTAGTGCAGCTGCAGGGGGGTGGGGGGTGGGGCCCTGGTGGAAATCAGATCTTTAACTCTGGCAGTTTAATCTGGGTGAGAGGTTTGGGGGGGGGGGGGGGGGGGACACACATTTACATATGGCATCGTGTGACGTCGGAGGTGCTTTGAAGAGTTGCAGGAGGAGGAAGGTGTTGCAGGCTGTGTTGGTTTTGATCACAGCTGACAACTGCAGCTCATCAAGCAGCGGGGGAAATAGAACACAGGTCAAGGGTGGCAGTGCATGACAGTGTGTGTGTGTGTGTGTGTGTGTGTGTGTGTGTGTGTGTGTGTGTGTGTGTGTGTGTGTGTGGATGCAACCTGCCAAAACTCCCAAGCTGTCCCCTCCCTGCACAAACAGCCCTTGAATTTCCTCCCAAATCACACTACGCTACCTCCTAGCAGAGAAAACAGTCTGTGCTTTTGATTGCTGTTTGATACTTCAGTGCTCCTGCAGTTTGGCAAAAGGGGGCCGGTCTGACTTGTTATCTAGGGCAACGTTTCTCAGTGTTTTCCATCTCAGGGACCAGCAGACTTCTGATGAGATTTTTTTTTTTTCTTTCTCCTCCCTCTCCAAAATGAGAAATCTGCCAGTGGATAGACAGGCCACACACTCTTAAAATATAGAACGAGTTCAAACTGGGTTTCTTTAGAATAAACGAGTCGTGGGTTGAAGATTGAACAACAGTCTTCCTCTTCTATATTTTAGTGAGACTGAACGATGAAGCACATCGGCAGTGAACCAAAATAGATACAAGGGGATTTTAGAAATGAACTCCACATTTGTATTTTGTCTTTTGGCAGAAGTGAGGAACAATAATCCCCCCCTTCAGGGACAGCTCACACTGAAAATAACAGATTTAAATTTAAGTGGCACAGTGTGAAAACACGCTCTCGCTATCGGGCTTAATCACAGAGGGAAGTGGAGCCTCAACCTCTCGCCTCCTCTCATTGACATGTTGTAGATGTTTAACCTTATTTAGTCCGGCAGCTGTTGACCAGAGCTCTGCACGGAAATCTGCTTAAAACCAGCAGCTGACGAGCCGCCGCCAAAAACCTGACTACTCAACTGGGAACTGAATGTGAAGGACTCGTCCAGGAGTCGAACCCAGGACCTCACACACCTTGAGCAAGAATCATACCTATAGACCAACAAGCCACACAAGTCAATCAAAGAGGGGTCCACAGGCAAACTTGGCTTATTGGGTCCAGATGGCAGGATTCGTATCTGCTGCAGATACAAAAAAAAGAATAAGATATAAAGTCCTTCACTGCTAAATAATGCATTTACATTGAGGTGAGCGACTGCTCTGGTCTATTAATCAATGATACTGAGCAGAACATAGTGAATTCATATGGATCGTGACTCTAAAGCCAGGACGCTGTCCACGAAGCAGCAGAGCGCCCACTGGTCTCCTGAGTCTGAGGAGGGATGTGTTTGAAGGTGGATGGAGATGGAGGAGATGACGCCTGTCTGTCAACTGAGGGGAAAATCTGATGTGCTCCAGATTTTAAAATTATTTTTCTTTTTACGTGGAGAAAGAAGAAGTAACACTCAGACTTTTACTTTGTTAACAAGACTGCAATAAACCTTAAAAGGTTTTGTAGTAAATGGATGACAATTAAAAAGTGTCTTTCTAGTTTTCTTTTTATCTTCTTCAGTCCTACGATCGCAGACTGTGAAATAAAAGTTCCCGGGTCCAACCACTTAATCAAATCTGCTGCGAACGTTAACAAGGTCTTTCTTGGCCCCTCCCTTCCTCAAAGTCTCAACAGAATTGGTTTTGGTGGTTTTTGGGTGATCCGTCTTGCAGACAGCGAATAAATCATAACCCGCAGCTTTGAGAGTATTTATCATGAGAGCGTTTGAAACCATTCGGTCTGAACACGAAGTCAAGCACTTTGAGACGTGCGGATTGATTTCACTTTATTGATCCCGAACTGGGACTGGTAAAGACTCGTCCTGTCAATCAAAAGAAGACGTCCATAGGCTTCATCTTCCCCTTTGACAACAAAGACGGAGGACGTGTCTCTACTTCCTCCCACGAGAAATGAAACCAAACCAGCGGCGTGAACTGCATCATGTACATCACAGCAGATGTCCGGCTCAGCATAGAGACCGAAGCACTCATCCTGTGCAGGTCAGTGGTGAACCGACGCTGCCAGGTTTTCAGGGTTTGTTACCCACTGGGGTTACCCGTGCTGAAAATGTGTGCACACATGGCTCACTAACAAGCTCTGGGTGGCAGGGAAATCCACAACATGGCACAACAGTATCAGGCTCATCACAACACGGGTTAAAATAATGTGAACAAATATATAGACACCTAATTATGACCTGGAAGTCAATTAACTGTTCTCTAAAACCTTCCCCTGAATAGTAATTGTCCAATAGTCTTTTAACAATCATCTAATCTCACAGTGAGACATGTACTTAGCATCTTATGAGTTTGTAAAGTGGCCTTAAGATTACAAGGAATGTAATTAACAGCTAAATGTTGCTAACACAGGTTTATTTCCTCAGCCGCGGAGAAGTTAATTAGCTGATGTTATATTTTCTGAGGTTACAGGTTCATGTTGGAAAAAGATCTGAGGGAATGGATGAGTCGAGGCAGCTTCCTCCCGCTTGCTAAGTCAAGCACAACTTACTCACTTACTTTTGCAACGTTTAAAAGTGAAAAGATCATGTTTGAAACGAGGAACAAGAAGCTAAACACATTTATGTTAAATTAAATTACAGTCTGATCCTGTGTTAACGAACTCTTCACTCAAATATAAGAACAAAACGACTCATTCTGACATTTTAATTGATTGGCGTCTACGCTTCACGAGTATATTTGTTGAAACGCAGTTCGATTGGCTGGCGTCTGCACCGCTGCCTGAAAAGATAAGCTTCTCTCAACTCCTACCGCTAAGCGAAGCAAATGACCCACAATGCACCTTGGCAACACATGACCACACTCAAAGGGAACGAGCAGCGCTCAGTCACAGATTCTACAGAATGCTGAGTTGAGTATCAATAACCGTGAAAATGTATTTCCATTTGTACGAGTGGTGAACGGCTGCATCAAATCTACTCTGTACTTCCATTTACACACAGATTGTTATTCAGTGAGGTTGTGTCTCAGTTTTACTGTCCTGTCTGTCTTAAAGAGCCCGCAGGGGTTTTGTTATCGCACCCAAACATACTATTGATTGTGCCTCTTTTTCTCTGCTGTTTTATCTCAGTCTGTGTGTGTGTGTGTGTGTGTGTGTGTGTGTGTGTGTGTGTGTGTGTGTGTTAATCACCCTGCTCCTGTGTTTCTTCACTGTACGTAAGTGGAATGAATTGAATTGTAGGGGTCAGAGCTTTCATATGGTTTCACCTCTCTCAGTCTATTTCACTGAGCGGGCATGTGGTCCAAACGGTCTGTGGGTTCAGCATGAAACAGAAAATGGTTCCTGACAGCGTCGCGCCTCCGACTTGTTCAGGAGCTTCAACAAACCACAGCTAACAGTGGGAGCCGGCGGGAGCCCCGCGAGGGATCGTCTGGTGTTTTACTCTCTTTGTGAAAAGAAGCTGCAGACTTTTACAGGATCTCAGCTGCTGTGATGTGAGACGGACACGGAGGCCCACGTGCACAGAGGACGGCTCCGCTTAACCCATTTAACTCAGATCAAACTCTCTCCAACACAAACACAGATTGTTGCCGTTTGAAATCCTCCTCCACTCAAAAATGTGGGGTTTTTTGTTCATATTTTTGTTCAGTTGAATGTTTTAGCTTCAATATTATCCAACCACGAGCAGTTTAACTTGTGAAATGAAATATTTACATATTTATGGATTCTAAAAAGATTTGAATAAAGGCAAAGGAGATATAATTCAAAGGATTGTAACACAGCTGAACCTTTTTTTCTGAAAAACAAGAAATCAAAGGTGAATTATTTTCTTTATCAGAAAGAAAAGTCTGCAGATGGAGGCTTGAGTCCTACAGCAGCTCCCAAAAAGTTATTTAATTCAACTCCCTCTCTTTTGGTTCCTGGGCCCTGATGTGCGTGGACATTGTGGACTCGGAGGATGTGGATTGCTCGAGTTCCTGCAGAGAGGGGATCAGTAGTAGAAGCTCAGAGCTCACACTCAATGAACCTCAAGGACGTTTTGCAGAGGGTAGGTGGCCTGGATCTGGGGATGGAGGCAGCAGATTCGTTTTGTTACCTTCACCAGGGAGGTTACCACTGTCTTTTGATGAATATACAAATAACTACAGGGCAGATTTTCATTTAACTTGGTAGAAGGATGCAATCGGAGAGGAATCCATTAAGGTGTGGTGCATTGTGGTCCAAATCCCAAGCCCTGAACATGGACAACTATCAGGTAAACTGGAACTAAAATGACCAGAATATGAGACGTTAATCTGCAGAAAGACGACAGCGGAACATCTGTTGTGATTTTAAACCACTGGGTAGAGACGCTCTCTGTGTTTCTGCCAGCACTGAAACACGGGGAGCTTCCAGTAAATTAGATTCACACAAAACAGCACAGCCATACAAAGCATCTGCCTTAATGCGGCCACTTTATTCTGCCTTCAGGTTGAGCTCCTACATCTGATTGCAGAGGTCATGAACAGATGGCGAGTGGTAATGCTAAGAGGTAATGCAGTCCAACCCCCGTAAGAGCAGTGTTTTATGATATAAATCGAGCTGCCTCACAGTGTTGCCTGTGTTACACTCTGCACACGGACTCCCGTGTTCCCCTGGGTGAACCTGGAAGCTGCTCTGCAAAGAAAAACAAACTTATATTGGTTCTTTATGCTCGAACCTTTGTTAAATTCGGGAGGAGCCAGCAGCCGAGGTAAACAACACCCAGGCAGCAGCGCCTCGTGAATTAGTCTCTGTCCTTGTGGACTAGTTGAGAAAATATTAGTATCGCTGCCTTTATTTACAACTTGTTTGTGTGGCAGAAGATTTATTTGTCTGGGAGTTTCTCATCGAGTGAAACTGAGAGAATAAATGTGAGTGATTCACGGCCCTGGAGGCCGACACCTCTGACATTGATGTACAGATTGTGAAAACTTCTTTACTGCCATGACACTGCCGCTTCTCCGAGTTTCCACATCACTTTCCAAGGTCGCTCGAGCAGCACAAGAAGCTCCCAGTCTCCCCGTGTTGATCAGTTTCATTACCTGGGCAGGGAAGGGTGCAGGCTTCTTTCAGTGTGATCTGCTTGTCTCCGTCGACGGCGAGCTCCAGGCTGCCGCACAGCTCCTCGTCCACCAGGCCGCCCTCGCCGTCGCCCTCGCTGTCGATGGAGCCGTCCGACACGAAGCAGGACAGGTTCCGGTAGCGCGTGCCGTGGCCGCACACCACACTCTGACAGGACGGGAACACCAGGGAGAGAAGTTATATGAATCTACAGCCACACGGAGACAGATATATTCTGGGTTACTAGAGATGTGGCTGTGAATTTAGTCTTTAAGCCATTTCAAAAGATTTCTTTCTATGTTTGTGTCTCTCGTTTCTTTGAGGACGGCTGAGATGAATGAACACTTGATAGAGTTTACTGATAGAAACAGAGGATATGGATTAATTAATTCAGGGTGATGTGTCATCCTGTCTTTACCTAGAACTACAACCAAGCTCTCCCAGTTTCGTTTCATCCCATTTATCACAGTGCAGAACTTCTTCACTAATCAAGTACAAGAGCAGTGGAATTCTTTTGCAGAAAGTAAATGTATCAGCATTAAAGGTGCATTAGATTCATTTTGAATGTCCGTCTCTGATGAGCATGGATCTAATGAGGTGGTTCATCAATACTTAAGACTTACTCCATTATTTTTGTGCCAGATGCTGCGATTTCTGTCCCAGATCCAAACTCTTGTGTACACTGATCTCAGAGCTGTCGAAGTTGCATTTCTCACATCTGACGGCGGTCGATGCAGTTGTTAATATTTAATCTCCCTGGACTTCAGGACGATATTGTGACTTATTGACCTACCTCCACCCGACACTCGGACCAGGGGCTGTACTGCCAGCGGTAGCAGGGCCGGACCGGACAGGGCTTCCACTGCTCCATCTGAGAAGGACACGGCCGGCCGTCGCCCTGAGACGCCTGAACCACCGAGCGCTGCCGCCACATCTTACCTGGAGGAAACACACGAGAGGACACGTGTCAATCTGCCACATTAAGATGATTATTATTCATTTTCCCTTTGATATGTCAGGAATCAATACGTTTGTTGTCACGTTGTTATAAAAATGGTTCATGGATTTATTTTGTACTTTTCACACACACACATTAAAACAACACTTCTACACACAGCTCCTTTTCTATCACACACCATCAGGGGCAATTTAGAGTTTAGTGTCCTGCCCATGGACACTTCAGCATGTGCACTGGAGGAACCGGGGATCGAACCACCGACCTTCTGCTTAGTGGTCGACCAATCTCTGAGTCACAGACGAGTACATCATGTGAAAAACTCCATTAAAAGTAAGTACATTGTATTACTAATATAAAATAAAGTAGTTAATGAGTAAAAGATCAATATGAGTGAATTATTGTTGAATATTGTCGTTGTGTTGCACTAATGTGTGTCTTTGTGTTTTGGGTACTTTTATCCAAAGAATAACTTTTTAATCTCTATATTCACACAATTTGTCAAGGATTTGTGTTACCATGGTTACACACAGTATAATGGTTTGAAATGCTATTGTTCTAGAAAACAATGATCATTACAATAAATAGATTTCAGTACTTATCAAGTGAGAACAACAACAACCACAACAACAACAGGGTGGTCTCTGAAGCTCTGGTCCTGTGCTGCAGCAGCGTGATATTATGTAAATGTTACGTGGTTCGCATTTCTGTCTGAAATAACCCGATTACACGGAGTATAAAGTGGTTGTGTTTTCTCCACAAGGAACTTAATGCGAACACATCTGACACACGCGGCGACCACTGTGGTTTCGCCACACAGCAGTCATCCATTACCTCGGCACACAACTCATTTTAAATGCACGTTTTGTTTTGAATGCCTTAAATTCATTTTACTGTGCGCACAAAAGCACTTAACTCCACCGACCGGCTGGTTTTTCTCCTCCATCTTGATTGGTTCTTGGTCCTCTTGACTAAAATGGCTTTTTCATCCACAATCAATCAGCGGCCCCTCTTTAAATATTGTGAGTCCAATACATCACAGCAGCAAAACACCGCGGAGAGAGGGTTTGATTTGAATGCAGAAATTGGTATGAATTAACCGGTATAAAAAACAAAAACACACAAAAGCCTTGCAAACAGAGACACACATTTGAGAAGGCAACCTTCCTGCCTACCTGTTGTAAATCGCCCACTCTCAAATCTCTGCAGCTTTCATCTATCGCATCTATCCCTCTTTCATTTCCACGCTGCCTTCGCCAAAAACTCTGCTCACCTCGGAATGCAACCCTTTGCCAACCTACGACATCTTTCAACACAAACCAGCCTTCCCACACACAGACTGTACAAACTAATATCCAGTTCCCCCGCCCCCCCCCAACCACCACATACACACAAAACACATTTTTTTAAATACTTTCATCTTATTCCTTGTGATTTAGCAGCGATCGCTGTGGCGTCCCTTCTTCAAAGTGCTCCCCGCCGCCCCGAGGAGCAGGAGGGTGTAATGGTGCGGCGTCAACTTTTGTGAACTGCCCCCGAACAACAGCCAGGGAAAAAAGGACAACTAATTTTCACCAGTCATTTGGCAAGAACCGCAAGGCAATCACTCTCACTTAAATAACACTTCCTCTCTTTTGCTTCTGTGAATTTGTCCGGGCCGAACGCCTCCAGGGGGGAAAGAGGAAGAGTCAGTTTGTTGTGCTGAGCATGCATGTTTGTGTCACCCTGTGGGACTTTGGTGTGGAGATACACACATGCACAGAAAACTGTTGATGCAATATTCTGCTCTTAAACACACCTGGGACAAAGGGAAGGTGAAAAAGCTTTTTTTAAAACCATGACGTTTGGCCCCTCCAGGTTCTTCTTGCTGTTTGTACACACGTGTATTGATGGATTACAACACAATGAGCTCCTGGATACACACGTTCATGTGAAAGCCTCCCAACCAACACTGGACCAAGAACAACAGACCAGAAAAGATGCAAAACGCAACTTTACATTTCTTTAAGTGACATTTTTCAAGGTGAACCAAGCTCTGGTGTTAGTCCACCTGATTTCAGTATTGAGTTCCCGCTGCAGGTGAGGACAGGTTGACTCTGACTTGCTGACAAAACATTATATAAATTATTAGAGGAAACATCAAAGAAAGGCCTGGAATGCAGGTTTCTGCTGTTCTGCATTAAATTGTTTCACTAACTTGTTTGTATTTAATTAAAAAAAGTTCCCGCAGCCTCCGCATGCTCCTGTAATAACAATAAGGTAGAAATGCTGCATGGGATTTGGTTGGCAGCTATTCAATTTTAATTTTTCTCAGATAAGAATCAGGGGCAAAGAGATTAATCAGGACATCTCTCCCGTTAGCTGAGGCCCAGCGTGCCCCTGGTGCTCTGCCCTCCAGAACCTTCACATCCATCCATACAGACAATTACAACCGGGAGCTGCCAAGTGAAGCTGCTGTCAATCAAAGTCACACAGCTTGTTTCAGGTCGGAGGTTTGTTTTGGTTCTTGATTGAACACTAATGCTTTCTATGAAAAGTGTATTATTATTATTTTCCCCACACTGTGAAAAGATGAAATTCAAGATATATTATTCTGCTTTGAAACAACAACATCTACAACAAGTGTCACACGACCTTGAAGTCTGTTTCAATTTCCCATTTGTTATCAAGAATATAAGAGTATAAACTATTTTTAACGTAAAGAGGTTCTATTGTTGCTCATCTTTAACTTTCCTTGCTAAGGTGTTCGTTTTTATTTAGATTTATTAGATTCTATATGAAAAATTCAGTCACACTACATTTCAGTGTATCCATCATGTCTTGTTATGTTTTATTTTTAAACCTTAAATTACACTGGAAATTGCTGCAGATTAACAACGTTTGCACGATTTGTATCTGATCATAATGTTGAACCACATCCTTTATCTCCTGGCTCTTACCGTCCAGTCCGCAGGTCTGGGAACACTCTGACCAGGGCGACCACTCCGACAGCTGACAGTTGACGGGACACTCGACCACGCAGGAGATGTTCATCTGCCACTTCTTCTCCAGATTCAACTGCAGCACATTTAGGGAAATGAAGGGGAGGGGGGAGGGGGGTGGGGGGGGTGGGGTAATTGACGACACATCAGAGAGTCCTTCACAACACAGACCAGCGGTCACGGCGACACTCAATCTGTTACAGCCAGACAGCAGCTTGACCTCTCAGCACGATCACTAATTCCCAGAAGCCTTTGTTCTGGCGGGGGACAGACTGAGCTGAGCAGCATCAGGCCGGCGAGCGTTGGAATACGGAAGCTGCCCTGAAAGCCATCCTGACACAACCGTGTTTTTGTGAATGAGCCACATGATGAAGAGGGCCAAGGGTTAAATAGCTGTGGGGACGGCTCTGCCACAACCCGCCGGCTACAATTACAGGGAGCTGAGACACATTATGAATGAATAAAACAGTCAGCCTGCAGCTACGGTAACAGTCTCTGCCTGGAAATACTTCTGAATATTTCATGCTGCTGTGGGACTAATGGCACCGGACGGATACAATAATAATGTAATGAGTGATGTGATTAAGTCATTAAGAAGCAACTGAATACCAGTCGAGTTGCAGTTTATATCCAGACTCATAGTGAAGACTTTTCAACAAAAGGAACTTCATAAATATGTTTTGTTCTCTATGCAACATTTTAAGAACTTCCCCTCAAAACCCAGGACCGTGTCAAACTTCCCATGAAACAGAAGAGAGAGTACAAAGGGAGACAGGCCTCACCTCCTCGCAGAATTTGATGTCCACGGATTTGCCGTCGCTCCGAACACAGTCGAGCATCCGGGTCTTGATGCCGCCTCCACACACGGCGTTCTGACTCAGCTGACACGTGCTCCAGTCTGAGGAGGAAACAAAACACGGTCACATCTAACCGTCATCAAGGTTTATTGTGTCGTGTTTGGACTCTAAAGCAGCAAAAAGAGCCACATTGATGCTGGAGTCACACGCTCCGTCACCCAGAGAACAAGACCACACAATGAAGGGATGAATTAATATGAAGTAAACTATGAGCATCTATCTTCCATCACTAATTTAATCCACTTTCTGCGCGGAATAAATGTCACTGAAAAATGACATTAAAATGATTGATCCATTATTAATATACAAGTATTGATTATAGCAGCTTTAAGTGAGTGACTCGGAGCCAAGTCCCGACTCTATTGATCTGGATAAAGTGACAGGCTCCACAGCAAAGGACAGAATTAAACAGGTGTGTAAATACACTCACGATTTATTCAGACTTGATTAATAAATGTAGGTAAATGAAAACGGACGATAATGGATACGAAGTTCAAACATTTGTCGACTGAATAAATCACAGAGAGGAACAGCTGCCGTGGATCTTTGCACTGTTGCTTCATGTTGTCCTCCACAATTTCTTTTCATGTTAAATATCAATTCATTCATTTTTTGATAAAGGTGTATTGACACTATCAATTTAATCCCTGGTGACTTTGCAGACATGAACCAAAACTTTCTTTCCGTCACTGCTCTTGTCTCTGAGTGGATCTTTGAGGAGAGACGTGTCACGCATACTAATGAACCACCCGGATGACGCAGCAGAAAGACGAGTGTGTGGCGTGTACTGTAGGTGTGACTCAGCTCTTTACCTTTAGTTGAATGACTCCAACTGTAAAATAATCGGTGTGAGCTCTTTTCATTTTGTTTTCTGTTCTGACTCCAAACAGCCTCTGGCCTGCACAGATCACTGTCGATAAAAGATGATTACTTGCTCTGCAAAGAGGTCATTTAAGGTTTAAAACCGCTCACTTAAATCCAATAAATCCAGCTGCCATCAGTGGCCTTTTATGCTGACATCACACGCGAGCTGTGTGGGCAGGCGCTCAGACTTAAGTTCCCTTCCTCTGAGAAGCAGCCGGGATTTAAAAGTAAACAGCAGAAAAGTTCAGCAACATTAGAAGCTGAACTTACGTTTCTGTCAAGGAGAAATACATTTTGTTCCAGACATACAAAAGGTAACGCCCCTTCAAATTAGAAGTAGAGTTATGAAAACACATTTAATAGGTACAGATTGTTATTTGGATCTGCACTAGACTCGCAAAGATTTAAATCCCTTAAGCATTTCTGATTTGTAACATAAAGACCTATAAAATACTTCCTGAGAAATCAAATGAAAATATTGATAACCCATAAATCTTGCAACGTTAAATATTCCTGATCCGGGTTTGCACCAAATCTTTACGGGTTCATTCCTGGGTCATTCCCAACTAACAAACGGACCGGGGTGACATCACCGTCTCCTACAGGTGAATGCATCGTGCATGTTGTTAAAAATAACAAAAGAGTGGGGCTCTCGTGAAGCGAGTCCTTTGCCGACAACGATGACGCCACGCGCTGACGTTTGCGAGCTCGATTCTGGGGGAATTTGTGGCCCCTCTGGGGAGCAAAGAATATGGAGATGGCAAACAAGAAAGAGCGACAGTAGAGATGCTGAGAGAGAGAGAGAGAGAGAGAGAGAGAGAGAGAGGAAGCTGTAAAAAGGAGAGACACACTGAAGGAATGGATTCTGCATCAACAATGAAAAACAACAAGAAAGAGTGTTTTACCCAATAATAATCTCAGTTTGTATATTATGTACATATACCCCAGGAAGCCAGTGTGCCACTGTGAACCCAGCAGCAGGGATTATGTGTCTCATCTCCTGACACAAAGGGAAGACAGGAGAGTGGGCTGCTGCAGAATGTAGGGCAGCAGAAGCGAAGGCAACACAATACAAATTTCAACAACTGAAAAATAGGAATGGTGCCAATCTTTTCTTTTCGCTTATCTTTATTGAAATCTTTTACTTTTTTTTGTTTTTTTTTATAGTTTTGGGAATGAAATGTGAACGGGTGGCCTGTGTGGCACGTGATGTTGAGTTGTGATTCGCTGCAGATTCCAGGGGAGAGCTTGAGAAAGCTGCCGGCTCAAATTCCACAAGGAGTTCCAGAATCTTTTCTGTGTTAGAGTAAATCAAAAAATATATTTTCTGTCTGGAAATCACCACCGAGGTGCCACTGAGCATCGAACCCACGGCGGACAGCAGCCAAACATGTGAAGAGATCTGTACAAAAATGTAACGTGAGCTCGTTTGACCTTTCCAAGTGGAGCTCAAGTGAAAAAACCAAAGAGAAGAGCCTCATTAAACAAAACGAGGTCTGATAGAACATTGCAAGGTTTGCAGTTGATAAGGCTGCAAAAGAACGGAAGAGTCAGTTATTGATTTGTCTTGCTCTGTAACAAAAAAACGTCTCCAACCAGAAGCAGGAGATCTGCCTCAATATGTTTTCTGAACATTTTGTCCAACGACACCTTGTTTTTTCTTAAATCAGAAGTAACCATATTTAAAGCGGCGGTGGAACCGGACTGAGAGCTCGAGGACACTGCACTCCCACCTACACCTGCTGAAACATTCACCCATTGGACGATACTAGCTGTCAATCACATGGCGTCCACTCCCCAATGCATAGGGTTGCTTTATCGTCTAATTGAGTCAAAATGGATGATAATTTACATAATGATCCTCGTGCTGCATTGAAGAAGACTTGAAACTGGAGATAAAGATCATTAACACCTTATAGGACAATGTTTACTGACGTTATAAATCAAGGGAGGAGTTGAATCATTTTCCCGACCCGGAGTAAACGTCCATTTTAAATATACAGACTGTGGTCGTACACTGAAACAAAGCCGGCGCTCTGGACCACGAGTCCTGATGTGTAACACAAAGGTGTCAACCTCTATCCCGTCAAGCTCTTTACACATTTGTTGACTCAGCTCTGTGACGAACTCAGCTGCCAATATGAAGGTGGATCAACATTGTTCCTCCATGATGGCTCATACTTTTTATGCAGCATGCTGAGGGGGAATAAAAGCAGAAGATTCCCACCTCGCACAGGCTGTGTGAAAGCAGCTGTAAAGAGTGAGATTTTAGGTTTCCTTTACCTGTGATGTTGTAGAAGTAGTTGAAGCAGTTGAGGTTCAGGCCGCAGGGCTCCTTATCAGTCGTGTCTGGACACTGCCTCCCCACACTGGGAGACCGGAGTGGGTACGCTGTGCGAATTCGGCTGTTGGTTCGAGTACACGGCTGAAACAAAGACAGACCAGCAAAACGCGGATCATTCAGAATGAGTCAGCGATTATAAAGTTAATAAGAACCTCATACAGACATATAGTAAACAGTCCCTGAGCCATCAGCCACACTGAATGCTCCCGACTCTGGATTATGTTCATGTGAGATTTCCTGTCAAGACATTATCTTAGCATCGGCACGGTCCTGGTCTCTAGGGATTCCCAGTATGTGGATTTTTCCAGTTGGAAATAACAGCAAAGCTGAGACATATATTCTGCAGGAACAGTAAACCATCAGATTCTTCACAGTCATTGCTCGCACTGAGGAGAGTTGAGGGGGGGAAATGACAGCTTTTTGAATAACTCCATCACTGGCGTGATGAATAAAAGATGTGAGAGGCCCCGCTGGTGCCACTGCAGCCTCCGTATTGAGATTGGAAGTGTGGGAAGTCTGTGTCAAGCACTTTGAGAAAGAATGGGGTGTGATTAACAATGGCCGGGGTGCTGCTGCGAGAACAGCAGGTGTAACCAGAGCAGTTAAAATGGCTTTTTACCACGAATCAGAGGTGTCAGGGGCAGAGGAGGAGCTGTACACGATGTTCTGACACATTCACATCGAACATGTGCCGCGGCCTGTGGGCATCAGGTCTTTCTTTTTTTTTACAAATCTCAATTTGGAAAGTCTTCATATTTTACACTGAGTCTGAGCAGGTCTCTCAGATAAATCATCACCTCCTGGGGACGAGGTTGACATTTATGAAGTGAAGTCACGGCAGCATTGTGTCTCTTATAATAAATCACTATTGTTATGAAAAGTAACTCAGTATTTTCACTGTTTTCCAAATGATCACCACAAACGAGGGGTGATAATTTAGCTTTATGCTTTTTGTGTGTGTGTCACTGAATGTAAATTTGAAAACCGGCTCATGAGGAGTTCTGAGTCTTTATCATAAATTCCCCCCCCCCCCTCTGCTGAACGCACAGAGAGTAAAGCCTAATATAGGAGACATATAAACCTGCCTCCCAGTTTATATATCTTCTTTATTCCTCCTTGGACAAGAACAAACCTGTTGACAACCATTCACACACTGCTCGGAATAATACTGCGCCGCTACGGTTTGAGTTCCTCGAGCCTCAGACAACATGTTTATGACAAGAGAAAGATATCAAGATAAATCTCAGAGGGCTTCACAGAAGTCTGACACTCCCATATCTCCTCTGAGCCGCTGCCGTCGGATCCAGGTTCAGCTCTCACCAGGCTGCAGCGGCTCCAGGGCCCCCAGTCGTTGAGAACGCAGTCCTCGGGGCAGGGCAGCCGGCTCTCCCTGGCCCCCAGGGGCATCTCCTCCGGGTCACAGAGGTAGTCCTCCACCGACTCCGACGGGCCGTCGATGGTGTTCAGCATGCACCTGTGGGATTGGTCCACACGGAGCGGTTCAGAAAAGCTGGTGTTGTGCTCCAATGAGCAGGAGTCTTTGTGTTGACATGACAGTGACAGAACTACAGGATGTGTTTCTCACTCAGTGGAGCGAGATCGTCAGAGTAACAGAGGTCTGTTTTATTCATATAAATACATAAAGTAAACATGAAGAACATAACATGGAGAAGCTGAATTAAATACCTGAAATGAAGTTGCAAGCTATGTTTAACTTTTGTTTTATGTTTTAACTGATTTAATCCGATAAATAAACAGAAAAACTGAATTTATTCTCATCATAATCTTTGCTTTCGATTGCTTTTGATTATATGTCATATATTAAGACGTGTAACTGTATTTAACCAATTGTATTTTTTGTTTAACCTATTAATTATACAGGGAGTAAAAAAGCCATATAGTGTGACCGATACCTGACTTTTCTGGTCTGGACGCCCTCGCCGCAGTTCTCCTTTAAGTCCACGTTGCTGACCTTCCACACACTCCAGGGCTCGGCCAGCCACACATACTGGTTACAGTCACTCTGACATGGAACCACCTCGTAAACCTGAGAGGAGAGAGGAACCATGTCAGTCATGTGCTTTTTAAATTGATTCACAGACAAATGTTTAAAATATTCTCACTGCAGGATAAACCTTGACGTGTGACAATCAGGATCCTGCATTTTATTTATGTACAGATTTGTATTAAATGCTGCGTCTCAGTCGCGCAAGTTTGTGTGCAAAGTTTTGCTCTAATATGTCGTGATTCAGCTCTTCTACGGTTTAACTCCGCCAACAAGATTATTCCTGCCCTCGGAGCGGCTCCTCCTCCTCTGCATCAATCTGCCGAGGCTCTGTTGTTTACTTACAGTGAGGATGTCGTGGCTGCGTGCATCTATCAGTCAGCGACACACACTGACATCGGTGACACTTAACATCTGCCACCACTTTACAAATAGCTGAGAGAAGCAGCTCTTACCTGGGCCTGAAGCGACGAGTCACATCCAGCGAGCGATGATGTGGATTAAAACGAGACAGACGGATTAATGAGCACAACTGTTCATACAGTGCACGACATAATAATCAATGCAACGTTTGAGAGGATATAATCAGGAAAGCCTCTGGCATTAATACCTGTGTAAACTTACACACAGACACACACACACACACACAGACACACACACACACACACACACACACACACACACACAGGCAGGCAGGCGTACGTCAACACAACCTTAATCTGCATCTGCTGATGCTCACAGGCCCGGAAACCATTTCATTTCAGTGAATCATAGAAACCTCGAGGAATCAACTGACACATGTTGGAGCATAAATATGTTGATTGGGCCGTTTACAGAACCGGGGGCTTTTTGAACTGTCGCTGATCAGAAACAAACTGCAGAACATGAACTGTACATAGAGATGGATGACATGAGACCCCCCCCCCCCCAAAGCCAAAGCATCTCTGCATCTCTCTCTCTCTCTCTCTCTCTTGTATATACATCGTATGGATTACAGGTGTAATAAATATAAGTATCTTGCACAGTTCATATTCAAATATTCAGTGGTCGAGCAGAAAAGCAGCTGCAGGTTTTATCTGAATGTTCCTCTCGGGCCTCGGCTCCGGCCTCGTTACCTGGTTGAGGTGGTCGAGTTTGGGACAAGGCCGGCCGCCGTTGTACGGCTTCTCTCGGAGCCACTTGGAGCGAACTTTGACTCCGCTGCCGCAGGACTTGCTGCAGCGCGACCAGTTGGACCATTCACTGAGTTTACAGTCTGAAGGACAGGGGATGATGCACGCCTCCTCGATATAACCTGGAAGGACGACAGGAACAACATTTACATTTGAAGGTTGGTCGTTCCGGTTCTCAGCTGTGAGCTGTAAAGAAGATGGGGATTTGTGCCTGAACAGATAAAATGACGACACTTTTCAGGCAATGTGAAAGAATTAGACAGAGCGTTGTCGTCTGTTATTAATTATCTCAGAACAAAAAGAGCATTCAGCAGATAATTGATTTATAGGGGAAATTAGCTCTGTGAGAAAACCTTTGTTCGCTCAGACACCAAACTACCAGGCAGAAAAACAGCCTGGGCTGGTTGGAAGAATCTTGTTTTTACGTTTTTCCTTTCTGCAGCCACATTCGTCTACGACTCCCGAAGCCCAGTTTCTCCTTCTCAATCAAACAAGCAGCCATTTAACTTCTCTCTAAATGCCACATGCTGCAGGAGCACAGTAGACCATCAACTGACACCTCACAAACTAATACAAATGCACTTATTGATTTCAAGCCCGGTGGAATGAAAAACCCGGGCCACACACAAAGGCCCAATTTTACGGTGTGTTATGTGAAATTGAAAAAGAAAGACTCGCACAGCAGTGGTTAAGTCTGGAGGACGGCTTCATTATTTCAATCTCTTTTGTCACGGCAGTCAACAGGGATGTTTTTAACCATCTCCCTCTGCTTGTTTTATCTTTCTCCCTCTCATCTTCTGAACCTTCTTGCTTTGTGGGATGCAAACGACCCCCCCCCCCCCCCCTTGCTCAAAGAGAAAGCTAAATAGAGAAAGAGATCAGAACTAGATACTCATTGTTGGCTTGTGTAGCAGCACCGGCCTGTAAATCAGTTTATCCTTTTATTAAGGGAATCGATGAGGTGAATGAGGCGGGAAAGTGGAGTGTCACACTTAGTGCCGAACCACTTCCTCTTCCTGATGAGGGCTCTTTCAGTCTGCTCGGCCTTTTAACACTGAGACATGTGCTGCGACGCTGACTCACTGACTTTGCTGAAAACACACTTTCCCGCCAAGTGGAGAGAAAGCTGGTTAGTCAGACTTCACAAATCAATCAGTCAGTGTGTGTGTGAGGAGATTTCTTCTCACTTCGTGTCTTTAACCTCAAGCTGAGCACGTTCAGCGGGTTCCTCCATCAGGCGTCACCGCTGTGAGGCTGCGTTCCAGACGATTCAGAAATCAAGATGTTCCCGGGTTGAAATGACTGATTTCCAACCTCAAAGTGCTCGATGACAAACATGGCTGACACGCTGGTATATCTGTCTTTGGCTGGTAATTACACATTTGAATTATTAGCAGAGCAGCGTCGACATGACAGCTCCACAAAAGTGAAGCCAAAGCATCTTGAACCTGGTGACTGGCTGCAGCTATCGGTCATAAACCCTGTCTCCTCCATGTTGATGGATGGGGCAGGAAACAAATGAAAAAGTCAAATGAATGATTGGTCCATGTGTGTATCAGCGAGACCTCAATACTGCATTGCTTTAATAAAAAAGTGGCAAATATAATTTGCTTTGCCCTTCAGTTGATGCTTTATGATTTACAGTGCACGCCGCTGTGGGCGCCGCCAATGTTGCGTGACGTCTGGAAGGTATGGATCCGCCCCGAGCTCCCGAGGAGAAAGTCTTTGACTTTGAGTGGCGTTCCATTGTACCCTCTCTAGCAGGAGGCTGGAGAGTCTCGACTGCAGAGTTATCTGGAACCCAGCATGAGCTGCCAGACACAGCGACAGGTGTCCTGCACTGACCGCTGAGCTCGGCCGGAGCAAATGGAGGAAAACTAGAGGGGAGACTGGTCGTCATTAGTTTTCTTTGTGCAGAATCTCAGTTTGTCCTGTAACTGATGTTGACTGTTTTGACAAGTGATGTCCCCGACTCGAAGCCATGTCAGGTCACGTCCAGACCCCAAATAGCACGGCAATAAAATGAATAAATAACCCTCGCAGCTGTTTTAGCTGTGGTCGAGTTGCTCAAAGGAACGAATGAGACGTCGAATCCACGAAGTCTTGTCTGAGTAATAAACACAGACATATTCAGACCTTTCATAAGAGCAAATAAAACCCTGAGACAGGATCTGGAAAGACAATCACTTTACCCTTGATGACTGCAGCAGCAGAAATATGTCACAAAATAAAGAATCCGGTATAAAGTTGGTGAAGGATTAGATTTCTGTAGAGAGAATGTTTACTTCTTGGAGGAAAGCTGAAGGATCAATCCGCTGCCCCCAAACTGATCCATTAAAGCTATTATGATTAGAAAATAAATCATCTGTTAATCCAGCCATGACTAGAATCCTGGCAACACTTTGGCTTCAACTAAATACACAGTGACACACACACAGAGAGGCACACACACACACAAACACACACACACTGGCCTCTACACTCTAGTGCCTCTATGTCCAGATCAACATTAACACCGTGCTGAGTTCAGCATAAGCTCAGAAGTAAGCTCCCCGACCTCTGACCTCCCATCGTAGGCCCTGCAGTCAAGTGCCGTCACTCTGGATCGCCGGACCTGTCACTTATCTTTCCCTCGGAGCAAACACCTCGGTTGCAGTTCACTCGTAGTTCACCTGATATTAACTTGTTAGGTTTCATGCCAAGTTCCCAGGAGGCTTTTGGGCCGAGGCCAGGACGGAGATCATTCTTGTAGTCTTTAGAAGTCGACTTGCAACCTGGATACGAGCTCCTGCTGAACCACCCAGAGCAGTTGTCACTTCTGTGGTCCTGTGTTCTGTATGTTCACAGTTTGAACCTCCCAGCGATACACAGGATATGTGCAGGATTCCCTTTAGAAGTAAACAACTTCGAACTTCATGTTGTATTAAAGTAGTAAGTACCTCTTTAAGACAAAATGCTATTTTAAAATCCATATCACTCTTATTAATGACATGATAACAGCAGCTTCCGCGTATGTTTCCTTCTTCTCTCTTGAGAACTCGCTGTTATTCCTGTACGTTGGCACAATGTTCAGACTTGAGGAGGAAAGATCGATGCCGAAACAGAAGACAACCACTTAACGTGGCAAAGAACAAAAAAGTGCAAAAGATTGATCACTTGCACGCTGATCCATTTGCTAAATTCTCTGATGCTCCATAAATTCTGGGATTCCTTGGCGTTCCTCCCAGAAAACGTTCTAAAAACTCTCCTAACGATATCCAAGATTTTTCAGTTTAGTAGAGGTTGTTTTGACAAGGAAGGATTTCGGATTGTTTTAAACACGGTTGGTTTAAGAACTGGACGCGACCCAACGTGAGACAGGACAGTTTATTACAATGTTGTGGCTTTTTCACTGATTGTGTTTATCATTACAGGATTACACACAAAACTTACCCTTGTGTTTGGGTCAAAGGACGGAACACGAGAACTCATTGAATTTTGGATCAAGGGGTAGAACCAGGAATTTCCGCTGATTTTCCAGGGAATAATTCAAGGATCTTTAAATAAAACAAACATATTCACTGAAAGATATTTATGTGTGTGTGAAATCTAACCGTTGAGCCTTGGTGGAGGTATGCGTTCTATATAACCCACCATTTTGCCGATGGGAGGGGTTGGGACGTAACAGTGTTTGTTTTTCAGCCGGATTTCACAAACACTACGGAGCATATCTCCAAAAAATTGGTGGAAGAATCGGACGTGAGCCAAGAAATAACTCATTGAATTCAGCGACAGATCCAGACAACTTTTCCCACTTTGCTTGCTTCAACAGTTATTTCACCAGTTTCCCAGGAGAATAATTCATGGATCTGGATGAAAACGATTTGGTGCAGATCCACACAAAAAAGACCCTGATGTAAACAAAAGTTTATTTTGTGCAGACGAGTCGTTCTTTTCGAACTCTTTTGCTTTCATTATCTTAATTGTGCATTTTTTCGAAAACTCCTCTGCAACAACAACAGTGTGAACTCAGCTTCACATCATGTCGGCAGCGAGACACAGTTTCAGTCTTGAGTTGTTGCTGTGAGTCTGTTGATTGGTCTCGAGTCCCGACCCCCCCCAACTCAGCTCTGCCTTTGCCTTGATTATATTCAACATGACAACACACTAATTAGATCTTCTTGTGGCTGCAGTTATTGCTGCGAACTAATAGAATCAGGGAATTTGTCATTTGGATGTTAGTCGCTTCTCGTGCTGCTGATTATTACATCCCTGCTGTTAAGATTATCTTTGACCATTTAGATGGTTAAGAAATACCTTACATACAAATTGAATTAAAATATTTTAAATTAATTACACTCTGAAGTCCTGAAATTGTTTCTCGCTACAACTGTGTTCACTCAGAGCGGCTCTCGAGAACATCCAGTGTTATCGTCTCTTGAAATATTCACTCGCTCTCATAGAGGAACGAGGCGATCGGAAAAAAAGTGAGCAACACCTCAAAGCTGGATCGGGGGTGCACTTTTAATGATAACCCCCCCCTTTTTAATCTGTGGATGTCAGTGGCATACAGAGATAAGAGTGGCACGGTTCGCCTGATTGACATCACAGCTGAGGGCACTGAGTAGAGCGACTGAATGACGGCAGAAAGGAGCGATTTTAATGATATCTTCCAGATTCACATGAACTGACGCCAAGACTCCAGAATGTGTTTTTTGTTTGTCTGTATCTGTCTCTCTCTTTTTTATCAAGCTCAACGATGCTTGAAGATGAATGCATGGATGCACACACACACACACACACACACACACACACACACACACACACACACACACACACACACACACACACACACACACACACACACACACACACACACAGACATTCACAGAGGTGTAAAGATACACACAGGCTGACAAACACACACAGAAACACCACAACCTCATCTTTACACTGCGCACTTCTCACACCCACACTCAGATTAACTGACGCACCCAAATCTGTGACTCACACTCGGAGACTAAAAAACATGTTTATATGTGCACAACGACTGATGTATTTATTTGAACGTCTCCCGCGTTCTATTTCACAGCAATTTCACAACGAGTTTCCGAGCTCGGATTCTTTTTCTTGAAGTATTTTGGATCTAAGATCGACTCTTCACGACGAGGAGACAAATGATTCTGACATGAATGAGCCGGGGAAAAAGGAGCCTGCTCACGTGAAATCCAGAAGGGGCGGGGGGGTGGGGGGGGGGAGGCTCTCATGTGCAGAAACAAAATCTTTCAATTCGCATGAATATTTAACAAAACAGAAATATATTCTTGCATCTGCAGCGTTGTTGTTTTTTATGTGTATTTATTTTTGTATTTAACTTTCCACTGCTGTGAGCACCACAATCAAAAATCCATTTTCCCCCGTGGTATTGGAGTAAATGGATTCCGCATGGATGGACATTTCTAGATGTATGTATTTTTTCCCCTATTGGACGGCTGTGGCCCAGGAGGCAGAGCGGGTTGTCCACTAACTGAAAGGTCAGCAGTCGGTTCCTGTGCTGCCAATAGAGGCACCGGATGAATGTGTGAATGGAAAAACTGTTCCAAGACAAGAGAAGTGCTCTTTTGTGTTGTACAAGTAAAACTCCACAGAAAACACTGAAGCTCCTGAAACAGCTCGTCACTAGTTCGAGCTCCTAACTTCAGGGAATTGTGATGTCGTGCTACAATCATAAAGCCCAAGATTCGCTAGCGGCTAGTCTGCCACGCCCACTAAGGAATGACGGAATAGGACACTTCCTACACGCGCTGGAAGTGGTTGACCAATCACAACAGAGAGGACCAGCTGTCCAATCAAACCGGCTTGATCAGGAGGAGGAGCCTTAAAGAGACAGGAGCCAAAACCAAGTGTTTCAGACAGAGGCTGAAAAGAGGAGCTGCAGCAATGGACAGTCTGAGGAAAGTGATGTTTTCTGAACATTAAACCTTCTAAAGTAATAACACAAATTAAAGCAATGAATCTAAATACATGATAATATGTCTCAAACACACACAGACACACTCACCATGACTGTTGCAGCGCAGGGTCTCCACCAGCCTGTTGTCCTGGTCGTAGCACACCATGGCCTGGTAGCGGTAGCCCTGTCCACACTCCTTGATGTCTCCCTGGACCTTCATTCCCAGGACGCTCTCCACTCTGCCCCCCTCGGGCAGGATGCAGTCTGACCAGTTCCCCACCGGCTGGGCGTTGTACTTGTCGCAGGGACAGTACTGGGTCTCGCTCAACGGATACATCTGCGTGTTCTTGCACTTGTCTTTCTTCTTGCTCCTCCCTGAGGGAGTGGAGAGGAACAGAGATGAGCCCGGACTGCCGGAGGAGAGGTGACTCCGCGTGTGAGCTGGTGTCGGTGGATTTCTGTCTCTGTGGGTCTCACACTGAGACAGAAAGTAGTGTACTCACTGACAGCCACGGCAAACTCAGAGGATAGATTACGCTGGATAAATGGCTCCAAGCGCAGCGATCTTTCACTGAAGCATCTCAACATTTTTTATCCTGAGACATGTCAACCATCATTGATTGATGCAAAGAAACATTTCACTTCTGGCACTTTGTCATTAGAGGATGTTTCCCATACAAATAAGAACATGTGGCATCTTTGAGTTCCAGCGTCTTCATCGAGCTGGTTTCACTGCCTTGTTATTTTCCACATATTTATCTTAAAACAAAACCCATGCCTCTAAGCTCTATACTGCTGTGGAGCAATATAGTGTATGTGGCTATAATTTCTCTGCAAAGGTCACATCGATCAACAGGCGGCAGCAGAATATGTTATATGCTCCACTTTTACGATCCTTTTTGAGGAAACTGAATTTGTGCCACTTGTTTTTTTTTATATTGTTATTGAGCTGAGAACAGTGACCTTAATAAGAGGAAACAGACTTATTTTATCCAACAATAAAAGGATCTGAGAAGGACAAGCTGACATCTCATATATTCCCCAAATACAACTGGAATTGAGGATAAATCTATAAAACCCACGACCTCATCTCCCAAAAACGGTGTCAGTCTGCTCTTTAGCCCCAAGGTGAAAGGGTCAAAGGAAACTCCACTTTCACATTCGGGGAAAATAAAAGCTTTTCAAATTCCACTTCCTCCCAGTTTAAAGTTGACTTTTCCGCGCCCTCAGGAACACCTTGTGGAGGTGCATTAATGCATTGCACCACTTTCATCATTTGCTTTTTATGGCTGTGATGCACGAGGCAACTCTCCGAGGACAATCTGATGGATAACAAAGGCTGTGGAGTTATTTCAGATTTGTTGCTTTAATCCCACCGGAGCATTTAGCTGGCAAGAACCATCTGAACAGATTTATGCCGTCGTGTTTCACTTTACTGCGAGTCTCTTGGAGGGTTGCCCGCCAACGTTATGCCCGCTTCGTACCTCATCAACACAAACTGCAGCGCAAATAAGCTCGTCTGAACAAGGAGATCACGGGCGACAGCGTCCGTGCTGCGGTGCTTTCTGCTCTCACCTATCAACGCCCTCTTCCTGGTGCGGACGCCGACGCAGTCAGCCGTGCAGGAGGAGAACTTGGACCAGTTGGTCAGCTGGCAGTCATCCTGGCAGGGGAGCTGACAGTGCTGAGTGATGACTGGCATGGCCTTGGCGTACTTCAGACACTCGCCGATGTCAGCCTGCGTTCCGTCCAGCTGGCGACAGGACACAGCTGGGACAAGTCGAGGAAGTTGTAAAAGAAAACACAAACAAAGAAAGGCTCCATTAGAATGTGTACAGGCCATTACATCATCTAATGTGTGTTTGTTTCAGCAGACTGATTGATACACAGCGGGAAGTGAGCAGAGCAGAATGTATGGTAATAAAGCAAGAAATGAAAACGTCAGAGGACTTAAACTGTAAATACATCTTTGAAGTACTTATATTCAACTTCCATCCATTTATATGTATACTTATTTTACACTTCTTCACCCCGAAGAAGGAAGATATCAAACGGTTTACTCCACTACAACTGGCAGCTTTATTGTTTTGTCCTTGAGATAAATCATCTGGCTTTGGAGGGGAATCCCAAACACGTACAAATGGGAGACAGAGCAGTACAAGGGACAATAACACGGGACACAACCGTTACAACACAAAAAACAAAGTAGGGACAAGAAAGACCAAAATCCTACACTACACACAATCACACACACTAACGTGAAAAATTAAGGATAAAGAAATAAATAAGGATTTAAAGATCTTTATATATAGCATCATATATACATACATACTTCTTCGTTTGACATCTCAGTATCATGAGCTGTTAAAAATACTTTGACACTTAGAGAAATGTGCTTTTAAAAACAGAGTCAGTTGATTCGATCACCATTCTCATCCCTATCAGGTAAGAAGCCACAGCAGCAGCAGCCGGTGATCTAAGGTTAAAGGGTCTGAAGCTGCCCAATTTAATAGTGCAGCACATTCCGCCTCATTAAAGCACAAATTGCAGGATATAGTAGATCACGTTAATTGGTTTAAAGTGCCGCTGGTAGGTGTAATTTGACACCTTAGCACCTTCAGACAGCCGTGCTAGCTGTGTCTCCACGCTCCTAATCTTTATATGAGTAAATATAATCGTCCATTGGCTGTATCTTAATTTTAATCGACAGATATGAGAGTGGACTCGGTAAGAAAGCAAATAGTAAGTGATGGTTGAGCTACATCACGTTTAGCTTTAGAGGGAAACTAAGTCATTGAAAAAGGCTGAAATCCGAACCCATGGTCTTCAGATCAAATCTCACAAGGGGCTAAATAACAAATATGAGCGTATAACAGACACAAATGCACTTTGGTTTGAGGCCCACGAGTCGGTTTGTCTCTGCTTTCATCATCCCATTCTTTGTTCTTTCAATAAAGGGTATTACTGGTGTTGCTGCGATATTTCATTTTCCCTGTGATGCGGACGTTCTGGAGGTACCTTCATAGAAAAATCAATCTCTAAGCACATTTTTTTGCTGAACCCCCGTGGGCACTGCTATTGGTTTAGAAAGCCTCTGTGTGATGGTGTGTGAGGTCAGGTCTCACCTTGCACGAGTGAGTGTGAGTGTGTGTGTGAAAGAGAGAGAGAGAGAATTGTACATGTAGCCAGTTGTTTTTAATTTAAGTGCCACTGAAGTGTTTCTTTTTCTATTAGGAAAGTTTCTGTCCAGATAAGCAACACGACACATTTTTCAGAAAACACACAAAGCAGAGAAGACGGAGAGTCTCGTTTGTTTTAAGTCAGCGACAAAGAAAAAAGTCATTTAAAAGTGTCAGAGGTGTGAGAACACGAGCAGGAGACATCAAGCGTCTCAGGGAATCATATCAGTGAGAAGCTGCACAGGATCTGCGACTGTGAGTGGGGTTAAAATGGACCTGGGAGCCTTTTTCATAAATGGACTCGCTCTTCCATCCATTAATGTAAGTTAGTCGAAGAAGACACAGAAATATAAGCACTAATAATGGCCTTCTATAGGAGCTGGAGCATAATGAAATTGATCATTCTGCGTGACTCGCTGAAATTGGATTTTTCTGAAAGCCTCCCAGGACTACATGAAACATCCATCCTCCTTTAAAAGGCGAGAGGAAATACACTTTTTGGTGTTTTTTATAAGAGGGACAACCGCAGCTTCTTTAAAGCACTTGTCACGTATGCATGTGCCCATATCAACAGGAAGTCGTGCTACAGCAGCATCTTCTCGCAAATTTCAACAAGAGACATTCCATTAAAATTTCATGACAAGAGCCTGAGGTGTAAAAAAAAAAAAAACTGTCAAACAAGTCTCCAGAGATGCGCTGATGCGACGTGAACACATTTCCTTCCCGGACTTCGGAGGATTACTTAAAATAAAAAATAAGCAAAAGAAGGAAAATAAGTCTCTTGTTGATGTTTTTAAACTTGTTTATATTTTGAACGGAGGTTTCAGCCCCAGTTTGTGTTGCTTGGTGTAAGTGGGAGGACTTGATGTGTGACTGAGTAAATTGGCCCTTTCTCTAAACCTTGGCACGTCCGTCTGCTGCCTGGTGGCTGCGCTCCAGATGCAGCGCAATGAGCAATGATTTAATTTACGCTGATGAGGGACGGTTCAGAGACGGAGAGATTGGATTGTGTACCTCTCGTTTGAAGTCCGGGTCCACAGGTCTCCTGCGCTGTTGGACTCTCCTGTCGGAGGAACCACGGCACCAGCTGGCACTTCCTCCATTTATGGGTTTTCCACCTAGGTACAAATCAGGACAGTTCGTTCATATCAATGCTGCGTTCGCTTTGACTCTGCAGCATAAAGGCCCTATTGGAGTAACATACTTCACTGAGACTTTCAGACAATATTAACAATATTTTTAATTACATGTCTGCGTTTAAAGTTTGTATATCAGAAATGGAGGGCAACATTATTACGTGTTTAAATGTGTGCTTGTATTTCGAGGACGGAGAGAAAGACTCACGTCACTCGCATGATAATCATTATAGTCAGAATCACGAATCGGGGTCTTCACCTGAAACCTGGACAGACTTTGGGGACCTCACAGTCCTTCTCCTCCTCCAGCAGCTCCGGACACTCCTGTCCTCCGTTGGACGGCAGCTGGATGACGAGACGCTTCCTCGACTGCTTGCTCTTCACAGGGTTACCAGCTGTACAGACACACAGACAATTACCGGATTAAAATAAGAAATATCTGCATGGACAAGGGAAGAGACACATGTCAGAGTGATGAGCGAGGAAACACTTCTAATGGACTCTGAGTCTAACATGACAAATCCAATTGACAGCTATCACACACAACACGCACGTCTGATTACTCGTGATATCAAGCCAGCAGCGATGATGATGGAGAAAAATCCTATTAGAGTTCTGAATTGACTTCGATTAAATTGATGGTATTTACATGTGTGGAGATGCCCTCGAGTCGTTCATTAAGATGAAACGAGCCTCTGGATGGTCCCGAATTCGGCTCTAAAGCTTTTGCATGTGGGCGGGCGTGCAATCCTCTGCACAAGGTGAAGGTATCAACAGCATCACATTAAAATGCACGGCCAGCGGCCCAGCATGCTCAGACTGTAGAGATTTATGCCCGGGTGTCAAATGAAGAGGTCATCAAAATATGGACGATAATGATTTTCGGTCGTAAATCGATGTAATGCGTTCGCCCGGCGTCTGAACGCGCCCGCCACTGGCTGCCTGACAAAGGTGACCTCATTTTTTTCACAGTGTGAAAACAACAACGGCCACGCAGTCGCCGACACTTGTAGCCGCGGGCGAGTCAGTTTGCCAGGTGTAATGAAAGAGGTGGTCGTGCGTGTCAATCTGTCAAACTAATCATGTGTAACAAGATGTGAGTGCATGTGTTTGTGTGGTGGTTAATGTGCTTGTCTCTGTGCAGAGGGTCACGCCTCCGTAGTCTCGCCACACAACTGCTTCTGTGTAAAACTCCAGAATAAAGTCATGACCATAAACTATTGTGACCTGTAATATGAAAGTTATCTCTGTAAGAATAAGAAACTCTTGTCAAACACTATCTTCTAAATCAAGTAAAGTAAAAATCTACTAAAGCCAAATGAATCAAGAACCTGGGAAGTTTCCCTTTCCCCCTGATCTGCGAGGAAGTAAAACTCCACCTCAGCTGGGTCATCCCCTCCCTGCTGGTGATTCAAATGTATTCCCCAGTACCTTCGTCGCAGGTGACCGGACACGGCGTCCAGTCGCTGAACGGGGTCACGATGCAATCCTTCTTGCAGGGCAGCTGACACGGCCGCACTGTGCTGGGGCGAGGGCCGTCTGGACACCTGAAGAAACACACACACACACTCAGCAGGGCTGCACAGTGACGCTGCTGGGGACTTGTGATGAGCTACATATTCACCAGAAACAGCAGTAAGAGGTCCGAAGCCAAAACACTGGATGATTTTTCAGTAAACACTATTATTACCACTGAATATAACCGATGGTAAAAACAACCCTGGACAGAAATCACTGGTTTCTGACGGAGAAGGACGCTCTCTGGCCTCAGAACCTTAAAGATACTGAGTTTTAAGCTTGTTTTAAAACTGGGGTAGGAATAATTAGGCGCAGAGACCCTGTGAAAATCTTGTCTTATACACAAATGAAATCCCAAGTGTTTCATATGCATATATTTTTATTCATCACTCACAGGAAGCAACAATTTAACGAGGGGGGGGGAGGGGGGGAGGGGGGGGAGGCTTTGAACACGACTGCCAGATGAACCGAACTCATAAAAAAACTCAGAAAAATAAACCATAAGTGTTTCTGTAACACTATTCTGTGAATATACAACATTATAAAGTCAAGGAACTTCTTGATTTGCCTTTTGACTATGATTAAAAATATCATTGAACATTATCAAAACTGCAAAGACGTGTGGTTAATAATAAATAATAATATTTATAATTTAACTTATGGAAGTCTCTTCTACTCCAGAGTAATTAAACTCTCTGTTCGGGTAAATCTGGATATAAAGTACATTATTGAACTTTAGTCCCTTATATGTGTTTTTCTTTTGTTGGTACGACAATTAATAGGTTAATAAACATGTGTGTAATATGTGCTTTTAACAATTGGGAAACACAAATCAACATTACAGCACAGAAAAACGACAAATAGGAAAACACAACAGCAAATCACAAGAATCGCCAGGAGCTACCGCCCGGTTCTGTCTGGAGTTAATGTCGTTGTGTTCTGTGATTTGCGATTATATTACATTTTATCTGCTGTTGTGTTTTATTTCCCACTGTGTTATTTGATTTGTTGGTGTGTGTTTTTTCTTTTTGTTGCTGTAGTGTTACTTGTTCTCCGTTCCTCCTTGTCATGTGCACTTCAGGGCCTCCATAGCCGTGCTTACTGTCAACAGACTTTCTTAAACCTTATTTTGATGGAATTCTTTACGCAAACTTAACCCCCCCCCAGTAATTTTCACATAGCAAAGACATTTAAAATGGTGACTACCAGTAATATACACCGTTTATTTCCGCTAGAATAAATATGACTGCACACTGTCCATCTCTGTATTGCTTGAATACGGAATGTAATTATTCCAGACACAATCTACGGCAATAACAAGCGATGAAAACCTCTGTAATCACATCCAGTTGATGACTGATGTCTGCCATCTGGCTGACAGCACTTGAAATATATAAAGAAGAGATGGTCACCTCCCCCAGCAGAGCTCTGTTAAACCTCCAGGAAATGTCCAGCAGCTCTGTGTGAGGATGATTTCATTAATTTCTCTCTGCTGAGGAAACTGTAATACGCAGAGCTCCTTAAGGATAAAGCCGCAGATCACCCTCAGGATAGACACTCCATTGTTCTAGCTGGATTCTGGTATCAGTAAATGATAATCCTCCTGATAGAACAGGATACAGGGTCAGGTCGAGGTTTGTTGAACAAGGGTTACGTCTAATCTCCAGTCATTTAAGCACCAAAGGTCCCCGCATATACAACTGGACCAAGATAAATAGGTCGAGAGAGACCTGCTGGAAGACATCTTGTAATCTGATCTCCGCGATGCTGCACCGCTGGTTCTCGCAGCCAGATGTTGCCGCTCTGTTTCCTCATGTCTGGCTGACACTACGATCATCAGGTCAGATTTAATGTTGCTAAGAATGAGCCTTCTCCTCTGGGCGTCCCATGCTCGTTAGCATGGCGTTATCAGGGAAGCGATAGGGAGCCTCACAGGCAAAATGTAATAATGTAACAGTGACACAAGGAGAGATTTATTTTTAATACCAATAGACGGAGCTAAATCCCTCCGGAGTGGAACAAATCCTCCGGTGTCTTCATACAAGTGAATGGTCCCCAGGAAAAAAGAAACAGCTGCCGATTGCAGCAGAGGGAGAGGACGCGTTTTACGTTTTGTGTTTCAGCTGATGCTCACGTCTGCAGAGAAGCGAGTGAACAGGTGTCTCGCTCGAGGACACTTCAACAGGACGTAAAGCTGTTGAAATCCAACCTGTGAACTGACACTGGAGAACTGTTTCTACACTTGAACCCGGCGCTAACCACGGTGTATAAAGCTTTTTTTAGCTCCAGTGTCTGTTGAGATCAAGGATCTTCTTATCGAGGCGAAGCTGGCAGAGAATATGGAGACAAAAACAAACAGCGCAAAGAAAAATACAAGATCTAAACACATCAAAGTGTTAACGGAAAAGAGAGAAAGGCTATTTACTAGATGAGCAGTCCGATAAGCAGGAAAATGATTAAATAGTTCATATTTATATTCTTTGTTTTATGTCCCTGTGCTGCTCAGAAGTGGTTTATGTCTGAGGATGAGCTTCGTGAACAGACGTGCGCATTAAAGTAATATTTTCATTCACGTAAAAAAACACAGAAGTTTAAAAATACAGCTCGACTTTTGCTCAACATGCTCTGAATATCAAACAACATCTTCACACTGCCGGAGTTTTAATTTCAGCTTCTCTGCTTTCCTTCCCCCCCCTGTGTTTGTGTGTCTGTGCAAATCACACAAACACATGCAAATGTTTGGCGGGACTGTCCTCGCTGGGAAAACAACAGCATTGATTGTTGGTTCAAATTCCTCACACACCTGGTGCAGGGGGAGAGAATGTAAAGTGTGTGAGACCTCTGGTGTTGTCCGTGTCTCTTCTTGTGTGTGTGAACTCAAATTAATGTTTAGACAACGTGAGCTGGAGAATCTAAATCTTCCAGAGGTGTTGATCGTTTGGTTTTGGACTAATGAGACTATTTGAGTTCTTCTTTCCTCTAGAGTGTTACAGAATGTTTTTTGTGAATGTAAAAGTTTTGCACAGTTAAAAAGCCCCAAAGTCTGTGGTAAAGACTTTCATTCTTAATTTAGTTTTTCTATAATCGCCTTTGTAACCAATCTGTGTTTTACAAGTTTTACATATAGGGCAGTGAGTGAAAGCGGGTTGGAGAGCTTCCACTTCCACAATCCCATCCTGAGTACTTACAGCACAACGCTTGGCTGAAGCCCGTCCATGGGGGTGTGGAAGCTAGTTGTAATACTGTGTTGTCGTTTATGCATTTTCTATTACGTATAAATTTGTTGTTCCACTGCGTCTCCTCCTTTATTTCTCCTGTTGTCATTTCTGTCTGTGACATTAAATTCTTTTATCTTTGCTTGTCACAATGGTTTTATTGTTCGTTCGAAGGGAAAACAAAGTTTATTTACAAGGCGCTTTGGGTATTTTAGCTCAAATGCACAATTTCATGTGACACAGTCTCCTTCTTGTGTTTCCCACCAGTTCAACTGTGTGTGTGTGTGTGTGTCACTGTGGAAACGCACTCCAGTGAAATGAATGACGTCGTTCACTAATGGCATCTGTTTTTAACCGACTGGCTGCTTCCAGTCAGTGTCACAATCTCCTAATGATCTTTAAATGTCATGATTTGTTCGAAGTCAAAGACGCACGCAACATGGCGCCGGGAGCGTGTCCCAAAGCACAACATTAAGACAGGCAGCTCGACTGATGCCTGTGTTCTCTGTGCTGCTATTAGCACCAGTGAGCAGCACCAGTGAGCAGCAGTTTTCTAAGAATGAGCAGATGGTTGAGCAGGATGACGACTGGAAAGTCAAAGCAAAGGACTGTCTGTAGTTTTTAAGAGAGTGCACAGACGCACAGAAAACAAGGTCTGCTGGGAAAAGATAAGACCCGATTAATTTAATAATCAAAATTACAGACTACACAACAGGAACGTCATTTGTTTAATTTAGCATAAAGCTGTTGCAGCTCTTCAAGGACCCTTCAGAGGCGTCTTTGGCCTCGAGGCCCTTCAGAGATCTATCCGCGTCAAAAAACAGTCTCCATTAAGAAATCACGGCGGGGAGATGATTGACTGGGTTTAACGCAGCTCCTGTCGAACATCATAACCGCCGAATCATTTCTTTTTACACAAATTCCACAGCATCAATGTGATTATACGAACACACATTCAGCACACAGACTGTCAGAATCAATAAGCAGACACTGTTGGGTTTTTTTCCCCTCACACCACAACAGCTTTCTCGATAGGATGATCGCAGCCCGAGCCTGAGGCACTGACATATTTGTCTCTGTTGTGTCTCTGGTTTCTATTGGGCTCTGACAGTCAGTGTTTATGTGTGTGTGTGTGTGTGTGTGTGTGTGTGTGTGACATGCACTCTGTGAGGTTCACTGCCTGAGGCTGTGGGAGGAAGACAGCTCAGATCCATCTGTGAACGAGACGGGGCACATCTGCATAAGCAGGGTGCACACGGCCACGTCTGTTAGTTCTGCCGGGATCCCATGGGTGCACTGATCAAGAATACCTGCCAGTCGGATGGAGCCAGATGAAGATATGAAAAAAAGAAAATAAACAATAACCATATCAAGTCACTCCCGAGTGCAGGCGAGGAAATGATGCCCCGGGGCAACAGATGGTCCAGGAGACCAGAGCTGCTGCTTCTTTATACGTTTGCTTTGGTAGAAAAATGTACAAACTCAGTCGTTGTTTAATGTTGACACGTTCCATTAAGGTTCGTGAAATCTACTGGGGAGATACAAGGCGTTAGAAGCTGCCACGACAGAAGGGCCATAACCTTTTACACAACGACAGGCAGGTGTCAGATTAAAAGAAGCGGAATAAATGAGAGGAGCGGCGTAATGAAGCCAGGTGCTTTAACACAGGGGATCACAGACTGGTGTCACGAGTATGAAAATGATAGTGGTTCTTCAGCTCAACACCTACGGGGGAAGCTTATAATACACGGTGAACTCCACTGCTGTTTTTTCCTGACAAAGCCGTGTGAGGTGTACACAGAAAGAAGCATTAGTGTCATTAGGGAATTGAGCGTAATGTCGGTTCAGGCGGGTCAAGTGCAGCCACACTCCAGTTCGTCAGCGGAGAGCAGCAGATCTATATTCCAGCCCACATCGGTTATAGCTCAGCTGATCCTCTTCTATTTATTCATTTATTTCAAGCCGCTTTAGATGCCCACTCTTTTTATGTTGAATGCTGAGCCTTGGTGGAGGTTTGCACTCTACTACAGTAGTCTGTTTTTCTTTTCACTTCCAACGCTCACGTATGTTGAATGCAGATAATTTCACCTCCTCCAGCTCCGTTAAAAAGTCTCATGTTGCTCTTTGATAGCTGAAAAACAGCTAAATGTCAATCAACCTAATAAGACCCATTTGTGTGTGTGTGTGTGTGTGTGTGTGTGTGTGTGTGTGTGTGTGTGTGTGTGTGTGTGTGTGTGTGTGTGTGTGTTCACAGCTCCAACAAAAGTGAAATGTTCTACACCCAGCTAGCTTCTGTCTGTTGTGGTACAATGAAAGTCTCCATGCTGGCTTCCATCCTGTTACTGGACCCCTGCTGGTAACAGTGGTCTGACGAAAATCCACCTCAACACTTTGACCAGAAACATCTTTGAAGGGTTCCAACAACAGTCAGAGCTGCACAACAAATGATGTACTGTAAAAGAAAAACAGAGTCTGAGCTTCTTCAGCACCACGGACAGCACCACCGCTCCACGAATAAGCCTCGGTCTGTGGAGAGACTCTCGTTTGACGACTCTCACAAGATGTGACATCATTCTTTTCCCTCCAGACGCCATGAAACTGAGGCTCTGATGACATATATACTTTATTTCCTGTGGCCCCCGAATCACAGTGAGTCATTTGACTTTGTTGTGGTCTGTCTATTAAGCTCACAGAGAACCGCCTGGCAGCCAGGAAACTTTCATCAGGAGCTTGAGATTGTCCCAGTGTTACAGGTGAAAAGTAAATGTTCTTCTATATCTCTGTGAATGGATTGAAACTAGTGATGTTAAGAGGATATTCGAAAAGACAGTTGATCGATTTTAAAATGTGAGAATCATCAGAGTGCAATTATTACAACGACAAAACAACAATAACACTTTCCCATTCAAGTGGATGAGAAAGTTTTGGACCCCATCTTAGTTATTGAGCAGCTAAATTAAAAGATAATGGCGGCAAATGGACTGAAACCCTTTTGCCGCTCGGAGCCGTTACACTTGACACCTACAAGACCGCGACTCTGCAATCTGCTGAACTCGTGTTTGTCTCTTTGCTCCAGCTTGTCGTTTAAAAAAAAGTAAAATACAAGACATCCCGGACTCCGACCTTTCTGCTGCGGCCTGATAAGTGCAAATGATGCGTCTGGGTCATTTGCTGAACCAGCCGCCGCTGAACTGGACATTAATCTTCATTTTATCTTGTGTTCTCTGTGAATCACATTTCCCGTGTACACACACCGCACCCCGAGCCTTTAAATAATTTATGATTCCATCCACTCCTGCTAACTACGCTTGGGAGGTAGAATACAGGAGGATTTGCTGTGATTATAGAAACTCGTTCAGCGGGAGGGAGGGAACCTCTGGTTTGTTCTCAACCTTTACAAGCAGATCTCCTCCTTCATCCTGTCTTGTGGAGAGACTCCATCAAACATCATTAACATGACAGAGCTGAACCTTGTCAGTGTATTGGAACCCACCTCGTGCAGGGTAGTCCTCAGCATTAACCACAAACCTCTTGTCTCTCATCTGCCTTATGATTAAATTGCCTTAAAGTATCAATCCCACTTAATTACTGTCATTATCATCAATGAGAAATTACCAGCGCCCAAAATGGGGGGGTTAATTAGGCTTTAAGGGACAGAAAGATTATTTATTTATCCGTGGTTGCCTGCGAGGGGAAGATATGAATTGGGAGTTAACTTCACGTAAAGTCTGCTCATCTTTCTCAACCAGCTCCGGCAGCGTCTCCTTGTTCTCTGACTCGCTTTTACTCTCCTGCTCTCGCTTTACTTCTAACCTCCGCCGCTTCTCTCATCTGTCTCTCACTCCTCGACTCCTCTTTAGATTTGTAATCTCCACTTGCTCACAATCAGTACATTTACATGTAAACTCATACTAGTCTATACTGAATATAGCGATATTTAACATTTCGATATGGGTCAAGTAAATATAAAAGTCTACTTAGATATTCCAAATTTATTCTGAATTTGGCATCGGTTGGATTTATTCAGGTTTTATGAATATTCTGCGCTTTTCAACCGTGCACAGTTTACTACTGAGGTTCTTTTCAAATAGAACCTGTGTTTATAGCTTGAAACACTCACTCATCCAAACAGATGCTCACAGTTTGACATCACTACGTAAGAAAGGCTTGAAGAATGTCTTACACGTTGATCAGTGTTGAAGTTAGAGGTTCTTAAATTAATTATTTCACACATCAAGAGGCGACCGAAGCTTTTCTCTGCTTCCATTCGTGGAGTCACACCTTCTAGGTTTCACAGATTTGTTTCTTCCATTTTCAATAAAAGTGTCAGAATCTGTAAAATCTGCTGTAGTAGAGATTTGTTTGAAATGAAAACGTGCCTGCGCTCACACCTCGATGACACATCGTCGAGAGCCGCTGCTCACAGCAAATAGATTTTACCTCCGAGAAGTGCGCGGTTTCCACTCTGACAGTATCCCAGGAGCTTATTTCACACTTATATACACCTACAAATCAGACAGGCTAGAAATAACCACTAATTCCAAACAAGACGGCTGCAGGGAAAAAACTATCTCCACACGTATTTAAGGCGAAGGCTCAGACACGGCCGGTTGAAACCAAGCGTAAACAAGCGTAAGAAAGAGAAATCAGATGAAATAACAGAGGGGAAAAGCAGCTTACTTCTTAGGAGGCACCTGTCCCACATTGACCCGCACACACATGACCTTGCGAGTCTGCATTCCCGTGGAGCAGGGACCCTGCGTGTTGCCGGCAGCGCGGCCAGCTCGCGGACGTGTTGAGGGACGAGGACGAGGGGTCGTCAGAACAAAGTCCCCACGGTCCCGTCGACCAGTGGTAAACCGTGCAGGCGTGTTCGTTACAGTTACGCACCTCCTGCAGGGCGCTGCTGTTGGGACACAGGGCACCGCCTGGAAAGAACACAGTAGAGTTAATGCTAAAATCAGGCACATTGATAATCACAAGTGAGATTTATCATTACTAAAGACCAGATTCATGATGTGTCTAAACTTATCTGCAGCTGAGACTCCAGGCACATTTTCTCCATGTGATGCACGCTCCAGTAAAGAGCTCGATAAATTATTTTCAACCTATTTTTCTCCCTGAAACTGCAGGATGTGTGAAACCTATTGAATATAACAGTCTCACACATAAAAGTGAGGGTGTCCTGGAGTTCCATTATTTAAGAAATGCCTTCACCAGCCTCCCGACCTTATATGTAACTTGACAGTAGAGAACAAAATGATAAAAGCTGCGTTTGCAGAAACTCACCAGGATTTTATTTACCTCCGTTGGAAACGAGCCAAATATTGTTCCCGCCCTGAGTACTTACATTCAGTGGCAGTTAAAGAGAAGAATGTCGCCAGATTTTAATGCTCTGCCAAAAATGCATTAGGAGTTTAAGTGAGGAAACTAATATTCTTATGCACAATGAGATGGAAATTGTTGATAAACAACTTTGAAAAGAAACGGAATGAGACAGTTTTTAAGTTTCCAGAGTTTCTTTCCCCGAGGCTGCACAGCGAGGCTCAGGTTGATTGATTTGAATACGGCTGCTACATCTCGTGTGCTTAAGTGTGATAAAGGCTCAGGTGCTCTCACTGCACACTTCTGTTTTGCTCCATCGTTGTCATTATAAGTGTGTATTTTGCATTTGCGTTTTCCTCTCACAGCATCATCGGTCCTTTGAGATTACAGGCTCGTCCTTGTGTTGAAGGGCGTATCAGAAAATATGATTCCCAGAAACCGCAAACTCAAGATAATCCCGGACATTTTGGAGTGTGTGAGCTGGACATGTGGGATTTCAATATCTTCCAAGGTGCTGACCTGAAACTATAAATATGCATACTTCATTTGTTGTACGCCTGACGTTGCTGTTTTTGAATTGAGTGCTGTCAGTGTGTGTGTGTGTGTGTGTGTGTGTGTGTGTGTGTGTGTGTCCGGTGCCTTTAAATACATCCTGTCAATCAACTGTTTCTTCATTATCATTTAAAGGTGAAATGTTTGCATTAACAATTACTTATGGCACTAATCCTGTTTGATAGGCCAGTTCGACACAGTTTATTTAAGACAGAGACTGAAAAGAGGAACTGCAGCAACCTAATCAAGTCATGGACCAAATTAAAATCATCAACCTGAATATGGGTAGAATATGTCTACTCTATACTTATATTGATAAACTGTACAACAAAGATTCTTTTGGTTTTCTTGTGATTATTTAAGCTGTTGACATCTCTTTTTTTATTCCCATTCCCCTTTTCTCTCCCCCTGCTTGTCGCCCTCTCATTCCTCCTCTGTTCATTCCGTCCCTCACTCAGCTGTGTGGTGGTTTGACTGAGAGAGGCCCTCTCCGGTCTGGAGTAATTGCAGCCACTTTGGGATTTGAGGAAAGATTGAGAGAGAGCTGCTGTACACCTGTATTTTGCTGCTGCAGTTGACAGAGAGCCAGGTCCGTAATGAGCGGCGGTGTAGACACAGTTGGGCCTGAATCACCGACTGCCAACTCCAACAAATCTCAGCCTCGTAGTTAGTGAGGCTGACTTCCTTCCTGCTGACTGCCATCTTAGCTGAGCAACAACATGGAGATGCTCGTCCTAGCGCTAGCATGACACGATGCCTCCAATGAGCAGGAGCTGATGCCCCACACAGTGAAGTCAGACGGTAAAATGAGAAGCTGCCGTAGATACAAGGTACTTAGAAACTACACGTTTGGGGAAACAGTCTAATTTAAAAGTCCAAACTAGTTTTTAATTAAAAAAATAAAGATAAACTTTATTTAGGCTACATCTATACGACTAAGTTTTATTTTTGAATGAAAAATGGAAGAAATGTTTGAAAATGCTGCTTTGATCGATGCTAGATGCTTTGAATTGTGGTTATTACTTCCAACATCCCATCAGTGTGAGTCATTTCAATACATTCATGTTCATCAGGATTTACTGGTTCATTCACAAAGAGCCGGAGCACGTGCCTCTTAGCATGTGATATATAACGATGAGCGTCATGTAGTAAGATGTACTTCATGTGGTGTCATCATAATCACCATAACATTCAATGTGAGCAGTTTCTTAAAGAGGTCATTAATTAGGCTTATTATCAGTGTGATTACCATGAGATTCTATGCAAACATGTTGGTGGTTGCATATTAATTGTTATTGTTGTTGTTGTGTGTGTGTGTTCGTAAAAAACGTGACTGAGAAACCTGAATATAATTTGTATTTTATTAACTATTCTAAAGCTACTTCACGTACAACTACTGCTACTCAGATTTACCGAAAAGTTCTGGAAACTTCGGCACCCGTGACAGACCTTTAACAAATACAGTAAAGTGTGAGTGAGACATGCAGGGCGTGAACTAACACAACGGCAGAACAACAGAGAACAGCACAACACAATCTAAAGCTAATTTCACACATGGCCAACGAGCCCTGACTATAACAGATCTGCTCGAGTGACTTCTAAATCATTCATAACTCACCCTAAAGCTGTTATGATAATGCATAATAGTGTTTACAACGGAAAACACATGAACAATTCTCATTTTGCTACGTGTAGACACACAGCTAGAGGTTCAACACAGCTACCGGCAAAGTTTAATTACAAATGTTACCCTCCATCACCGTGATCCACGCTATGACCATCGCAGTGACTGGGAAGAGGAAAACACACCCAGATGAAATGTTTGGTGTCATGACAAAAAGAAAAAGACACACAGACGAGCACACGCACACACACACACACACACACATGCAGATTTAAAGGAGAGAGAACAAGCGTAAGCGGAGGAATGATCTTAGAAAGAGATAGAGAAGTGAGTGTCAGGCGCGGAGACAGACCGACAGAAGTAATCACCAGGGCCGATAAGCAGACTGTTTGAGATAAGGACAAATGCACATGCAGACGAGTGTGAAATCCAGACATTTGGTGAGTGACAGCAAAGGACGACTTGAAAGGCCGTGACTAAGCCAATATCCCGGCCTCATCTGCATAGATTTCCATACTCAATGGTGCGGAAGACTCGGCAGGTGGAGACTCACCTTCTCCGGCGTTGTACGCCAGGATGGAGCGGATCCTCATCTGCTTCCCCTCAATGGTCTTACTGGAGCAGGTCTGGGAGCAGGTGGACCAGGGCGTCCAGTCGCTGAGCACACAGTCCCTGGAGCAAGGCACCTCGCAGGGCACGGGCTCAGGAGCCGGGGATGACGAGCACAGGTTTCCGTCCCCCACCTCTCCTGGAGAAGGAGAACAGAAAATACAACACTGGTTGAAGTTGGGAGGTTAAACAGACAGAAGGGATTCTGGCTTAACACTGTTTTAACTTATATATATATATATATATATAGGGAAAACTAATATAGGGAAATATTAATGTTTATATCTGTCTGTCTGTCTGTTTATGGCTCACATAGAAGTGTTCATCTTATCGGGCTTCATACTTCACAAAGAAGAGCAGTGTTGAATTTAGTATAATTAGGAACGCGTCACGTTCACAATTAATAGACTTTGACTCCCGACCATCACTCTGCAGCGGCGACGGCTGAGACTCATCAACTTAAGTGACGTTGTCAATCACAACAACAGCTCATTCCCCGACGACAGCAACGAAAACTGATTCTCGAGCAGCGGTGGCTTCAGGGTTCTGGAGACTGAGTCCAGAAGCAGGTCACGTATACAGTTGATGAATCACAACATCTAATAAGCTGCTTTTGTCTCAATAAAGGATCCTTGATTATGTTTTTTTGCATCGTGGGTTTATTTCTTGCTGATTAAGTGATCAAAGTTCACTTTATTAATTTTGGACGCACTGGTAGTAACTTGAGAATACATTTAAAAAGCTTCATTGCAAGAATCAAATGATCACCTTCAAACTCCACTTCACTACAGAGGCAGCTCCAGCAGCTGCGTGTGTCTTAATTGATCGCACAATGTCAAGCACACAGCTCATTTCAAATTGCGGAGACGTGCTTGTTTTCTCAAAAAGTCCGTTGTCTGTCGTCCCCTCAGACAACTTGGGGAGGGACATTCTCCAAACTGGCAGCAGGACGAGCTTGGCAGTGTTCGCCCGCCTCGTGCCTGGTGTAGGAACGAGACGGAAATCTGCAGACGAGCAGTGAAGATTTAAAACGAACACAACGAAAGCTTCATTCACACTGTTTCATAAACAGGGTATTATGTGGAGGGGGGAAGCTGGATTTGTCCTCCCAGTGATTCATGTGTGTACTTCTCTTTGCATCTAGTACTTGACGAATGTTACTTCTTAATTTTCGTCTAACGGCCCCTCAGATTAACTTGTTTTCCAACGAAGTGTCCCTTTCCATGCATTTTGCACATTACTGTACTTTTGAACTAAGTACTCTTCAGTTATTGTATTGGTGTGTTTACATTAAGATGGCGAATGGTCTGAGTTATGAAGATCTGTGGAGATTACCGGCATCTCACTTTCTTTAACTTTGCGAGATTGAACAGGACATTTTCACTGATTTCTCGAAATGAATTCATGGATCTTGATCTTGAGAGACTGAATCAATGAATCCATTCAGCATAAGGATCTGAATTATAGTACAACCAACACACGTCTGACATTTCTGGGTTGATCCAACATTCCTGGATTTACCTAAAGCTTCACCACAGAAATAATTTAAAACATTTCACTGGTGCTTCTCAAATTGACATGACAGCTGATTATACTTTCTTTATGGATTACCTGCAGAATATTCATACAGACACATTCTTGACCCGTGGTAAAGTGGCAGTCAACATGCAAAGTGCAGATTCTCATGGGATTCCCACATTTTTGCACCATCGTTCATGTTTTATTAAAGAACCTCCCGGAATCAGCCTTAAGTGGATTATATTAACCCACATATTCCTCGGCGTTGCTTCGTGTGCTGCCGTGAACCAAGCAGAGAATATTTTCCTCCGTAAACGACGCGTGCACTCGGGAAAAATGTAAACCTCTCAATGGCTGAAATGAAATTTGCAAGCGGCGGAGAATCGTTTGAGCTTCAATAAGCAGACCGGGCCCCCGACTTTGCATTAACATGTCACTTTGACAGTTGTGCTGTGAACCAATCACGACTGAGCTGAGGCGGCATTAAAATAAGAAGTGACAAGGAGACCTTCGCAGTTTTTTAGGCTCACACAGAGAAATCATGAATGAACAGAACACCCGAGATGAGAGGAAGAGCTCAGCGTGTGGGAGGAGAAACCACTCTCCGCCTTAACGGGCAGCCAGTCAGCACGGGGAATATCAATAGCTGCTTTCAATAACATTTGTATCGACCTTGGTCCGTTGTCTGGGGCACCGGCTGTGTGGCCTTCTCTTTTTATGACCGGGACACACTCGCAGAAAATATACTGCCGACACTGCGGTGGAAAATGTCTGAGGCAAAAAAAAAAAAAAAACAGAGAATGAAAAAACCCAAGAGAACAAATCAATTTTCATCAGATGAGGGAGTGAACGTGGGGGGGGGGGGATCAATCAAGCGAAGTCAGGGGGAGAAAGACCAGTGCACGGCTTCTGTTTCTCCTGCAGCAGGAGGGGGGGGGGGGGTTGGGGGTGTTAAAGTATTCAACTCCATCTAATACCTGCAGCTGATGCACGGACTGTGATTTGTGGCAAACGTTAGGAGGACAAATCACGTGCTCTGGTGGGGGAAAACACGAACAAAGTCAATGCTGCTGGATCATAAAATGAAGATTTACCGAGTGCATTTGGAAGTGAATGAGATTCCTTAATGCTGCGGCTGCACTCTAACTTTACATACCCAGTCAATAAACATGGTATCTGGTCCACATCAAACCAGCAGAAAGAAGCTTTAATTAAAATCAATAATGTCTCCTGGCTTCTTATTTGCGTGACATTTGTGCGAGACCAGAATGCGCCTCTGCTCCGCCCGGGTCCTTATGGGCGAAGATTTACAGTAACAAAGGGAGGCAGTAAAAACCTGGAGCGGCAAAGGGCACGAGATACTCCGAGACTCAGGGCCGCAGAGGATCGGTTTGATTTAGTGCGAGAGAGGTTTAATTGTGCGTGCAAAGTGGAAGACTGTAATGAGAGCGACAGCGTGAGAGAGGTGGCGTCGCCGAATCAAGCAAGCGTATGAGAGGGTTTAGGAGGGAGAGAGGAGGAGGAGGAGGAGGAGGAGGAGGAGGAGGAGGAGGAGGAGGGAGAGGAGTCCTCACAAAGTTGATGAATGGGAACCAGGAGTCCAGTCATGGAAATCTCCTCACGTACAAACTGTACTTCGAGAGTCGAAGGGTCAGTCGGGAGGTGACTTTGAAAATATAGTATTTTCCTCACGAGGTCAAACCTGCATTTTTCTTTATTGCGAACGGAGGTGAGCCAAAAAACGAAACACACTACAGATGAGTGAATAGAAAAGCAGGAGTTTAACAATGAGATTTAATTCTCCCATCTCACCGTTGCTGGTGACGCACTGGATCTGTGGGAGCTGAGAGCCGGGGCCACACTTCTTCTCGTCGTCGGGGACGCACTGATCCAGGCTGAGCAGCTTCCACTCGTAACAACTGGGCTCGTCACACGGCACCGCCTCCACCAGGTGAGGGCAGTTCCCCGGTCCGCCCGTGGGCTCGTTGGTGATTCGTCGCCTCCTCAGTTTAAAACCTGCAGGATGGCGAAGGGAATAAAGACACCAGCTCTTTAGAATTACGACAAAGCTATTGACAATATCGTATATATGTACACTTTGTCTATTTTGTGGTACTTGAAACAATATTTCTACTTCACTACATGTATTTTTTACTCTACTTTTCCACTTTACAGCTTTATGTTTCGACATATTACGTAAAAACTTCTCTAAACTTTTGTATGTAAGTATTTCTTCCACCACTGATGGATGGTGGTTCTGATGAGCTTGGTTTGGTCCCAATGAAACAGATATCAGATTAACATCTGCATATTTACATCTTTCTGTGTAAAAACTATTGTGGGAGTTGTTATTGATACTGTTCGGTGTTTACAGAAGCTAACAGCTAACAATCTCTTTTGTTGAGGACCTCTCACCATCACTTCACGTTTTGACTGATTGAGTCATTAATTTGACACCGTCTCTCTGTGCCGGCCAGAAAATTGGCAGAATTGATGTCACAGGGAGAGAGATAAACGTTTCAATGTGAAATCCAATCAGTTAATGCCCATGAGGACGGGAGGATTCATCCTTTTTTTATATATATACACTGAGTAAATAAAGGATAAATACATCTCATGGGGCCTTTAATAAAACTAATTAACACAAAACGTGACAGTTTCCTCACCGAGCTCAAGGCCTCAAGAAACCTTGTCCTCGCTGTATCCTGAGAGGTTTTCTGAACATATATATAATGCACGTGTGTCCACTGCAGGAGGAAGCCTGTGACATTCTTGCTAAGCCTGAGTGAACACGGCGTTGATGACTTGATCGCTCCTCCACACACAGTAAAGTGAAGTAGATCCATCTACTTTTGAATGAACATTGCACTTTACCCAATCTTCTGAATGCCGTCTTTGAACAGCTGCCAAATGCTGTTATAGGAAATGAAAATGTTATTCTAACGTGGCCGCACTGAAACTGTGTTTCCCATGTATTTTTAATAAGATGACCTGCGATGACTAGAAACCCTCAATCATCGGATATTCATGAGGCTATATGGTCGGTTATAGCTTGAATAAAAAACCGTTCATATTATGTAGTAAAAACTATGATGAAGATGGCAGTTTCATTGATGCTTTCAGACTCAGTGATAGTGTTTATACAGAACTGTGAGCCAATTATATTGCCGTCTTTAAAAAAAAACATCATTCAAAGTGTTGAATGGAGCACGGGCAGCATTTACTGCCACTGTAACAACGCATTTGTTTATGTGAGAGGCAGTTACTGAAATAATATGCAGAACAATAAACTGTATAATTTCCATGTTAAATGTAATACATTGGAGGAATTAGAGGAAACAGGAACAAGGTGATGACTAGAGGCCGTTGATTTTCATCACGACGATGCGGATTTCTTCATAAATCAACGTCACACACTGACGACATTTACGTGGAAACCAATAATGCGACTATTGACCCATTATAATGTTTACATGAGTTGGAATATTCCCGTTTGTAAGTTACAGAGAATATTCTGACGATCACTCACGTCAACATTACATCCTCGTCACACGTCCACATTCTCGCCAGAAGAAATCACTAAAATGTTTAAGATGAGCACTGAGAGCCTGTGAACCACTTTCTGTTTAAAGCGTTGTACCTTTCTTTCCGGCCTGATCGTCACAGTTTTCAAAGGTGCACGGCCCCCAGGCGCCCCACGGCGACACCTCACACTCGATGGGACAGGGGATTTGGCAAAGCTGCGACCTGTTGGGGATCGGCCCCTCGCACAGTCTGTTCTCCACCGGTTGAGAGGCTGAGCAGACGGAAAGGGAACACAAAATGAGCAGCAGGTAACAAAGAACCTGTGTTACTTTGACTCTTTCTTGGTTTGTCTTCAAGCGAGCCTTCTTTTTAACCAGGGTTACACTAACCAGGACCTAAGGACACGTATTTATTGAATTTACGTTTATTCCTGGCATTCAAATCCCTTCAGAGATCAGATAAAACCCACAGAGAAGAAAACAGAAAGCATATCTGTGAAATAGACACTATTGTTCCTTTTGTTTTGTTTATCACTTCCCAGTTTCCAACGTCAGAATGATAAAGTAGCGGTGATTATCTCGTGCCGCAGCATGCTAGCAACATAATACATCGTGGAGTCCTGCCCACAGACCCTCCACACAGACAGTATTCCAACAGCACAACAGCAGCGATGCATTGGCTTGAGGTGTAATTTGGCATTTGCTTTCCCTCTATGTGCCACTTTCTGCGATGCAACTGGTGAGTGCACGGCTGTCTGAACTCCCTCTGAGGAACTTTGTGGAAAATAGAAAAGGGGAGAAGCCATCGCCATGCAAGGCACGGATCTGTGACAACTGTGCAGATCACATTTCTCCGCTGAACCGTGGCACGATAAATACATTTGATGTGTGGAGTGTCTGAAGATATCGAGTTTATGCATTTATGCATTCACATTTTGTGTGTGTGTGTGTCAGTGTCAGTGTCATTTCAAAGAGGTGCTACTGTATCTCCCAGCGGTGAGTCCAGGTTTTTTTATTCTCTTCGCCCCCTTTTCGGTATTTGTTTGAGAGTAGAAAGTAAAAGATTGACAGAAAATATGAGGACGGCGAAGGAGAACGAGGACGAACCTCTCGTCAGACTGAATCCCAAACAGGGTTTGGCAGAAAGGTAACGGCCTTGACGCTGTAGTTTGACATTTAAGCTCGGCTTATTCTGTGAAAAGAAGGAAACAGCCTGGTTCTGTCACGAGGTAACAACCTACCAGAACCTCAAAGGAGACATATGGGGCTTTTTTCAATGTTTCTTTAGTCTAGTGTGTTGTATATATTTTTTATGAACGTAAAAATTCTGCAAAGTTAATGAGACAGGAGCTGAAACCAAGTGTTTCAGACACTGAGAGGAGCAGCAGCACTGTAAGGAGAGTGATTTAGAACAGAGCATGAAAACACACATTAAAATGATCGACCTGAATACGAGCAGAATGTGTCTCATTTAAAAGCTCCTATTAAACATTTTCTTATCTAATTGGTTGAAAAATAAATTACAAGTCATGTTCTAATGGGGTCTAGACTGGGAGCGGCTATTAAACTGGGATTTTTGCAGATTTGAAGCAGATTATTTTAGAGCCTGATCTGTTTCTTCCTGTTTCCAGTCTTACACTAATCTCCACTGACTGGCTGCTGCTTTATAATTAGTGGAGCGATATGAGAACGCTATCGATCCGCTCATCCAACCCTTATCTCAGAAAGAAAAAGATTTCCCAGAATGTTCAATGATTCCAGAACCACCGGGCCAACAGTTCACCACCTCCCGGCTTCCAGGGCGTCACTGGTGATGAGAGTGAGTCACTCAGCTCACGGGTTCAATGACAAACTTCATGGATGATAATTCATCAGAGAAACAACCTGTGTAAACATTAACATCATCACAGGGTTGTCAAGTCTTCAGGATTTCAGCCGTGACACGAGAGTTATAGAAATATATACGTGTACGACTTCTCTCCCCAAAGTATGAGGAAGGTTTGATCTCCACTTTTCAAGTGCTAAAGAGATACGTTTCAAATAGGTTTTTATTTTAAAGTGGATACTTAGTCATTCACGCGCCTGAACCTCAGGCACTTTACTTCCACTTCTCCAACTGTTCCTACAAGACATCTAAGAGCTTACAGTCTCCCAGAGTCAGGAGAGCTGAATCATAATTCCCTCAGAACTGTACGGGGAGACGCAAGTGGAGCTTTTGAAATGCAAAATGGCTAATTCCTCTAACAAATACACTGAAAGTCAAATCGTGAGTTTGCTGAGCCAGTGTTAATCCACATCTTATTGAGGAACTACACTGACTTCAATCTCTCAACATCAACCCATGTGTGAATACAGAATCGAGGACCAACACAGTATCAGTATCCGTGTGATGAAGAGAGAAATAAAAATCTCTCTTTATCCTGCTTTTCTCTATTACTTCATTTTTACAGTATTTTCATTTTCATTTTTCTATTGTGCTGAAGTGACAACGGAGGAGAAATAAAAAATCCCTGGGCCGCGTGTGGATTACTGTCGACAGCCGTGGAGAACGTCTCACGTCTCACTTTCCACATTCTGTTGGTGAGGGAACAAAGCTTCTCTCACCGTCTCACACTTTAAACCCAAATATAGAACTTTGTAGTAATAATACCTGTAATAATACTGAACAATGCTATTGTAACTTGGTTAGAAAACACAGATTTGTATTATATGTAGACTTCATCATAAATCTAGAGCATCAGAACAGTGGGGAGAATCTTAAAAGTGTTGGTAAAATCAATATTTGAATTAGTTTGCCTGAGGAGAGGAGAAGAAAGGAGAGGAAAGGAGAAGAATTAGGATGAAAGAAGGAGACGAAAGGAGAGGAAATTAATCAAGGATGGAATAGAGGACAGAGAGGAAACAAGAGCAAGGGAATAGGAATGGAGGTGAGGAACCAGGAGACAGGAACAAGAGAAGAGGAGGACAGGATTGGAGACAAGGACAGAAGATGAGAAGGAAAAGGAATAGAGGATATTGGGCAGTGGGAGGAGTAGGAAGACATGGATGAGGAGGGATAGAGGAGATGAGGAAAGAGGTTACGAGAAAAGATGAGAGGAAACAAGGAGAGGAGATAGGTTATTAAAAAGAGAGAGGAGAGTAAACGAGTGACGTATAGAAGATGAAGAGGAATCAAGAAAAAAGGAATAGGGAACAAGATGAAATAAAAATGGAGGTAAGGAAAAAGGCAAGAGGAACAGGAGGAGAGAAGGACAGAGGTTAGAAGAGAAGATGAGAAGAGGAAATGGCAAAGGATGAGAGGGAGCGAGAAGAGAGGAATAGAACACAAGATCAAATAAAGATGCAGGTTAGGAAAACAGGAGAGATTTTGAAACAAACCTTTATTTCCAGTAAATCCCATTAACAGAGGACAGAGGAGAAGACAAGAAGAAACAAGGAGAGAAGAGGACAGGGAACAAGGGGAGAAATAAGGAAAGAAGAGCAGAGGGAACACAAATAAAGGACATTAGGCAAAGGAAAGGAGAGGATAAGGAGGGGAGGGACAGGAAAGAGAGGAGAGGAAAGAAGGAATAGAGGATTAACAATCAGCGTGCCTTAAAACACCTACCTGTAATCTGGAAGGTGATGGAGAGGAGAGGGGGGACACTAGGCTTCTGCTGTCTTTGGGTCTGACCCGCTGCAATTACAGGGGGGGGGGGGGGGGAGAGATAGTGCTATTAGCTACACACACATCGGGGGAGACTGAGGCATTATCAAACAAACCCAGGGAGCGAGAGGAAACAGCACAATGCAGACAAGCAGAGACTAATGCTGCAGCAGCAGGAGAAGCCACAGAGAGACGAGCCTATAACAACCTGAGCTCGTTTCAGATCAAAAGCTTTAAAAACAAGATTAAATCCGTTTGGAGTCGTGGTTCACAAACAGAAGCAGCTCAGACATTTGGTGACGGTGTCGTCTCATCAGGTTGGAGATGCCGGTGTCGGACGATCAAAAGAAATCAGATTACTGATACAGACCTGCTAACGTGGTTATTGGCACGTTTTCGGTTCTTTGTTTCACGGCAGCTAATTAACTCCTGATTGTCCTGATTTTGGCGTCGCCTTTAAAGTCTTTCCAAGCAACCGACCACGTTGGGAAAACCGTGTTTATCTGCTGTCTGTCAAGGAGATGGATGAAAAGATCGGGGTCTGTCTCTGTGTTCATACAGAGCTGCAGTCCAGTTTAACCTGGAAGGAGAAACACGTAGCCTGGATCTGTCCAGCACATACTCACCGGCTCAGCTGGAGCTAAGGACCAGTTCACATTACACAATCTTAGGTGTGATCATCCTCTCGCCGACAAATGTTGCAACTTGCCAAGACAAACCAGAGATCGGAGCCAAGTCGGCATTTGATCAGAAATCTCTGTGACACAATTCAAGGGGCTCGTCCGACACGTTGCCTCCGCCCACGGGATTTCTTACAGGCTAATTCTGGAAAAACCTTCTAGACAATTCAGCAACTGCTATAGCCAATCAGAGCAAAGGAGGGGTGAAGGTGGTATAAAGTCTGGAGACCAGATATACCAGTCTCAGGGTTTCTACTGGTGAAAGATGGTGAAGTCTCCAGTCAGTCGTGTAGTAGGAACTCACAACAACTGGAAGACTCTCAATCACAAAGCAGGAAGTCATGTAGTGTGAACCGCACAATCATCCTGGGACTCTGAACTTGGCGTTAGCATCAGCATCAAATAGCACCAGCTTCTGAAAGTTTCCGACCATCCAAACTAAAACGCAGCTCTGACGTGTTCATATTTCAAGTCTTAAGGGTTTAAAAACTCCAGAGTTGTCTGGACATCAGGTGCAAACGTAGCAGATGTTGTGTTTTATAAGTAAAAATGTATTTGCCAAAGTCTTAACAGCTTTTTCTGGCATGGTAACTCTAAACCTTTGCTCAGTAATTTCATGTTTCTTCCCAGACTATAGCTGGTGACAGAAGTGCTGGGTGTTGAAACAGTTTCCTCTCATCCGGAGCAGCAGCCGTGTATTTTCCTTTACATTCGGAGAAATAGTTTTGGCGTTTAGCTTGAATTCCTTCTGTGGGATTTACAACGTGTTTTTCTTCTCTTTCCTGTTTCTCTGTACTTCTCTAAGTAATAGATGACTGGTAACAGAAAGAAGAAGATTTTGTTCATGAGATAGATTTTGCAGAAAAGCTAAAAAGATCAGTTTGCAGTGATATGTGTGTGTGGCTGTTTCTGTTTGTGTCCAGTATTAATGCTGAGCGAGTCAGACCATGTCAAGACTCCTGCTCTTTATTTAAATGAAGATTAGTATTGATTCTCTTGTCTTATTCTCTCTGTAGAAAAAAAAATAAGGGCAAATAACCACATTTCTCAAACTGTGGAACTGTTGGTTTTATGGCTTCTGTCACTTCACTCACCCGCACTTCTTTTAGGTGATTTTTGTTCCTGCCAAGTTTTCAAGAGAACTAGCATTTACTTTTACAGTATATCTCATGAATCCTGATGTGTTAATGCAGCTCCACCGAACGTTTCAGTCAATCTGCTGGTGAAACACTGGGAACAGTAAAGAAATGTCAACTCCCACAGGGTTGGAAGTGGGTGCTTTACGGATCCATCCACTCCAACGGCTGAGCTCACAAAAAACCCAGAGTTACACAGCCTCAGCTGGGGAAACGAAGACACATATCCCGGGTCAGATCCGTGCTGCTCCCCCATAAAGATTAAGGTTAGGATTTAGGAGGTGGTAAAGCGATTCCAGATCTCGGCCCGAGGGTATCTGGTGCCCTTTTGCATGGTGATATTTATGCATCAGGCAGAGGGGGGGGGGGAGAGAGCGCTGGCTGCAGTGAACCTCACTGAGCCACCGCCTGCCCCTCTGTCTCAGTGGTACGCTGGGAGATTACCCCCCAATGGAAGGAAGAGAAATCCTGAGCTAAGAAGATAAGAACTTTGCGCTTGAGTGTGTGTGTGTGTGTGTGTGTGTGTGTGTGTGTGTGTGTGTGTGTGTGTGTGTGTGTGTGTGTGTGTGTGTGTGTGTGTGTGTGTGTGTGTGTGTTCAAGCAACTCTCACACGCAGGTCACGCACAACTCTGCAGATCCAGCCCTCGCAACACCACTCTCAACATGCTTGTATATATGAATCTTTAACTGCGTCTTAACAGAGGTTACAGCCACCTCCACATGTATGATTGATCCAGCTTTTTGCAGGCACATGTTCTGTCTTATACATTAAACATCCTTCCATACATAATACAAGATGCTTTGTCTGTCCGTGGAATTAATACTTGCTACCAGACGCATTATTCTTTAATTGGGGCCGATACCAAGAAAACCAAAGGGCCGCTGATCGATTGAAAGTAGCTGATGCACCCGGCTCTTCACTTATGAGTCATTCATCATAAACTAATGCAACATCACCCAAGATCATTTGAGTAAAATCAGAACCCAGAAGTATGCACACCATGTGTCCATCATGAACCAGTGTAGCAGCCTATAGACATTTCACTAAAGCTCTGGAGCTGCAGGTTTTAACACCGAGTTGCATCAGATATTGTTAAACCCATTCTCCAAGTGTGTGAAATCTCTCCTCGGTTCCACCAGTGATCCGCTCAATCTTAAAGGCATCATATGAAACTTACCTCAGAACAGTTATTATGCGTGACATGTAGATGTTGTTCTGGAGAAATGGGTTTTTCACAGTTAGTAAAGCTTATTTATCGTAGCACCTACCACAGAGCTACAGGTCATAAAGTGCTTCATAGTAATAAAACATTTAAATAACAGCATAAACAAAGGAGCAAACATGGAAATATGTGCAATAAAAGAAGATGAAATATGTGGAACAGAGAGATAATAAAAAGAATGCAAACATTAAACCACACCAGATGAAATGAGGCCAGTTTGAATGAGTGCGTCTTCGGTTGTGTTTTAAAGATACAGCGATACGTATGTCAATGAGAGGCCACTGCACAGAGTTAGAGATGGTAGAAGTGCTCAAGCACTTAACCATGTGGTTAGTGGGCGACCCGCTCTACCTCTCGACACCTCCTTTGAGTGAGATTCACAACTGTAACGGCTCCTTCAGGTGCAAGATGCAGGAGAATGGTGACCAATTCATATTTTACCTGTAGATAACTGTAAGATAGTTTTTCACAAGTAGTAAATGAAGTCATCATTGTTATCAGTATTTTTTTTCTACTACGAGACATTTGTCAGGTCAAAGTTAAGAGGAGCATCGTTCTGTATGGGGCACAAGTGTCAAATGAAATCTCACCTCCTCTCAAAGACTTTGTCACTCTCTCCCTCACGCGATCAGCACGATTGGTCTCCACAAGCTTAGTCTCAACTAATGTCTCTAACACCCTCTTTAAGAGGGCAGCTTTGACTCTAAGCTGGCTTGACAAGTGTCAGAAATGGAGGCCTTTGCACTTGTGAACACTGACAAGTCACAGCAGGACACACGAGCACCAGCAAATCCTGGTTCTAAACGACGCCTGATTTGGTCTAAAGGGGAGAGAGAGTGGCAGAGAATGGCAGCGGCTAGAAAGCCTTTTAAATGTTCTGACTGAGAGCTTGAAGCTGACAATGAAAGCCACAGTGAAGAAATAAAAAATAGTGACTAATGATGAGAATGGAATATGCTCGCTTTGTATATTTGTACATGATTCGAAACGTATAGGATAATGTCTGCTGCTCATATGCAATTATCTGCCACAAATGCACCGAGGGACCTCAGCTCTTATAGAAACAGTCGCATGCTGATTTCCCACTTGAGAAATCAGCATGCGACTGTTGACTTCAGTTACAGGAACTGGAACAAAGATGGCCTAAGTAACCAAAAATGTGCAAAAACACATGAAGCAGTCGCAGACAGGTTTAGTGGGGTGAGTCTGGTTTTTCACCGGTTTTGCTGAAGTGAAGTTAAATTAGGAATCTCAGTCTCTGATCGTCCAGGCGTATGTTTTCTTTAGATATGGCAGAAGTTTAAAAGACCCATTCACAACTGTGTGGAAAACCCTGATCACCCGCAGCAACAAGCAGCTGGTCTTCATGATAAGGCTTCAATTAACATCAATAATATGCTTTAAAAAATATGTGAATATATTAGTAGAGTGAAATAATGCATTGTTGGTATGAACCCAGGATACTGTCACAATTAAAACTAAAGGTTTTGCTTTCAACCCCAAGCGATAAAGTTAATTGCAAAGGATTGGACCCCAGGTTTTCAAGAGCTCTGACACTGACTAATAACACATATAAATATACAGGTTCAGGTTTTATGCTCTACATGACAATTCTGCCTGATTTTCTGTTACCTTTGTCCTTTTCCCTGAGGTCGTTGAGATACTTCAGGAGCTCAGCGTTGGCCTCCACACAGTAAACCTCTCTGGTCTGCAGGCCCCCCCCACAGAGCTCCGTCGCGTTGTTGCGTCGCCGGTCCTGTTGGCTTAGCAACACGTCCACCCGGCAGTCGCTCCACTCAGTGCTTCTCCAGGTGTAACTACAGGAAAAAGGAGAAAAGGGAACGGCAGGGATGTATCGATCAGAGAGTGACAGGGTTCTGTGGGAGAAGAGTAAAAGTGCAGCACATTTCCAATCTAACTTTTGAAGACAAAGATGGGTTTGGTCCTGTTTTTCATTAACATTATCTACACTGTGGAAGTACTTTCAGTTTAAGAGCCAAGGAGGAGAAGGGTATCAGAAAACCCCCACAATCATCAGGAGAAACTCACGTGGCGCAGGGCGGCACGCCGTCCCCTTGAGGTTCACAAGACTCCAGCTCCTCCACCTGCGGGCACTCCGCCCCCTCGCCCACAGGGAACTGCAGCACCTGTCTGCTCCGGGTGCGATTTCCTCTGGGAAACACGGGGTCCACACAGGCTTTGGAGCAAGGGCCCCAGTCGGTCCAGTCGGTCAGCTGGCAGTCTTTAGGGAGGACACAGGACTGGACCGTCAGCGGCAGGTCCCTCATTGTACAGAGGCTGGGAGAAGATACACGAGGAAGAGGAGGTGAGGTTAGGACGTGGATGTTGAAGACGATGTTACAACAAACAGGATGTTTATATAAAAATACACTGGTTTCCTTTGCTTCAAACCCAAAATGAATTATACAATGGAGACCTTATGACATTATGATTTCAGTGCAGATTAAACAAACAAGATAAAAGATGTTAACTTGTTAGATTTGGAAACGCTGGTAGGCTGATTCTCTTTAGTTTCCCCCTTTCTTACTGTATTTATGCTAAGCTAAGTGGCTGTAGCATCACGTGTAGCATGAAGCAACTCTCGGGAATAAAACAAATAAAAGCAAATGAACCATAATCCACAACATGTCTACATCCTTTCTTCAAGTTACAACAATACAAACTAATAATAATAACCCTGAGGCTACAGCCATACTAAAACATTTTACTTTTAAAACAACGTGATAAAACTTCAGAATCTGAAATAAACTCTAACACACTCCTTTTTAGGTGCTTGAAGCCTCTGGAGTAGTTTGGACGCGGGCGTAAAGGTATTACACTGATGTGTGTTATAACTAATGCGTAGTAGCCTCAGAATGAAATACAATCAGGACACAAATAAGCCTCACAGCTGATCCGTTTATCCCTTTGTTATCCTCTGGCATCGAGCGGTCACACACCATATTTATGGTAAACAGAGCCGCGCGGTGCTCAGCTCGCTGACGCCTCATTACAGTGAAGTTAAATCTTTCACTTACGTCTCGCTGCCGTCTTATTGTTAATGTGCCAAGATGCCTTAAAGCCACAGTTTATTGCCCGTGAACATGTCAGAGCAGCAGATATACGACACTATAACTGTTGTGCAACGCTTCACTTTAAACGCTCCGCCCGTCACTGGTGCTACGTTCTGTCTTGAGCTTCCCGAGAGTGAAAGTATTAAGAGTAGAAACATGTGGATGTGTGTGTGTGTGTGTGTGGGCCGGGGGGGGGGTGTGGGGGGGGGGGGGGTGTGTGTGTATCTTCAGAATCATGCGTTCACACAACCAAAACAAGCTCTGATCAATTGTTCACACACATCTTTTGATCATGTAAATTGCATTTAGATGTAATGAACAACCCGTCGTCTTTGGGCCCCTTTAGAATCATTAGAAATTAGTTGTAACTAAAGCCGCCTGCTCGCTGCTGCTCAGTCTGGATGTCTTTCCCCTGGAGGCGCTGCAGCTGACAAGCTATTAGTGCTAATTACAGCTCTGCTTCATTTAGAAACCTCTCATTTAGGCGTTGCCGCCGCGCTTCACCTCCAGCAACTCAGACCTTTGGTATAAATGTGTGAGCGGGGGTATGAGCTTTCTTCTTCTTCTTCTTCTTCTTTAACTCCGGTGTCTTTGCAGATTAAAACACCTCTGCAGACTTTGAAGTGGCACCGAAGCGACGCTGTGAAAAATCTCCGTTTTGTTTTTCTGCCAAACACGCTCGGTGTGTCGGCTCATTTTACATCTGAGGCGAACAATGAGGACTATAAACAGCGAACGCGCCGCACCGAGGGTCATGGCTCGATTTTCCTGTCTCAGATAGAACTTCTTGTGTTTTAAAAAAAACCCTAATGCAGCCGCTGCCGTTTGTTGTGCACGTGCCTGAGCATTTTCTTGTAGAGATTTCAAAGTTGCAAAGAAGAAGTCATTATTTCTTCATCTCAGTCATTCAGACAGAATGGGGACTCATGCGCAATCATCCTCTATTTAAATAAGTGAGATTATGTCTGAAGAACGCTCATTTTCAAACCTTTAGCTTTTTTACAGAGGAACTTTAAACAATGGTGTGCAAGTGCTTTCAGACCAAACACATTTTTATATTCCAACAACAGCGTGCTGATGATTTGAAAAGCGTTCATCAAGACACTGCAGCTGAGATGGTCTAAACCACACACTTCAATGTGGGTCAAGTGATTAAAGAAACATTTTACAAGTACTGAGAAAAGAAACGTAACGCAATTGAAATCGTGGCGCCATGCAATTATGTAATATTACACCCACATCGTTTTAAAATGTCATGATACCAACTCACACTGAGTCATATAGGAAGGTGCCATGTTTGGGATGAGCTGTGGACGACGGAGAAAGTAAAAGCCCAGTGGCAGATGCTCATCAAACGAAATTGGAAATGAAGTGAGCAAGATGTTCAGAGAGCGTCTGGCTACGACACGACGGGATCATCGCTTCGCCGGGAAGTTTGTTCCACTTTATCCGAAAGTGGCAAAAACAACTATGAATATTTCAGAGCAAGAAATAAACAAGTCAAGGATTAATATTAATGCTCCTAAGGGCATGTGAGTTGTTTTCACGCTTCCTTTGAAATATTTGATCCCGGTTACGGCTGAGAGCTCGACGCCAACAAAGTATTAATGAATAGATTTAGTACATAATTGATCAAATCCGGGAGTACAGTGGTATGTGACAGTTATGTGAGGCGAACGGAGCCGCGCTCGGCTGACACCGTCGCTGATTGTTTCCTGGAGATCAGAGACCTCATGAAAGATCCAAACTCTACAAAGCAGCTGTGACATTTCAAGTTTTTCCGTTCAGTGGAGGAAACATCAATCAACAGGAACACTTCTTTTTGGAAGAGTTGCTGACAATAGCATTCAGACATATTTAAAAAGATAAGTTGTACCAGACAATATTAACATTTGATCGGAAAAACACAGCTTTGTGTAGGTTCATGTCAGGACACAGAGGTCACACGCCCGAGCTGTAACCAGCTGACACACACACACACATCAATCACAGCCAGTCTCACATCGAGGCCGTCCATTTAAACACGACGCCCTCCTCATTGATCCCTGCCTCATTCTGCAGTCTGGAAGGTTTTGTCTCCCCCCCCCCCACCCACCCACCCCGAGCCTCCACCTCTGCAGTTCAGAGTCTTAACCGGGCTCAAGAGTTTAAAGTGTAACCCCATGTCTTGCTTTGGACTCAGTCTTGCATTGCGCTCCCTGTTTAGCTTGGCGAGCTACTTGGCTAATCCAGGGAGCCATCACCACCAGGCTTGAAAGTATTTCCACGTGTTGCAGTGGATGGTTTGATTCTGACGAGAGTGTTCCTGACTGTAAAAGATGATTTTTTTGTCCATCGGTTAGACATAAAGAAAATAGGTTAAGTTCTGTAAATGTTCTCGAATTCTTCCACAATCACACTTAAGTGGATAGAACTTTAAAAAGGGAGCTGGTTTCTTTCCCTTTGAGTCTTTTTAACATCACTTCAGCTGCAATCATCACGTGGAGCAGTCATTAAACGTGTTTGACGTGAGATGAACAGGAGTGGAGGCATATACTCACTCTCCACACGTCCTGGCTGCAGCCGCACTTGGCTTTTCTGACGTTGGATAATTAACTCGTGCCACAAGTCACAATGTAAATGTGCTTATTAAGTATAATGAATTCAGAAAATCCGCCCAGCCTGACACTTGCTAGTGGAACAATTAGACTGCAGTGTGTGCACCTCGTGAAAAAGTTCAGAGCAGAATACACTCTCACTCAAACGGGCACTGTACAACTCCTAATGGTGCTCTCCTCTCTGCAGGGGGGCACACTCCTTTCTTGGGAGTAAATGTTTGATGTGCATTTGTTTTTTTTGCTGTGAGATAAGTGGGAATTTAGAGGCATTTGATTCCACTCATTATGAGTGTGTAGCTCACAGAAGTAGTAATGTCAGGGTGAGAGGTTCACCAACTATATATAGGGAAGCACTTCTATTTCATGACACTGCTCAAAGCTGCTGACTTGTTTAATTCCTCATACAAGCCAATTTCTTTGCAGCTTTAAGAAACACACATGAAAATATCCATCACTGCTGTTTTAAATTGTTGGCAACTTAGAAGTAAACTACAGCCTCATGTGATAATATGCGTTTAACTTTAAATTTGACTCTTGATTAGTTCCTTTATTCACTCAAAACCAGAGGACAAAACCCAGAATATTTGTCAAATCCAGTTAAGTGGCCGTGGCTGAGATTGACAACGTCGTAAAAAGAAATACTTTCTTTGCCACTTCCATCCTCGGAAGTTGTCTTGAAACACACTGTGGTAGTTTGTGCTTCATTGCTCTGACAGCACAGTTAGTGACAAAGACGCAGCAGATAAACATGTCGCCTCCTGACAGGGGGAAGGAAAACGTTGAAGAGGACAAATTCGGCATCTTGTTTGGATGTTAGAAACCCAGTGAGGTAAAGACTATACACCTCAACATCACAGCTACAGGGAAACATGACAGTTTTTAAGACATCATTTGAATGGATCTCTCGTCCATTCATGTCCTTGTCAGATAATTTAAGGGGTACACAGTAAAATTGTGCTGTGGAAAAAAAGATATTAACTTTAATGTCACATTAACATAAAAAATATTGCCACTCACCTGCGTCCTGCAGCACTCCCGTTCCTGTGGATGCAGATCACGTCCCGTGTCTGGTAGCCCACCTGGATGTCCCAGAACGGACTCTCTTGGCGGTTCAGTCGGTTCCTGGTCCGTTTCTTCTGGATGAGCTCTCTGGTCTCTGGATCTTTGACTCCCGGCCGGTCCCTGAGCCCCTGGCCTTTACCTTTCCTGCGCTTGGCTTGTCGTGCTGTCCGTGACTGCGGGAGGGCACAGGGGCTCCAGGCTCCGATCCTCAGGCTGTACATGCCCTCTGGACCTGTGCAAGGCCCCAGTTTACAGGACTGGAACTCAGTTAGGTTGGGGCACACAGCGCCTCCAAAAAGTGGAGGGACCAGGACGCTGCGGACCCTGTTCCTGAGGCCTGTTCCACACGTTTTGGAGCAGGACGTCCATGGTGAATACTCAGAAACCACACAATCCTGGGGGCAAGGGATCAAACAGGCCTGTTCCAGGCGAGGCATGGGCTCAAAGTAATCACAGATGCAATCCTCAGCCGGAGTGCCATCTGACTTGAGTAAACAGTTCACCTCCCGCGTCTGAATGCCCTCTTCACCTCCACTGCACATGAACGGCCGAGCGGCCCCAAAGGTCCTTGCCGACACTGGCACACACTCGTTCCAGGCACCTAGTTTCCAGTCATAGAGGTCCTTGTGCCAGTCGCACACACGGAAACAGTTCCTCTGGTTGGAGGGACGCTCGCCCTGGTCACAGTTGGTGTGAAGCGTCGTCCAGCCGTCCACATGGGCACACCACACTGCCCGGCTTTGGCTGCCACCTGGGCCACAGTCACTGCCCATGCACCTTCCCCACGGACCTGGGAAACAAATGAAAACATTAAACCTTTTGGCTTCAGATGAAACTCCAAGAGAGCCTGTCTGGTCCACTGTGAGAAACAACATCCAGAGACTTCCAGAGACATCCAGAGACATCCAGACATGTTGGTTAGTTTATAATTAACAAACGTCCTGTAGTGGTTAATATCACTGAAGATCAACGAAAAATTCTCGTGCCTTTACACAAAAATCTATATTATACAAGCACCTACTAGTCAAACACTTCAAATGTCTGACGCTGGAGAAAACCAGAGACAGTTCAGCGTGTTGTTAACTGAGGAAAAGCACAAAATGCTTTTTCAAGGAGGACACAATAAATTCACAGACTCTTCTAATGTGGTCCTTGAAAAGCTTGTTGGCAGGAAAGTGCAGAAAATGTGACACAGCCAATAAAAAGAATCCGTCACCTTGCTTTGTGCTGCACTCGGGTCAGACTCCACAATTCTGACTGCTACAGTCTGCGTGGGGGGTGGGGAGGGACGATAAGGAAATGCAATTACAACATTGCAGCAGTGGGTGAGAAAGGAAAAGTGTCTGGAAACCAGTTTGAGGCCACGAGCAATTTACCAAACTTTATTGGCAACAACAGGAATTATCAATAAAACGTATTCGTCTGAATACAACAAAGCAAATCCCATGTAAAAAGTAATGTGTGCACCACGCTCGTTAATAAATCTGTCACTGGAGAAAGTCTCCAACAGATGCACATTAACTCCTGTGTAGCATTCGTGAATATTTACACACCCTTTCAGTTTCTTAAATACTTCTTTTCATTTATTTGCTCTCGACCCACACCAGGTGAGGAAGTACAGCGCTCTAAACCTTTCACTTTGCACAGCCTGTACTGAATAAAGAAAGGAAGCCAGGGCTCAGTGTTGTGTGTTTTTCCACAAATGAAACTTAGCTGACACCAGGAAAACTGTCTCCGCCCAGTCAATAGGTTTGAAAAACACTAATTAAGGGAGGGTGGCTGCTCTCACACACTGTTATCCAAAGGCTATTGATACTACAGCGGAATAGGAATCAAACTAATTGGGCTGCTTCACATTTCGCCTCCCATTAACCTCGTATTGATCGTAGGAGCATGTGGCCCCGGGGCCGACTGGAACTTTAACAAGGAGTGGACAGTGAGGACGAGGGCGGCTGGAGTTGACCCACGTTCAGTTAGAACCACGCAGGTAAACAATTAGAGGCACATTTCTGGCTGCGACTGCCTCTCGTGAGGAGGCTCGTAGCCTTGTGGTCATAGTGCTGATGGGATCTATGTGCAGTCAACCTTCTCTAGTATCAATCCACCGGACCAGTGTCCTGTCATCCACAGGTTTTCTGTGCATCGATGGCTCCAGATCACACATCGGGCTGCTATTGTTGCTCACTGCTGTTTTCACAAGTAGGATTCAGACGGGAAAACTACTTCAGCAGACAAATAGACTCGATGTGGTGTTTATTTTGAATCCAATAATGGAGATAAAACCATCCTTTTGCCTTCAAAATAAAAACTCACGACGACATAGGACGCTGAGGAATCAGACAATTTTATGGCACCATAATAAACCTCCCAGATATCATCCAGGAAGTTCATTCAACACACCTCGAGTCCTCATCTAACTAGAAGTGCGTTCAGAGAGCACAACCCAGACCCAGAACCAAGACCCAACAGTCCCCTTATAGAACCACATCTAAATTCACTAGATCCTCCACACAATCACAGATATAAGTCCAGTTTTGCAGGATTATTATCTGACAAATCAATGAAAATATTGCTAAATACCATCGTCAAATGTTTAAGAAAGTGTTGGATCCCCACCGGAATTTAATGGGATCTTTCCTGACCTATATCACATCATTCCACCAAGTTTCGTTGTGATCTATCGAGTAGTTTTTGCGTAATTCTGCCAACTAACAGACAACCAAAGAAAATTAAAAGTTTTGTCCCATTCTTTACACAAACATTTATACTTTTTTATCCAAGTTCAAATCAGAATGAGACCTTCAGAAAACGAACAAACAAATCTACAAACACATACTTTGGTAAAACATTTCCAAGCATGTGCCCGTTCCTGAATGTACAGAGCTCCGACCTGTGCAATCTAAATGTAAATTCTGTTTTATCATCCAGCAACAAAAATACCTTTTTATCTGTGTGTTCATTATTATAGCTGATGAATTTACTGATAACCTCTGAAGACTTTGCTTTCTTGTGAGATTTCATGTTCAACGGGGAAACAGTGCCGTGTGTAACTCAATCAAAAGTTAGCGGGGCGAGCAAGCATCGCTTTGCCACTGAAATACTGAGGAGGGAGAGAGAGAGGAAAACAACAGTGTAGACTATACAAACAATAGAACCCTGGATGAGCACAGAATCCAAATTAAACAACTAAAAACTTCTCTCCTGATTTGACTCCTATGAAAACTATGATTTTCAGTGCTGCGGTTCAGTGAAGTTTAAGCACAGACAACAACTTGTCTATGGCTGATGCAAAGATCATAGTTTGTGTTAAAAGGAATATCTCTCAAATTAGCAGATTGTTGGTCGGCATTGGGAAACAAAAAAAAAGCCTTTTTTAACTTTCTGGCTCTGTAATAACTTTACTTCTGACTTCCTCCCATGTGTCAGCCCACCGTGACGCCACCTTTTGGTTTGTGAAGTGACGAATTGGAGCGTTGAAGCCTCATAACTGGTGTTTATAACGTTATCTTCAGGAGAGAAATTAAAAACCCATGCATGTCTGGACCAGTGACCTCTGTCGATGTGTTCCTGCTGTATCTGCAGTCACCACAGCTCAGTGAGAGATGAGCTGCACTGTGGGAAAAGGCAGGATTGTGCTCGGTGTATAGGAGATAAAGGGGTTAGTCAGACAACTGTTCTGATGGTGAATGTATGAAATCTTAAAACCCAACTGTCAAGCCACAGTGGATCACACTGGAATCATATTTTTACCCGGACTTTTCCTCTCTCTTGACATCCAAGCTGTGTCACAACTCAGGAGCCACATCCTTCAGAGGACGTGATCGACTTTGACCAAGTGTTCTGTGATGGTTGAGCCCAAATCAGACGATCCGGTCCACGGAATGTTTCCTATTAGTGTCACGACTCTTAGCTTTTCATCTGAAGCTGCTCAGTCACCCACGTAGATTCTTTTTCAGCTTTGTCACTGGCCCTTAATGATCCCTCAGATGGTTTGGCCCTGGACGGATCCTCCCATTGGATTGCTCATTATTGAAAGGACGCATTTGAAAGGAGCCTTCAGAAGGAGAAGGGCTCGTCGTGCTGCTGCGACGGAAAGATGAATCTTTCTTTTCAAGTTAGTGCAGAATTCAAGTTCTCGGCCACTTCCGCACCTTAAGGGCCCTCCAAAAAAAAAAACCTCTGCAGCCATTTCCAGCAAACTTAACTTCAATCACAATAAAATGATCCTTTGTTTTACTCCGGGCCCCATGGAGCCCTCATCAGGACCCCTGGTATCCCCCTGGCCCCACACTGAGGACCTCTGCTTTGAACCATATATGTGGAGTGTAATATCCTCACTGTTGGGCTGAGAGTCTGATCTCTGACTGGGCCTTGAGTGTCTATTTAATGAACAGCTTCGTTGTCCCTGCAGGGTCAGCTCCACTAATGAATGGGTCACACTGTAGCTCTCTCTCTCTCGCTCTCTCTCTCTCATTCTGCTTGTGCTTGTTTGTCATTTCTCAAATCCGCAGCATCTCGCACAGCAGTAAACAGGAGCTCTCTCGCTCTCTCGCTCTCGACTAGGTCAGGGTTCATCTCTGGATCATCTCCGCTGTCGGTACGGCTACTTCACTGCGGTCTTGTGTGCTGACTTCAAATCAGTCAGTCAAAATGAAGTTTTTCCTAAAAGCAGTGGACAGATGGGCACTGGGAGTATAAAGTGGATGATCCCTTCCAGCTTTACTGGAAACTTGGCTGCAGCAGAACACTGTCAACCCTCCCATAGTATATTGTCAGTGTGTATCTCCATGCTGTACAGTAACAGGAAGGAGCCGTCTGAAGGGTTTGAGCTAATGTACAAATTGTGTAAGGCTGCGGTCTCTGAGGAATTGGCTCTCCCACACAGCTCCAGCAAATGAGAATGGGTTCAGTCAACTTGTCAGATTAAATCCCAGTTTAGAAAGATGATTTTACCGAGGTCTGATTTTACGCTTGACTATATTCATTTTGTGGATACGGCTGCTGACAGACAAACCTCACATGGTGATTTTATTGTATTTTAAAGGTTCGTAAAAAAGCAAATCAGCAGAACGCTCTGGTGAAGCTTGTTTAATGAGAACGAGAATGAGAACGGTGTCTTAAATGTCAAGCAAACACGCCTGGAAATTGATCCATCGGTTTCACAGTTAAACTGCGAGATGTCCGGTTTGATTACACAACCTCTTCTTGGTTTCAAAGCGGGGGGGGGGCACAGTGATGCATGTCACGCTGCAGAAGGTTCTCGGTTCGACTCCTGGTTCAGTCAGGGTCACATGCTTATTGGGTTTAGGTTGATTGGAGACTCTAAATTGACAGTAGGTGTGAATGTGAGCCAATGGTGGCAATCATCGCCTCCATCAACCCTTAGAATAAGATGAGCAGAGGATAGATGAATTCAAACCAGACCAGTGTTTCGAACGTCTGTGTTCCTGCTGCCTGGAAAGAAAATTGACTTTCTGAACGTTCAGCTCTCTGAGTACAGCAGCGTCACAGTTTAGACAGAATTAACCATCTGAGCTACAATGTGATAATTGCATGTTTTCATCCCCTTTCGGAGGAGTAAGTGTCACCACATTGAACTCGCCATGTTGACTCACATTAAACTCAGCACAGCGTTTTGTTTGCCAAGAGCTACAACACAAATCTGCTTTGCATGAGGCTGGGGCCAACTGTCCATTGTTAGTGTGTTGATAGAGGACAGGCTGCCATAACTACTGTTCCCAGACAGATAATGTGGCCATTCACAACATGGTATTCCTAATGGAGCAAGAAAAAAAAAACATTTTACCACAGAATGGACATCGGCCTTTTGGATGTGAGTGTGCATGAGAGGTTCTCGTAGTAAAAAGCGACTTCTTAAAGGAGAAAGGAAAAGGACCAGAGGCCAATACTTCGCATCTGAAGGAATACTTTGAGCAGCTTAGCATTCATGGATGATTGTTAACCCTGGCCTGCATTCAGTGTGATCGGTGCCCTGGGCTGAGCGGCACTAAGCCACATTGAACTGAGGCTCTCCACTCTCACTTCTAAATTTCATTAGCTGTAATACCACGATTGTGCTCGCATGGCTTGGAGGAGTTTCTTTGATCACTCTTTACTCATCATGTCCAGAACCAAACTGCGAGGCAGGGCATTTCACACAGGCACACAATGTTAAATAGTCTTCTTCATTCTTATTTTCAACTCCTCTCTGCAGCAGCTGTTCTGCTCCGGTCACTGAGTCGTGGTCTTTGCTGAATCACAGGAAGCTTTTGAGTAGAATCTTTCAGCTTTAAAGTTTAGGGTTTACATTTAAAACTGAAAGCTTAAAACAATATTCAAAGGTCTATAATGTAAGTTCATTAAGTTATTGGTTGCAATAATGATTCCTCCTATCTATACTGACTGTTTATAGATCTATAGAGTGTGGATACCCAACCCGAGCTTGCATGAGCCTGTCTGCACCTGATGCATCGAGCCGGCTTCTGACAAACATTTTGAAAATGAACATTTCCAATAATATTGCAATGTCTCTTTGTGTTGACCAAAGTAAAACTGCACCTTCAAGTAGAAGAAAGCAGCATCATTGCACCTCTAAGCACCTGAAATGCAGCAGAAGAAAAGGACAAGAGGCCAAAAGTGAGCATCAGAAAGGAAGAGAAGCTTGTTGTTCTGTTGTAATGGATTAGTTGTTCTGTTGGCTCATAAACTTCCCAGATGTCGGAGGAGTGACGAGATGAAACATTGAAACACCTGCAGCTTGTAACACTGCTTTCCCCATTTGTCACCACAGCAACACAACAAGAAAGTGTCGAAGACTTCAAACTATCTCTGTCTTGCTTCAAAACTCCAGCGACCACAGATTCCAACACGTCAAAGGAAACAGACGTGTGTCAGAAAAAAAATGTCAAATGCTCAAAATTCTGCAGCAAATCAACCCACTCTGTTATTTTCCATTTAGGAACTAATACATGACAATTAAATCCACAAGCAAACAAGCCCTGGTTGCAAAGGTTTAACACAACAGCACGTCGCTGCTCGTCCATGCTCCAAGGGAGAAGCCGGTTTCCTTCCAAAACACACAGAGCAGGTAACCTTGACATTTATGAGAACAAACATAATTATCTGGAAAACATCAGTCTTCTAACATGTGGCTGAGTCCTCACAGCCCCTCACACTCTGGGGTGCAGTGTTGTTGGCGGCAGAGGCTGAGGGGGTAGAGCGATTGTCCCCTAACCAGGAGATCGGTGGTTCGAATCCGGTCTCCCCGATCACACATGCCAAAGGGAAACTAGAATCTTGAAAAGCTCTGTATGAATACAGACCATTCACACTGTATTGGTCTTATTAATATGAGTAACTGTCCAGTCAGGCTAACCTTCACACCACGTTGCTGATGCTAAATGCTCGAGCACTACACTCCAGGAGAAGTTGCTTCACTGTTAAGTTAATGTGAAGGAGACAGTGAACCAGCTCTGCTCCGAATGAAAACGGAGATATCTCGATATATCTCAATGCAGGAGACGGATCCAGCTGCTTATCATTAAAACGTGGTTTTCACCTATTTCTGTGAAATAAGGTACTGGATACTATATATAATGTCTAATGTACGGGAAAATCCAAAAAATGATTCAGTGCAGTGAAGTAAAACTCAATTAGCACTTTCAGTTTAAACCATTGTTAGCAAACTCTAAAACCTTTTGGGATTTTGAACAGTTGGTTGAGCAAAGCAATGTTATGACACTTTATAATATATTGTTTTAGTCTCCTGAGGTTTTTATGGACTCAACAAAAAATGTATTATAATTATTTGTTATTTGGATAGCAGCATTTTGGGGACATTTAATCCTGAATATAGAAATCACTTAAATATACATGGCAGCTACAACGAGGTTAATCACATTGCTGTCTGGAGACTCAAGATGGGCAGATGTTTCTTGCAGTTTGGTCCTAATTAGTTCACATTTGTTGATGGTTGTGCTATAAACATCCTAAGTTTAAGATTTTTCTCTTTATGTTACACAACTGTCTTATGAGCTGATAATGAATAGAAATGACTGACTGTGCGGAGCTTAGCAACCGCTAATGTGGAAGCTAATAAGAACTGAACACTGGTCTCCAGTAAATGAACAGGGGAGTTTCTCAAGCTGTGTAATTGTACTCAACATGTTTGAAGAAGATGATGTCTTCACCAACCCTCAGGAGCAACGATGAAGATGTTAGTCACAGAGTACTGTGTGTTTTTTTCTCCTGGTAGTGCATGAGTAATAATTGATGGTATTTTGACAGTGGGGACGACGAGCAAGTGTTTTCTTGTTCTTGTTACATTGTTTTAAATGTGATGTGTGATGAATGTGCATGAAATTCAGAGAAATGATCTTCCTTCGCAAAAATTAGGGACAATGTTTTTTTTTCATTTTCTTGATGCGTGTTAAAACAGAAGCTGAACGTCAATGTGGAAAAAAGCAAAGAAAGAGCGAGACACATGAGAAATAAAGTCCTCAGAACAGTCTTTAAGGCTGTGGCAAGGAAAAGTACCCTCAGAATATCAAGTAGAGACACTGAGGAGAAACACAGTAAATAACAGAGGCCTTACCGATCACTGTCATGGCACAAATAAATACGAGTGTGCTCTGGTGCACTGTTTTATCTTTATTTACAAAGAAATGGATGCTCCTACTCTGCAGGGAAGTGATAAAAACATTATAAACACATTTATACCCATGAGCTGTCCAGTTCGACCTGAATCCTCCACCGCTGGTCACAGAGACACCCTGACTCAAATGTGAGCTGACGGGGCCGTGGATGTCTTCCCTAAAGGGGTGTGATGGCTTGGCGAAGGGTGTGGGTGTGTGTGGGTGGGTGGGTGGGGGTGTGTGTGGGGGGGGGGGGGGGTGAGCCAGGTTGCGGTGCCACACACACAGTTTTCAGAGGCTCAGTGATTCTGCCCTGTGGATGAAAGCCTCTGGTCGGTGAGGCGCTGCACTGGCAGGCTTCACAAGCGCAGCAGTGACACAGACTGTTCAAGGCGTTTTTTTACTGCGAGCATGGAAACTAAAGAAAGAATGAGCAGTACACACAGCAGGGGGACTTGTTCTCCCAGCGGAGGGTGTTCTGCTCGTCAGGGTGTGGCGTTTCATCTCCAGCTCAGACCCACAAACATACAATATGTATGCATCTGGCTGCAGCCATTCCAGGACCGATGCAACAACAAAGGCGTGATGACATGTTGCAGTACTAGGCTCAAACTAGGTGTCAGACAGGCAGCCTCCCAAGCCAGACCACTCTGACATCCATTTTTAAGCACTTTATGATGTCTTGTCCACCCCTGATGTGCAGCGCGTGGAGACAGTATCAAGAATCCAAAATATATCCCGAGGAAAAGAATCAGGTGGAGTGAGGCTGAACAAACTTCTGTCATGTTTTGAAGCGTTTCTTGGGGATGAGGGACTGAATGTTCCCTGCACGGTGATATTTGACTGCCCAACTTTTCTATGGAGTGGAAATGTGTCTGAAAGGAACATAGTCTTTATACGCTCACATTCATTACAAGCCTTGAATAAAGCGTTTCCAACCTGTTGCTGATGTGGTCCTGCTGAGCAGGAAGTTCCACCTGAGAGAAAACCTGTGATATTCTCCTCCATCAAACAAAAAACATGCATTCCTAAATTCCTCACGACCATCTGAGTGTTCTGTGTTTATGTCTTGGGCTCTGCCTCCCTGCCGAGTATGGAAATAGATATTTGGACGGTCCACCGTGCCACTGAGGCAGCGGGATTTCTGCCGGTTCTGCTGATGGCCTGACAGACAAAGACAAATCGGTCGATGTACTCTTGAGACCGAGAGGGCGAGATTAAGTGAGAAAGATAGAGACGGATACACAATGACGCAATGGCACAACACACTATGTGAGGGACCTTTTACATTATTGTAATAAATAGGAGACTCTGAATGTTTCAAGCAGTTGACACATAAGCCACCACAATGTAACTGAGAAACCAGTTTGGACTCATACAAACGTACTTTCTAGGAGACTTGGTTGGTATATGAGTAGTTTTACTTCACTCCTGATGCAAAACAAACTTTTCCCTGCTGCTTTACATCCCAATTCCTCCACAGGCAAACCAGTGGGAGGCTTCAGTGTGAAGCAGCTACAGGAAACTTTATTTGCAGTGATATGGTTAAACTGAAACCGATATATATACAACAGGATATGGGAGCATTCGTTATCACAGAAAGTATAACACAGAGAAACAGTACGAGACAAAACAGCTGCAGTATAATTAAATGAGCAGCAGAGGATACTTTGCTTTCTACGTTTCTGTCATCAAGGTCACACCTGAGACTCTCGTGATAATCCCTGTTGTTACAACTCTTCATGGGTTAAACCACTTCCAACTTGTGCCACCATGGAAACCATTCCCCTTCCCCTTCGTTCTGTTCATGTCTGTGTGCAGCTAGTATCATATCTAGTATTTCTGGCATCTATTTTGACGCACTGCATGAAATAAAACAATCGATTGCTGTGCCCAATGCTCATTGATTGTCTCCGAACCCACACGACTCTCCACGTCTTATGGGTCGGGCTATAATCAGGTTGTCTGACCTCGACATCACATGGACATTCTTTCTAGCAAGAGACGTCACGGATAAATATTGAATTTAATTGTTCAATTAACCATGTTCCTCCATTGTGTTGGAGGTAAGGCACATGTGGAAATACTGTGACTATACAGGTTAGAAATATCCACTAGAGGTGAGAAAATCACAGTAACACAAGATATTTAACATGAATTTAATATGGAGTGAATCCTCTGCTGTTAAAGGCTCCCTACAATGTGTCTCTACATGATCTCATCTGCTGTTCCAAATCCCCTTGTGACAGTAATATCCAGCCATGTGCATGGTAATCTTTTGTATTTTGTGGATTAAGCTCACGCTGTGTGGATTTTCTTGATGGGGGGATGCAAAAGAAGTGGCAATCTCAGGATGAATGTACAGCACGGCTGCAGGCTTTAACATCACCCATGTGAGATGCACACAAATCACAGGTTACAGGTGAGATGTGTGTTATTTCCCTGTGTGTGTATCCGTGGCACATGAGCCAGAGTGTATCTGCATGTGTGTTGTTCTTTGCCACTGTCGCTCTAGGGGGTGGGGTTGATGATGTAGCTGTCACTTTATTAAGATAAATTTTCCAATCACATGGCGAGATCTCCCACCCTCAGGAGCGCCAGCTTCGGGGATTAGATTATCGCCTCCCACAATGCATCACGCTTTACATCACAATCCAATAGGCAAGCAGTGGCGGAGTGGGGATGCTGTGCAGCCTCCCTCTCCCCAAACGAGAGGTTTAAAATTAGCTGCGGGGAAACGCAGTAAATCGCAGAAACAATGAGAACCAACGTGATACTTTTAGGAATCGAGCTGAACACTGAATGTCGGAGGATTTTTGCAGCGAGATGATTGGTGTTCGTGAACTTGAATGAATCAGTGCAAATGAGAGTATTACCAATGATTTTTTTCATGCTTTCATTTGGATTTTCTCATTCTGGCCGACAGGTAGAATCACACAGAAAAACCAAGATAAGGAAGTAATGTACTAAGGCAACAACAATAAGCTCACATGGGAGACGCAGCGGAACATGACACCGATGGTAATTATTACTGCTCACTCAAGACTGATACTGGGAGAGAGAAGCTTACACAAGCTGCTTTTAAAAAAGTCAATTTCATTATTTCAGTGTCACGCTCAGCTACGGGGAGATTCAAGTATTCCCAAGCAGGCACTTCATATCAAGCCAAGTGTTAGGACTGGAACATTTTCATTTTTCTGCTTCAGCAAAGCTTGGAATTAGACAACAATGCAATTACAATCATCTCATAATCCTATAACAATTACCCCAGAAGACGGTTGGAGTAAATGGGAGAGATTCTAAAGAGCCATTCGCCGAATTCACAATTTGACACTTAAATTGATAAATGGAGGATAAAACAGAGCCTGAAATAAATAGTTTTAACATAAGACCTGGATCAGAGGATAGAATCGGTCTGGTTTAGCCAAGCTGAAGCTGAAAACCACCATTTTGAACATGCTGTTAGGAAGCAGTAATTAAAATGTTAGCTCTCCATCAAACACAGCTGAGCATCTGTGTTTTCAACAGTGTGTCACGTTCACTTTCTGCTGAGCTGAATGTCCTTGGAATGGAGTGAGAAAGATTTTGTGATTTTGAAAAGTAATACCCCACTAATCTATGTTTATGTCGCTTCAAGCTGAAAAGCTTTACAGATTATTGTTGTTGGTATTTCTTCCCCCACGTGCAAATAGTTCACCAAAACAAACCAAACAAGCCCGAGCAGTTCTCCCATAGACTGTATGTGCTCAGTGCTTTCATCTAAATGCTAATGACAGCATGCATGCGTACAGTGACAATGCTAACATGCGGATACTAACCAGGTATAATGTTAGATATATTCATCATCTTCATTTAGGACACTAGCATGCTAACAGTTGCTAATTAATAATGAATTGATCATCTTTGTTGCTGCACCTTCGATCTGGTTAGTTTGGGTTTTAGGGATTTTAGGGGAAAAATAAATGATATTTGCTAACGTCTTTGAATGAAGTGCATAGAAAAAAAGAGAAGCAGTCTTTCCAATAGAAGGTCGGTAGAGGAAGGAAGACAGAACGTTTTTCATGAACAGCATCAAACATCTGTTTTGTCTTCAGATTGAACATGAGCGACACATTTAAAGTTTAAGTTTAAGTTTTCATTTTCTGGCCACGGTGGTAAATGTGTTCTTAGTTTTATAAACTGATGGAGGTGTCAGAGTGGGATAATGGTTGAATTTACACAAATCTCATAGCAGCGTTTACAACAATAAGACTCAAGTAAAACGAAGTTGGCTACATTCTTCTGATTCTGCAGTGGTGATGCAACATTCAATGGTAAATCACCTCCTGACAGGTTATGAATTCAGCTAACAGCAGGGGGTCTTGTTTTACCAACTGGCTAAACACTGCTGGATTAAAGGAAGTAACACTTCTAGGCCAGTTGCAGCTCAACTCACTGAGGTGCAGGCCCACTTCAGGGCTTGGGGGGGGGGGGGACTGGTTCTTGGATTCTGATTCTGCAGCAATATGGAAGTGGGAGTTATTGGACAGAGAACGTGGATTTCAGAGCCAAGCTTGAGTCGAAGCATGCACACATATGCACACATGCACATCCTGAAACATTCAAACACACATATATGCACGCACGCGCACATACACATGCACACAGCAGGCCAAAGTAGACAGACTGTGATCGTATCACCACATCGACCCACTGCCTTCTGTTACTTCTTTTCATGCTCGCCTTCATTTCATGTCACACTCAAGTGTATGATGAAAACAGAGAAGCAGGAGGTGAAATCAGGGCGAAAAACCTTTGGATTTCATAATTAGGCTCCAAATTGCAATCAGAAACATTGCTTTGTTTCCTCGCTGTTGCAGTTGATCGAGTTTGTTTTTCCGTTTTAGTCTGATAAAAAAAAAAAAGGGCAGGAACACGTTGTATTGCACTCGGCTTGAGTTCCTCATGAGTCAAACAGGTCACATGGAGCAAACAGCTGCTGCGTCTAAACTGCTGCATTACAGAAAAGTTGAAAAGACGTCTCTGTAATCCGACAGACAGCAAACACCTGTGTGTGTTGTAAACCCCACGAAAACAAGATGTTAAAAAACAGAGCACAGATGCCTTCGTGTGCAGGAAGCATGTGCAGCGACAAGAGTGAACCTTCCCTGACCCCCCCCCCCCCCCCATCTGTTCCTTCTGCAAAAAATACACAGTATAATTTATACATTCTGGAGATTAAGGTCAGGTAGAGGTAGCTGCTCATCCCTTGAGTCACTTCTTTCTAATGACTTTTTTGGGGCAGGGTGGTTCACACAGAGTTAACTGAGCACGGCCGGGAGGTGTTTCTGCTGCTGGTTGCTCGGCAGAGTAATGAGACATTTCCAGCCAACATGGCGACCAAGCCGACATCGTCCCTGACTGCTGGTCCACGGGGAGGTCTTGTTAGGATGCTGAGCTATAATCGTGCGATATGTTGACAGGGGGCAGATAGAGAGAAAGGGCAGAAAGGACCCGTCCTAGCATCTTGTGGCCGGGTTACCAATATCTCTGGTATCAGCTGTGAGTGGTTAAACATGTGACTATTTATATTTTGTCACATTCGGGGGAGAGACACTCCTCTCGATGCTCTGAAGAGGACAAAACAAACTCTCTCCTTTGATACCTTCGAATAATAGGCTGCTTTTATTTGTCTTTGTCGCCGCTCATATCGGATTCTGAAACAGCCGGGGGACAAATGATTGATTACTATAAAACCTGTCAGGTTCCCTCACTCTCCCAGTTGTGTGAAGACTCCCACAGCCAGGAATAGATCTAAAGACTGACAGCTGCCTCTCCCACAGGACACAGGCCTCTTGCTTGTGCTAATTTGTGCCAATGCCTACGCATGAGGAGGTGGGAGCGTATAATACCAGAGAGGTTTGGGCACACTTGTCAGAGTGAGTCAGTCTGCCTTGATTGAGTGTAGGTTTCTGGTGCAGCTGATTTTGTATATACAGTTTCATGTTTACTGCGGCATGTGTACATCTCTGTGTACTATGATTAATTTAGCGTACAGTATAGAAGCCTTTGTTGTGAGGCTGGGTTTTGCATACAAATACCATAGCTCTATCTTACAGACTCCAGTAGTGCATTCTCCATGGGGGATCCCACATTTAAAGAAATGACACACAACCGTCTACAATTTCAACTCTGCAACTATAAGAACAAATGTTTGAATAATTCATTTATGCTGCTGCACGCATCCTATGTGCAAAGGAAATGGCGGCGATAGCTCCGCCATGGCATCAGCTGCGAGATTAAAGAAGCGCGGGGTGCAGAGCTCTGATGTTGTCGACGGCCTTTCAGAGCAGTGGTGAATAACTGTCAAACGGCGGAGGCAGATGAAGGCCTTCTCCGAGATGGAGTGAATTTGATCCAGTTTGTACCAGATACCAGACGATGAAACAATCCTACTGTGAACATTAGTGTTGAGCAGGAGGATTCACATTCAATTCACATTTAGTCCATTGAAGGGAACCTGAGCTCTGTGCATTGCAGGTGCACGCAGTGGTTAACCTTGCAAGTGAGGCTATTTCTGGTGTTTGTGAGGATGTACAGCCATTAAGACTGAAACAGCTTCTGCTGGCAGGTGGCCAGGGCTCCATGTCCGCTCCACGCGACACCGGACTGACAAGCGTCGTTGCACCTAATCACATCAAGATGCAGAAAGGAACCCGGAGAGAAGGCTGCCACCTGGGCACTGCGGGAAGAGCCGGGGGTGTGGAGTGGAAGTGAGGAAGCTCTCAAGCTTTTCCATCCGGAGTCTGAAGCCCAGATCTCGGTCTCTGATCCTCAGACTCCCCTCTCCCATCCTCCCCACTTGTTAATTGGCTAGATGGGGAGATTATGGAGCCCCTGGGAGACGGTTGCTAGGATATTGATGGCAGTCAAAGGACAGACACGGCTCTGGACATTTGTCGTCTGTCTTTGATGTAAAGGTCTCACCATTCGATTTTCAAAAGGACACCGATGTTTTTTTGTGTTTTTTAATAATTTTTCCGGCAGCTTTGACCAAATTGACAATGGATTATTGAATATCACGTTTATGTCAAAGAACAAAAGTTTCAACTGAGTAATTACACAAATCAAAATGTAATTTAATCTGATAAATGACTAATAATAAAGTGTATCCAACCTTTACAAGGAAGAAAGGGAATACCTCCGTGCACGGTGAATTATCATATTCCTTTAAAGAGGAGATCTGTTCAAAAGCTCCCGGAGAGACATAATTTACTGTTGGTAAAGGATTGACCAGAGGGCAAATCAATAAGAGCAAGTGACTGTTTGTACACTTCAGCAGAAACATACATCTCCGTCCAACCATGAAGTGCCAGCGCGCAGTCACACAGCGGCAGGTTTAGTGCTCCGTCAGAGCTACTCAACTGCATTGGTGGTGGGGGGAGCTGCCACCGTTTCCATATGGCAGCCCCAGCCATGTGCTGGTACACATATGTTTACTGTACACCAGGGCGCAGCGGTTTGGCTGTGAATTCACTCGTCTATTTAAAATGTTGACTGTAAGAACAAAGTGTTTGAATTGTGCAGTTGTGAATTTAAATGTATTTAATCGACTTTAACCCTTTTACTGTTTTCAATAATCTCCCTGACACGGTTTTACAGGTGTAATAATTATGATTTTACTATCTCATAAACTGTAAACTGTAAGCTTCTGGATGACATCTACTTTATCAGATTTCAGCCTTTTAAAAACTCACTTCCTTGACTACACTGCAAACTTTTCATAAAACCTGGAGTTTCAAGCCACATTTAAACCTTTTCCCAGCTCATACTGTCGACAGCTTGGTGCTGGAGGACATGAACGGGCTTCCGGCATTACAATACATTTCGTTCTCAGGCAGACAGATCCACACACAGGGAGGAAGACTATTTTTGTTCCTGACTTTTTGCCTGGTAACATTTTTTGGGTTTGATTTTGTGTTCCTCCTCACCACCAAAAGAATTTAGGTTTATTATCAAGAGTCCGTTTTCACCACTGAGAGGTGAAGGGTTTCTTCAGATATGACCAATTTGAAAAAGACTGTGACCTCAGAGGGAGGCAGATAAGTGTATATATACAATGTTTTCAATGTTCTGAAAAGGAATTGTTTGTAAAACCACAATTTCCACTTGACTCTCAGTTCGGTGTGTCATCAGATGAGAGACACAGCCTGAAGTATCCTGACAGATGTTTAATTTATCTGCGTTGTTTGCTTTAATGTGTCCACGTTGTTTCTGTTTGTCTGTATTTTGTTCTCATGTTCTCAATTTTCCCCTCTGGTGGACAATAAAGAATTCTATCCCATCCTATTCTGTTCTAAAGGAAACTGCTTCCTGTCTTGGCACTGAATGCTGGAGTTGGATGCAAATCTTGAGGCGCGAGATATCGTCTATTACGGATGTAATTCCTTGGGATACTGGCTTGAAAAATACATAAATATCACAGAGAAGGGAACAAACAGGGGCAGAAACAAGTCTGAAAAGAAAGTAAATGATAGGCGGTTCAGAAGAGGAGGCTTTTGGAAGCTGAGGCTGTTTAAATCACTCACAAAAAGGAGCACATGTATAAAATTTCAATACAAATGATAACAGCAGACTTGGTTGAGCTGAGACTTTGTGTCTGGCCACTAAAGATAAACATGGAAAAATCCCCAAAAAGAAGATGAACCGGACATTTTTCAGTTCAGCAGGATCATAGAAACTACCATCTACTGTATCGTCCACAGGGTTGCTCTGGGACTGTCTATACCTGTACACTACATGGACTTCATCATGTAACACGCATCTGATCTTCCTCACTCACGGCCCCGTCGTCTCAGTCAGCGAGATAACATGAAGTGACATCACAAGGAATATCATTATGTATAAATGAGCCACCCACTGCCTCAGTTTCCTCCATGAATTATCAGGCGAGGAAAGAACAAAGCTTTCAAGGAACAGCAACACGATATTAAAATCCTTTCCTGCTCGCCGCAGTGAGAGAGAGAGAGAGAGAGAGAGAGAGAGAGAGAGAGAGAGAGAGAGAGAGAGAGAGAGAGAGAGAGAGGAGCTAATGGACGGTTCATAGTGAGCTGCCGGAGGAGCGTCACTGTCGGAGTCCAAGGTGAGGGAGCGCGCGCACACACGCACACGCACGCACACGCACACGCACACGCACACACACACACACACACACACACACGCACACACACACACGCTCACTATAGTTATAAGGACAGAATGCATAACATAGCGAGCCCTCTGAACTTGTGAGAACCGGCCACAATGTCCTTGATTATAACAAAGAGTAAGTAAAGCATCTTGATCGCCCCCTAGTGGCTAGCTACTGTCATGAGCCATGTCTCCTCCATGTTAGTGAATGGGACATGAACTAATCCTTTTTCTCTGTAGTTCTCGTTGCACACAGCCTGTGTTTTGAAACAAAAATGAGTCCTCCACAACCACAGAAACAAGTGCACGCACCACATGCACACTCACGCTCAGTGCCATGATCGCACCAGGGGGCGAGAGCTGTAAAAACCACCACCCTCCGTCTAAAGGCGCTGAAATAAATGAGCACACAACTCTGTCTTTCTGCCCTTTGATTTTACTGCTGTGTGTGTGTGTGTGTGTGTGTGTGTGTGTATGACAAGGACAGAAAGGAGATGGCAGCTTTGAGCATATGCACCTTCACATGAAATGTACACATGCACACGCACACGCACACACTTCCACTCAATGGCCCGCTGATTTGTGAGCCTCTCGTATTCTGTTTCCTCGCGTGGATCTCGAATCCGGAGAAAACAATCACAGAGAACACTTGAACCTGTTCTTTATTTTCAGCTTGACACACCATCATCACCACTAAACACATGAATCTCGCTTCCGCCTTCCTTTTTGTTGTCAATCCTCGGTTGGCGACAGCAGAGCGATCAAACAGTTTTCTTCAGAGTCCTTGTAAGCGGCGACAACACAATTGGATTAAACACATGCCAGATAATAGCTTCCTCTGTAACTGTGATTGAACAAGCCGCCCTGGGGAGCCAATCGATTCTCTCAACTCGATCCGGAAAAGTCAGTGCTTGGACTCATCTCACGTAGACACCTTTAGCTCTTCCTCAATCCAGTCGTAACGTCAGGATTATAACACAGAGGAAGTTTAATCAGGGGCCGGCATCGGGAGTGGAGGAGAGAGAGAGCTGAATCCATTAAACATGGATTAGAGAGGTAATCGCCAGAGAGTGGGACAGGAGGGCAGGTAAAAAAAAATAGCAAGACACAAAGTCGGCATTGGGTGTGGCAGCAAGCACCCAAAACATAGAGACTCCGTGTTAGCATGGAGAGGGCTGCATGCTAACTGATGGCTCCATCTGTTCAAGAGCAAACCAGGGGCGCAAAGGAGCGGGCGTGTATGAAACGAGTGCAGCATCTGAGCTCTGATAGCAGCAGGGAGGGAGTGGGTGTTTGGGATCTGTTTGTTTGTGTCTCTGTGCCTGTACACGTTGCCACGGAGGGCATTCGCTGTGACAACACCGCGCAATCTGGGAATAAATGTGGGTTAATGATGCCGCAAACCAGATGTGTCTCGCTCACATGTTGGATGCTGTGCAGATGCTTCTGAAAAGGCGAATGGCTGCACCGCCACCGCCACTACGGCATATTTTCACACTGACTGCACAGTGTGGTATTAAAGGAGAGTAAGTGGCTCAGTGATTACGGATCAGTCCGGTGTCGCCGACAGGAAAATTGTGCATCAAATGTTTGTTTTAATTGAAACAAATGGTGCATTAACACAGCAGCAGGATGGGAGTCTTTGATGCAGATTGAAATGAGATTCTCACTGATTTGCAGTTTGTGTGTCAGTCGACAGGAAAGTTGAAACCTCTGAGCAGATTTGTGTGTTACCACACTTTAGGATTTCGAGGGGTAGTACGGTACCAGAGGATTTTCAAAATGTGAGGATTTAATGATTTTAATATACGAGTGTTAGCTGAATGTCAAGCAATTGTTTTATCTGGAAAACTATTACACCAGCGCGATTTTATCCTCTATCACAACAATTGTTATATACAACTTCTTATTGTGCAGAACCCAAGGAGGCTCATCCAAAATCCAACCTCAGACATTAATCATCATTCAACCAAATCAAGAAGCACATTTCTTTTGATTTTTGGCTTTGGCCGACTTAAATGAAAACCTCCAGAAGGGAAAAAAAGATGAATTCCATATGAAAGAGGGTTCCTGTTGGATCTGGCAACAAGTGTTCTGGTTTGGCCACTGGCGTGTTTTGCCTCGGGCACAGTCCTCAGCAGAGTTGTGTTTTGCAGATGAGACCCCTTGACTCCAAAGACTCACTTTCAAAGGCGCCCCAGTGGTTGGAGGATCAAAGCAACCCAATAGCTGCACTGGCCCGTCATCTTAAACGCCACATTTTTCTCAAGAGCCAAACACTGCTCGGCAACACTCGTGCTACTCCCCGCACTCAGCAATGAGACTGAGCAGAGCAATATGAAGAGACGATTGGTCCAATATGAGCGTCTGATATCTTTTTTTTCTCTCCATAGAATAAAGCTACGCTCTTCGGAAGTTATGAGGAAATTGCTCTTTGACATATCATTACTCTGCTTCCTCAGCTGATGTGGCTGTGTTTGCTTTAGCTTCGTAATCTGCAGTGGAAACAGAAATCTAGATTTCAGATCCCGTCCTGAATTGACGGAGACAGGATCAAACTTGACAGTGTTGCCTCAAAGGCCAACATGGTGTCTTTGAAGGTTGTTTGATGGTGGCGGCTTAAAAGTCAGCTGATTCTTCTGACAAGCAGCCGTTGACAGACATATCAGGGCTTACCGGCAATATCCTGGATAGACTGAACCCGACAGATGGAAATAGATTTCGGATGAAATTGAAGAGTGCTCTCGCCTTCCCTCCTTGCAGCTGTGTAGGAAAACCCTGCTGCCGGCAATATATGATCAGCGTTAATAAAGAGAGGAGTTCTGACTTGATCAATCATAGCATTTGGCAGCAGGGTACACCAAGGGAAGTCTTATTATTTCCCTCCCTTGGGTTTGCTGCTCCATCCTGAGAGGCTGCATTCATTTTCACAGTGGGTCTCTGTTGTCTGTGCGGCTCTCTTTCTCTTCCACACCCATTCCATCATCTCTATTCTCTCAGGCTCCTTCTCTCTCTCTCTCCTCACTCGCTCTTCTGTCTTCATATTCCTATCACTTCCCCTTCATAAACAGAGGTGTCTCCCAGTGGGGTCAGCCCGTACATGAGAGGCATTTGGATTCCACTCTGACAAGTGTCAAGCACCATAAGGTTAATACTGTCAATTCCCACGCGACAGACTAAAGCAATTTGACGGCAGATTTTGACTGCAGCTTATTCCACCATGAGCAGCTTGTCTAGTCTGAATCTTCCTCACTGGTATTCTCCTCGTCATCCTCATACCTTCTCAGTTTCAGTTTCTATTTCTCTGAAGAGTGATTAGCTGTAACAGTTAAACCATAGGATGACTAATGATTGGTTAGTGTAAAGTAGTATTATATTGTTATTGGATGCAAAATGACTGCATTACTACATTAGATGACATCTGTAGACTTTAGGTTGTGTCTTATAGATGCAGAGATACCGGGGGAATCGATATACTCCACAATCCGTCCATGCACCGTGAGTTGTATGTTGTATGAACATATCATACAGTGATTTATTTATTTATTTATACCAGACGATGCATTTCATAAATAGTCATGAGACAGGAGTCGATGGTACATAAATGTGTCTTTGTTACTCTCATCTAGAAATGTCTCGATTTAAAAAACAAACAACCGTTGCACTTCATTAATGGGGACAGAGTTTTTCAGCCTGACTTGACATTTAAACATTGACACCATTCATGCTTATGAAAATGCAGCAACTTCAATTTCAGCCTGCTGAACCCGGACCTCATTATTTTTTACTGCTTCTGTTAACATTCAGACAGTCGTGTTTTTTGTGCCCTTAAATATTGCACGATGAATTTAAGCAGACAGTGAAAATCCACTATTAAGCTACAGTAGCCTCGTCCATTTTGAACTTTGCAGCCGTTCCGGGTCAAGAACTGTCAAGACGGCTCAGTGTCGGTCAACAGCTTCAATGAACTGAACAGTCAAATGAAGACACACTTGTCCAAGTCAGCAGAACGAGCCACAAACTCAACAGAATTCATCCTGAACTTTAAGACACAGAAGTTTTAGTTTAAAACATCAACGCCTCCGGGTCACTGTTAATCAAGTTTGTTAGTAAACGCTGTGAAAGTTGGCCTCCACCGAATCCTGCACTGGCCGTCTACATATTGTCAACACAATGAATACATGTGCTCATATCCTTCCCGTGATAACGCTGCTTACACTTCTCTCCTCCACAGTTTCCTGCTCAGTAAAAGCTCATCAAGATGCTGCAACATAAAGCCGCCATCAATCAGGAGAAGCCACCGTGGAGAGAAGTCCTCGAACAACCTTCACTGACAAAGAACCGAGCAATATGACATATTCATAGAGTGCAGTGAAACATAAAGATGTGGAGGTCAGGCTGGATGAGGAGCGGTGAGTTTGTCTTTTGGCATCGATGGCCTCAGTTTGTGTCACATGTACTGGTACTCAGCTTCGATATTATTACCATGAGTTACTGTGAACATTAATGTCTTCCAAACCGTAAAGGGTACTCCCACATTGTTTCAAGTCTATCTAATAAAATACTCAAACGTCAATAAGGACATTGACAGAGTCAAGGTCACTGTAATCATTCCTGTTCCCCATACTGGCACAACAGATGTCTGACTCCAAGACTAAGAGGTGGGAGAGGAGATACACAGTGCTCCTACTGGGGACAACTTATCCTTAAATGTCCATGTCCCATCTGCTAACATGGAGGAGATGGGATAATTGACCTATTATTAGCCACCAGAATGATGGAGATGATCTGTTGTGTCATCAATCTTAACATACATGTATGTATTGGTTTATCTAATGGCTACATAAAGAAATGGAACGACAGCTTAACAAAGTGTTTGCGGTGTTTCTATCCAGGATATTTTGGCTTGGCTTCCAGATAGTGGGAGGAAGTGGAGACTGAGTCAATACCCAGGACTCTCAGTACCACGGCTCCTTTCCCAATGACAACTGCACCGACTGGCTCCAAATGATGTCACCAGCACAAGATGGCAGCATTTGTATCTGGGATAATTTAGCTTCGCTCTTGTACAGTAGGAGGAACGTGGAGACACATTGTCCATGTTTCTACACAGCGACTGAGAGAGGACTGTATACTGTGTTTTTCATCTTTCAGCTGGAGCTGCTCTAGGAAGAGAAGACTCTATGTCCAGGTGGAATAACACAGTGACCAACTCAGATACAGAGTGAGTGTGTGTGCGTGTGTCTTCACAGAGTCAAAGTGCAGCAGGACTTTACTGGGCCTGCAGTCACAGGACATGCACATCTATCAATAATGTCACATATTCGATAACCGTGGCCGATCATAGAGAAACAGAGGGAAAAAACAATCTCCCTTCTTTCTCGCACATCTGTGGATCACACCATCTCTCTCTCTCTTCCTCTCTCTCCCTCTGCTCATCTACTCCTCGTTTAGATCTTTCTTCATCCGCGCTCCCTAATCACATAAACAGCAGAGAAGCTGCAGGCTCCTCGGGCTGCGTTCACTGGGAACAGTAAACAAGAGAGGCCACGAGCACGGACGAGGAGGCGCTAATGATTTTAATCCTCTGTAAATTAACAGCGGACAAATGGAAGGTTTCATCAGAAGTGAGCCTCTGTTAAATAGTGCTCAACTAACATGGAGATCTGACCCACTGCTGCTGGGGCTACTTGTACTGCTCCCACACTGGCTGTTCCTACTGGGATTTAAAAGTCCCGCTGCAGTGTTTTTGTTTTACGACAGCAGGTCATCCTGGCAAACGATGAATGGAAGGGCGGGTCCACGTCAAACCACACGTCCATGTACGAGTGCACACATGCCATGTTCAGACTGTCCGCAGTTTGACTGGAGGGTTCACCAGCAGGCTACAACAGCAGGACTGACCTACATTTCACTCACAGACACACAAACACACATTTCCTCAACAGTTTTATTCTTGTCAGGACAGAAAATCCTCGGAAGAACAACAACGGGATCAACGGAGGATACTCAAGTGCCCAGCTGTGACCCCCGAGTGAGAAGTGATGTCAACACTTCCAAAGCACAAGACTTCACCTGGTTAATGGACAACTGCAGCATTCCCGCTTTCACACATGCACACCGCTAAAGGTGCGAAGACACATTCAGGTACACAACTGAAAACAAACAACACACAGAGCAGAGGCAGGAGTTTTAATCTTTACTTCTAGTCGCAGATTTGTTTTTTAAATTACAAGCTCAGAAGAGGTCTCTTTGTGAAAATCATTCTGATAATATCTGGATATTTATGAAAAGGGTCATGGGTCATTTTATTTATCTGGAAACATAAAATTGCCAAAAACAGAGTCCAGATAATATGTTTCTACAGAAGAGTCTTCAAACACAAATGGCAAATAGGTACAATAATGTTTTAATCCATTTTTCTTTTTATAGTTTATAGCAAACTGAGACTATGAAACCATGTATTAATAAAATTAATGAATTAAATTATAGGGTTTTGATAATCAGACAATACTCATCAGTAAGATCTATAGTCTAAAGTAATCATCATCAACAAATGTGCTAATTATTTTCTCTGGTCTAGATATTGATCAAATCAGTGCAGCGATTATTAATCAACTGAAGCGCTGCAGCTCAAGTTTGTTGCTGTTGTGTATTGTGTCGTTGTGGGTTTTGCAGAAAGGAACTTGTCCATTTTCCCCCTGTGGTCCTTCTGCTTTAACTTCAGAATAAAACACGACTTCTGTCGCAAAAACTGCAGCCGAACGTCAAATAATTACAACAATTAGAAAGGTAATGAAAGAACAAGGTCTCACAGCAAATAACTGCTTGTTCTCAAACAACGTCTGGAAATTGATTTGATTAAAAGCCCGACTGCAGAACCACCTCGCGATGAACTGCTTGGCAGTTTAACATTTTCCCATTAAATAGACGTCAAACGAGCGAGACAGGTGCGACCACAGGTAGCAGGGCCGGGGCTTCCACATATTCTCAGTCATTATGTTATCTCTGTTGCTATGACTACAGCTGTCAGCGGTAGGGGGACGTATGGAGGTGGAGGGGGCAGCTGGAGACATGACTGACGGCAGTGACAGCTATATAATCTTGTCCGCGGTGCTTTCACAGACACACACACACACACACAATATCCACTGAGGCAGGTGCGCCCAGCTGAATTAGGGCTGAGTCGGCCTGTTCGCTCGCCGCTGTCAGCTGACGGGAACTTCTAATGATGGACTACAGCCGAGAGCTGAGGGTCCGCGTACACAGGGATGTGGGCTGTGTTATTTCTCTGCTCTTGTTTCACTCGCTGCTGAGGAGCAAGACAAAGGCCTGAAAAATGCGCGATGTACGGTCTGATGAATGGTGAGCGCGCCGCTGCTCACTGAATGCCAACATGCTAAGTGATGGAGAACGCGACGAATACACCAGGGAGATTAGACGTAAGCTGTAACAGTCCCACAGGGAATGTTTACCCTTACTTCTCCTTATTGCTCAATCACTGTAATCTATCCACTACAATAACATCGATGTATACTTGTCTTATCACTCTCGACAGCACCCGACTACAAGCATACGTGATGATCCTGGGGAGGTGACTGGAATGATATTCATATCAGGTAATAACTGTACGATGTCATTCACCTTTAAACAGCAGCTGCACAGAGAGAAAACCACCAACTAGGCAATGATACACATTTACTGACTGACAGCAGCCACTGCCCCTATCTGGGGTCTTCAAATCTGAAGTCGGGCTCAAGCCTTTTGTCACCTTTAAAAATGTTCCTCAGCTTTTTCTCTTCTTGCCAATTCTTGTCTCTGGGGATTCATGAAAGTCGTTCTGATTTCTCATTTCTACAAAATCAAGTAGAAGCAAATGAGGCCAGTTAAAGCGAATGAATAACCCAGAAATGTAAATTGCAACACTCAATCATAAGAAATGAATTGTGTCAATCCCACAGTGTCCACGCCCTGATATACAAACAGTGCTTTTTGACTATAAATGCAACTATAATGTACAATTAACATCATGCAGTATTGAAGAAGGCTTGAAACTACATATTAAGACCATTAACACCTTAGTAAAATGTTTCCTGACATCATTCATCTCTTCCCAACCAGTGGGAGAGCAGGAGAGAGACAGAAAAGGGGCTAATGTTTGTCCCAAACAGGGCAATGCTATCACTGCTTCCAGGAGGAGGCGACCCTATTCTCCCCCTAACTCTGTGTGACCACTGGATTTTCAATAAGGGCCCTTTCAGAAAAAATGAACTGAGGTGAATGTAAAAACGAGGAGGTGATGGATGACATTTTCCGAAGCTTTGTCTTGCAATTAGTTGCGGTTCAAGTGCTCCGAGGCCCTTCAACACCTTGCGGACATTTTCTTCTTTGATGACGAAGATTTCCTGCTGTGGAGTTGCTGGATTAGTTTCTTCCAGCTACGCTCAGGTGAGAGTATCCACAAATTATTTGAACAGCTCCCATTCTTCACCGTGATCAAAGTGCCACAACAAAAAAACAAATACTGAAGATTCTGCTGAGAGCAAACATCACCGGCTGGTTTATAGGTGAGAACTTTAAAAAAGTTTAGAAACGAGAAGTAGGCATGGGGATCGAGGCTTAAAAATAATAATCATGCTTTCACTAAGCACACGTCAATTTAAACATACATGACAGTGGCGTGCAGCAAGAGCAGGAAGCTCCTGGCTGCCTGCAGTGAGGCCAGGGGTCAACGTAAACATGTGCCACTTCTGATCACACACGTCTCTTCTGACAGTGACATCATTATTGCAGTGACTCGTTTGCTTGCAGCCATGAGTCATGTGGGATGTATGGAAATAGCAGAAGTGGAAAATATGTAATCGTACAGTTAGGAGACGATGATTCTTTTTCAGCCTTGTTAAAGACAAGTGGTTATTGCAATGAAAGTTCTTTTGATTTGAATTAATCACTGATTATTCTATCTACTGTGAGTATTGTGGGACTGCTTGGATACTTTGCACATCTTCCTTTGCACAGTATATTGTACATTTGAATCTAATCGTATTGTATTTGTTTCAGTTATTGCTCTTGTACTCTAAGTTCCTGTCTTCATCTTTCTCTTTGTACTGACAGCGCTTGCCTCCTAATTGCTACACTCTCCCCGTGTTTGTTATGCACCAAACACAAGGGGTGAGGGGTTGAGTCTCATCTTGTTTCAGCAAACAGGGAAACGTATGGGACACGGGTCAACGCCGGACTAAAAATGTTTGTCTTGGTTTGTTTGAAGTAAAAATAAATCCACCAAATGAAGGCGACAGAGTCGGCGACTGAGGTGTGGAGTCAGGAAGCAGAGCCCCGTTGACGTGGCACAGTTTAAGAGAAGAGAAAAGAACGGGCCACCGTGTAAACGATGTGAGAATCTGAACACCATCAGCCACGGTGAACAGGGTTTAAAGCATCCGGCACAGTCCTGTGTTTTTGTGGCAGATGAAGAAAGGCGCAGTGTGAACAGCCAGCGGTGGAGAGGTCACACGTGCCGTGATGAATTACAGTAGCCAGGGCTGTCTTGGCTGCTTGTTCATTAATGAGTGCTCTTAGGGGAGTGGGCTGCGACAACAGGAAAGGACACATCAACGCTGCATCGCCCCCCCCCGCTCTTCACAGGGTGTCTGTTGTGGGATGTTTCTATTGGATCCAACTGTGAGCTCTCGAAATCATCTAATCTTAGCATTCAACATATTTTGGGCAATTAATGGTCGTAGTCTAATTTGTTTTACACCACAAATATTATTATCATTATCAAAGACAGCAGTATTTTAGTTTGCAAATTACAATCATTAAAATTTGTGCCATAAACACACAAAATACTTGATTCCGTCTCGTCGACCATAATTTTTGAATTCATGAGTTAGTTATATGTAGTTTTTAGGATACAGCTGCCAAACTTCAGGCATCAATTGCAAATAACTATTCAATGCATTAATGCAAAAATATTTCAGCACCGCGGACACATCATCCACCAACCAGCCGCTAAAGTAAAGGTTGACTCACAGTCCTGTTAAACAACTGCCTGCTGTACCCTGTGAGGTCTGTGTTTATATTAAACAATGAGAAAACCTTTTCAGACGAGGGCTGATATGTGAGCCCTCTGTGTTATGACAGGATTTAGGTCCAACTCGGACTCAGACAGTAAATCTGAGAGGATTTGGAGTTTTCTTTATTGATTACATGAGGAAGCAACCGGACTGAGCTGCAGCGGTGCAGTGACTGTTGATTAACGTGCCTCTCATTAGTGTGGCGTGCTGTATAATTTATCTGAAGTAGCTGTAAGAGCAAACTCATTGAATATCCCTGGACTGTGCACTCAATTAATTAACGGACGCTTCCAGCCTGTGTGGACATTTATGTCACTGCAGGTACAAACTCTAAGTAATATTCAAATAAAAGATAAATGGACGCTGAGATGTCTGCAGATATGGTGAAGGGCAATTTGACTTCAAACATATTCTATATCACAAATACAGTAAATAAAATAACCAGTCAAGAGACATCGTTCTTACATTGCTGCTTATTTCACTGATTATCTGTAATGTGCATCATGCAGCTGCCATGTTGTTCAGGCAGGTGTCTAATGCTCTGTTTGCAGTTCCAATGTGTTGGGCCTGTAAAAGCCACTCAGAGAGAGTGAGTATGAGGAGCAGGGAGTTCAGGATGCTGAGTACAAGGTTGAGTGTGGGTGGGGGGGGGGGGGGGGGGTACTTAAGATTCAGTCAATGGCAGTGGAGTAAATAAATATGTTTAACTGGGTTTTAAAAGAGGTGTTAAATGTCAGGGCAAGTTTCTTGTCCTCTGGGAGTTTATTCTCTCTCGCTGAAGCATTTCTACTAAGTGTGCTGCTCCACCTCCTAAATATCCCAAAGCAGCATTTGAAACTACATGTTATAACATCAACTATTAGAGAGATGGATAGAAACCTGATTATTGATCTGGGTTTCTAGACGGATCCTAGAAAAAAAGAGAAACTATTGTTAAAATTGTACAAGCTGCCAGAAATAAAAGCACGGACATGGATTCTTTTGATTTCTTCAGAGACTTTGAAATTCACATCTGAGTCCGTGATTACGCAAACGCTTTCTATCAGTTTGCAGCTTCACAGAGGAGGGTAAATGTGGGTGTCTGAGGAATAATGCTAATAACTGATCATTTTAATGTTCTGCCTAATTTTACCCTGATAAAAACATGTGAGGTACAAATAAAACACAAGACTCAAGGGGTAAATGTTGTAATAATATCATTATTAAACTATAAATACCTTATTACACTAATACTATTACACTTGACTGTTGCAGCGTATTTTTTAATTGGTCATTTAGCTGTACACTGTTTAAACATGATCATGATTTGATGTTTCAGTGCTTAAAAAACAAACCACGGCCACATAATGACACTGACTGATTCCTCACAGAGATGACAGGAGATAAGAGAGGATGAGAAACCGCCGCCCCCACAATCTGTCACATACTCGCACTGAGCTATATATAAAACCAGGGGTGTGACCACTAAAGAGTCCTCTTCCCTGGCTGTAACTGCTAAAACACAGAAAAAGCTGCTTTGTTATCGACATTGTGTTACAGAGAACCGCCAACTTTCTCTCGATGGATTTTAAGTGTGGTCTCGCCGCTACTCACTGTGTGTGTGTGTGGTGGGGGTGGGGGGGGGGGGGTGTATTTGCCAAAGACCCAGTGTGTGAAGTGACACCCATGAGTGCAGGCCCACGCTATCCACCCACAGCACAATGGGTAGCGGGAGTGAAAAGCGCTAATGGATGAACAGATACATAGACATTTGAATCAATGGATGGATGAGGAGCTGGATGGAGTTCAAGACTGGAGTTTTAGTTATGCAACCATTTTAAAAGCAGCAGAAATAACCTTACTGGTTACGAGACAAAGGACACAGCCAAAGCACCACAGTCCTGCAGTAGAGCTAACGTCTGACCATGCATTAAAAGTGTTTTATATTTTACCTTGAGGACAAAACAGACTGTCAGGATAAAGCTGCCTCTTATGTTTTCCAAATGGGAAGCAATCTATGCTCATAATTCACCTTAAAACATAACCCTTCTGCACTGAACACTTCATACTGACCTGAATAGTGAGATGAGAAAGAGGAACCGTCGTCGCTGCAGAGACAATCACTAGAGACAAATTTCTATCCCTTTGAAATACTCATTGAGACGGTAGATGTACTCAGGGAGAGTGTGTGTGTGTGTGTGTGTGTGTGTGTGTGTGTGTGTGTATTTGGGAAATGCTGGTTTATAGTGGATGTAAACTTTATGTTTATAAAAGCTAAATATGAAACAGCTTTCCAGGGAAAGTTTGTGCACTGTGAACGAAATGATAAAAGTGAACACCCGCCAAAGTAAAGTGCAACTGGATTCATAAATTATCTCAAACACAATATGACGACATCGTCAATTAATCTGAATTCCTGTGAACATGCATGACACATCTTCGGGATTAGTTTTTGTGTAAACATGATAATACTTGATAGACGTTCTCATGTTGTTGAGTTTGCTTCTCTACGTTGGCCATGTGATGAATTGTCCAAGGGTGTACCCCGCCTCTTACCCCAGGTCAGCTGTGATTGGCTCCAGCCCCCAGGCAACCCTCAGAGGATAAGCAGCCTAGATGGATGGATCGAGTGGTTGTAAAACCATCACCATCATCTGCATTACAGCCCTTTATCGACAATGGCAAGCCTGCAAGTATGGATTGCTTTCTTTAGGTCCGGCAACTAAGTGACAGAATACAATTTCTCGTTGATTACATTAACGTTCTGCTCCGTAAGTTCTTAAACGGTACATGTGGGCAGCGACCACCCAAGCGATGACACGTACACACACGCACACACACACACTCCATGCTTGCTTGTCTGCTGTAGGCACAAGGAGTTACTGAGCCTTATCAACCCACTGGGACATTCATATACGGTCAGCCCTGCCCTCCCTGAGGCCATCTGCTGCCCTCCCTCTAATCCAGGGGCTTGTCACTGGTGATTAGCCAGCCTCTCTGTCTCTCTCCCCTCCCACCATTACATATTTCCAGCTTATTATGTTGGTACTAGTGATAAAGCATGCCATGGTGTGCTCTCTTACCCTAACCTCCTTTGTATGGATTTTTGATGCCTTTAAATCCTCTGTTTCCTCTCCCTCCCTCCCTCCCTGATTATTATTTCAGGCCTGTTATGGCTGTCGGGGCTTAAATGAACTGTGCTCTCCACGACTTTTTCCTCTCTCTTTTTTTAAGTTGATAAATTAACTACCCTTTTCCTATTTCTGTTGGCATGTGCACTTTTAATAGGGCTAAGTGTTTCTTGGCACAAAAAAAGGCTTGAAATGCTGATAATGAATGATTTCAGCAGCAGTTCCATGAGAAAAGCTCAGGCTGTGGTGTAGAGCAGCCTGAATGCAAATGAGTCCGTCGTATTAATCAAATGTTTGACTGTGAGGTTTACCACAAGGCTGACTCTTAGTATCTGCTTAAAATCCTTATCTGTCTACGAGTGTGAGTAATAAGTGCTGCCTGTTACTGTGCAGTCTAACTCATCGGGGATCAGTTGGTAATTTCTATCGCAATATGTTACAAGGAAAAAACACTGTGTCTTCTCGCACAATCAATAAATCTCCTGTTTACACGCACCAGTATTTTTCTTCTATGTTTATAATTCCACAAGCAGTGTCAAGATAGATTTTTTTGATTTATATGAGACCCTCTGACTTTTCCTCCAGCAACACAGCGAGGTTGACATTTGTTGTTTTGTCTCAACAACTGTTTTTATTTGATTCAGGCAGTTATGTTTATTATATCAAGGATGTAACTGTAATAACTCTTTCTCATCAATTTGTCCAATACACTTTTAAAGAACAAATACCTGCAGAAAACTATTCTGTTCATCTGGTTTTGTGGATTTGATTTCTCGTGTACTTCTCTTTAGCATTGCAAGGACAGCTAACATGGTGAGTTAGCATTAAAAGCCGGCTACGCTGTGTGTCCCGAACATGAAAGTTGTTGTTATGACGATCGCACCAGCACCGAGCATCAGGCACTCCAGCCGTCAAGCGTCAAGGCAACACTTACCTATGGCCTCTGTAATTGAAGTTCCAGTACAGGTGCAGTAGTATCCTGGTTATGATCTATTTATATAATTCTAGGCTATGTTTTAAATCAGGTAAACATCTTGTCCTTGTTTTGAAAACCTGGATTAGGTTATATCTAAGTTTTGAAGAATCCTGTATAAACCATATCCAGGTGAGAAAGACGACCTAATGCAGTTGATCAAAGCTTCGACACTGCTCGTATACTCGTGCAATCATGAAATATATATAATCAGGTTTCTCATTTTCCATGTAAACACAATCCAACCAGGATACCGCATGTAAACACACTCACTGAGCCTAATTACATCCTCACAGAGCTGCTAGCTCAACGTCTTTCTTGCATCTGCAATTTGTCATTGTGCAGTCAAACTAAAACCCAACCGCAACTGTGCACGAGTCGGAAAACAAAGGGAGGTCAACACTATACCACAGAACAACTCGATCACGTCAGGGACTAGTAAACACTGTCACAAACAATTACCTAAAGCCACTGTCCTGTCACTGTTGTTTAAGGCACTCTGAGGAATTACTGCACCATGTTTTCTCAACAAGCCAAGAACACACGGCCCAAACCCGAGCGGAAAATCATTCCGGAATGGGGTCAAAATTGCGGCAGCACGATGTGACTCTCAGTAACAAAAGCATCGTGGTTATATAAGACTCAAACCCGCTGCAGCTCAATAATCTAATGTAACGTTCTCATGATATTCAGGGCAGATTTAAAAGGTTTGCTATGTGATTCTTTAGCCCCACAGTAGATTAAAGCGGTCTGTGTTTACAGTTCATCACATGATCTAATGATGAATTAATCTTCTAGCCTCACAAGAGTGAGTGCTTTGCAGAGCGTCTTGTACTCCATCAGCTTACCCACTCGACAGCAAATCCACGACACCCAGACTGCCGCGCTACAATGAGCTCTCGGGTGCGGAGAACGCTATAAAAATATGTCCGTGACCGTCCCACAGCGAAAACAATTGATGGCCAGTGGGAGAAATGAAGGATTAATGACAGGCCCGCAAGATGGATGGGGGGGGGGGGTATTTACTCCTGGGCCTCCTCCATCTCTTCAGCTTTATTAGAATGGCATCGGAGGAGGCAGAGCAGCCTCTTTTCAGGTAAATGTCACCGCTCTCTTCAAAGACGCTGCTATTCCTCTCAGCTCAGTGGAGCCGCATGTTGCCTCTCGTGGGAGTCGAGGGCCTGTTTTGAATGCCACGTGTTCGATTTCTTCTATATGGACGAGAGATTGATGCGTTTAGAATTGCGGCGGGGTGCAGATTTAAAGGGACAGTTCACCCAAAAATGAAAGTCCAATCATTATCTAGTCACCGCTCTGCCGATGGAGGTGTTTTGAGTCCGCAAAACACTTTGAGGTTTCAGGGTTAAACGCCGTTGCAGCCAAATTCAATACAATTGAAGTAAGCGGCGACCACGTCTTCAAACGTAAAAAAAACAACAGGAAAAATGCCTCCATTCTGCTGCTGTGGTGTCATCCAAGTGTCCGTATCCCTGGAACTATCCCTTTAACTCCTTGTTTGTGAGAAGACACCACAAGGACGTGACCTCCGTGAAAAACAGAAGAACGCAAACCCCTTTCTTTATTTCGGAGGAGACCGAAGAGACATAATACATAAAACTGTGGGATATTAAGGAGCAGATGTTTTCCAGATTGACTTTTTGAGGCATGACTTAGAGAATCCAAGGGGAACATGAACGAAAATAGCAACTGCACAACAAGCAAAGCACCAAAACCTTCACCTTTCAAGCAACTGAAGTACATTCACAGACACAGGGAGCTCTCAACAGAAAAAAAGAGTGGGTCAGACGTTGCTGTCATATACTAATACACTGATGTATCAGGTCAAGGCTGATAATCAGAGTAAAAACATCCCTAGATAACATAAATCTATCACTGATCTGCTTACTCACGGCCGTCCACAGAGGACAGTGGTCAGGTTGCAGAATGACACAGTGCCCCATCAAAAGTACGTTATGAGCCATTTGAGTATGGCAAAATAAGTCAGTGGCAATCCTCTTAGGTCTCTCTCTAAATAAAGTTTTTTGGATGAAGTATAATCTCTAATCCAGCCATCCCTCCTATATCAGTAATAGCCAGGTTTTAGAGTAAGCTCTGCCATTTAGATTAAACAAACTCCGGCATCTCTTTGGCATCTTTCTCCGCTGAATGGATTGGCCATTTTCGAAAAACGCAGCAGTCTGGGCCGGAGAGTGGAGGGGGTGATATCGCTAAAGCCCCAGAACAGATCAATCTGGGTCAAATGTGACGCAAATGCTTTTAAAATCAAATGCAGCGTAATGGTTTGCCGTGGTCCTGCTCGGTATCATTTGTGCAGCAGTGACACCGAACTGCAGATCCCGACTTCCCCCCCTCAAACTTGAGCCGCTATGAAAACAGTAAAAAAAAAAAAAAAAAGCAGAAAGATGCTGAGGCCACCTGGCTGCTGCTGTTTGTTGCCTTTCCTGAGCAAAGACTCCACAGGCTGCTGAGTGCTCACTTTCCTGTGGTTGTAGGGGCCCGACTCACACAACGCAATTACGCTCCATTCCCTCTCCAACTCAACTGAAAGCGAAAAAACAAAAACACTTGCATGCGGAATAAAAAAAAAACCCACTGGCGTGCTCTGTAATGAAAAATGAAAATCCCAAGGAAATTGTCTTAATTTATATGCATGGCCTAAATTTGTTGCCTGTTGCTAAGGACGTTAAACAGCGGCTTGCCAATTAACTACCAGACTCTAGTTTGCCCTCCGGTGGTATGCTAATTAGTGTCATAAGGGTCACGTTGTAATGCAGTCGCTAAAATGAGGCGGGACTCTCTGAGGGATATTCTCATTTGGGAGGATGCCAGTCACAAATCCTGCTGCTATCAAAGCTACAGTGGCTCAGTCGGATGTTTGTTTCTGGCTCAATTCGAGACAAGTGTCGGATGAATATAATGCAGCTACGCAACGCAGGTATTAGCACACGGCTATTTTGGGCCAAAGGATTTTCAGGGTTTGAAGAGACACGAAGTTCTACTTTAAGCCTGAGACAAGAAGCGAGGCTGGTGCTGAGGTGAGTTGAGGATATGAATCAATCAGTTAAGCGGACCAAAAAAAAGAAGACATTTATAAAATGAGAGGCTCGTAATGATTGTAGATGATCAGGTGAAACTACCCAACATTCATTACCAAATTCTCCCCGTTTACACCACAATTAAAACAATACTTATAATATTATACTGTCAATATGTGGTTTCCAAGGCAGTTGCTAGCCTATGAGTCAAAGACAGGCATCATAGGTTGACAGTAGGCTAACAGCTAGAATTCATGCTATAGAGAAATTTGTCCTTTTCAACAGATTCCACACACGTGTCCTACGCAGACACAAAGCTAATGAGGGAACTTTGAAAGACATTAGCACTGAATATGAGTCACATCCCCCACGAAGGGTAAAGGGTATCGAGCAGCTCAACATGGAAAGTCAAACCAGCCTGGTCATTATAGTTGAGGACTTTTCAGAACCACGCCTGTGGATTTAACTGGATGAATCGGACAGCATAGGTCACTTTGCTCCTGTCGATGAATAGGCACAATTCATAGTCACAGGCGGGGGGGGGGGGGGGGGGGGGGGGGTTGACAATTCGACTAAGCTTTATCTTCAGATGCAAAATTAATTAATGGCCCAAAGTGCAGGATGAATAATCAAACGGATGTAACTGTCATACACGAAGGGAAAAATATTGTGACTTTGAAATAAGAAATAAATGAACAATTAGCACAGTGTCACATTATTATGTATTTTTAATTTCCCAAATCCAGGTTTACTGTTTCACGCTCCCACTGCGCCCCTTCCCCACATTACCAGCTTCTTCCATTAACGCCCCCTGGTGCTGATTGGCCGACTTAGTGTTGTGTGCTGTGCGGCCATTTACATTATTTCCCATTTACTGACCCAAGGCTGTGCATCAATACCAGAAATTCTTTCCAGCACGCACACAGAAGGGACAACTGATGGACCGTGAGGACATATTCACTGAATTTGACAAACAGCGTATTGGATTAGAATCGCTTACACTCCCTGTAATGACCTTGACTTGCTGTATTGAACTTGTGACCCGTCACACCCACTCTGCCTCAATTTCCTGGATGGCCTCTCCAGTGGGTCCGCTGTAATAGCAGGTGATTTTGAGAGAGCCGCTAACAACGAGGGTGACATCCTTCACCGCTAGCGCCTCTGTGCAGTGAAGAATGTATTCAGCTAACAATGGGCTGTCAGCGCCGGTTGCCCTGTCCCCGTGCGTGAAAGGTGACATCAGTGGAACGTGGTGACATACAGCAGCGATTTCACAGCGCTGAGAGGTGTGTCGGACTAAGACTCCATTGTTTCTGCGGAGTGACGGGTCATTAGCGATGCAGGTCTGACAAACGCAAAGTCCTATACATGCAAACACACCCACGTACAGTACGTCCACATACTGTGCAGCTAAATGATCCAGAATCATTTCTTCATCTCATCGGATAAAACCAAACAAAAGAAATATCTGCCAAGAATATTTTGTTCCCAGATGAGAGTTGTAAATCTAAAAACTTTACTTATTCATAAAGCCGCTTAATAATGGATGGAGTGTTCAAGTGTGTGATTCCTGAATTAATGAAATCCAACGAAGGACATGTATAAATGCTCCGTGTGCAACAAGTGGCTGATCGAGTGTCTTTCTGCTGCATGGAAATTGGCTCCATTTCCATTTTCCATTGTCAACTCAAAAGGTCTCAAAATGTTTCTGTTACCAAAACGGTGATTGAAACCTTTTGATATGTCAATTCAACACCAACACAGTGCTGAGCAATGATATTGCACCCTGAAGACAAACGCACGGACGTTAAGCAAGTTAGTGCAATTAGTGGCATGACTCAGGTGATTTAACAGGACTCCAGCAGAGAGACACGTGCTGGGATGTGTGACTTGACCCTGTGAGGCGAGACAGTAGGTGAAATGAGATTGGCTTGATCAGAGGCAAGAGGCGACTCCTGCGTAATCTAAATGATACTTTATCTGGATCTCAGGAGAGATTACGGGGCCGCTCTACAGGGAGGCTGTCAAATCAGCATCGGACCGATAACAGATTTTGAGACAGGTTGACGCACACAAAAGCACAATCATAACGTCGATTTTCACACGGTTAAGGTTCTCCTTCACCTTTATATACTCAAAGAGCCAGTTAAGACTCAAAAAGCATGACCATCAGACTGCGATGCTTCCACCAACAGTAGAGTGGACAGAGAAAAGCCAAGGTATGGAGATGTTGCAGTGTGTTTTCTTGAATATCACCTACTCCACCACCAGTAATTGCTTTGTCCTCGGGCAGACATGTGAGGTCTTGACAGCTGAAACCTGGCAACCTTGTCGCTCCAACAACAGACTCTAATGAAGCCTGCTCACGGAACCAGAATGGAAAGATATGCCTGCCGTGTGTGTGTGTGTGTGCGTGTGTGTGTGTGTGTGTGTGTGTGTGTGTGTGTGTGTGTGTGTGTGTGTGTGTCTCTGTGCCACTTAGCAGATCTCTATTACACTTTTCTTTACACTTAGACATTTATTTCACGAATTTGCAAAAGACAGCAGCATTTATTAGATGCATTGTCATCCTGGTGCTGACGGAAGAAAAAAGGTTCCTCTGAAATTTACCGCTGCAGTGATTGAAAAAAAAAAAAAGCTGCCGATCCTAAAACAGCGATGCAAAATATAGTATGTGAGTGGTAGACGGGGAAGCGGAGCGATAGAGACGCAAGGGAAGAAGTGCTCAGGGGGTGCACAGTTGACAGGATGCGACAGGGGGAAAGAAATGGTGTGAGTATAGAGTCTGAGAGGAAGAAACGTTGAGCAGAAATCTCTCAGAGGTCTAGGAAAAAAAAACTGTGGCATGCCATTATCACCATCATCATCACCACCGTCGTCCTCCCGGTGGCTGTAATCACTCTTGTTGCCACCCTCAGAAATATCACTTGCGGTGTCAGGTGGAGCTTCTCGTCTCTATCCGCCTCATTTGAATAGTATTTTCAAAGCAACAAAAAAAAAGAGAAGCAGAGCACTGAAGATACATCATATTTTCACAGGAGGCGGTACAAGCAGCGCAGGCGCCAATTCCCCACAGTTTGGAAGACAGGGGCCGTATTTCAGCTAGACTCATCAATATGCAAAACATCAGAGCATTGCTTGCCACAAGAATATTCCCTCCACTGCACACTCTGCAAATGGGCACAAACATCATCACATTTTTGTCTTTCTTTTTTTTTTAAACAAGCTTCGATTGGCAAGAAAAAAAGTATGCAAATCTTGTGCAAACATAATCACATTTTGATGAAAAGCACTGGGATTCAAAGCCCTAAATTGCCCTATGTGATTTTAATACTCTTCAGGCACTTGTCAAATGAAAAAGGCACCGAGATAAAAAAAAAACCCTGAATGCTCCAGAGCTGAAATCACGTTGTATTTGGGAAGAAGTGAACAAACTCCCAACACTGGATTATATTTCAAAGCACAGAGCCTGGAGCTTTCCAGTTGAGGAGCATGTATAGTGTGGGAGAAAGGTGCTGTAGCGTGGGAGAGAAGCGTAATCACTATGACCTACAGTAGGGTAGATGTAGGTTAAGCTAGTCCCTCTCTCTGCCTGCAGTGCTCCCTCTGCCTTTCTGTTTCTCAAGTCTGTTCCCTGGGCTGTCTTTCCTGGGTTGTTAAATCCCTGCTCCTTTAATCTCCTTACGCTGCTACATCCTCTTTAAAGATGCAGAACCACAGGAGAGACGAGGAGATACGTCAACCAGGGACTGCTGCTGGGGAGGGCGGGGCGGGACAGGTGGACTGGGGGGGTGTTGGAGCTGGCGATTAGGAGAGAAGTTATACTAGTATTTGAAATAATCTAGTTTTTGCTAAAACCTGTTTCTGTAAGAGAAGAGGACACCATAAGCCCCGGAGCTTTAATGTGCACCTGATGATTAAATCAAGACATTAAAATTATATCTTCAGGGACACTCCAGACTGCAGAGATAATCTTACTAATTTTCTAAGTGTCCATTAGCAAATATCATCCCAGAGATGATCAAGGCTCACTTTATCCCAGAACCTCAAAGTAGTGCTCAGCATCCATTATTGATATGATTGGTGTGCTTCCCATGCACGTCAACAGTGATAACATTATTCAACGGATCCCACTGTGACACTGCAATTGACTCCGTGAGAGTCACTTTCTGTCAGTCAGGGCACAAAGCAAGTGTGTGTATCTTACAACATGCATGGATTTCACACACACACACACACACACACACACAAACCCCCCCTCATCTCCATCCCTGATTCTGTATCAATACCATCAAACATCTCTTTACTCCGCCTCCTTCACCGAGCACTATTGTGCAGCAATGCCTATCAATCATCCGCCTGCTGTAACACGCAGCGGCAACATTTCAATAATGGTCCATCACCTGAGACACAGCGAGATGAAAGTAATCAATTTGAAGAAAAACGTCAGGGTTCTCCTGCGTGTCACATTCTATTCAGTGTGAGGAAGAAGCTCTTCTCTAGATTTCTGGGCCATCGTCAGGTCTATAGATCTGTGAAGTTCATCTAGGAGGAGTCGTGTGTCTATAAGTGTCTGTTCTGGAATCACAGACCTGTCCATTAAGCAGGTGAATGTTTCTCTCCTAGAGCTAAGAAGCTTTTATTTTCATGATTGAAAGGAATTAATGTTCGATGCACCAATTTACAATATTCCCTGAAATCTAAAAGTTATCACCATGTTCAGTCTACATTACAGATACGATAACCTCTGACTGATTATCGCCTCTGAGCGTGTGAGTTCACATACCACAGCAGCAGCCACAGCAAGAACCGATTCACCACCAAACATCATAAATGCACCATAATGTAAAACAAGGGATCACATATAATCTGAGTCGTTTAGCTTTACCTGTTTCCCAGAAGTAGACAGACTTCCCATCGTCTGTCTGTGTGTGAGCCTCCCAGAAACCACACAGCAGCAGCAGCAGCAATGTCACCAGAAGGTACCTGCTCCCCTCTGTCCTTGTCCGGAGGGTCCCTGCTGCACCCCTCCACCCCAGCCCCATGGTCCGCCACAGGATAAAAGTAAATCCACTCGGGCTGAGAAGGTCAGCAAAGGCAGTGAAAAATAAAAAATAAAAAAAAAGGAAACAACAACAACAACAAAAAGATAAACCACACTAGTCCCAAAAAAAAGGCAACGAGTAGTGAAGTGTGCTGTGAGAGAGAGGGAGAGAGATGTGTGTGTGTTGTCAGTCCTGCAGGAGTTGAGGTCCAGTGCTTTGGTCTCGTGAAGGACAGAGAAAGTTGTTTTATTTCCCCGTTGTGCTCCCAACTTGGCAGGATGGTCCCAGAGGGCGGCCGTCAGTGTCGGGGGCTGAGCTGCAGACGGACGGTCGGGTCTTCCTCCTCCATCGTTTCCGCTCTCCCACTGTTGCCGTTGCTGCCTCTGTCCTCTGGCTGTGGAGCAGTGACAGTGGGCGAGTGTCTGCAGTGTTGTTCGCCTCCCTCCCTCTCTCCTGCTCACTCTCTCTCTCTCCCTCTCTCTCTCTCCGTCTCCTATTCGCTCTCTCGTTTGCTCTTCTCTCAGTGCCACCCTGCTCTTGCTCTCTTCCTCTACTCTTGTTTTTTTTCAATTTTTTCCCTTATTCCCTCATCTTCTCGTCTCTCTTTCTTATTCCCCCCTTTCTTATTCCCCCCATGCATCTCTCACATGCTCACTTCTTTACTTTCCCTCCCTCCATCGACCCTTTCCTCTCCCCTGTTTCCTCTCTCTTGCCTAGGGCACGGGGACCGTTACTCCCCCCCTCCGCTTCCTCCTACACTTGTCCCCCACTCGCAGGGGCTGGGAAGACGACTGGAGACCAGCAGTGTTCACACTGGTCTGACGAGCTCCCATAAGCACTGCTCGCAGGATCAGAGAGGCAGAGAGACAAGCAGGGCTTAATGCAGAGCGAGAGAAAGTCGAGGGGGGGTTGATGGGGGAAGCGAAGGAGGAGCAAAACACCAAAGTGGAGAGGGAGAGAGTGCAAGAAAGAGCTGAGGGAGAGGGGGTGTTTATACTGGTGAGAGGGGTGTGACAGTGAAATGATGGAATGGAAGAAGGGACAATGATGGCTTATACATTAACAGTATATGTTCATAGGAATAAAGTATTGAAGTAGACGGATCATGGTTGAACTAAATCTGTCTTTTTATTTTCAGAAACCTTTAGAAAAGGTTTTGGATAAAGTTCACTGCTGATCTGAAGATATAAAAACATTTTATACTAGTTTCCTTCTGGTTTCCAGAGACGATGCACCACAGCTGCACCCCCTAGAGTCGTAAATGGCATCATGACGTCCTTTGGACATCCTACTGGATCTCGATGAGGCCTTCGAACATTGTGAGTCACATATACAGTTGCTGATTTTCCTCCTATACCTTGGGTAGGAGTTTTTCTGTATCACTGATACTTCCACTCATCATGTGGCGTACCTCAGGGTTCCCTCCTGGGTCCTATTTGCTTCACATATAGTTCCCTTCACAGCAAAAGCGGATGACATTCAGTTGTTTGTCTCCTTTAAGCCTGATAACAACTGTTTAACTGTCTTGTAATCTGGATGTCTCATAACTACTAACACGGATAAGACATAACTTCTGATCATTGCTCCAAATAGTAAAGATTCCAGGACTGCCCAGAAATAGAAGTGTAAAGGGTGTTGATATGCATTTTTATTACCAGATTAAATTACTGACCCTTTTTGAAAGCTCTGTTTTTTTGTGTCACGAGTTGAGTTGGAAAGGATAAATTGTTCTTTTGCATCCTCAGGGCTGCACTACAGTAATTTCCTTTTTTACTTATCTTGGTAAATCGTCTCTGAAACCATTTACAAACTGTCAAGTATGCTGCTGCAGGTTTCTCACCCAGATCCACCAGGACGAGACACGTCACACCCATTTGCACATTCACTACTTTGGTTTCCCATTATGTCGAGGGGTCATTTCAAGGTACCTGTTTTCATGTTAAGAGCCCTTCAAGGTCAGGTACCTGAGTACATCTCTACTGCCCAGTAGGTCTCTCAGGTTTTCTGATCAGGGCCAGCTTACTATCCTGTGCACGACACCGAAAACAAAAGATAATTGTGTCTTTGAAGTAGTTGCTCCAACACGATGGACCTCTCTTCCATTAGACACACAATCCACAGCCTCTGTCGAATCTTTTAAAAAGCAACTGAAGGCCCATCAGTTCAAATTGGCCTATGTCTCACCCTAAGATGTCAAGTGCTCGTTCTTTGGTGTGTTTCTTTATAGACCCTCGGTTGCCTGTGTATCTTTGCCTTGTATTTTTATTGGTCTTTTCTTTCTCTTTTTTAACTCGGAGCTTATGTTATTGTTTTTGTATTCTTTCATTGGCTTTTGTTTTTATTGATTGTGTCTTCATGGGCTTATTTGGTGTGAAGCGGTTTGTGAATTATATTTCTGTGAAAGGTGCTTTACCAAATAAGTTGGTTCACTGATTTAAAGGATAAGAACACTGCCACTATAATGATCTGACCTCCCTTACTGGTCCGTGGCACCGATGTCAGAGCCCATTTGTTCCTAGTGAAAACGTAAAACACAGGTTACACATATTGTGTTTTTACTAGGTTTAGTAAACATAACTGAGACACAAGTTAGTACTTCATTTGTTGGAGTTGATTATCTGTCACAGCTTCAATGTGATTATAACAGCTTTATTACACAGTAAAATGAGCAAGACCAGGCTCTGTCCGCTTGGTAGTTGGATCAATTTGTTGCCGATTTGGTGTATTTTGTATTTTACTTTAAAATAAAAGACAGCATCTTATGTTGGATGTAATTCATCAAAGCAGAGAACAGAGATTCCAGCTGAATGTGGGACGGCGCCAACATATTAACAGTAAGTCGGTGAAAGTGACTCTAAATGGCTCAGAATGTGGATGACATTGCTGTGAAATCTTGAGCATGACCGCCATTCAACTTTTTAATTAAGGAGGGGCATTGCAGGTGGAATTCATTTGCCTGCGATGCTCCTGTGCTGCCTCAGCTCTTCTGTCTGCACTTCAGCAGCCAGGCTAAGGTCATGTCAGGACACCTGACTGGCAGGATTTGAGGTTGGCAGAGTCAGCCTGTCATACCCAGTTTAAGTTTGTCTATACTTGGACGAGGCAGGAGAGGGGATGCAGAAGACAGCGGCCGGCAGCTCCATGAAAGACTTTAGGGAGACAAATTGTTTGTGGCCTTCTGCGAAACTCTGAGGACAATCACTCAATTGGAGTTAAAAAGCCAAAGACTTAACCTATATTGACATTATTTTTTATAATTCATATTTTCACTGGCACAAGCCTCACACAGGGAATCCAAGACCAACATTTGAAAGAGTTAAAGAGTGAACTGGGTCTCACAAGAAAACTACTTGAGCCATGTGAGTTTTCTTTGGATTTCAAGCTCTGCCAATTTTTTGCTGGGACATAGATTCCTTGATTTTCACCGACAGGATCTTCAAGCATAGCCAAGGAGTGGAGAGGGATTGTTTTTGTGACCTAATTCAGTTGACTTCATCCGACTATTCCCTCAAAAGCACTGAGGCCGTGGTCACCTGCCAGAGATTGATTTGACTGGTGATGAGTTTAAAGGAGTGTAAGGCTCAAGTTTGCAAGGATTTTTGTTTTAGAAATAAAAATGAAAGGATGATTGCACAGATTTTCCAACAGACTCCTTCCTGCAAGACAATATCACTGATATTCAAGTCTGAAAAGTGATACCAGAGTAGGAAAGAGAAGATCAAATCAATAATTGACTAGTGCAGAATTCAGTGAAGTGATGCAGACATGGTAGAGGATTGTGTTCTGTAGGTTGCTTAGTCCATTCTTTCTTCCTGTGGAGGTTTTTCAGGCACCTCTGACTTCGGAGGAGGAGAAAATTAACCAAAGCTACGGCAACAACGCCTGCCTTACTGTCTTTGCTGACCTCGTCTGGAACAGTGATGCTTCTGTGCTCGGCAGCAACATGATCATAATCATGAATCATCAGCATATTCTTTGTGGAAGTTGTAGAGAAATTATATCACAGGGATAAAAGGCAAAGAGACGTCTACAACTTGTAACTTGGGATTTATACAAAGGAAACAGTCGCCCCTTGACTTGTTTAACAAAAGCTGTATCCACACAACAGCTTTTTCCAATTGGGAATAAGTCAAGTGACTCAACTGCTTTGATCCTCTGTGCTGTATACCGTGCAGTGACTTTCATTGTACTCCACTAAATTTAGAAAGCCTGAAAAGTCCGTCTATATGACTTGACAGCTTAACAATAGCGTTAAATAGTCAGCTAATGACGTAGTGCCTAAATGTCACTGTCTTTTCCATTAAATGTCAACTGTCACACTGGATTCAGTGAGACAGATGGGGAGAAACAGGGGGCAGATGTGGGAGGTACTGGGAGGATGAAAAGTCCACACCAGCCGCCACGGAAATACTGTCTGATCTTTATAAGTAGATGACAAATGTGTCTTCTCCACAAGTCAGCTCCGTCAGTTATCTAATCACCACCTGAACATCCCTGACTCAAAAACAAATTGAATTTGTGAAGCAGTGAAAGGAGGCAGGCGCTATCTCCCTGAGAACGGAGTCACATATAGAATAAAGACAGCAGCCGAGCAGGGTGGCAACACCGATCCCAGATCTGTATCGAAACACCATCAACACTTAGTGACCTGGCTGGAACAGATGAAATGTGAATGAGATGTCAGACCATTGTCTGGCTGCCAACTGGAAGCGAGGCCTGTTTTAGAAATCTCTCCATTGACGTGAGATCTTGATTCACATTGAAAAAATTGTGTGTCCTATGTTCATTTGCATATTTAGCTGAGCAACAATACGATATGTGTCAGTCTCCTAAAACCCATCTTTATGCTGAGGGAAACATTTTCTCAGAGGTTGAGTTAGAAAAGAGTTAAAACCGACGACTGTTCCTTTAATTCTGCAAGAATAATTTAGCCTGCGAACACGAGGAGGCTTATTTCACATTCAGCTGTTTATCTGAAACCTCCATTGCACGTTCTCTGAGAATATTCTCTCAGTGCAGTTTGACACATCTGGTATCCAGCAGTTCAACTTTCTGTATTGGTTCATCCTGATGAGGAAGAAAGAGATTACTGTCCTGAATTCATTGTGCATTTTAATTTAACGTAATGCTTAATTAGTTAGATTAACCTTTTTGCAGGAGGCAATAGTCTGACTAAATGTTGTATTTACGATGCTTGTTTTTGTATTAAAAAGATGTCTGGAGGAATTTTATACTCGCAATTTAAAACATCAATAATTTTCCTACAAACTCTACAATAATTACTTTTGTTTCCCCCTTGACCTTTTCCCGAATACTTCATTATTAAAATGATTCAGCACAACTGAACAGACACAGACACATGAGGAACATGAGGCTACTGGAGTGGTTTAAACAGCTTCTATGCATATTCTTATTCTTATTATTATCTGCTGTGAAAACTCCTCAACTTTGGAGTAATTGTAATTGACACGCAGTAATTCAAACTGACCATGTTGGACATAACACGTTTTCCCAGCCATCCAATAACCCTACATGGGGTGAAGTAGAATATCAGTTTAACTATATTTCTATATTTTACGATTGATTAAAATATCTTTTATATTCTAATAATGACAACTATGGACAGTAAATTGCACAAACCTGTTTTGAGTTGGATGTTTTTAAGTGTAAACACATAACCAATTACACTTATGATGCACAAGTGCCACTGTGGTTGCATTAGTAACTGATTATGCCGACAAGGTGTATTTTTATAATTCACACCCACACACAACAACATCTTTATATCGAGTGATATATTCTTTACATGATCGTCTGTAGCCTTGTTAATGTGGCGCATATTTTCACATCACGTACTTTGCTGCAAATTCACACATCCGCTGTTCTCATGGGAATGGACTGATTATATAAGGCAGCTTTTATAGAGCTAGAATATTTCATACTGTGCATGTGTTGTGTGATACTTTGTGGCTTTTGGTCGGTTCTCCTGTGTTGAATTGTTATCGTAGACATTTCCATTGTGTCTCCAGATTGATTAGATTTCAGGCACGGCCCTCGTGGTCCTGTGAGACGTACTTTGAACAGAGGTTCTTATAAAATAATTACTTTAAATCCAGGAAAGGAAATAATTTAAACTTTGCCAGACAACAGAACATCCAGGTCAAGCATTGTAAATGTTAATTGATATTTTTTTTCTGCAAACAAACTACGTTTCCACTGGGGTTCATTTCAATTCATCATTAGCCCATAGATTGTTAGGGTTATTGTTAATTATTCTAAAGTGTTGCCCTGTGTTGCTGTGTTCCTCTGAGTGGTTGCTTAACAGGGATTTGGGGTTTCTGGAATAATAATTAAAGGAAGAGCAGGGTAATCTAGCAGCAGGCAGGAAGCACTGAGGCCACATTACACTGGCTCTGCCTGTGTGAGTCTGTGTGTGAATGATTGTGTGTATTTGCTGCTGTTTCCTATTTTAATGATGAGTAAAATAGGGATATTATGTCAAACATTTAAATTTTTTAAAGTACGGAAACTAATACTTTCTCTTTAGGGTTAATTTATACATTTTACAAGGCTAAATCAGTCCATAGTTGTAAAGTTGTGGAATCTACAAGTCCACATGACTTCTCCAAGCAAACCTGAAGAAGGTAGAGGATTATTGAGATAATGACAGAGGAAACAATCACACAACAACATATCTCAAAGATTGAGATTGATTAATTAAACACAATCAACATTCAACATTAGTGCACTGCAGGTGGTGAATTGTGACTGAGGCCCGATGGAGGCTGTGCATTCGGAGCAGGACCCGACGGTCAGGTTCTCTAAAGCAGGGTGACGACCCCCTGACATCCTGGAATCTGGCTTATACAGCTTTACTGGGGTGGTTATGATTTTTGCCCTGGTTTGTTTGTTTGTTTGTTTGTTGGGAGGGGGGGGTAGTTCCATTAAGGAGGCGCTCCACTGGATGTCATTCTAGTTCTGCAACTGTTTTAATTTTACGGAAGAGGAGCAAGGCAGCGGTGAGTTCAGCAAATCAAATAAATGAAAAATGAAGTCTACATTAGTCATAAATCAAAACCTAATTTTGTGATTATGTTTTCATGAACCTGACACCTGTGAAAATAACAGGAACATTTTCTTTGACAGTGAAAATAGTTTGCAATTAACAAATAAAAGCCCACATTTGTATTAAATCAAATCCTCCCTTTGCGGTTGCTTTGTTTCTAAAATTAAAAATCCACAGTTTGATGAACCTGACACTCTCATGGTTTGAGAATGATTGATGTTGAGGCATAATGAAAAATTGCAGTCCTGTTAAAATGACAGCAGAAGAAAGGTGAAGCACTCACGTCTTTGTTTGCTTTGATGCACTGAATATCAAAAATATCCAGAGTTGATATTAAAGATATTTATATCACCTTTGTGATATTTTTGCGAAACAAGTAAGCTTATTAGAATTCATGATAGAAGTTGATCGTCAGACTGGATTTTCTTGAAGGTCGGTTTAATACACGTTCTCTGCAGTTGAGCAGATATTAAAATGAAATGGGGACAGACTGAGTTATTGACTGATAATGTATTCAGGTTATGCAAATGATTCCCGATGCGGAGAATAGTTCACAGATCTGTAAATGTCTCCTTTCACAGACTCGACAGTTTACGAGCAAAACAGTGATCGAACCCAAAGGCTCCATGTGAAGGTGGACAACTTGACAGCTGTGAAGCCAAAACACCTTGATCGCCCCCTGGTGCCATCCTCCATGTTATCAGATTGGACACATGAATGGATCTTTATCACCCTGATGTATTTGTATTTGAACAGAGTTTTTTGTGCATCTGATATTAAACCACAAACATCAACAGATATTTCGGACTAAAAAAATGCAATGACATGGTGATTTAGCCCAAATCCTCCAATTGGCCACATCACACCATGTTCGGGTGTGAAGGACAGACAATGTCACACAGTAACAAACCTGTCATGCTCATGTCTGCCGCTTTGTACAAACAATATCAGACCTGATCACTAATTATTTGAGTTCATTAATTATCCCAATTAGTGTCACATATTAGAGGTTGATTGTTCTGTCTCCCAGCGTCGGTGGGAACGAATGACAGACACCGGCTGACAGGCCCACGCCAGTTGGAGCAGCAGCATTCTGCTCTGTTGATTAAAGGGGAGGATTGAACTGACCACCATCAGTTTTGTGAGAAAACAAAATATATACAACTGGTTTCTCACACAGCAAATACAAGCAGTGTGCAAGCATCAATATTCTGCTATAGTTGACTGTGAAGGGAAACATAATCTAATTTGTGGAATTTGCTAAGTGTCCTGGAATGGCTGCAATGTAGGAGAAAGAAGGTTGAATTTTTTTTCAGACAACAAATGATGTATAAATGAGATATTTGACCTCTTGTGAGTCGGGGACACAGCACAGACGTATCCGTTTTTCAGGTGATTTTGCACATTTACAGACCATTAGAACATTATTAAATTAAATTATACATTTTATATTATTGAAATGAAGCTGGATTGTCACTGGATCTTCTGTCTGTCTCCTTAGCTGACTAAATGCTCCACCAGGTTAATCTCTGTGTGTTTTGGAGCTTTTCAACAAAACAACACCATGAGAGCGGTGATAACTTCTCATTGCTGTTCTTTTTATAATTGAATAATAAATTACATTAAAGAATAATACTGTTTCATTGGTATTATTATTATTACGTGTTCCAGTGCACAGTTGATTTCCTGTCGGTGACAGCGTGACTCACAAAAGCAAAGTACTATGACAATGACATCAATACTCAAGTCAAGCAGAGCGGCAAGCCCAGGATTCCCTTGGAACTAGGTCTCAGGGGGGGGATGACTCATGTGATGGTGTGGGGCTACATCCGCACTTTGAGCGCTCAAGTCAAAACATACCCTTACACTGGGGCCTTATGGCGTTGGTGACCATGCCCCAGTATAGGCTGTGACACAATGAGACCAGCGTGTTTCTGAGCACAAAGAGCTTCCCCGTGACTTTTGCCAAACTCGGCCTGCACGAGCTGATTTACTTTGCACAACGGTGATTAGACATTGAAGTGAAGCGATGCAAACACAACAGTGAAAGAGAGAGAGTAACACAAAGATCTATGAGAGTTAATAACACACACCCCCCCCCTCATAAAACTCGCTGCGATATGATTAACAGCGGAAGGAGCTTGTCCCTCTTGGCAAGTTTAAACAAATAATAAATTTGACGGCAGATGCAATAAAAGTCGCCTTTGCTTTGTTTAGTCAAGATTTAGTAGGTTTGTGAGTCTGCCTGTTTGATGAGAAGACCAGTGCGTATGTTTGACGTTCACAAGATTGTGTTTATATTGGTGTATTGAGTACTGAGGTACTTCTACACTACAGCTGCAGATACGTCCCCGAGAAATGACATGTTCTTTGTTGGTTGGTGTATTTATTAGCAGGATTATGCAAAAAACTAATAAAATAGTATTAGTATTATACTAAAATAGTCAAAGTATTGTCGCTCCCCACAAACACACAGTTTCTGTGGAGTGATGACAATGTCCCTGCAGGGGAGCTGTAACTCAGAGCCTGCATTGGGAAGCTGTGATTCAGGTGGAGTTTATAAATACATTACAGCAGCTCTGGTGGTGACAGCACAAGGGGATTGCAGCGGTTTTACTTGAACCCAATACAGAACATGTCCAGCATCGTTAATGAGGAACACGTTGATGTGTTATTATACATGAAAACCACTTTGTCGATCGGACACGGATCACAACATAGCAGGGGGCGCTGTTGCTGAGTTAAAGTTGCACATGATAATTACTCTGTCTACTTCCATCATAACACAGAATACTACTCACACAAAGCTTATTGAACAGAAAAACAATCCAGTTGTGTGATACTGAGACGAAGACACACTCCTCGTCTTTGGTTTGTCAACACAAAGTTTGTGCGGCTGCTCCACAGCTCAGACTCCGACCACTCACACGACAAAAAATAACTGAGCAGATTCTGCAACAATTATTTTCATAAGCCCTGTGATACTGGCACTTTCTTGTTTTAGGATTTTGTGGGAAGTGATGCTTCACAGCAACATCCCTTGTAAGTCTTGCAGGTTGCCTGAAGCTCTGTTGTCAAAATGATCCTGACCTGGATAAGCAGCAGGAGAAAAGGATTGATGCAGAAAGCATGTAGCATGTGGAACCTGAACAGTGCCGCTTACAGAAATGAATCTGGACAACATCACTCATCAGACATTCTACATTTCAACACAGAGACTGCAGTTGATGTACAGAAACAATGTATGGCTCCATGTTCCTTCCAGTAACAGAAGAGAGATAGTGAGCTGAACAGATTCAAGTTACACACCAGTGGCCGACAGAATGGATGTGGTACTGCAGCGGTCAGGGGGAGGGAGGTCGGCTGCGTTTGATTCGTTGACCACAATGTGATGGAACTGATGAAAGGCTGTATTCTGTGGAATAGCTCTCAAACCTCTTTGCTCAGACAGAGCTGCTGCACTGACTGCCTCGAGTAGCAGTAAGGACCAAGTTCACAGTTTCACAGAAAACTATCCCACGTTAAAATTAGCACATACTGCAGTATTATCCTGTGAGCCTGAGATGATTCAGCAGAGCTGGCTGAGTTAGTACAGATGATGCGTAATTTTCCTTGTGCTGGAGGAACCAAAGATGAAGGATTAGTTACTTAACTGAAAGAAATAAATACCAGAAACTTCCTCAAAGTAGAAAAAGCTGTTTTAGTGTGTCTCTAAACTACAAGGAACAGAGTAGAGCCCGACCAATATATACACACACATATATACATTTAAATGTCTTTCATCCCCAGCAACTACAACTCCAAAGTGCATTAGAAGGTATTTAATGTTGTTAAGCCCCAGCATGCCCCACCTGCGTGTGAATTCAGACCAGATCTACTTCGTCTATTTCTAGTATTAACTACAAACAGGCAGAAAAGAAAGGACCTGCTGTAAACACACACTCTCAGCTGATCAACTTTATGCATATTTGGTTGACTTAAGCCAAGATCTGATTAGCAAACATTCGGATGCCAATCTTTGCTTGCAAGCCTCATCAAAGTAACCCAGTCCCTGAGTATGTGACCTGTAATCCATCCTAAAGAATCTTCAGGGAAGCACAAGATGGGTAATGGCTTAATGAGATCAGCCCTGAGGTTGGACTACTTCGAAGTCTTCACAGGAGCCTTCTGCAACGTGGATCTCAGATCCTGGCAGGCTGACAGGGAAACGAGCTGCAGACATTTCTCAGCATTTGACTGAAAGCCATGTGGCAAGATAAATATTTACTCTCTGAGTTCAAATGCAAACACAAACCAGCAGAAACGGCTGGAATGTGCATGTACAGAGAGCAGGATGGCGGGAGCTGAATTATGTTCGCATGCTATGGCAGATAATGTCAACGCTTCCTCCCATCTCTGTCTCTCAAACTCATACACACATACACCAGTGTGTGTGTGTGTGTGTGTGTGTGTGTGTGTGCGACCTTTCACCTCAAACGATGTTGAGTGAAACGCAGACTCACCGGCGACATTCATATCATATTGTCAGAGCAGCTGCGGTGAGCGAACTGTGTGCCGTGACAATTTGGGCGCATTTGGAAGTGAAGGAAACTGATTTCTTATTTTACTAGTTGAAGGTCTCCAGACACACTGAGCCACGGAGCAACTGGATTTGTGACCTGATGATGTCGTAAGATGAAAAATCTGAAGTTCAAGGATGTCTGGCAATCACAGTGAAGCTCTGAGGAACGAGAACACGCCTCTGAAGGAGCAGACCGTTTAAAAAGCAGGCAGAGCTGGTTCAGACTGAGCAAGTGTGCATCAGAGAGGTGGAAAAAGTGAAGGTGGAAGACGAGACAGAGGTGAGAGAAAGCAAACCTTTGACTCAGAATACAATAAAAGTGTAATTCAAAAGTTACAGTTTTACTTCAGCGCTCTATAAAACACAGTTCCTCTCTTTGACTGATGAACTGACCTTTATTTGTCTAATCGATTAAATCCCCAATCAATGCAACGCATCACAAAACGTGTCACGTGTTGATATCATCTCGTATTTCACCCACAAGTCTTTTAAATATTAACACACGTCGACCACATCCACATGTATAAAACGTCTGGATGTGTCCTCACACCGCACAGGACCCCCGAGCTGTGTCCCCACTTCTACACACTCTTTATAACCATGTTTAGTCCATTCAGGCTGGTCACATAAAGTGCTTAAAAATGCCTGTAGAAAGAAAACCACTTGAATCTTGAAGTGAGATATTGACGGATACTATGGACGTCGAACCCATAATGGAAATGAAGGAGCTGCTTGTGCTTGTAGAAATGTTCAGAGAGCTCTGAAGACAACCAGGATAAAGAAGAATTAAAACACTAAATCCTTGGAAACACATGACTTTTGGAAAATGGCTGCAGAGATCCAAGTTTTCATTTAACATCCATTGGTTTAGTACATTAATATCTGGTATACGCCAACTGCTTTGAACATTAGCCCACGGTGTGTACTTTAAAGTCTTAACATGCAGTATAGGCCAGTATAAAAGAGGGACATGGATGTTGACCCCTGTAGAGGAGAGAAATCCATGAGATAAAGGGTTTACTTTATCCAACTGGCCACTCCCAGTTGACCTCATCAAGTGGTCACCAGCCAAAGCCAATTAGTCTTATGTCACACAGGAGCATCATCCACCAGCATCAGCCACTTTCCCCCGGGGGGGAAAAGGGGCTTCTCTACTTTATTTAGCTTAGAATTGATTAATCGTAGTGTTCCACTCAGACTTGACTTCCACCCTCCACCACGGGACTCAGCAGATTAATCGATTAATGAACTCTTTGATTAATGTGGTCAAATGTGTGTGAAAACCTTCTTGGATATTAATGCAATAACTAATTAGGAGACATTGCGATGATACTCTTATTTGTACACAAAACACATTCTGCTTAAAATATTAAACTATCATGTAGATCAAGTATTTCATTTCTATAGGATTAGGCCTTGGATATCTATATATATCCACACACAATTTCACCTCGTCATTTTAATTCTGTGGGAATAAAGAATAGATGTAACCTAGATGTAGTAAAACTTTAATCGCCATTATTTTATGTGATATTAAAAGTAGGTCGTGAGAGAATATGATAAGAAGAGCATGAGAAAAAGAGGAGAAGAGATAAGAAACAAACAAGATAAAACATGTATTATTCAATGAATAACATTTGAGTGCATGGGACTATGCTATGTTCAGTGTGTGTATGTGCATGAAGGTGGGACGAGGGGGGTGTCTGACATAGAGCTAAGAGAGAATATTTAGTTTAATGATTTACCCTTGAAAGCTGTTGTCCCTCTCATTTCAAAAGGTTAAAATAACAGAAAGGTCTGTGCCTGACACAAACCCTGTTATCAATTCTATAATATTTAAAGTTGCTCATTCTGGCGTTTGATGTCTCGACAATCAGACTGCTTCATGTGGGTGTAAAGAATAAACCCACATCACCAGCCATCAAGCCCACTGACAATCACAAAGCACGTCTAATCAATTTCCACAGTCACCTGCCTTCTGAAATTACAGCCTGCGAGCTGCTGCTCTTTCCCCATTTCACCAGTCAAATCATTTACGACACCTCGGCATCAATTTCCTTATTTTCTGCTCCTAACAAGCTGTTCGGAAAAAAGACCCGTGCGTACGGAGCTAACTTTTAGGGAATTGCAAAGTTGTTTCTTTTCTTTGAGTGCTGGTGTGGAAAAAACTGCAATTAGAAATGCGCTGAGGCCGAAGTGGTGAAAGGGCGGGAAAGGAAAAGGAGACGCTGTCCACACACGGAAACTTCCAATCTCCTGAGGTTCTTTGTTAGTGACATGTTTTGACCTGCGTCAGGCGTAAACAACCATGTGAGCAAAGGCGTCACTTTCTAGAGATGAATGATGACAGCTCTGCCATCACAGAAAGCTCTGTCCCTCTCTTTAAGGAAATGAAAAAGAATATGTTGGATCCCGGTGTTGTTTACACAATGTTAAAGTGAGAGAAGATGTTTTATTACCTTCGCCGAGGAGCTTTTGTTGTCATCTGCATTTGTTCACAGCAAAAAAACTACTTGACAGATTTCAATGACTTTTAGTGGAAGGATGAGTTATGAGTCCAATTTTAAAAAACAAATTATGCGTCTTTAACACTGCGAGATCGGACACTTTTCAACATTGCCATTGATTCCTCAGTGAATCGTGTATCCATCTTGATTTAGAAATTCAGACATATTACGGGGATTTGTATCGATGAATGTGTGCAAATTTCATGCAAATCCAAATAAATGTCTGGATCTAGTTTGCATGTGCTTTCAGACATTTTTACCGCTGTACTGTAACAAATAGGGTTAAAACCTGCACTGCCTGAAGGTTGAAGTGCAAAAGTCACTATATTCATTTACAAATGGGACAAAAAACGGTTTAAAAGCAGATTAAACAGTCAAAAGTGCAGTTGAGGGTAAAAGTGCAACAAACTGTCTTAGCAAGACTCAAAAAACACCTTCGGGTTTGTCTCTAAAGGTTAATAAACATTTAAAATCACTTGTATTTTAACAATATATTTTCTATATTAAGACAATGACAATATCTTTATGACGTTTCTTAAGTCTTAAAAATGAATCATAGGTCAATTATTTATAAAGCTTGGTATAATATTAAACTGTTTTTATCTTTGTTTAATCCAACTTGAAATGTGGTTTATATTTGTGTGTGTGTGTGTGTGTGTGTGTGCGTGTGTGTGCGTGTGCGTGTGCTGTGTGTGTGTGTGTGTGCGCGTGTGTGTGTGTGTGTGTGTGGTGTTCAGTTCCTTTTTTCTTTAATCTCATTTGCTTTCACATTTGGATTAAAAATTTCATTTTGAAAACAAACACGATTGTTTTGTCCTAAACAAACCCGTCCACGAATAGTCGCAGCAGATATGGGTCAGGATCATTATCAGAAGCGGGCTGAAGCAGAACGAGGTCAGATTGGACGGCTTTTTTAGTGGCCACTCTGCCAAACCACTGAAAATAATAAGAGGAGGGGTGGGGGGGGAACCAAACTAGCTGTCGACCCACAAACCAAATATTTGTCCCCACGTTAGTCCAACATACACTTCAACTTCCTGGCTCTTGAAAGGGAAGCTTCTACAGTGTAGTCAGAATCCAGAGTGAAACGGGTTCCAGAACGAGCTAAAGGTCAAGTCATTCGTGTTTATTCTATTTGATAAAAGATATTTTAATCCTGACTTGTGCTCGTGTTGCTGGAAACATCTTGTGCTTCCAGGGTATGAAACCCTGCAGTTCATCTCACAGCTGAAAAACGAAACTTGGCATTACAAATTATTTGGTCTATAACATTATTGGCAAAATTTGACCTAGATAGTCTGGAGTTTGACATCTGCCAGATGACACTCATGTCATTAGACTGACAGGTTCCTCGGGGCATATTGTTTTAGATACGGGACAGCATGTGTGATTTTACAAAGTTAAAACAGGACACTGAGTTGAGCCACAAGTTAAAGTAGCATATGTAGAATTGTTGTTATATAAATGTGGATTATTAAAACTTTTTCTTAAACTCGTTTGCACTCTACTCAGTTATATCTGTATTAAAAACACGTTCAGCTTAACGGAAAGAGACACTGGATAAAAAGAAGAAACAGTGATTAATACATTTCAACATTACACCTGAGATAAATCAATATTATAATATAATATCTTCAGCTTCATGAGATCACCTTGACAACAACGGGGAGATATTATCAGAATTAACTTTAATCTGGGCTTTTACAGTTCAGGCCTGAAAGGTTTTGACCTCTTTTTATGAGGAGAAAATGAGCCCATTCCAAATAAATCATCAGCACTGAACAAACATCAGCGGTTAATAATGTTTTTGTTCAGTCACACTCTCACGTTACATGAAGCACAGTGGTGAGGAGCGATCTCCAGTAGTTACACCAAATCTTCTCCTGCCCTGTTGTTGCAGATGCCTGCAGACGGCCATTTTTCTCTCACTGCTGCCATAGCAACAAGCTCAAAAAAAAAGGAAGCCTGACCTGATGTTAATATGATTTGACAGGCAAGAATGTATGTGTGCATGTGAGTGCATGTGAGTGCATGTGCGTGTGCGTGCGTGCTTTATTGAGAGTATATCCTTTTCTTGTGCGTGCATGCTCTCAACCACAGTCGGCACATTTCAGTGTGAAAGCGTGTTTGTGTTTGTGCGTAAAGCTCATTAACTTCTCAATGTGCCGTTGCTATGCTTCTTAGCTGAGTCTCAAACACAAATGAGGGCGGAGAGAGTCCCCCCCCCCACACACACACACACACAAGGTTTCAATGACTGTGTACGTGAACTCTCTTAAAACTCGCTTTCGAGGACAGACCTCATCTTCTCACATTTCTTTCATTGTACGAAGACATTTTCTGCGGCGCCAAAGCACAAAATGACCTTTTCACATCTGTGGGGGATTGATAGGGATGTTGATCAATATTTACCCCCCAACCCACTAATGCACTCAGATTAATGAAGGACACGCCACAAGCAAGTGGCCAGTTTGGCAATAGATTCTAATGCCTGCATCACAAAATCTGTTTTGTGATCCTACACAACCATTTAAAAACATTTAAACTGGATCTACAATTAGTTAAATGTATATTTTACCCCACAGTTGGGACTATTTTGACAATGGGAGGTGCAGCAGAGATTCGGCGTCTGCATCCTCCAGAAGTAGATCCGTCTGCAGTTAACCACACTAACTAATCCAGGGAGTTAAATGCTGTGTTTACTGTCAGTCCAGCTCAGGCAACATAATTTCAGTAAAACCGAAGTTTATTTGGACAGCTCGTGAAGGCTGCTGCTGCTTGTCCCAGTTAATGTAATTTTACAGGAGATTAGTTTACCAAATCTTTCAAATGGAGGTGACGTGTACAGAGTCAGCGCGGCCTACAGTCACCACACACAGGATGTAACCGGCTCTGTTAACAACCACGCATCAGCTTGTTCTTGTTCATGAGCGGTGAAAGAAAATAGGTTCACACCAAACTGCTTCCACCACAACTTATTTCTACCTGAACTTCAGTGGATAAATGGTCAAGAATTGAGTTTCTTCCCCAGCAGAAGCTTTTCTTAATTTTCTCGACATGATGTTATAATACGAGGTTGAACAATGAGGTATTCTAAGACATTTACAGCCCCCGTGTCACATGTGCACCACTTCCCTGAGTCCAGATAAGCCAAACATGACATAATTACCCAGCCGGCTCTGCATCACCGCTGTGTCCGGTGTTGTCCTGTTGATCCTGTTCGCTGATCAAAATGCAATTTGGTAAATTAAAAGGTGATCAGGGAGATTAGAGTGACTGCAGACTGACGCATCACATGCTATCACCAAAATAGCCTCTCAGAAAGAATAGAGCTGTTTAGTGATTGTTACCAGGGACCAGAACTGTGATCAGCAGCCTTTTAAGATCAGAACCTTTTACACCTTTGCCAAAGAATTTAGTTTCGAGTCAAAACATCTGCCGAGACATTAACACGACCTCTGTGATGTCACTTATCACTTCAACAACAGGGAAAGGTTACTGTAAAGAAAAATGCTTTCAATAAGTAGCTTTACTCTCTTATTGTTTACTTACAACAACCAATAGAAAAACCCTCAGTTAATTATAAGACGTACAATTATGAATATGTGCTGAAAATGTTGGAAGTTAATCCATTGTAGAGATGTTGGGGTTATCTACACAGCAACAGTAATTACCTCTGATTGACTGATGTTTGGGAATAACAAGGTCTTTAGCCAGTGTTTAGCTCCATGTGGTTATAACTCCGTGAGAGATGAACTTTCGTAGACGCAACATATTCAATAACATGGATTAAAATGTCGGGGGCTAATTGTTATTTTTCTCCCTGACTCCCGCAATTTGCAGCGTAGCTTAAATTCGGAGTTAAAACTAAGACGTCTCCTGTATCTTTCTTCCGGTGGTTAGCGCAGCAACATTAATGAAATGTACTCCAGACAAACAGAAAGATAATTGACCTTGACCTGTGCTGGGAACCTAATTATACCCCAGTCTGCACACCACTGAGGATAAATGAAGACAAGAAGAAATGGCTAAAGATAGAGGAATCTTATGTTGGCCTGTGCACCCCCACACGATACTGCTGCTAACCCAGTATATAAAATAACTCAACATACATAAAGAATTGTTATGGTCCCTTTAGTTCAGCCTTACATCCTGACTAGAGCATTACCCAGAAGACATAAGAATATATACGATGAATTACAGGGACACTTATTCCATCCTCCCATTCCTTATCTACGATCTGATCCTTATTGTAAAACCCTCTGGTTTATATATGTACATACATATATTTTTTGGTGTTCCAACCAGAGTGCTCTCTTTAAAATAGAGCATCGGAGCATCAGATTGGATTCCAGCAGGAGTTAATCAGAAATGCTGCATGGTGCTCAAAGATGACATGCTTTATAAGCAGGGTGGAAAATAACCATCGGCCTCCAGCCTCTAACAAAGTGCTGGCAATTTGTGACAAAGACTCGTACGTGAATCAAACAGCCACCTTGGCAGCCGCCACAAATTTTTGGATTCTGAAATGCATTGTAAGTGGGCAGTCGGCTCGACAACACCTCTGTGGTCCAAATGGGTATTTGCTCCTGGTCTATTACTCACAAACACGCAGCTAATAACAAAATCTAACAAGATCCGTCTCCACAAAGAGTGAAAGGAGGAGGATTCTTTGGTCGGAGCCAGACAGATGTGAACATCGCCGGCGGAGCTGCACAGAGTTGAATCACTGGGTCAGCCACACAAGACAACAATTGGACACTGTAAACCGAGCGGGCACGGTGGTAGATCTGCTTGGAATGATTTGACAGACTCCCTGCTGGGGTCTGTCCGGTCACTATGGTGTCACAGCAGATGAGTGTTGGTCATGTGCCTGGAAGCAGATAGTGGCCCTGCTGGATTCCTTCTGGATTGTGGCTCAAGCTCTTTTATCTGAACTACAAGGAATTACAGATTTTTGTATTTTTCATGCCAAGGCACCAAGAATCTCTGTATGTCTGTATCCATTTGCAAAAGGTGCATTCAAGACCACGACAAATGATTCTCCAGTTCTGCTGAGTCAACCAGCAGATGTGCTTGTGTTTGATGTCACCGGGAAAATGAGCCATCAAATTCCTAAAAAAACGCAAAAATTGGAAACACTTAGCGCAAATTCCGCTCATTTAATTCACTTAACGGCAAACGCCACTCATTTGCAAATTGCAGATTCGATTTGTTCTACATATTTAGTGAAATCAGACATAATGTGCAGGCGCACGGCCGATTTCCTTCATCCTTTTATCAACGCTTGCTTCTTCTCTCTGCTGCGTAAAATGTTTGGTAAGTCCTGTGCAGAAATAAATCCTCTCCCTGCTGGGTCCGACCATGAGGAATCCCTGTAAAATGTTGTTATATATGCTATTTTTTCCATGCTGCAGTCTTTCCATGCTGCCTCTGTTGGTTGTGTGTATTCCTACTGACAATCCTTTTCAAAATAGCAAAGATGTTGTGTTGTGTAATCCCACTTTATGATAATTACCAGGATGATGCTACACTGGCTGTATTCTTAAAGGCAGACAAATACCTGTGATGAATGATATTTATGTTGCCACCAGCCCTGGCAGAGTCAGACTATTTATTTATTTTAACATGTGATTACTGTTATTACATTTTATGAGATCAGAAAATCGTGTCAATTACAGTTGTGTCTTTAACCGCATTTGAGCAGTTTGTACAAAGCAGACAAGTGTGTTGCAATTCACCTAAGAGGCTGTTATTATAGGATTTAAGAGCTCAGTCACTGCAGTTTATCACCCGTCCAACATCTCACGACTGGGACTGATATGTGATCACCTCTCAATGAAGCTCAGTAATTTCCCATCACGTCAAATAAGCTCGGTGGTATTTGGTATTATATGTTTGATCATGTCTAATAACTCAAGTGGCCCTTTGCTGCAATGCTGTAAATTGGCGTAATATACCATGAGAGGCTTGTCAATTAAATATAAAGTGGATGCTCTCGTGAGCCACAGGAAGAAAACAGCAGCAGGGAAATTCAAGAACAGAAATCCAGTAAGTCACCGCTGCGAGGATTCATTTCTCTTTCAAATATTACAAAATCTGAATATCCTCCACTTCACCTCCGCAATATGGAGTTTTACACATTCCCTGTGAAGCCGTGCCTCTGGTTTGAAGTGCTGACACCTGAAGTAGGCTGACGTGTCCTCGCCAGTCACTCCCTCTTATCGTGAACACACAGGCAGCTTCCTCACACAGCAGACTGGACCAGCACTGCCACTTTTAACCTCCCTCCTCAGACTCGAGCTGAGGTGTTTTCATGCGTCTGCCTCACCGCGATTCAAAATGAATTAGTCCTCTCTGTGTACTACAACCAATGCACTGGTGCTGTGAGTTGCACAGACAGGGGGGGGACTGTGAGATTAGGGAAGACAGAGTGCTGCGTGAATAAGCATGGCAGGAAGTGAACCCATTTGCCCACAGGCAAGAACGAAGTCTATAACATGAATGTTGACATTGCGCATTTTCTTATAGGGATGAATTCTCTGGCAGGTGGGGGGATATAATATCCTCACTATGACGTCTGTCTTCTCTAAAGCAAGATGCAGTTTGGTCTTTTGTTGGAATGTGATGCAAACCAACTGCAAGAAACAAAAACAACACACAAAGTGTGCAAGGTTGTCAGGAGAGAAATGTTTATCAATCAAAAACACTGCCTCTTTATGCAGATCTGTGCCAAACTTTAATGGTTTCATTCTTGGCCAATGTCCCATCCTGCCACCAGGTTTTATGCAAAACCATTTGGTAGTGTTTGTGTAATCCGACTGAAAAACAACACAAAAAGAACAACAACCCACAACAAAATGGAAATAGGTGAAAAGCCAATTTCAACAAGAACTGGATTATCCACCAGAGAAAGCAACAGCACAGTCGACCCCGTTTGCTCCACACATCAGGAAATGGAAACCAACATTTTAAAAACATGAGTGTTAAGAAAGATTAACATAACAGGAAAACTTTCCCACAATGGTTCAGATCAGATCACAGAAAACAAAGTGATGGCCTCCTTCAGATGCTGCACCCGGAGCTCTGAACAATGGCTGGTAACTTTCCAAATTGCCGAAGTAACAAATCCAGCACCACCCGCTTGGACATAGCTCATGGTAATTTCCAGCCCAGTAAATAATTGAAGAGGAAGTGCTCCGATCCCAAACCCTTGAATCAGCGGCAGCGGATCTGCACCCTCAGTCTTTTGGAGGACACACATTCTGCTTCCTTCACAGTATATATATTTATATTGGTCATAAAACATTTAGAAAACACTGTGAGTGCACATAATTAAAAGACATATTTTCCTCCAAAGTAGCAAATCCCTATTTAAGGGGATCTTCAGGCCCACTGTTGATGTCTGTCATTTAGCGCTGGCATTACAACAAACCTGTTGCCGATGCCAAGTAGGTCATTGTTAAAGCCAACCACTGTCAAAAAGCACTTGCTATTTATTTTCTAGCACATTTTTTAATGTCCCTGTCAGATGGTTGGTGCACGCGGCGCCGCACGAGGACTCATGAGTTTAACAATCACAGTAAAAGTATTGAGAAAAAAATACAATACACAATATCCTTGGTCCTAAATATTTAAACAAGATCCAGCTGGCACTCAAAACAAACACTAATTGATATTTGCCAGTGTTTTCCTGACCCGGGTCAGTGTTCAGGCATTACAGTTTATTGCTTCGATTAGCTTATTTTCTAAGTGTACTTCTCCCTCGGCTTGCCAGGCCATGCATTATTCAGAGTGGCTGCTCTGACACACAGAGATTAAACCGACTGAAATAAATCTATTATTGCTATAATTTGATGTTGCCTTGTCGTGGAGAGGATTCTCTGGCCCGGCGCTGCTGAGTGAGACACTCACACGTGGCACCACACTGCCATCATCTGGCTGTTGGAGAGCACATGGATATTATACGTTTCCCAGTGTATTGGGTCTTTATCTCTCTCTGCGTCGTCCACCTTGTTTGTTTTCCGTACTTTTCAGTTTAGTCTGAACCAGGAAAACAGGTGTGAAAGGTGTGAAAGGTGTCTCAGACCAAGTTTTTGTCCAATCTAAAGAATTGGTCTCTGTCCGGATCCGACTGAACCTTGGTTTGGATCGTTTGCAGAGTGAAAACACGTATTTGGATAGTTCAGACCTTGGGACATATTCCAGGAAGTTGAGAAGGCGTTAATCAACCGAAAATAAAAAGCAGAAGATAAGTAGGATGGTAATAGTACCGTGTGTGTGTGTGTGTGTGTGTGTGTGTTTACTGCTGAACAAGTGCATTCACCTGCCTGGAGTAATTTCTGACTCAAATAAAAATGTATTTAAATATTTCACTGTAATATTTTACTTGAAATAAGTTATTAATGTGAGAAAAATACCCTTGTCCCCAAACGTTGGTTTAAAGTAGTGAGAGTAAAACAGTTGGGACAGTTTCCACAGAGGAGCGTCTGTTTTCAGCAGCTTAATCTAATAAAATGGCGAATTCCCGCTGATTAATGGTGACAATGGCAGCGGCTGTGGGAAAACTCTGACACAGCAGGAACTTCTCTGACATCTGTCCGTCAGCTGAGGAGATTTTTCCAGGAAGTGCCGCCAACCCACATCATGAATGTCGTCTGGATCCCAGTATGTGGGACAGTGTTTCCAAGCTCTGTCCATTTGCTCTGAGAAGGACTCACACTGCTTTTATTGTGTATTCAATATCTTGTTTAAAGCTATAAATGTCTTTTCTTATTTATGACGCTGTCCTGACTCCAGTGGCCTTAAAATTAAATATTTCAATTTGTTAACTACTTGAATTCAGACCATTTAAATTGTATGTCTTTTAAGTAAATATATTACTTTTCTTATTTTACCTGTATTTATATTCATCATACATCGAAGTGACATTTTGAGCACTGAGTATATTACTACAGTAAATCTGCCATATTGTTAATGTTATACTCTAAAACATGTGGCAGCCTAACAAGTACTTCACCTTTACTCTTGATACTTCAGTAAGAAAGTGTATTTATGTGATTGTACTTTTTGCCCAAATATTTGTATATATTATTCAATGAAAGAGGTGACTCTGGTTAACAAGTACTTTTATATTTGATAAATTAAGTGCATTTGTCTGGTTGTACTTTTGCTGATTTTGAGGACAGAACTTGTATTTTTACTATAGGTACTTAAAGAAGTGACTCTGCCAAACAGGTACTTTTACTTTACTTCAGTTACTTAAAGCATCTTTTATCTGATTGCACTTCTCACCAGAGTAAAGTTTAGAATTTTGCAGCTTCATTAGTATTTTTTACTCAAGTAAAAGTACTTCTACTGTGATCCCATTGTGTTACTTTGAACACCAGTGTGTTGCTGTAACATTACACAGTGTGTGTCTGCAGAGTGTGTTGTAACAGTATACATTGCGTGTGTGTGTGTGTGTCAGTGATGTTGAGCTGGAGTCTGGACGCCGGACACCACCGACATCAGCCCGTCCAATGAGCAGAGGAGGGGGCGGCGGCTTCAGTCCTCACCGGAGAAACAACCATAACAAAGCAGCGACGACGACGCGAATGGAAACAGAGACGAACTGAAGGAGAAAACAGGTGAGACGATAAATAAAGAGACAGAAGATGAACGATGGAGATGTTTGTTCCTTCACGCGCTGCAGACCGATCCGATCTGCGCACAGCCTCCGATGATTCAGGCGAAATCTAGATTAACAAATGCTGGATTAACCCTGGAAACAGTCCTCGGAGGATAATAGAATAACGGAATAAACAAACGCATCGTGCAGTGGTGGTCAGAGAGACAGAGAGCGGGGTGTTGTGGACGTGTTCCCCCGGCCGGGACGTCGTGTTCCCGGCGGAGGCTCAGCAGCAGCAGCAGCAGCATGGCGGTCTGAGCTGTTGTTATCCGTGTTGTGTTCACGGACACGACACAGACCCGGCTCCTGCTCCGTCTGTGCTTTCACAGACACTCTCTCTGTTATCTGTGTGTTCAGCTGCTCACGCTGTGTAATGTTAGCTGTTAGCATCAGCTGCTGCAGGGGCCTACCACCAAGCATCACCACCAGCACTGAGTCAGACAAGTCCTGCAGCCATGATCCTATCACAGCAGAAGTACTGAGTAGCATCAGTAGAATGCAGTTAAAGTATTTGTAATTTTTCATTACTGCATCTGAAAAGTGAGTGTCACTGTAGTAGAAATACACCAAAACTCAATAATCTGCGATCAGCTACTTCTATGTCAAAGTGTTGTGTTCATGAGAAGTTTTTACAGGATTAAGAAATACTGTATTTCCCACTGAAATGTAGTCGAGTAAAGTACCTCAAGATTGTAGATCAGTATTTGAGTACAAGTAAATGAAGGTTTAATAAATAATAAAACTCCTGTTGATTGACTGATCAGATAATTGTTGCAGCGCTACATCCAAATATACTTCAAACTAAAAGTATTTTGTATGATGAACAGCCCATTTCGGAATAGTCCATATTACTACATTATATATTACTCATATATATATATACACCTCACTTTCTACCTCTGAATACTACAGGTGATTTAACCATCACAGAAAACACGTTACTACAAGTTGGTTTAATCCATTTCTCATCCAGTATTATTGTTAATGAGCAGATGGATAAAGGCACAGTAAAGAGTCTACGAAAAAACGTTTGTGTGTTGAAAAAAACTAGAAAACATGCATTTGAAGGATACTACACAAGTACAAGGATAAAATCGTAGAGAAATTACACATCAGTTGAATTCTATCATCTATCTATCCGAGGTATAACAGGGGGATGTTTTCAAGTCTTGCAAAGTGCACCACACAGTTGATTAGTTTACTGGAATCTGTCCAGGTCCAATTTTACGTCCAAATGGCTGCGTGGCATGTGGTTGGTCAGCACGTCCTGCCGCACCTCTGCGCACGCTCCTCTCTCTTCACGCCATCTTTTGTGTTGTGCACAGACAGCTGCAGCAATGGGCAAGTCCCAGTCACACTTGGCCAAACACAAGGGGAGCGAGAGTCAGGACACGCTGACGAGTGCCGGCGAGTACAGAGACGGTCAGACAGAGGAGGACGGCAAAAATGGAGACGTGTCTCAGTTCCCCTACGTGGAGTTCACCGGCCGGGACAGCGTGACGTGCCCCACGTGTCAGGGCACTGGCAGAATCCCACGAGGTAAAACCTTCTAGATGTGAGCAATTCATGTCTAATCTAGTTTATCACAAGCACAAAGGTTCTGAGAAACAATCAAACGACAGAAAGTTCACTATTTTTACAATCTCTCCACTGAAGCTTCTTATCTTCTCCCTTACTGCTGTAACATGGCAAACCTCCCTGCTGTGGGATAAGAAGCCATCTTATCTTTCAACCACCATTATCAGTTTTAAGACTATATGAAGAGCTGTGCGCTTAAAACCCCCGATTCACTCTCAAAGAGTCTGTGACACGAGGATAGAAAACTACAAGACACATGTTTATACGTACGAAACCAGTGTCAGAGTGTGATTCTTTATAATAAAGGTATTTAAAGAGGCAAAATATCTCATGTGATAAGTGTTAGCAAGTTAAAGTTTCAAGTGTAGAGGCCTCTAACAGTTCAACTTTTACATTCAATTCATCATTTTACTCTGAAGATGAGTGGAAGTTGCTACAGCTTCACAGATTTAAATGTGATCATATGTCCGACTCACTGATTGTCAGAAGAAATCAAACATCAGTGCCTGTATCTCCAAATATAATACTGTGCTACAAATATCTACATCTTCAGACCTTAATGTCGACAAAACTATTTACAAATCACACAGAAAATACATCATAAAAGATGTTTTCCAAACTTTAAAGATAAAGACTAATCTCTAGTCTACACCAAATGTATTGTCTTCCTGCTATTGTACTGGTATTACAAACCATCAGCCCAGTCCATCTGATTCATCAATGCACAAAGTGGTGAAGAATAAATCATTGATAAAATGATCGTGTGAAGTCAAAACTCACAACCTGCTCCTGACTCACTCCGACAGTAAAGTGACAGCTTCTCTTTTTATTTTTTAAATAACTCCACAGGTCAAGAGAATCAGCTGGTGGCTCTGATTCCATACAGCGACCAGAGGCTCCGGCCAAGCAGGACGTAAGTCAGCACTCCGTCCCTCTTTTTACAGATATACCGTGTGAGCCGTCTGTGTGATGAAACTGCGCGAACACACAGTAGCGTGTCAGACTCTGAAGTCATCAGCTGGTTTCAGGTTCTGTTTCCTCTCTGTCCCGCAGAAAACTATATGTCACAATATCCGTGGCTCTCTGCCTGCTGCTGTCAGGTCTGGCTGTTTTCTTCCTCTTCCCTCGCTCCATCGATGTTTCCTACGTGGGCGTGAAGTCTGCCTACGTCTCGTATGACCAGGACAAGCGGATCGTCTATCTCAACATTACAGTAAGATTGTACAGTTTTACAACACAATGCTGCATTTCATGGGGATCGCAATAAACTAAACTAATTCTTTACCCAAGCTCTGACCACTGACCATGTGCTGGTGCATAATAAGTCACAGCTTGCTGACGGGACCTTGCAAATATGTTTAACTGGTTACAACAAAACCAAATTCTGTAAATAAAGATGGGCAACGCATGTCCATTTCCTTCCAATGTACAAAAATGAAGCCAAAACATTGTCCAGGACATGGGCGCTGCCATCTCGCGCTTCTGATGTCACGTGGAACCAGTGGTGTGGAGTAAAGGTGTTGGGTTCCTGCTGATACATGTGTTCAACCGATGGCGAGTCAATCTCAGCCGTCATGAATTTTCAGAGATTATAGAGTGAAAGTTGGATTTAGATTCACTCAATGACCATAAACATGACTGAAAATGAATAATAATGTCGCTCCGTGTCTTCTACATGTGTATGTAAGCCACTAGTTCATCATATTAAGTCAAAATGTGATAATAATGTCAGTGTTGTGTCTATAGCTTGTTTCCGCTGCCCACTTTCATCCTTCTATTCTACTGCCAGAGTCTAAAACCGTATTTCCCTCTTTACACAGAACACTCTGAACATCACCAATAACAACTACTACGCCATATCTGTGACCAACATCACGGCACAAGTGCAGTTCTCCAAGACGGTGATCGGCAAGGCCAAGTTCAGCAACAGCACGGTGATCATACCGCTGGATGAACAGCAGGTGGGTTGAAAACCAAGCAGACCTCGTCCCACTCGACTCACAGACTCTAAAATAATATGACATTTCTATAAAATCCAGACTTCAAACAGATGTTTTAAAGATCATTAAAGCCTCCGTCTCCTAAAGACTTGTCACGTTACAAATCTTGTTACCGTGTCTCACTGCGGCCAATTGATTTAACAGAATTTTACAAAAAAAATAACTGAGTTAAGAGTTTTGTGATATTTTGATTTAATGTTTAATTTGTTGGTATTTTTCTTTCACAAATGCTTAACAAATTGTCTCCTTGCAGATCGACTACACCGTCCCCACCACCATTGCTGATGAGATGAGTTATATGTTGTAAGTATTTTTACATAAAAGTCCTAAATAACTTACTATTGACACTTTTCACGATTTTAATTTGAATGATTTTTAATCTTAATCTCTGTTCTTGCAGTGACTACTGCACTATGCCAACCATTAAAGTGCACAACATAGTGGTCATGATGCAGTAAGTATGACATTTTAAATGAGTTATTAGTTATTGTGAGTGATTTAATCGTGTTAAAGACAAAGTTCTGCACCAGCATTTCATGTGGTCTTTGCCGACTCACACCACATCATCCCACCAAGTTTCCTGGTCCAGTAGTTTTTTGTGTAATCTTGCTAACAAACAAACAAACAAACAGACAGTTGTGAAATTACTCCATAAGCTCACATTCATAAACCAAGAGTTAAACCAGTGGCCTTCCTCAACGACTCAGCACATCTCCCTTTGTCGTTTTTCTGTTCATTAGTTTGACTGTGTGGTTGTTTTTTCAGGGTGACTGTGACGACGACGTATTTCGGACACGCGGAGCAGGTCTCCCAGGAGATGTACCAGTATGTGGACTGCGGTGGGAACACCACGTCCTTGCACGGGCATGTGCAGGTCTACCAATAAGGCAAGCGAGAGACACCCCCCCCCCCCCCCCCCGGTGTCACGCACTGCTGTAACATAGGTCCCCTGGAGATAGACTGGGATGACTTCCATGTAGGAAATTCTTGCAGTGTCAACAGATTACAGGACAGCAACCTATCGTTTCTTAAATTTGTCCCAGTGGCTCATCCATTTTTTAAATTCCCAACCACTCCCCCCCCCCATCCGCAGGTCAGATATGATGTTGAGGAGGTATTTTGTGTTACTTTTCAAACCGGCTGTCAAAGCAGATTTACTCACCAGCCACAGTTTGTCCAGGATTCACCTGGTGGGTTGTCGTCATCTTCCACCCTGGTGCCAGCAACGTAGAGCGATGTAATTTAATATTCACATCAGTGGAGGGAATCCCAGTGGTTTCAGATCCGATTGCACTTTAGACCCATTCCTTATCTACAGAGAGTAATAAGGAATGTTGAATGAATGCGACAGGAATGCTGTGATTGTTGTCGCCCCAACTTATATTCTCAACCCCCTTTTGATAAAGAATACAATAACTACGATGTGACTTTTTCATGGGGGGGGATTATAGAACCACTTTTTTCTGCCCTCTTTTCATTCCTTCCTGCTGCAGTTTTATCTCTTTTCTTTCCAGTAAAGTTAAATTCTTGGTATTGTAATAGTGCAATATGTATGAGGTTTCGTCTTTATCATTCGTTTTTTCTTTATTTTCAGCTTGAGTACAGGTCTACAGTTCAGTGCCGCTACTACTAACAGTAATAGCAGTTATTTTTATGTTTATGAGGGTAATTTAAAAGCAAATGTGACAACTGTGACGGCTGACATCAGCATATTCTGAAGGATTAATTGAAATCCATTTACATTCAAGGAAAAATAAAAAAACATTTATTTTTAAAAGGGATGATATTTTCAATCTCATAGCAAATGTGGGAGCATGACAGTGGACGATTAAAAACAGGAATGTGTAAATATGAAATATGTGCTTTCCTTCTGGTTTGCTTTAAAACACTTCATATCCAGAGCTGTGTTTGGTCTGGTAATATCTTTTTTTCCCATTAACAAGTTTTAATTTGGTTTCCTTGCTGTATTAATCCAATCTGAATCGTTGAGTTGAGTGCTGGTTTTTAATTCATGGCTTCTGTCTGTCACTTTTATAACGTGGTGTTATTTGGATTGGCTGATATATTTTGCAGCACAGGCCGTTTAAATGATTTAATGACTTCTTCTGACGGAAGATGTCTGTAGCTCTGTTACGCTGAACACATCAACTTTTACACGTGGAATCTGTTGCACTTGGAGAGGGATCCCTCACATGCGGTTCCCTCCATCAAAGTTGCTGGTCTGAGTTATCACACTGGTTATTCTGGCAGTTAATATGATTTCTAGTCAGCGTAAGAAAACTGTAACCGTAGCTTCCAGCACTGCCTGATGTTTCATAACAGACACTGTAGATGTTAAAACCTTATTGTTTCTGCCTAACATCACCTCAATGTGTTTGCTCTTCTTAATGCATGAAGCTGAAAATAAAATCATGATCCACTGTCGGTCTTCTCAGTTTCTTGTGTGTAATATTCTCTGTACGCATTGGGTGGCGCCGAGTGCTCTACTAAATTACAATATCATTCACGTCCTGCTGAAGAGCTGAAAACAGAGTTCAAAGTCATTTCACTGTTAAATACGTTACTTACATATCCGTCAGATAATTACAATAGTTATAAATAAACTATTTAATCTGCGTTAATTTACAGAACCACATAAAATCTAGAATTTAAAAGCTACTACAGTTGTGTAATAGTCATGATATTAAAAAGCAGAATCTGAAATGCAGTGCAGTAAAGTAATAACTACCAATTAGTCCAAATACCTGAAAATACTACTTGAGTAACTGTATTTAATTACTTTCCATGGATGCCAGACGGTGATAGAGGACCAATAATCAGAGGGACACAGACATTAACCAGATATTCTGCTCTGGACTAAATTGTTGAATAAATGGACAGGACGACAACTGACCAACAACTACCACTGACTCACCACTAGAGGGCAAAACAAAAGTCCTCTAACTCCAGTGCATTAGCATCAACAAACCATTCATATTATCTAGTGATGTAATCCAGTAAATATCCACACGCCGGTGAGCCAGACTTTTCATCTAATTATATGAAAAACCAGTTCGACCTTTCTTTTCATAGCTGTTGTCAGTAAGAAATCAAAGTTGCTCTATTGTTACACATCATCATACACTACACATCACAAAATGTTGATCCCAAATCTATATATTTTTTATATGAATCGACTTGCTGTGCATCACCCTGGCCGTATTGCACTGTAAGTCACTGTGTTACTCGGCACGGACGTCTCGCTCGAGCTAAAAGCACACAACGTTTCTCCTGTGATCACATCTGCTGGACTCATTAAAGCTCCAGTTCACTTCCTCTCTAAAGACCCAGGTCAGTGGTTTGGACCAGAGAAAGAAAAATACACACAAATACAAAAACCATCACGTACACAACCACTGAACCAACGTCTCTGTCTGCGTCTGGAGGAAGGTTTTTTACTTTTTGCTGCATTTCAAGTTCCACACGATGCACATTATTTAGATAAAGATTGTATTGTATGACACAAAATATGATGTATGTCATTTGTAATTAACATTCGCAAATATTTTACATTGAAACATTATCCATCAAATTTCAATTTTTGCACTTTTTGTTGTTTATAACTCTGACAATATTCTGTTTCCCAGCTTCCCTGCCTCGTCATTTGTTTTGGATCGACACTGAGAAGTCACAGAGTCAGTCGATCTCAGTCCAAGCTGCCTGGAAAATGAGTTTAAAGCTTGGTCTCTCTGCCAAGACTGGACTCCACAAGCCGGTTCTCCCCTCGGTTTGTTTGCTGGTTGCAGTCAATCCAACCGATTGTTATTCCAGCCTCTGAAGCTGCTTCTCTGCAGCAGTGGCTGACGACGAAAGAGCCGTAGAAGTGATTTAAAGTCTTGCCTAATGGAAGTTTGAAGTTACAGGATGATGCTGTGTGGATGAACTGTCTTTGTACATGATGGCACATCAGTAGCTCGGGGGAGAAAGGACAAAAGTTGGATTTCTTTTTTTTGGGGAGCAGAAGAAAACTGACTCGTATGGAAAACCACTTTCCTTCCAGCCCCTGGGTTTAACTGGAGAGCGGCTCTGGGAGAAGACGGCCACATCCGCTGCTGCTGGTTGGGTTGGGTTGTGTTATTGCCATTAAAGCAGAACTTCCCCTCACCCCACAGCTCATATACTATAGGCCCAGCACTCCCTAGAACCACGTAAAAGGAAATGGCTTTTCCACATGTGCGCTATACGAACACACGTCTTAAACCACTTACTGAAGAGAATACACTGCCACGTGATAATAATCTGCAGAGTTACATAAACGAACATACTCTCAAAGATTCTGTATTAAAATCTTCTGAACCTTGACGTGAAGACAGTGAACAAGAGTGAGGTGAAATATCTGTGCCACCTCTCAATACTAATAATAATAATATTTAATATGAGCAAGTTATGAGTTCTACAATGAAAAAGCAGCCAACTTTGCCTTTGATAAGAATAAAACATACATATAATATATATAATTGACTTATACTTGTGTGGAAATCCAATTAACAGGTAAGATCGTGAACAGTTTTCAAAGGTGCGGCTGTTACGCTAAGTTTCGACTGTTTTAAGTTTATACTTGAACAGTAGCTTCATCGTGTGTTTAAATCACTATCGTTAGTTTATTGTTTAAACTTTATTAAACTTGTTTTTGTACCCGTCACAGTCACATTCTTAATAAAACCCTGAATTAAGAGAACAGCTGTAGCTAGCTAACAGTTAGCTTAGCTGCTAGAGCTAGCGTTAGCACTGAAAGCTTGTGTTTGAATTAACCTGTGATAACTGTTTGAGAACTAGAGGCCGTGTTTACACCTCCCTCCACCTCCTTCACCTCCATCACCTCCTCCATCACCACAGGACACTGCTCCCGCTCCGCCCCGCCTCACCGGTGGCTCCCCCCGGCTCTGACCTGCCGGTGTCGCCCTTTTCCCGCCTGAAGCTGCCGGGGCGACGTGGAGAAGTCTCGGTACTTTCTCCTCCACCTCCCTCCTCTCGCCTTCTGTCCGTCTCTCCCTCCTCTCTCTTCCTCTTCCTCTCTCCCCGGCTCGGACACCTCCATCATGGGCTTCGCGGGTCTCGGCGGGCCGCTCCTCCTCCTCCTCCTGGCCGTGGCCGGTGTGTGCTCCGCGGGCTCGGACGCTCCGCGGGGAGTCGCGCTCGGCTTCGTGTTCGACCCCAAAGCGAAGTGCGAGCCTCCGTGCGAACACGCCGGGGTCTGCATCCGCAACAACACGTGCTTCTGCTCCAGAGGGTACGAGGGGGAGACCTGCAAGTTCGGTGAGGATCTACATTTAATACTTATATAAAACTAACCCCTGACCCGTGGAAACAGCCAGTGTGCTGTAAGAATACTGTGATGTAGTTTTACTTTGTTAGTCAGGAGAATATAGATTTAAGAATAGTACAGAAACCAACTTTTCACTGTAATATTGAGTTTATATTCCATCTCTTGTAGAGTAACTTTATTTGTAGACTATAAAACTTGAGAGTGCATTAAACAGATCATCATTTATCCTTATTATTCCTTAATTGTTTTGTCTGGAATCTCCAGGTGGATTGTTTGACTTATTTATTGTCCAGAAAACCGAATATGTTCAGTTTATAATCAAATAAAACAAAGAGAAGCAGCAAATCATTTTATTTGAGAAGCTGGATACAGCAAATTTTAGATTTTTTTTGCTTAGAAATGATTATCAATACAGTGTTTAATCATTTTTTGTAGTTGACTAATCCCTGCAGCTCCCTTTAGTCTGTTTTAATGCAGCAAGCATGAATTTACTGCTGAATTACTTCACATCAGGTCAAACCTGGCTCTACCTTGATGTGGAAATAATAATTAAAAGACATAAAAAGACTGTTGAGCACATTACTTGTGTTCGTCACTCAACCTTCTGCAGAATCAGCCAAAATCAAGTTATTTTGCAACTGGTGCTTTTAAAAAAATGTCATAAATACTCTGTGACTGACCCCCCCCCCCCCCCCCCCCCCCAGACTATAAACAGCAGTGTAAATATCCCATGTGTTCTTGTGTGACTGCAGCCAACTGTTATCCCAAATGTAAGAACGGGGGGGAGTGTCTTCGCCCTGGAAAATGCAGATGTCCCCCAGGATTCGGAGGAAGATACTGTCACAAAGGTACACTTGGTTTATTCGGAGTGAATGAAATAGTTGGTCCAGTGGTTGTTGACAAGATCATTCATTCTAAATCCATCATGAATTAACTCTAAAGGCTGTATCCTGTTTTTATCCACACGTTTGTTTCATTACACAACTGTCGCTCTTTTACCAGACTTCTTTATGTCGGGGCTGTAGCTACTAATGAGGACACTTGGGTCGTGTTCTGAGAAGTTCTACCTTTTTGGGGGGAATTTAAGTAAGACCAAGACATTTTGGCAAAAAGAAATAAGTTAATGCAAAATAAACTGGTGAATTATGTCCCTCGTGCTGTGGAGAATTCTTTAAAAGAACTTTGGGATAATTTGATCTCCTAGTGGTTCTAAGAGTAAAATCAATCAGCATTTGCAACTACAATGACAAAGAGTCTTAAGCAGACATTGCTTCATTTAAGGGCTCGCAAGTCAAACAAGGACCAATTTCTAATCAAAGAGTTGTAAAATATGAAGTGAATCCTGCTAAAAGACATCCCTGCTGACAGGTGTGATCCGTGTTTGTCTTTTGGCAGTGACGTGTGATGGAGGATGCTGGAACGGAGGGGAGTGCACGGCTGTCAACGGAGTGGCCAAGTGCATCTGCCCCTCGAGCTGGGGCGGCTCCAAATGCCAAGAGGGTCTGTTTATATCCGTATCTAATTACCACATTAACACCGAGGGGTCAAAGTGTCTGAATGGAGCCTGCGTCTCAGCTGCAGCTCCTCATCAGAATGAGCCCACACAAATATCTATCTGTGGTAACGGTTATTAATGGCATTTTATAGCTTGTTCATAATGATCAAGACGTTCTGGGCAGTAAATTAAATTCAGCTTTGCAAATATACAGCATCTAGATGGAAGCAGAACATTCACCGAGCACAATTCTATCCCTGCCATGTCCCAACTCCATATTACACAGCGATTAAGGAGGTTCCAGCGTTCGTCTTCATCGGTATCAGACTCGAACGTGGTTCCCTGGCATGCTGAGAATGTCTCTTGTCATCTGTTCCCCTTGCAGCAAGTTGTCCCCAAGGCTGCAGGAACGGGGGAATCTGTGTGGCTCCAGGAATCTGCAGCTGTCCGGAGGGATGGCTGGGCGGTGCCTGCCACACTGGTGAGTTCAAACTGGTCCCACACACGGAGCACTCCCATCAATGAGCTATTTTCTACATCTTCTTCCTCTCCACCTGTTCAACCTCTTTCCCGTTTGTTCATACATTCCTGAGATCCACATACGTCTCTGCCTGACTGAGAGGAATAATACTCATGTGTTTGTTTAGGGAAGTTTGAGTCAGAGATTTCCAGATGTGACCAAAGCGAGACATGGTCTCGACTCTGAGGCCAGTTTCTGGATTTGCGATGTCAGGATTTACATCAGCTGTAAACTCTCTTCCACTTTCTCAGGGTTTTACAAGTGATTTACACTTTTTTTTTTTTTTTTTTTTATCTCTTGTCTTAAAGCCGTGTGCACGAAGCCCTGCCTGAACGGAGGGAAGTGTATTTCTCCTGAAAAATGCCGCTGTCGCCCGCCGTATTCTGGCCCTCGCTGCGAGGAGAGGAAGAAGTTACACTAGTGGGACTCGGCCCCGGGGGTCACAGGTCAACAGGGCCCAATTCAGGGACTCTGTGGTTTACGAGGACGGTTACATTTTTTTAAGCTGCACATTTGTAGTTTTTACATTTTTTAAAAAACCATGTGATATGTAATTCTTTTTTTTTTATCTTAAACACCAAGTCTGTGTTTTGTTCTTGTTTGTGCAAACATGTTATTTACTTCACTGTGATTTGTGTCATTAAACTAATAAAATAATTAATCGCATGAATCATTGAAGCTCATTTAATAAAAAAAAAACAACTAAAGCATAGAAATAGATCAATTTCTTTATTCTGTCAAATGTGACTTGTACCACAGTGTAACCTGGTGCTGGTAAAACATTTATCAAACAGGTGGTCATTACGTTAATACTTAGATTTACTATCAGTGTAAATAAGTGACAGCCCATAACTTAACTGGGCCTGATCAAACAATATATTAAAGAGAGCAGTAAAGAACACCTACAAATGTAATTTAGCTAAATTCCAACATATTCATATAAACGTCTTCAGTCTAAAACAAGTTACTGATGTGTGTCATCTAAATTAAGCAGAATGAGAAAGTACACTTACATTTATTTTTCTCTCTAGAGTAAGAAACAAACATCGTCAGTTTGGTAAAAGTTTAAAACAAGACTATAATTTGGTGGGAATAGTAACAACCTCCATCTTATGAATGCACCGTTTACTTTGTCTACACAATGTTGTGCACCAACACACACTCACATCTCTGCTGATGACTCGACCAGATGTGTGTGACTTTCAGCCTTGAGGTAGTGAAACACACAGGGACGCAAAGACAAGTGCAATACATCAAGTCCCTCTGTTCGTGCTCAAGTGTGCACAGAGCCACACATTCAAGCACATGCAAATACACGCACACACACACACACACACACACACACACACACACACACAAACACACACACACACATACAACAACTTGTGGTGCTCTCATCTTGCTTTGTGCATTTTGTAGCTTCCTTCACCCCGTCTCTCTCTCTCTCTCTCTCTCTTCTTTCCCATCATGCTTGTGATGCCTGTGAAGGTGTAAAACAAATTCAATAAAACTAGAGACGTCTTTTATCTCCATGTTACAGTATTACAGTTTGTTGAGTCTTTATTTTGCAGCTGCAGTCTGCGCCTCATGTATCAAGTAACAGAGCCAAGCATTTTCTGTTCAAAATAAAAGCCCAGAAACTCGTTTTAAGATCACTAACAGTCGTAGTGAGAGTCTAAACATCTGGATGAAAAAAACATTACATCTGTTGCACGATGAGAAATATGTTAACCCCCCCCGTTCCCAAACCTCCTCCTTCTACCTTTCAGACAAAATGGATGCTGGGATTCAATTCTTTTACACGAGAGGAACAAATGGGAGAAAGCAGAACCTCTGAGGGAATAGAACCTTCAACCCTGGAGGTGTTAGAGCCGTTGGGTACTTTTCCCACTGAGCTACACTGAGTCCGATTACATGAAGCGTCGCCTCACACTGACCTTTACTGTGCAGGTTAGACCCTTGTAGCCTTTACGGCAGTGGCAGTAATCTGGCAGGACACACCTCCCTCCGTTCAGGCAACGCTGCTTACAGATCGCTGAGGAGGGAATTCATATCAAAGCATGATTTAATTATTCATAAATCAGTTTTTTTTATCATGAATACACTCACGGGTCTGACACTGCAGGCCTTCCCAGCCGATGGGACAGTGGCAGGTGTTGGGTCCGACACACTCGCCGCCATTTTTACACTTTTGCAGGCACACAGCTGAAACAGGGAGGAAAACACAGCAGCAGCTCGGTCGACAGTTTCAGCACAAACCTGAAATCTGGTTCAAATGAATCCACCCGAAGCGTCAAAGACACAAAACACAGACACACTCACGTATGTTACACCTGCTGCCTCTCCATCCGGATGCACAGGAGCACGTGTTGGGTCCCACACACTTTCCTTTGTTCATGCACATCGGCTCACACACACCTGGAACACATGGTTTTTTCTGAGCTGTGAGCTGCAGGGGACAATGATCTCTGCATCAACATGTCGGGCAGTAAACTCACTCACTCTTTTGACACCTCTTCCCCGTGTAGCCCTCGGGGCAGGAGCACACGTTGTTCCTCATGCACTGACCCCCGTTCTTGCAAGGAGGATTACAAACGGCTGAAACACACAACAACGTTCAACTGGAGGTTTCAAGAGACATTCGTTAAAGTGTTTCGGCAGCTCTTCAGGTTCAGGAAGCCAGGGATCATGGGTAATACAGAACTTCTACAGTGATAGTAACTCCTCAGCTCCTCTCCCGGTGCACTGAGGTGATGTAATAATTCAGAGTTTAGCTCCTTAACTAGATCTAGATGTGTGTGACCGGGCCCTGACCTCTGACCTCTGTGACTGACAGGGAACCCTCCAACAATATAAAGCCAGTAATGCAAAAACAACAAATGTTTTTAACCCTAATTGTTTATGTATTGAAGAGTTTCATCATGTAACCAACTCAAAGATCCTTCTTTGTGCTCAAAGGCTTTTTCAAATATCTTGTCTGTTGACAAACTTACCGATTTGACACTGAGAGCCGTAGAAGCCACTGGGACAGGCACAGAAGTCGGGCTTGATGCATGTTCCTCCATTCAGACACACGGGGCTGCACAGAGCTGCAGAGCGGACGAGGAGCTACAGTTAGATGCAGAATATTTAACAACCGCAGTCTGAAAACCTGGAAACGCAGCCTGTATATAAAAAGATTTATAATTAATCTAAATAAAACCATATCAGACACCATGTAGCTGCAGCGTGAACACACATGATGCTACCTGAGTTACACGTCGGTCCGTTCCAGCCGGGTTTGCATCGACAGACATCAGGTGACACACACTCGCCTCCGTTCTCACAGTGCCTGTTACACACCACTGAGACACACACGTGATTAACACACACACACACACACACACACGTCACTTAATACAAATTGTAATGTCAGAGGTCAAAGTAATAATAGGATATATAAACAATAATAGTAACATCTCACTGATTTCACATCTGGGTCCCACGTAGCCGTAGGGGCAGGTGCACAGGTTTCTGGCCAAACAGGTGCCTCCGTGCTGACAGGGCGGCTCGCAGCTCGCTACACAACGACACAGGATGTAAGCAACACAAAGATACTCATCATTGTGTTGTGAGTGTATGTTTGTGTGTCAGCATAGTGAACCGAGTCTAGATTACCTCCCTCACAGGTGGGTCCACTGTAGCCTGCAGGACATTCACACACGCTGGGTCGCACACATTTCCCCTGGTTCTTGCAGTCGGGGCGACACACGGCTGCAGGAGAAGAAACGAGGCAGTTCAATCTTCAGATGTGGTTTAAAATTCATAATAACAATTAATATTAGATGTTTCCTGTGATGCATCTACACGTGTTTCTCTTGAAGTGGGACATGATTTGATGAATCCAACCTGTCTCCTCCTCACCTATGTGACAGTTGTATCCGGTGTAACCTTCCTTACAGGTGCAGGTGTTGGGCAGAGAGCACTCCATGTTCCTCCCACACTGGTACCTGCACACGGCTGAAACACGTCAATCACATGTTTATTATCAAGGCGTGATTATAAACTTTGTTCTGTTGGTGACTTTGGAACAATCGGCTTCACCTGTGAATAATGTTGTGTCACTTAAATTACGTAATTTGAATTTAACTGACATAAAAGTCCGGGAATCTCAAGCACAAAGAAATTGGCGTTGACACAGAATTGTCCAGCTGTCATTAGAATCTCTACCTTTACATATGACTCCATCCCCAGTGAAACCGTACGGGCAGCGACCACACCTAAAGGACCCGGTGACGCTGGGCTCACAGGGAACACCTGGGAAGCAGGGAGAGTCGGCGCAGGTCACGTGGTGAGACGGTTTCCCCCCCCTGACCCCGGCGGCGAGGGCGGGGGTCAGCTTCACCCCACTGGGCTGACCTCTGAGGACAGTGGAGACAAACACTCCTGTTCCAGTTTGATTCTGTGGAGTCGCTGTCGTCCTCCTGTCGCTGGCAGAAACTCTCCTGACGGTAGAGATGGTGGCTTCTGGTCTAGTCCTCCTGTCAGAGGGTCGTCTGGCTGAGGTGGGAGATGATGAAGAGGAGGAGGAGGAGGTGGTGGGACTCATTTCCTTGCTGGAATTTGATCTGGTAATGTGAATATGAGCGTCTGCTCCGCTGGTGACTGTTCCCTGACCTGTAAAACACTGGGAGTTAGAGGATATGACTTAAAAAATAACACAAATTTAAAACTTAAACACTTTCCTGTCCCATCGATATTTTGATCCATATTTGAAACTGCTTCACTCTCACCTGTTGCTGTACACGTCCGTCCGTTTCCATGGAAACCCGTTGGGCAGGGTCCGCAGGCGAACCCTGAGGAGACGTGGGTGCTGTCAAAACACTGAACCCCCGGGTGACACGGCCTCCTGCTGCACGGCGACGGACCCGAGAGTTTGGGCCTCAGGAAAAACTGCGGGACTCTTGTTTGTGCGTTTACAACTTTCTCCGTGGACTCTGTGTTACCTTGGAGACGAAAAGGATGCGAGAAGCTGTAACTGGACGACAAGAGTTTACTTGTTTTCCCATAAAAAGTAACACGACCAAAAACGAATTTGAATATTGTCTGAGTAGTTAAAACTGTGATCTGTGCCATTGAGATCCATTGTTGTATATAACCTAAAAATCACATAATCCCACATCAATAGATCTGTTGCCTGAAAATAAATCCCCAACTACACAGTTTTATTTACTTCTTTCTAAGTATTAACACATTATTGGTTACGGTTCTTTTATGGGACTGTGGATGATTAAACAAATACAGAATATTACCACCTCGTCCTTCAGTAAATTAAACTATTGCTCTCCAAAATAAAATCTGAGGAAAAGGACTTACGAGTGCAGTTTCTTCCATCGCCGGTGAATCCCTGTGGACAGACGCCACAGACGAACGAGCCCAGCGTGTTGTTACAGCTCACTCCAGGGAAACAAGGCTGAGAGACGCACTCGTCCAGATCTTCTCTACACGTACGGCCTGAAAACACAGGAACACAAAGCGGTTTAATGTGGAAATACTCTATTACTTACCAAAAAAAACTAGAAACCACAGTTCAAATACTACAAATGAAAGGAAAATAGGTGTGCAGAATATTAAAGGGTCGTGAAGTTACAAGTTACTCCCAGGAAAAGCTCATACAACAGTAAACCCTGCAGATCTAAGGCCACCACTTAATGAAAGCGTGGCCCTGCACAAAGGAATCCACTGAAAGATGCCTACCTGTCATCCCTGCTGGGCAGACACAGGAGAAGGAGTCCGGTCCGTCGCTGCAGCGACCCAGTCTGCAGGGGTTCGGTTTACAATCATCGATATCCACCCCACACCTTTCCCCTTTGAATCCACTGGGACACACACACACGTATTCTCCGCTGCCGACAGGGAGGTTGACGTTGGAAACGCAGGAAGCTCCGTTGAGACATTCACATGATCGCACAGACACCTGGGAGAAACACAGAATACTGTCTTATACGCACTGCTTTTTATTTATTTGATAGAATACAAAAAATAAGACCAAACCAATGTGTTCTTGCTTCTCGACGTCTTTATCCTTTCTACTTACTTACTTTTCTCATATTTTGTCACATTTTCAGTTTGAACAATGTTCAAAACCTGCTGAGAGTCAATATGTGGTGTGAATAGAATTGTGACACAGCACCTTCAGTAGAAATAACATGTCCTCAGCTCCTTCTAGTGGCCGGCAGCAGTAAAACAACAGAGAGCAAAAGGCTGTGGACTCGTTTGTTGCTTTTGAAATCACAGACATTTTACTAACCAGCCATAAAAAGTAAATGTGTTTTAGACTTTTCAAAATGTCTTTAAAAAGTCACATCATGGCCAGCAGTACCTGCACAGACGCTGTGGTCTCCGCGTCACAGTCGTCCATCATAGAGAAGTAAAAGGTCTGTGTGCCTGAGGTCTCAGCTGAGGCCTTCCACATCAGCAGACCAGCCGGAGACAGAGACGCTCCCTCAGGACCTGATATCAGGCTGAAGCTGAAGCCCTCAGAGTCCTGAGCTCGGAGCTGGTACATGAAGTTCTCACCCTGGAAGGAGCGAAGATGAAACGGCGGCGGCTGCAGCACCGGAGGCTTGTTCTCTGATGGGGAAATACAAAGGAGGGGAAAGAATTACTCCAAATTGCATCAAACCCGCAAGACGGCGGCATCTTTAGCTTCATTTTTGTACAATGGGAGGAAGTGGAGATGCTTCATCCATCTTTGTTCACATTCTGTGGTAAAAATGAGAGCTTTAAAAACAACTTCTCTCATCTTTCTCTCAACTCTCAAACATCAGTATTAACCTCAAACAGCCAGGACAGGTCCAACTCTACCTTTTAAAGTATAAATGAATAACTGATTAAACGCATGAATGATCAAACGAGTGAAGGACAGTATATATATACATATCAAGGATCTGATAAAATCCGCCTGATCAATAATCAGCACCTTGCCCTGTCAGCATTTATCCTCTAACTCCTGTGAAGTCGACGGTGGATTTTTCCTGTGAAGGGAGCCGAGCAGCGTTTGACCTACTTTAAGTTGAAGAAAGTAAAGTTGGTCTAGAAAGTGTAACAATGAGGTGAGCTCTTCTGTCGGCGCCGGGGGACTGAAGCAACTTCAATGGTTCCAATCTGCACAGAGCTGCTGACAAATTATCCAAACAGCCCTGAGCGGCCAGCGACCACGAAACACACCGTGATGGCGATCCGGCCTCGGCTCCACCGAGGAAGTTCAAAAAGTTTTACACCACCTGGGGTTTAGTTTGGACTTTCTCTCTCTCTGCTGTTCGATCTGAACGAACCTATGAGACTAAACAGATTAGGGACACGGGCGTGTTCGTGCACGTACTCTCTGCTATAGACCATGTGTGTTTGGACGAGTCGGGCCGGCATGTGAGGCAGGGGCTGCTGGGATTGGACTCTCCCTCGCTGTAACACAGGCCGTCAATGTTGCAGGTTCTCTCCTGGGAAGCAAAACAATATATTATTATATAAATATATAAAAACACACATGTTCTGTGTTTCTTTTTCCTCGGAGACAAACTGCCTTTGGTAACTTGGAAACACGATGTTTAGGGGCCACTTATCAAACATTACAGCCCCGGCCTCCCTCGGCGAGACACACGGGTTCAAATGTGAAACATGCACAGAACATGAAAAACCAAACACATTCTGTTTCCTGTGTTTATGAAAACCTCACACATTCCGCAACACTAAATCACAGCCCGATCGGTGAATGTGCTGCTACAAGTTACAGCTAAAGCAGAAAACATGGCTGTAATAAAGACAAAGACTAAAAGACTACCTTTAGCCATGCTTCTTACCCTCAGGGTGCAGAGGACTTCAGCGTTCAGGCTGCAGATGTGACAGGCTCCGTCGTACAGAGTCAGGATCTTCGCGTTGCTGTAGCTGTAGCCGTCATTGGACACCTGCCGTCAGAGGAAAGATGATAAAACTGGAGAAGAAAAATGCATTAAGCAAATAAACTGAACTAGAATCATTCAGACGGGCTCATTCTCAACCACTCAAATATTGACGAGAAGATGAACTGAGGATCCTGTCGTCCTGCAACAGTCCTCAGAGATAAATGTTCTTATGATATTCAACAAATCTAATCTACAGATCTGATCTAAACATTTCTGCACACACAAAATTAAATATACTGATTCAAAACGTTGCTCCACTGCAGATTTACTGTGGGAGCTTTCATTACTATAGATCCTGCACAGTGAGAATAAGAGAATAAAACACTGTTAGCTTCCCTGTGCATTACAGAAACTAACTTTGATCTGCCAGCGGGCCAGAGGTCTGTTCATCTCCGTTTCCTGGTCCAGGCCTGCGAGATTTCCGTTGACCTCCAGGGGGAGTGCACACTCCAGGGCCGTCACATCCAGGAAGGTGGCCAGGACAAACTGGGGCTCGTCCAGGGTCCAGTCTCCATCCACAAACTGGACAAGAGACACAGGAGGGAAAGGAGAGAGAGAGAGACATCAGAGATGACACCGGGAAAGACAAGGGGAATGAAGTGGATAGTGAATAGACTAATCAAACAGCAAATCGTTTTTTGTCAGTGTTAGATTGGTTCAGATCACCAGCTTGTAAACCACAGATAAAATAAAATCCATGCTCAGGATATCATAGGAAAATAAACAGACACAAGCAGGAAAAAGTACCTTTTCTTGAACAAACTCACACTTGAGCTCGTACGAGTCCTTGAAGCCTTGACCGTAGACCTGGACGGTGGAGCAGTCTCCCTGTCGCACATCACACAGACCCTCCTTCTCCAGCTCGGTGATCTCTGGGATCTGGTCTTCACAACATCAACGACAAAGAGTCAAGACAAGTGGAGACTACTACAGTCATACGTCTGTCACCATAGAAGTCAAAGGGAAGCTAGACGTGTGCATGCAACTGTCACATGAACGACAACAAGGCTTGAGACATTTTCACCAACTTCCCAGTGAAGAATGAATCGATCTAGATGAAAAGAAAGCAGCACAATTAAGGAGACTGAAATCTTTGAGTGTGTAATTTGGTGCAGATTCTTATTAGAGTCAGAATTTAGTGGATTTTCAATTGGAAAGTAGTTTTTTCAGCCAGTTACAAACCTGCTACTTAGACCAACGTGTAGCTGAGATACTGTGGATTCAGTTGGCTTAGCTGTAGGGCTTGATTGATTCTAAGGGCCTTGGCAGAGTGAGAGCTCTCCTTCTCACTTTGGATCTTTTCTAAATCACCTCAGATAAATCTTTGGCATTTCTGTACCTGAATACCTCTTTATCAATAAGTTAAAACTAGCTGATATGAGCTTCAGTATTGAGTTTGTGTTGGTGTGTGTTTAGTATGTTACCAGACAGCACACTGCAGTCGTAGGAGCCAAATCCTGGGAAGCACACACAACCCCATTCCGAGCACTGTCCGTTCCCATTGCACAGACTGGGACACTTGAGGGCGGCCAGAACATCCTGATGCTCCTTCTCTCTCCTCTTCTCCTCCACCAGCCTCCTCTCACACTCGTTCTCCAGCAGCGGTAACGTTGCGTTCAGCCACGACAGCTCATCCTTCAGCTGCAGGTCGGTAACGCACATCACCACCACGTGGTCCATCAGGGACCTTTCTATCAGGCGCCCACAGCCTATCACGATGCTCGATTGTGCCACAGCCCTCTGGCACTGAGCCCGGGCCTGAGGCTCAGTGAGGCCAGACGGTGTGGGCCACGTTGGGGAAGAGTCCAGTCGAGCAGCTGGTTCGTGGTCTTCAGGGAAGAAGTAGGTAAATCCCTCTAAGTCCGACTGGCTGAGGCTTTGGTGCGGGGAGTTGGAAATGTAACGGTGGGCCTGCCGCCTCCCTCTGAGCTGCCGACTCTGAGACGAGGTCACAGATTCAGTCCCTGGAAGCTCTGAAGTGGGAGCCAATACCGTGATCGTGTGCTTGTTGACCCGGAGGGAGCATCTGTCTTTCGTTGCCTTTGAGTAGCTCCACTGAGCCGATGTACTCGGCCGTGACGTCCAGAGTGGGGATGACGCTGAGGACATGCACGTTGCCATGATGAGAGCAGGTGGGGTCAGGGGCTGTGACCGTTTGCAGCCGAGCTCTGGAGGACGCCAGGCGGGGCTCTGCCTGACAGGTACAGTACTTGCGGGGGCTCGGTGCACTCAGATGGGACGGCAGGGTGTCAAACAGGCTGCTTCCTGGAGGGAGTCTGACAGAGGAGGAATAACAAGAACAAGATGTCAGTGAAGAGGAAAGAGAGTCGACTCAAAGATCCTTCACAGAAACTCCTGCTCAGACATCCTAAAAAAAAACTGACCTCCATTCGGAGATAAAAGCATGTAGATCCCTCAGTGTGGCGCCCCCTGCTGCGTGGAAGTCATTGTCTGACTGTCCGTCGTAGGTCCCACACAGACCCTCAGTGTGACCCCGATCAGACCCGGGGGCTCTCACTGTCAGACTCATCCCCCAGTCGGAAACGTCCGCACGGACAAACGCTCCAGAGGAGAAGGTCATCTGGAGACAACATGGACACGAGAGATCATCCTCAGAGTTTGAGTGCAGAGAAGGTCAAAGCAACAGTTAGATGAGCCGTATAGATGATGGATATATTTATATTAAATCTAGAAGTGCTCTGGAAGTTGGCAGGAATGTACATCGATGTGTGAATGTGAACTCACAGTGACTTTTCGTCCCTGGTAGGACTCCGTGATACGAATGCCGCTCTTGCTCAGGTCTCGGTTCTTCACGGACAGATGAGGTTTGGTTTCCCCCAGTTCCCCGTTGCACATGTCAAAAGCAATGACATCGCCGCCGTCCCTCGCCACGAAGCCGCACACGCACGAGGCGGCGTGCACCACACTGCCGCACTCCCACTGACGCACGTGGACCTCGAAGGGCCAGAAGTTGCTCTTGTACAGAACAAAGGTGCCGATTTGGAAGCTCTCATAGTATCTGTACGGAAGGAAAACACAGGTTCCTGTCATTAGATCATATTAGATATTTGATAAGTGCGATTTAAAAATGTCACGTTATGTTAAACTGCGATTAAAGACACGATGTTCCCTGATTAACTGCTTAAGACACTGAAGTACCTGCCATCAAATGTGATCATGTGAGGATCAGTGAAGGAGTAGCAATAGGCCGAGGGAACGTCCTTCACTGTGATCTGAAAATGAGAGATCAGTTAAAAAATATAATACTTCTAGAGATGCAGCAGCTATCGACAGTTTGGTGTGTTTACCTCAACGGGTTCTGGTGAGTATCCGTTCCACAGGAAGTTCTGCGTGACGATGGGTTTGACGGAGATCTGAGTTGTCCTGTTTCCGTCTTTGACAGAGTCCGTGACGGGGCTGAAGTGGATCAGAGCTCGGCTACAGACCCCGACTCTGCAGGGGCCACGGGGCAGATCCACCACACAGGAGGACAGGGACACATCCGCACCCAGCCACCCCCCATCTGCAACACATGTCATTTTTATACATGGATCATTTCAACTAACCCACACCTTGTCAGCTGATTTGTAAAGAAACAGTCAAATAAAGTGACTCCACAGCCCTGTTTTCATTGACCTGTGCAGATTGGACAAATCATTTTTAAATACATCAACCACACTTTTACCTCTTCTATCTGTACATATGAGAGGGTAGCTTCAATTTACACATGCAAGGTGCACACAGCAGCAGATTGAACACGTCTAACACAGCTTTAAAAACAACCTCTGCTAGACTGGAACGTACGGTCTTCTGCAGACTGGCTTATTATAGGACCTGTTTCCAGACCCTCTCAGGACCAATAAGAAGTCTTTATGTGCTCAGAAGTTCTCACCTTGGCTGCTGGTGCTGAGCTGCAGCCACAGAGCTGCACTGCTGTGAAGGGGAGGACGTCTCTTCCACACACGGGACAGGAACCGTGCTCTCCACCACCAACTCGTACAGCTTCCCATCCTCAGACACGACGCTCACCTCCGGTATCAGCTGCACGTTGTAGAAGAGGAATGTCAGCAACTATATACATAAACACTTTATCACTGGGAATATAGGAATATCTTAGAGAACCAAATAGATATACATGCAAAAAACATATCACCACACAAAGAGATAAATACTCTACAGCCATGCTGACTCACATATTGTTCATTAAGACACAACACACACAGTTTTAAAAGTTCAGATTACTGGGATTTACCCTAATCCCAGCAAAGAACTCCCGACTTTCCACTGAAGCTCCGCGGACGTCTGGAGACTCCAAGAAGAAACTGGAACAGGAGCAGTAAATCTGAGGGAAGGAAGGAAAGAGAGGAAGATTCAGTAATGTACATACCATCAATTCTCTTGTCTTTATCAGTGTGACTGGTGCCAACTGAGATGTTTTGGGCAGCGATGAACTTATAATATACAGTAATGAATAAAATGTAAAAACATACAGGATGAATAAAAGGTTTTATAGTTTTAGTTCCCGATCACACAGATGATCAGCGAACATTTAAAACGACATGTTGACAGATTTCAATTATAGCTCCAGTCTCTGCTGCCTTAAAACGCCAGGAGCCACATATTTGATGAATTTCCAGAGAATGGAAATTCAAGTTGTAGGAATGTTTCATTCAGACTGTTTTTAAACATTCAATCTAACAACTTCCAAATATGTGTCTGTCCAGCTGTTTTTAGTCCAGATGTGGGGGTAACTTAAACCTTTATAAGTCTTAGGACATTTGTAAGTCCAGGACCTGGTTAAAACATATTTAAATAGGATTATTATTTTGGGGCTCAAGCTGATAAACTACAGTTCTTCTAGAATCCAACCAGGGCCCCACAAAGTAAAGCACCGCGGCCCAGCGACAGACCTTGTCCCCCAGGCGGAGGTTGAAACCATCCAGCTCGATGAAGGCCGAGGTCTGGATGGTGGTCTCCTGCTTCAGCTCGTCCTTCCTGCCCTCAGGGGACAGACGGGACCAGGCCACCACGAAGCCCAGGGAGCTGCTGGAGCTGCTGGAGCTGCTGGAGCTGCTGTCGAAGCTGCACTTGAGGTAAACGGTGTTACCGCTGACCTCCGACACTATCACAGGCTCTGAGGGAGAGGGAGGCTGCTCGGCTGAGAGAGAAGAGGGAGAAAGAGCAGGAGGAGGATTTTAACACTTACAAGGGTTTGATCCCATCTGGAAATGCTAATTTAACATCCTCATTAATGTTCACCAAGTGATGGATGGACGGATGGATAGAAAGAGAGATAGAAATGTAGCCATCCAGCAGCTCATTACAACTGAAAAGTACTAAACTTTATATATATATAAACTTTTTAAATCTCTTTTAACATTTTCTTGTTATATTGCTTTTAACTGGGGCTTTGTTCATTTTGTTGCTTTATTTCATCCATTGTCTCGCTTTAACTTGCACTGCATGAATCTTCTGTTTTATGTCAATGAAGCACTTTGTAAATCTTTTTTTGAAAAGTGCTTTAAAAATTAGGTATATTATTATATCATGATCATAATCTCAGTCCCAGCAGAGGAGGTGAAGCTCTTCTGCTGAAAGCCCCGTCCATAAAGAAACTGTTTTCATAGTTTGGTGGTGGAAGAACTTGACTTGTCATCTCCCTCTAATTAAACCTCCCTCCTCCACCTCTGCCAGCTTCCTAAAACCTGCCCTGGCATAACTCCTGGCCCGGCCGAGGGGCCGTCGCCATGGAGACGAGGCCCAGCGGACCCCGGGACACATGCTCAGCTCATTAAGAGGAGCGGTGAGGGGGCCGGCGGTGCATTCCTGACCACATGGCAACTCCCCGACCTCCTGATTGTTTTGCTGTTTGACCTAACACGAGGAGACAAGCGTCGGTCGTAAACACAGCAGCAGGATCCTCACTTTTACATGTTCCATCCACGTCCACCTCGTCGGGGCCACAGGTCAGCGACGTCGTGGGTAAAGTGTCTGACATCTCTGTCGGATAGATCGAGGGATGGGGCAATAACAGTGAGTTGTAAATCAACATTATTAACACACTCGATTGCTGGTCAAAGAAAGTAGGAAGTCCTAAACAGAAGGTTGAGTGGACCGACCTTGAGCGCAGTATCCCATGCATCCCTGTGTGGGCTGCAGCAGGTAGACGTAGAAGTCTCCACAGTTACGCACCGTCACCGGGATGCGGAACAGGCAGCAGTCTTTGCTGCTGCTCGGGAAGAACTGCCAGGCGGCGCAGGCCGTCAGCTGCCGGAGCTCCAGCGGCCCAGGCAAGGACTCACCTTCACGCAGGGACAGCCACACCGGGGCCTGGGTCCCACAGTGGTTCACCTGGAAGTTCACAAAGAGACAAAGGAGGGAAGAATCAAAGTATCCAAATATCCAAAACATCTAAAAAGGGTTAAAGGTCTGGATATGTGTTTGAAACGTCTCGCATTTAAATCCTTGGTCGGCACAAATCCGGCCATTTATCCGCCATCACCGTAAAAAGACGTGGCCTTATTATGCAACACATGTCCACAGCTCCTCTCTTCCTGCCTCCATCACCCACGGGGAGCGGTGATCCCCTGGGAAGGCAAGAGAGCGGCTGACACTTCAGATGGATCCCACAGGCTCCTCTCAGCGGGCCGCTCGCAGGAAATGAGACACATTCCAGCTCTCCTTCACAAATATATGTACACACACTCACCAACAACAAAGTCAAATGTGTCCACACTAAACACAACCACTTTGACACCTGATCACAGATGTGTCTGCAGAGGTTTCTGATGAGTTGTTTTTTTTTAATTAAAAGAATCATAGATCAACACTTTGTATTTATCACCTCTGGACGTCACCACATGATTCTACGAGGAGATAAAATGAAAACTGCCTAATTTCAGGGGTCATGAGAAATGTACGACAAGGTCACAGTCATCACATAGTTACGAGACATGGAGTTACCTGAAGTAAGACTTGAGGGGTGTGGAATCTTTGGAGACCGGCTGTAATTTCTGTGACTCTGCTTTTCTAGAATCTAAAGTTAGAAGGAGCTTCTTGAACTTCACCTTTTAGTCTGTTTTCAAACGCAATGTGCAGAGCTGGAGATTATCAGGCATAGTTTTTGTAGTTCCACATGTGAACTTGCTGTTTGTCTTATATAATAATAAACTAAACAACTTTGGGCTTTTGATGAAACAAAAGAAGACAATTGAAGTCGTCACCTTAGAAATTCAATGAAACATTCGTTAAAATAATAGATAAGGAAAAAACCTTCAGCCCCACATGAGATAAAATGAACAGAAACATCAGTAAATATATTTTGTGTTGTTGTTGCATCATGACTGGTTCAATCACAAGTGGACAGCTCCTAGTTTAGATAAGATCGACCTCAGCAGCATCGAGATCCGATCACTCAAGCGTCTTTTAGCAGCGTGTGCGCGACCTGAAGGATTTAAAGGACCGAGATCCTCCGTGTGAGAGTAACTCACTCATTCACAAAGACAATTCATACAAATCTCACGTCCACGACGTCTGACACCTTTTACAAGTGTGTCGAATATCTGAGGCAATTTGGTTTTCAAGGAAAATGCCAAGAAACAGATCTGAACTGATTTCCTGATTTCTTCTTTTAGACAAGTCCACTTCAGATCACCTCCCAGGTTTGAACAGCACCTGCGTCCTTGAGAGACGCTTTTACAGAAATGGTCATTTACCTCCACGCACTGAGTGGGCATGCTGGCTGGCTTGTCAAAAATCTGAAACTGGTACCAGCCCGGAGTGAGGGAGTGGTCGCAGATGAAGTCCTGCAGGGCCGACTGCTGCAGCCAGCTGGAGCTGAAGGTGGCGCTGCGGTAGGGGTTCTGGAGGATGGAGTGCCCCCCCGGTGCACATTCAGGAGGGAGCGCTGCGAGCAGAGCCAGAGAGAGAGAGGGAGAGAGAGAGACACTGGATGTTCACCAACACTGTGAGAAGCAATGGTGAAAAGTACATGGAAGGTTTTCTGCAGGACAAACATGGGATTAATGGACGTGTGCTCATCGTCCAGCTGGTCCAGGTTCAACGTAAACAACTGGATGAAAAGGTGCAGAGACATGAACATAGATGATGAAGAGCAATGACATAAAGGAGACAGCATGATGTTATTATTCAGGATATGAATATACATTTACTGAATTCAACAGTCATATGACAAAAAATTCTGTTTGGACAAAGTTCAAACCTGTTGACGATACATTGAATCTCTACTGAATTCACATGATCTCAGAGACACGTTAGTGCCAGTTACATGTTTCTAAACCTATTTTTTACTTTACAGACTTAAAAACACTTTTAAATCAGCTGGATCTGAATTTCTATTTGTATAGATATCAGTTCTTCAAACATTTTCATCAAAATACATGAATTGCTCCCTGGGAAATTTGTAAAATGTCCAAATATGTATTATCTCATAATGCTAAAGAAGTTTCCTGGAATTTTTTTTGCATAATTCTGCTGAAAAACTAACAAACAAACAAAGCATCAAACAAACTGATGAAACATAACCTTCAACCAAGGTGTTTCTGGGAAAACATGACACAAACAGCAAGATATGTAAAAAAAAACTGTAACTGCTCATGCTCATGGATCACAGATAATTTATCATTTATTAAGTATTCATTTGAAATAAAGCCTTTTGGTTTTACTGTAAATCTCCAGGAACAGGTCACCTGTGTTTTTACTGTGCGACTCAGGGAAATGAATCTGTTAAGTCTAAAGATCAGCAAGAGGGCCGGTGATTAAGGAGGTGAGGAGACAGGTTTCTCATGGCCCTGACCTCAGAGGTCAAGTGAAAGGTGACACCGGGACTGAGTCTGAGGTGAAGTGACACAGAGACGCTGAACATGACAGGAGCTGTCAGAGCTGAGCTGTCCATACACGTCCATCCCTCATCCGTCCCTCAGCCGTCCCTCATCCCTCCATCTGGACCTGGTCGGCTTCACCTGACTCTACAGAACCAGGTGGGTGAAGAGAAAGTGAACTCCTCTGTTTTCAGAACATGACTGAGACCATGGGACTGGAGCTGTGTGGAGGACAGCGACGTGATGGACGAGGGAAGAGGGTCAGCTTCTATTTGGCACAGAACTAGATCCTACCTGAGGCTTCATCTAACTCATTCTGATCAAGACCCGAGGGGATTCGATCAGATTCTACATCTCATATTTGGTTCAGTTCTTTTAAACTGAAGAGAAATGAATTCAACATCAACACCAGAGGGAAAAATACAAGGAGAAGTTTGCTCGTTTAAACTTGAGGAAACGGTGCGTAAAGGGTTTCAAACGTACCTGTCTGAGCGCGCAGTGCGTGAGGAAGGAAAAACACAACGCAGGGCAGAAGTTTCACGAGCGTTTCAAGCTTCATCTTCCTGCGGAGACCAGACGTTCACGAAAACCAACACCCGGAGCGAGAGGACTTACTCCGTTTGAAACCCCCCGAAAAGACGAAGGACGCAGGGTGGAACCCGGGGTTTGTCTTGGTGGAGGTTTGCAGGAGCTGATCGGAGGCGCCGGGCTGCAGCGGCTGACCACACTCTGCCTGCAGGCTGCAGCATCACAGTTAGGAGGGGCGACACGACCCGGACCTCCGAAACCTCTGCACACATCTGCACACATCTGCCCCCGAGCTGCAGGACTCGGGTCCGAGGAGAGCAGACTGCAGAAGACACTGAGCAGTCATCCAAAGTGTTTATGAGAAGCAGAATCTGTCTGGTTGAGTTTTATATTCACTTTTAATTATCATGTACATTTATTTACTATATTGGAGACAGTGTCAGGGAAAGACAAACATCTGCTGGTAAGAACCTAATGCACAAAGCAGTGTAAATACATCAAATTCATTACCACCCACTAAAAACCCAAATATATAAATACATATTCACTCATATTTTCAGTATTCATGTCACTGTTGCATGATATTGATGATTTCTTGTAATTCTTTCATTTCTTATTAAGTTATAGTTTGATCTTGTTTCTCTCTCTTTTGCTTTCAGGTTGTAACTTTTGTCTGTTTTTCCTTTTGTCCACTTATAACAATACGTTTTTAAATAATAATTCTAAATCCATGTCATGTGTCATGTGCATATTTAATGAATATTACACACCACTCATATTGGATTCATATTTCTGGTTCTATAATCTTAATATAATCGTTTCCCTTCATTACTCACTTGCTCTTTCAGCAACAAAGTGAATGGACGACATGTTGTGACCTCACTTCCTTCACAACAGCATCAGTCCATCTCAGAAAAGCTTCAGTTCACCTGCTGCTGTGGATTCAGATTCATGTGACGTCAGACTGACACAAGGCTGAGATCAGGACTTTGTGAGGACGAGACATCAGATCAGACGCCTCCCTGACGATACAGCATGAAAACTTAAGTTTACAGAATATTATATATGCAGAGAAACGAGTATCATATCACTTTCCACACAGTATGTACAGAAAAGGACTTATTTGTTCGGCAAATTTAAATAAAACGAACCAAACCTTGATTTCTCTCTTTCTAAAGATGGAAAACAAAGTGGACTGATGTTTTAATCATGGAGGTTCACGTCTGGCCAGTCAGTGATATTTCATTAGTCACCAGCCAAACCACTAAACCAGATGCTCCACATGCTGCAGTTTTCAGGGAAGCGGCGTCGGCCAAAGAGTTTGGACGAGTCAGATCTCACATTCGCATTCATGCCCTGTTTCCATTCTCACGCTTTAACTGCAGCCGAGCTGCGGATGTGGGCTTTTCACTGGCAGGAGCCGGTTGTTCTGTCAAGGACCTGAAACTCATCTGCATAGGAGAAGGAATGGGATCTGGAGGAAGTGATGGATCAATTCGAACCGATTCAAGCATTTGAGAGGAATTTTTAGTCAGTTAATGTTGAGAAATAGGAGATGCTGCAAATACAGGCTTTTCTGCAACAAAGTGATGTTTCATACATTTAACGTCTACGGGGGAAGAGCTGTGCTCTAATTCATTAGTTCTGGTTCTGTTCTCTTGCTGTGATTCTGGTCCTGCACTGGTTTATCACGATGTGCAGACAATGCTCACAGTTAAGAGGCTGATAACAAACTAGAACCTCCACCAAGGCCCAACAGTCTCAATATTAAATTCAATTTTGTGTGATCTTGCTCACAAACAGTCAAACAAACAATCAAACATACAAACTAACCAACAAATAGACTTGTTGAAAACCTCCTTGGTGGAGATAATGAAGAATAAATAATACTAAACTTGTCTGACCTGAACCCAAAGATACTCAATTGACCATGATTAGTACAAAATTGCTCATATTTGTATTAAAATGCACATTTCAGATTGTTTTTCTGTCTCAGAGTTCGTGACCTGTGTGACATGATTATGTTTATTGAACTCTACAGGACTGAGAACTCATTTTTAAAAGCACAAGCAGGACGACTGTTTTTCAGATGAATCTAATGGTTTGAATAAACTGTAAAGTTTCTGTAAAGTCAGTGAGACAATCTTCAGTGATTAATGATGAGTAAAGCGTCTGCAGATCTAGAGTCCACCCGATGGGAGGCTGACAGCTGTGCAGGTCGTAGACTGATCCCCTGTCTGTGGAATACGAAGGTGCCTGACTGTCTTGTTGAGGCGCTCATGTGTTCGACTCCCCGGCGGAGGAGGGATATACAACCCCTCCCTCGTAAATCTCCGAGACCATCGACCTGGTGAGAGCCTGGAATAACCATCAGGTACAAAAACCCACTTTCCTCCTCGTCCATCTGCCGACTCCTCGTCTTACACAACCGGCAATTAAACCTCCATCGGCCTCTCGGGAGGGAAAACACCACTCTGTGTCGAGCACACGTTTACGTTACATGTACGAGTTTGTACCTTAAGGAGCAAGAAAAGTGCTGAGCAAAGAGGATCGTGGTTAATCTATCAGCTCATTTCGTGTTGTTTTCTTCTTGTAGGAGAAATGGCAGCAGCACAGTGGCCCCATGGGAAGTGAACATGAGGAGCCTGAGACTGCAACTGATGGTGTCGCTCATCTGTCGTAATCACCTCAGGAGTCACGTGGAGACAAAGGAAACTTAAAGACTTGCTCTATCCTGCCATGTTTAAACAATGACAACAAGTTCCTGGATCGGCCCCTTTGTCCTAATCTGCACCAAAGGGGCCGAGTTTGCAGTTTGTATTTGCTCGGTGCTGCAGAGGCGTCAGCTTTGTGTTTTGTTTCTGTAAGAGAACAAATGTGACCTGAGAGCAGCTGGGTCATGACACCAGCTATTTCTGCCTCCACCCCCCCGACACTCAGCCTCCATCACATGCCTCCACCCAGACTGACTCTCATCAGCAGAGTCCAGGGACGCTGATCCAGTGACAAAGAGTCACACAGAAGTGAATAACTGAAGAGTGTAATGGACCCAGAGAGAGTTATATCTATTATATTCTATTATTATCCCATTTAGGGTTCAGTGTCTTGCTCAAGGACACTTCCGCAAAACTGGAGGAGCCCGGGATCAAACCGACGACCTTCTTCTCTCACCACGTTCACCCAACATGAAGTTCACATGCAGTTTTCCAAGCTGCAGCTCTGAAGAGATGCGGCGTTTGTTTTCACTTTGCAGTCCAGGGATGTTTTCAGCAAAGCTGTGATTTTGTCTTTATCAGCACCTTTAAAAATTATTTATCACAAGTTGTTGTGGCAGTTTAAAGAAAAGTGGTTCTTCTGAACTCACAGTACACGTGTTTCCATATTTATTACATGTCGTTCCTTTTAATCAGAGGTTTGATTTACAGTCGTTCTCCTCCTCTATCAGAGACCCGATGAAAGTAGAGAGGAAAAAGAACGAGGAGCTGGGGCCGATGGGACGAGACGGGCGGCGGCCGCAGGGACTTGAGAATCGTTTCTTCCCTCAGCGACGATGCTGGAACAACAGCAAAACCAGATGGAGGTCCTGACACAGTCAGACGCTGGAGAGGAACAGAAGAAAGTCCAGAGACCAGACCAGTAGCTTCCCTCAGCTCATCCCCGGATAATGTTTCAGCTCGTGTCTATTTCCTCCAGCAGTCGCAGAGCCATAACTTACAAGCCTCCCCGTGTAACAGGGTGATTTATGTGCAGTACTTTTTCTTTTAGTGTCCAAACGATGCAAATTAAGCTCCATCACGGTGCCGGAGTGACACCGACACGTGTCTGAGGCTCGACGGCAACACCTCTGCCTGTCAGCTCCGACTCGAGGCTCCTGTAATCGTTGGAGCTGTAAACGTCACCGGCTGCAATGGCAGAAGTTTCTCCGAACGCGGCGCTGAGGGGCCGGAGGTTGAGAGGAGCCCCTGAAGGTGGCGGCTCCTGTTTTTTTTACAGGGGCAGCGAGGTCAGCTCCTTCACAGTCGCAATTTGTGTCCCGGCTCCAGTTTCTCGTTGCCTTTGCCCCCTGGTGTCAGCTGCCAGAACAAAGATGTCCCCCCCTTACTGTCGGCTCCTGTAACTCACAGCTGTGACCTCTGATGCTGCAGTTTTCAGAAAACTTCAGAAGATTCTTTATGATAAACTAAAACAACAATGAAAAGTTTTTACGATTTAGCATTTGTATCGTACAACGGTTGCACCCGTAGACTTTATATAAAGATGGACGATATGACAGCTTCCTATAAGTGAAGCCAAAACGTGTGGACCGCCCCCTGGTGGCTGGCTGCAGTATAGGTCATAAGCAGAAGGGACATGGGACAAACAAAACTAGGTATCTTATCATCTGTTCCCTGACTGCTCCCAGCTGTAGCATCTCTCTGCTGCCATCTAGTGGAGAAGTTACGTCCAACACATATCTTTACTGTGTAGAATTAAAATCATTTTCAAATCCAAATTATTTGGTTTAAGGAAATACGAGACAATCCCTGCTTTCCAATAATAGAAGGCAGCATCCTTAAAAATACAAATATCACCATGATGAGGGTTAAATATGATCAGCTGTTGTAATGTGAACCAACCTGAAGAGACTTTGAGATTCAGAAGCTTTTCCACTTTGTCCAGATTGAAGAACAACACACATTTACTTCCTGAAGCAACAAGTTTACTTCCTGTGGCATCAACTTTACTTTCCTTTTTTCAAAATAAACTTTATTATACAAAATTAAGAGCGAGGAAGTATCAATAAACACAATTTATTCCAACATGACGACGTTAACATTACGGTTTAAATAAAATAGATGATAAAAAAAAAAACAACGAGATTCCATGAAACTAAGAAACAACTTAATTAGTAAAACTAAGAACAACAAGTGTATTTCATAAGGGAGTATAAATACTCAAACTCTGATATTCTATATTTTACTTGAGTGCAAAAGTGACATAAAAATTCTTGTAGCACCAAAGTACTTATACTGTCGTGTTTATTAAATATGGGAATCATTTCAAATACTTTATATACTGCCAGGTTGCTTTATCTGAATTAAAAGCTTACATCTAATGTTGTGTATTAATAATGTGAATCTACAAAGTTGTCTAAAAGACAGTAAAACGCAAATGAAAATGAAATTTAGGGAAGAAAAGGTATAAAACAATATACAATTAAATTAAATGAGAGTACCTCAAAATTGCACTTGTACGTCTGTACTGCTAATACTTCTTAAACCATAAATACTGTACAAGAGAATTTGTAAATGTAAACTTTGTTTTTGTCGGTTAAGTCAGAGCATAAATACACACAATCTACTGCATCAGTACATGAGTATCCTCCCTGCTGCCTTTACATGAACTAGAAGAACGACTTCCCTGATCTGAACGATTCACAGACACACGTTGTTGTTGCTTAGTTCCTGTTTTGTGTTTTGTTGAACGTCGTCCTGAGCTCAGCCCACTCGACTTCATTCTTTTTGTTAAAGACGACGAAAGCTTCTCGTTACCAAGCAGCACTTTTTATGTGTTGTGTCTGTGATCAGCTCTTTTGTCGCTGCTTCTCTCTCGTGGCGTGAACACTTTGTGTCACTGGTACAAACTGTACAACAACTTCAAACCCTGTAGAAGTAAAGTCTCAGGACGTTGAGATTCCAGATCTCCTGATGGCTCCGTATGGTTTTTTGGATCCGCTGCCCTTGGTCAGTTTTGAAAGCAAACGCCAGTTCTCTGCGAGTCGAGCTCTGAGCTTGGCCAGGAGTAAATACTTTAAGCTCCCAGAGACGGAGAGCCGCCAGGTTGACGTGTGGAGCATCAAACCGCCGGATTTCTCCCTCAAACTCTACAGATCTCTGTCGGTGCCTCAGAGGAAAGAGAGGAAGACTTTGACTGTTCCAGCAGCTGAACAGACGACGAGAACAAGTGGAATATGTCTGCCTGATGTTTCACGTGAGTCTTACAAGAGGAACGACCGTGTGAAGTTCATCACATCGCACAGGCCTCCTGCCGCTCTGGAGTCTGAGCTGAGGTTCATCACATCGCACAGGCCTCCTGCCGCTCTGGAGTCTGAGCTGAGGTTCATCACATCGCACAGGCCTCCTGACGCTCTGGAGTCTGAGCTGAAGTTCATCACATCGCACAGGCCTCCTGCCGCTCTGGAGTCTGAGCTGAGGTTCATCACATCGCACAGGCCTCCTGCCGCTCTGGAGTCTGAGCTGAGGTTCATCACATCGCACAGGCCTCCTGCCGCTCTGGAGTCTGAGCTGAAGTTCGTCAGGACGGGAAAGTTTCCGTCTGAACCGTACGTGAACCCCCGACCTCACGACTTCAGACCGGTTAGTGTCTGTTTCCCTCTCGTGCTCGTCATGTGCACGTTGAAACATAAAACAGTGATCGACTCAAAACAAGAAAGTACAAACAGGGTCACACACGTTTTACCTTCTGTGTTTTTAATGTACTTGTAATGTCCTTTTTCACCACAAGGTGGAGATAAACACATTCAAATTAACCAGGGGAACTTTAAAGTTAAACTTTTTTGCTTGAATCTCTCACTTCAGCTTGATGAAAACCTTCCAGACATAGTTACCACATACGAGAGGGATCCTGGGAACCTGACTTTAAAATTAAAGCATTTGGACACAAGTAAGTAGATTCACTTTTTTCATTTTGACTGAAACTTTGTCTCAAAATTTTGATTTCTTCTTCTTTAATATTATGTTTGTTTCAAGATAATAAAAATCTAGCATGAATGACAAATAACGTCTTCCTTTTGCCAGTCAGGAGCTTCCCTGCAAAACCTCTTCACACAATTATAGTAAAGAGACAATAAAACATCGTGAAAATTGTTAATGCAACTGAATGGTTTGTCTTTCTGTTCCAGTGCCGACCCCACGATGCGACACTCGCTGCACTTTGAGGGACACCAGGACCAAGATGGACACATATAGACCTGCAGAGCCTCAATGGGACGTGAGGCTCGTCCTCCCTCAGTCTCCCTGGCCTCCAAAATCAGCTTCCTACACCGTGAGTAAAGTGATCACTCAGTTTGTCTCAGTTTGTCTCAGGTGGTAAATGCTCCACCTCATGGAAACTGTGATATTCATCATTTCGAGCAGTGAAGTCAGCTCAGATTTACGTCGACATTAAAGCTTCACTTATCAACACTGACTGTGTCTGTTTCACAGAGACATCGGAGAAGAAGAGGAGCGTACAGCGCCTTCATCGATCGGGTCGAAGAGAAACTCTCAAGATCCTGGAAACTTACATCGTGACTCTGTTCCCACCGATACACCAGTTTGACCAGTCGTGGGTCAGCATCATGATGTTTCAACAAGTTTTTCTATCAAATAATTCATTAAAAATAAACTTCAACAAACATTAGTGTGATAGGAACCATACTTTTTTCAGATCCCATCCACTAACCTGGAGGAGGCAGCCAGCCATCTGTGTAGCTGCATGATTTGCATTAATTTCAACACAATTTAAAAGACCTTTAAACAGAATATAAACCATCAGAAGTTGTGTTATTGTTTGGTTGTGATCATAAACTGGACAGAAGCAGAGAAATCAGACACATCCCTGTGGCCGACAGGCGCTGAGAGGAGTCATGAAGTTCACCGACATGATGAAGCCGACCAGTCGACGGACAGCTGCTGCCTCTGAACCCCAAGAATTATAAACATGTGAAGCCTGCACATGTTTGAAGCGTGTGTGAAATCGCTGCACATATGTGTTTAATGAGTCACCCGTGACTCGGAGTTCAACTCAGGGACTAAATATAAAATGAAAGAAATGTCGCAGGCCGCCATGTGTTGCACTTATTGCTTTCTTTCATACTCTCAACAATGTCATTAAATCTCCCATCAGGGGTTTGTTTGATCATAATTAAAGATTCAATTACATCTTCCTGTGTCTTTTGTTCTTCACAGTGAAGCAGGAACAGGAAACACAAATTAAGTATCAGGAGGAAAAAAGGAAAAACTGATTTGTAAACAAAGAGTTTTCTATAGAATCTTGTACCCGTCTGAAGATGGGGAGTTGTTTCAGTTGTGTTTTTAGGAGCTGTCATCCCATAATAAACAGTACTTTGTCCAAACAGCTCATTCAAATCTGTAGTTTTATTCTTAATCGGATGGAAAAGTTAAGAAAACATCAGACTTACACACAGATTTTGTTTCCTGCTTCCAACTGAAATTCTTATTTCAACCCAAACTAGGATAATTTCCTAAATCCAAGTCTATTTGTCTAAATCTAACTTAACAAGATACCTTATGGTCATTTAGATCAGGAACTCTTTGCTTTTTCACTTTAACTTAACTTATCAACAGCTAATGTAAACTTAAAGTAGGTACACATTGTATTGTTTTCATTTAAATAAGTAGCTGATGCCTGATTCTACTTCATGGAATCTGTTGAATGTCAGTTGATGACACATTGTTCATGTTGTGAGTCTGTGTGTAAATAAACAGAAGAGGAGTTCAGACACTGAGGTTTTGTGAAGAGCCAGTGACTGAGTGTTATTGTCCTTCGTGCCTGATCTGTGCTGCTCTTCCTGTTCTCTGACCAATCAGTTTAAACCAAAACACAAGGCTGAATGGGCGGTCCACACACACACACACACACACACACATGCAAAGACACACGCACACAAACACAGGAAGGCTGACTGGCTGAGCTGAGTCAACGGTAAGTTGGATTTTACTTTTAAACGTTAACATTTAATGATAACAGAGTTTTTTTCTTTGCTTACTTAAAGTAGAAACCTAATTTAAAAATGTATTTTCAGATGTTTAAACTGCAATTAGTTTAAAAAGCTGAAAATCTGCAGCTTTGTACTTAATGTGATCAAATGCATCATCGAAATGTAAAAAGCACATTTCCAGAAATACTTTCACATTCACACAAATACAGTAATGTAACTAAGTACAAGTACCCACCTCTACTCCACTGTGTTTATTTGACTGTATGATTTCATATGTAAGAGTTTATAAAACACGATTCTGTTAGAATATGTGAATAGACTTCTACAGAAATTATCATTTCTTGCAGTCCAAGTAATTGAACTACTGAACTACTTTTATATTCATGTACAACTAATAATAAATAATCTAACACATAATCCCAACTGAATTTTAGCTTTGAGGAGATCTACTACTATTTTCCTGATCCATATTGTTGGCAAAGTCATTATTTGATTTGTGATTGACGGGAAAATAATCAGGAAATGTTTGGATAATTGAATAATGTTTTTTTTTAAATCATATTTATTAAAATTGTTTGATTTAAAACGATGGGCTGTGAGACGGGATTTGAAGATGAAGAGAGAATCTTTACAGTGTATACTTTACACAGTAGTATTAGTACCTTATGTAATATACACTATACATCATATAATATATAACTCATTGAAGTGAAGCGTCACGAGACGCTGGAGCAACAGGTGATCCGGGGCAGACCCGTGACCGACAGCCCCTGTTAGCCAATCAGCCGAGAGAGAGGCGGGCACGCGCACCAGTCACAGACGTCCGCAGTGTCCGTGTGGGCGTGGCCCGGGAGCAGACTCCCAGCAGCAGAGTCCTCGGCTGCAGAAACACGCGGGACGCAGAGGACGCAGGCTGCGCGTGTGTGTCTGTCTCTCACTGTCTCACCGACCCACTGTCCCGCTGTCTCCGGTCCTCAGCGACCTGTCTGCGTGGACGTGTGCCCCCTGAAACAGGACGCCGGAGCCCGGGCTGGTTCCAGGTCGCAGCCGCTGCAGAGGACCGCGGGCTGTGGTGCTGCTCGTCCTCAGATGAGTCTCTGGTAGGTGACCTGTGTTGTTCACACTGCTGAAGGAAACATGCACGAGTCCACTGACACGTCTCTGTGTGTGTTTATACACAAACACAACACACAGCTTAATCTTTAATATACAGTTCAGCGTGTTTTATTACAGTAACACCACCAACAGGGCCTAACAGGAATTAAACCTTGATACTATATGAGGTAAATTCATTTTTAATCTCTATATTTTGGTCCTTTAAGAACATTATTTACTGTTTTAATTCAAATTGAGGACAATAATGTAACTGTTGGTGTAAAATGAAGTGTGTAGAAGTACTACTTTGGGTACTGTTAGAGTAATATCATCGTAGTATTGATCATATTATCAATATATCACAGTAGATCCAGGATATAGCTGTTTTTTATACAGTCTCTTCCTCGATGTCCTTTCCGTCTCTATCGATGACACACGTGTGGACTTTGTTCTGGGTGTGAAATGAAAAGATAAAGATGGATGTTCACATTAATAAGTATTTCCTATTTCTCATTGACGCATCGTTGTTATTCCTCAAGTGTCCTGACATGTTGTCCTTGTGTATTTCAATTTCATTTCCTCAAAATCAAATACTGTCTGTACTCTAATAAGGTTTTTATTGCCACTAGAGGGCGGCTGAGTTTAAAACACCACATCGTCAGCATATAAAGTTTTTTATGGTGAATGTGTTCTTATCATTTGTCTGTTTACACACCCAGAAGTAACAAAAACAGGATTACTATTCATTTTATGAAGTTTTTCTAGGTTGTCAAATATTGTTGTTGCTTTCCTGAGCTCTGGTTTGGTCTCCACACACTTTAAGCTTGTTAGACTTTCCACTGTGTTTAAAATCAAGTCCCGGACTTTATCTGTTGTCATTCAGTTGCTTGATCAAGGTGCTTTTCCTTCTGAAAACCTAAATCTGAGCCAAAAGTTTCCTAAAAGCTGATGTAAACTTTATTGGTTTGTCAACTGGTCGACACCAATCACATTACGTTGTTTAATCCAGCTCTAAAGTGTGTAGCTTTTGTAGGACCTGACACAACTGTGACTTAAAGATTGTGTTGCTGCAGCTGTGTGAGCAGAAGCTTGTTGTGTGTTTGTGTAACTTACAGCATCTAAGTTGATGCTGTTGGTTCCAGCCGCTGTGGTTTTTCAGTCTTCTGTGTTTCACCCACAATAACACGTGCTGTGTATTTTCAGGTAATTGCTGCATCATTTTGGAATACAAGCGACTCTCTGCTGGACATTTGGATCAAACCTCCCTCATCACAAATCCTTCCCCATGAGGAAAGATGGGGAATGGATTGTCGGAACAACCTAGCTTCCTTTCCACTATCCCGATCTTCCAGTCGTTTCACATCGCCATCCTCGGGCTGGACTCTGCGGGGAAGACCACCGTTCTGTACCGGCTGCAGTTCAACGAGTTTGTGAACACGGTTCCCACGAAAGGTTTTAATGCGGAGAAGGTGAAGGTTTCTCTCGGCGGCCACCGGACTGCCACCTTCCACTTCTGGGACGTCGGCGGTCAGGAGAAGCTCCGCCCCCTGTGGAAGTCGTACACACGATGCACGGACGGCATCATTTTCGTGGTGGACTCTGTGGACGCAGAGCGCATGGAGGAGGCCAAAACAGAGCTCCATAAAATCGCCAAGACCTCCGAAAACCAGGGGGTGCCCCTGCTCGTAGTCGCCAACAAACAGGACTTGAGACACTCGCTGGGATTGGACGAACTGGAGAAGCTGCTGGCGCTGAAAGAACTGGGCCCGGCGACTCCGTGGCACCTGCAGCCGGCCTGTGCCATCATCGGAGACGGACTCAGGGACGGCCTTGAAAGACTCCACGACATGATCCAGAAAAGGAGAAAGATGCTTCGGCAGCAGAAGAAAACGAGATAATTATTTTGTCCCGAGACGAACTTGTCTTCTGTTTTATGTGAAGGAAACGTAAAAAGGATTGTCTCCCGGGTGGATTCGAGCTTTGACTCGACACGCTGAGTTTTATCAGTCCGTAACTTTTAGGATTCCCGCCCGTGGTCTTGTGTTGATGCTGTTGACGAGGAAGTGACACGTAAAAGGAATACAGTACGAAGACGAGAAGGTTGTAGACATGTGTGGATATGTGATGAAGAGTTTATATGGATTAACGGAGGGTTCGGGGGTTTGGAAAGGTGGTGTAAGTTGTGCTAAGGGTGGTATTATGTTTCACGAGATACCGGCTGTTCCAAAAAGTATTACCAAAAATAATTTAAGAGAAGGTTTGGACTTTTTGAAGGTTTTGCTTTGGGTCATGATTCCACATTGTAACACCAGGGGGGGCCAGAGAGACGAACGCAAGTTTTATATGAACTGTTTCATATGATGCTAATTTTTTTTTACACTGGACTTTCTTTGAGGAAGAAGAGTATTATCTCGCATTGCCGCATTATTATGGACTTGCTTGTTGTCTAATACTGTATCTGTTGATTTTTTTTTTAAAAGCACTTTAGATTATCACTTCTTAATATGAAGTTTACAGTTTTTAAATAGAGAATGTTCAAAATGCGACAGACTCTGCTGTACAGTGAGGCTGCTCCTCGTCAGCCATATTGTCCTTAGACATATATGCATTAAGTTTTGCTCAATAAAAGATATTTAGAACAAAGTTGACCTTGGTAGCTGTTATAATGTCCACTGTGCTATTCAAGAAAATCAGGTACAGGACTGCGATTAACCATTAGTTGGTTGTTCCAGAAAATGGTTGAGAAATGTCGACTAGTGTTTCCATCCCACGATGTCTTCAAATGTCTTGTCTAGTCTATAAATCAAAGATATTCACTAAACTGTCGTTAGAGGAGCAAAGAAACCAGAAAATATTCACGTGATTCATTTTAATCGATTATCAAAATAATGATTTTAGTAGTCGATTATTGGTTTTACTTCACTGAGGACGACATTGCTCCTAACATCCCACATCTTTGTACCAAAACGACGTAACATCACTTTACTGATCGGCCAAGACAGTTTGGAATAGGTCAACATTGATAGAGTGCCCCCTGCTGGATCACGATGTAAAGTACTTCAGACAGTCAGATGCGCTTCTAGACTTTAGATTTTAAATCTAAACAGGTCGTTACAGTTCGAATATGAACTTTTCCCTCCACGGTGGAATGTGTTTGAGGGTGACACCTCTACAGGTAATATTTAATCTTAAATTCATGTGAGAGCGTAGTTTGAGATTATTTCAATCTGCAGAATCTGATTAAGATTTATTTTTATTCGCAATATATATAAAAACACCCCTTTTCTGCTGAACTGCTGACGTCACATGACTGTTGCATCAGATTGTGATTCACGGGCTCTTCTGAACACACTTCATTGCTCCTCTGGCCTCAAATTATCACGTCCTCGCTTTCATTTTAAGCGTCTTGCTCAATGGTTGTGTCGACACAGGAGCACACCCTGAACTCGCAGCTCCCTTTGAGTGACTGTGTCTACGTGCATGTGGAGCGCTGCATGGAAAAAAAAAAACCTGTCTTGGCTTCTTCTACTGTAGCTTTTCCCATCAAATCCATCTGCCGGGCTCCAGTATTTGCACGTTATGTAATGTGTTGAATATCAGCAGGTGCAGGTTTAAGCTCTAAACAAACGTACCAGTCTTTCTACTGTAGCTGCTGCTGTGTGAAGGGTTAAGAGGAGCGCTGAAGCGTCGCAGCACAAACAGGCTGAGTAGAAAATGTTGTCGGGGCAGTCTGGAGGACCCAGTACAACAGGCTGGGGCAGGAGCATCCAGGGGCATTACCGGGTGTTTTAGTGGTGAGTCGGGCGGATGCCGGCACTCACACCATTTGCTTCTCTCCCTTTTGAAACAATTAATGACTGTGAAGCTGAAACCGGCCGTCGCAGCTGCCGGCCTTCTAAAACCAGGGTGTGAAGAAGATTGCCAGTTTGGCTGAATCACCAAACAGCCCCACCATAAAAATATCTGCTCCAGTTCAGTGTGACAATTATGAGCTTTGATGTGGGGGGGTGGTTCTGAATCTCAGGAGATGTCATGCATTTAAAAATAGAAGAAATAACACGTCTTTAAATCTGGATTTCACACATTTGTCCGATTTCAGGGCTGCACCACAACTCAGATGAAGTGTTCTGTTATGGTTTCAGAGCGGAGGGGGAGGAGGGATGATAAGCGGCAGGGGTCCTGGCCGGATTCAAACCCGCTGCGTTGTGGTCACATGGCAGCTGATCTCCCCAGAATGCCTTGTGTGTGTCAGATGTTGATGAATCTTGTTTTTGTGTCGGGAAGCGCAGGTGTTTGCCAAGTGGAGGAAGGAAACGCAAAGGGCAACGAAAAGCATACTCACACTTTTCCCTTACTTCCTTTTCAGCTTTCAGTGTGTGTGTGTGTGTGTGTCTGTGTGTGTGTGTGTGTGTCCCCTCACTTGTGCTGTACTTTCGCTGACTCGGTCTAACGGGTCTAACAAAAATATGGCGAGTCTGAAACCACCGTAATCACCTTTTACGCGTTAAAGCAACATGGCTATTTTCAGGAGGGAGGACATTAGGCTGCAGGGATCACGCGTGGATATTTACCCCGTACACAAGTAAAATGTCCAGAAAAAGCAGCAGTGTTGTTGACGTTTCTAATAAGTATTAAAAGCAGCCCAGTGTTGCTGTTACGTTTCTCTCCTGTTCCCCCTCCACCCTTTATCCCTCCTTGCTCTGCTGAAATCCTCGGTGTGAGGTGGATTAGGGTGAATAAACCTCTTGTCCAGGGGCCGTCCATTAACCCATTAGCCGTTTGGCACCGGGAGGCTTTCACCAACATGAAATAAAAGCACAGTGCAGTGCATGTGTTGTTCGGAGCAGCTCATCCAGAGAAGAATCCCCCAGTTCCCCAGACATTGTGTCTTTAACACAGCTCTGGAGCAGCAGTTTGAGTTTCTCTTCAGGTTCGGGCACTTTGTTTCTCTACTGTACAAAATGTTCTGTGTGTGTGTTTGTGTGTGTTCGCTGACAACGTGTGAAGCAATGTGAGTTTTTTTTTTACAGCATGTAAACTGCAAGTGGGAGGAGCTGCCGGCTGTAAATGTCAAAGTTTACTCACAGAGATAAACGTAGTGTTTCTCAACCCGGACACTCCCTGAGTTTACTGCAGGAGCACAAATGATCAGGGCGTCTCACGAGCACACGAACAATGCTGCAGGTTTAAATCACTTCAGCTCGTTGTCTGCTGGATTAACACAAAAACTTACTCAATGGATTTCCACCGAACTTGCTGGAAGGATGGAAGAAATAATTCGATAAATTAAGGCATGAATCCAGGATTTACTTATTTTTTATCACTCTCTTTTACATTGACAGATGGGGAGTTTACTTACTTGTTTTTATTTTCACATTTTCTGAAAAACAGGTTATTTAGGGGACTGATATTTACGAGTTTGTGCAGTTTGGTGCAGATCCAAGTGAAAAACCAGATCTAACGGATTTAAATGTTTCATAAGGGGATTGTTGGGCCTTGATGGAGGAACCCACTGTCATTGAGAACAAAACATGACGCCATACTTTCTAAATTCATCCAACATCCTTTTCCCGAAATGACCGGACTGAAAATTCCAAATGTGCGAGTTTCTAAAAAACATGAAAACCTTTCAGCAGCCGCTGGCAGAGCATGACAGATAACAGGAGGCTCTGTAATTGGATTCTTGGGAATTAGAAGTGGACTCGAGTCGCTTTTACATTTTAATCAAGGACGGCTGATGTTTCATAACACGATGACTCAACCGGGAGATTTTCTTGTTCATCCAAAATCTTGAACGTGCTCCAACCGTCGCCGAAGCCAATATTATCTCTGCAGAAAATGAACGTCGCCCTGAGGCTCCCGGGGTGATGCCAAGCTTCACCTCCTCAAGAGCAGCTGTCACATAAACTGAGCAAAACTAATTTCTGCTATAATATTAACTTCTAAAAACAAACATCACTAATGTAACATAATATTAGAACCGGTACAAGTTGTTTCAGGAGGAAACAAGACGTTTCTGGCTTGAAAACAAAGAGTAAAATGAAGGTGAAGTCACATTTCAATAGATTTCGACTATCAACATAAGAAAAACCAGACTTTATGTAAGCAGTGTGTGTTTAGTGGGTGTGTGTCTGACGTCCCAGGTATGTCAGGGATTAGAAAGCTCACGCAGACGGCAGGACCGGGGAGCCGAGGACAAACAATGTGGAGATCTGTGTCGCACAAGCTGCCAAAACCAAGTCCGGCCTCCTGTTCCAACACTGCTCTGTTCCCCTGGTCCCACCCAGGAGGACAGAAGAGGATCTTTACTGTTCTGGCAACTGTGTGTGTGTGTGTGTGTTTCATTTTTCTTCAGGATACCAGAGTCAGTCTTTTGTTAGCATTCAAAAACAACACATCCCATGAGTCTTCGCCCCAGAGCTGCTGTCAAACACTGACTAGAGCTGTGGTTGTTGAATGAAGAATTAAATTATGTCACAACTTTTCCCCTGAGACCGAGTAAGGAAAAGACAAATTATAAATCTAAAGGCTAACATGACATTCTCCAGAGGTTTTAATCTTCCATGTGAGAAAACAGCAGGTTTCTGAAAACTGGGAAAAAGAGAGCACACATACTGGAACCAGTGGTATGTAGGAACTGAGGTGAGAGGTAAATCATGCTTATTTGGAAATAAGGTCAAAATAAATAAGAGCTAAAAGGGAAGTTTGAGGTCCTCCACGATGTGCGTGACCTTTTCGACCTTTAACCCTGTGCTACAGTTCCTCTGGAGTTGAATAAATACACATTTGTGTTGGAAAGAGGAAGGAGCCATCGTTTAAAAAGCCCATTAGAGGGTCTCAGTCTGCACGTCCGTGACTCAGTAGTGTTTGTGTCAAACTGCACAACTGCACTTTCCCACAATCCCACCTCCAGAGGGTTGTTGGCTTCTTCTTCTGCTGAGTTTTTGAGATTTGCGTGAAAAGGAGACGCTGCAGAACGTGCACACTCCCAGTCTGCTTATTATGCAAGGTTATCATGACGCCATTTCTTCTTCTTCCCTACAGTCTACTGAGAGCAAGTGGCCTATTTACATGTGAATTCCTCCCGCGGGCCTGCAGCCGTGCTCAGAGCAGAGAAGGGGGCCACCTGCAAGGGGAGCGGGGGAGGAGGAGGAGGAGGAGGCACTCGCTGGTTGAGGAGCGAGAGAAGTGCACTCCTGTTTTTCTTTTGGCGCAGAGAATAGAAGCTGGTTTCATTAATCCTCAGGAACCAAGGAGACAGAACGAGGGAGCGGTGCCAAAGGGAACTCGAGCTCAACAGACGCAGACTGTGTTTTATCGGCCTCGCGCCCACGTTGAGATGCTTATTTATTTTAGATTTTTATATGATTTGGTGATGTTGTGATTCAAGTGAAAACATTTTTATCTTATTTCTTCGTGAGGCATCAGTATTCTTCTCTATGTGGTTGTACAGATTGTGGACTAGCATCATTCCCACACTGTTACGTCACGTTTGGTGTGTGCACACGAGTACAACATGATGAATGGAGGAGCACTGGTAACATATCAGTAGGTTTTATGGCTACTCCCACCTGTTTTATGTGCTTTTTCAATTTGTGCAAAAACAAGAAATGCAGAAAATAATATATAGTCTTAAAAGATTGTCTTGATAAAAGCAAAATTGTGATGTAAAAAACACCTCCACCAATCCTGTGCTGCGCTAAAAGACGGAAATGACAGTAGGCAAAACATTTCAGATTTGTGTCGAGTTATGATGAAACTGTGAAATAATAAAATAATGAATACATCAAATAAATTCAATCAGTGAACTAACTTCTCAGCTGTCAAGACTTTAGTGGATGGAAATGTGCAAATTGTAGCAACAAAGGGACAAGACGTGATCATATTAAAACCATAAAGGGGATTTGTGGTTGGAATGGACACACAACTTTAACACTGGGTTCACTTCGCTGCCTCCCACCTGCTGAGGTTCAGACCTTTAAACTGTTTAAAGTCAAACGTAGACGGGACAACGGAGACAAGACAACAAGATCATGGAAAATAAATTCCAGCTCTAAGCAGAAACAATAATTTGGTCGTGAAGCTTCATCAGGCATCCAATTAAAGTGAAGTCTGGCTTATGGGCCAAAACATTTTAAATCTATAGGGTATATAGGATATTTTCTATTTTGATATCTCGTGTTTTATATCTTCATGTATCTATCGATGTTTTTCATGTGTTTAAGTCTCTGCCTTTCTTCTAACTTATAGTATTTTGTTCCATTTTGGTGAGATTCTAGTATCAAGTTCACCAAACCTCACAGCGCGGGCCTCTCATCTGTCCAGTGATGAAACGCGACCCAACAAATCCGCCGCTCGCTGTGACTTTCCACGAGTCGGTGCGCCAACATAAAGCTTTGGAGACCACGGCCTAACCCCGGCGTAATCCCTCATGCCCAAACAAGACCAAAGACAGATTTCACAGGCTTGTGCCTCACAATGCCCAGACTGGAGGGGACACGGCTCTTTATGGACCCAATTTGTGTCTGGACCTGCTGCTGTCAAGTGGGTGTGACGGCGTAGCCCAAGGTTCAAGGTCAAAATGAGAGAGAGAATGAAAAAGTCGTCTGCCCGTCATCTTCTCCGGGCACATGGAGGTTTCCTCCGCTCTCGTTCCAGCTGCTGACGGTCACGCTCACTCAGACGGAGGTGAAAGAGCAATCATCACCTCCACAATGAGCCTTTCACACCGGCTGATCCCAGGAATGTCATCCCGGGAACTCGGTCAACCAGAAGACACTGTTGCAGCTCAACAGTGCAACATGTAACCGAGCATGTGGCAGATTCTGCTGCAGGCTCCAGTTTGTGTTGTTCACATCACAGTGGTCTCAGAGACAGATTCAGAGCTGCACTGAAGTCCATCCTGATGTTTTCCAGAGGGGCTGTAGAGAGAAGGCAAATATCAGAGTCAGTTGCTTTGGACAATGTAACAGTGGACAAGTGTTGATGAGGTTTCTAACACGTGACGGACGTGAAACTCAGGGTGAAAAAGAGGAGCCGTACACGTAGAAGAAGCTGATGAAGACGTCAACTTGGAAAGACGAGGAGATGAAGAGTTTTTGGAGATAAACGCCGATGCTGGTGCGGAGGTGCTGTCAACACCCCTCACCCGAACGTTTCTAAAGCAATCTCCTGCTCAAGAACTCTGGAAAATGTCCAAAAGATTGAGTCTGGATATTGTCTTGAGTCCTGGAGCAGCAGATTGTCTGGGTCAGATTTGTTCATGTCTGAAAACAACAGAAAATAACGACACCCTCTTACCCTGACATTGACACAAATATTGAGTATTTGGCCTTTTTTATTAAAAGATTTTATCTTCCTGAATTGTGCGCTTGTCAGAAAACCTCTTTTTCCCCAGGACTGTTGTTTGTTCTAGACTCTGTCTGCCGCTCTGGCGTCTTTGTGATATAGTTGAGATTCAAATCAGATCCTGTCTGTGATTCACCTAAACGCCTCTCAGCCCTGAAATCATTTCCCAAACCAAAAGACAGAAGCAGGGTTCAGTCAGAGGTCACATGCTCGTCCTCCCTCTGGATAGTTTAATTACAGGACTGGGATCTGATCACACCACTAAGTTGGTGTTGGTAAGGAGCTGGTTTCCAACTGGTGATTTACTAAATTTGGTGAGAAAATTAAAGCAAAGATCTCTGGTGTCAAAGTCGAGAAAAGATTCCACGAGCTGCCACGTCGCTTACACGTAAATATATATGTTTCTTTTAGAGCTAATGGTTCTCATGCAGTTCAGAGTGAGAGGGAAACATCCAGTTGTGGTAACTTAATCTAGGAACACACACACAACTTCACCAGGAACACCTGATCACTAATCATTAATCCAGTCAGACGGTCATGTGGCTGCAGTGTGATGCAGTAAATCCTGCAGAAACAGAAGCTTCACGTTCACTTCAAACACCAGAGAAAGTTACTTTGACTGTGATTGTTGATTTTGAGCCGGTTTGAGAATTGTCATGATTGACAGATGAGACTGGCTCATGATTGGGTGATCAGTGATCATCATCGTCGCAAGATTACAGCGTTTGAATCCGGGACGTTTTGGCTTCACCAACGTTATTACGTCATGATTTGTAATTTGAGGTAAATTGTGTAATTTTATTTAACAATTTAATTGAATCTTCCTCGTTCACTTCATTGATTAAACTGAATTTAAAGTGTCAGGTCAGATGTTTCATCGTCTTTAGCTTCTCTCACATTATCTCCAAATCAGATTGTTGTTATTGAAATCACACGGGGCCGTGAATCTAATCTGGGACCTGAACACGTCTCATTCCAGCTCGTTGTTGTTCCTCCCTCCTCGTAATGAAACCGGTCACTGCTGACCTCCTCCTGGTGTCAACAGCGTGACTCCCCTCGTGTTGGCAACAACCGTGACGGAGGCGTTTAAACAGCGTGAGGACTTCATTAACTGCAGAGAAAAGAAAAGGCTGAATAATGAACTGGGCCCTTTTTTTAGCAGCCATGTTATATTGAAGCCGCTCCGTGATTAACGCTCCTGACGTTGTTCTCGCCATAGCTTCTCCATCTGCCTCCATTTCCATGGAAATCAGAGCTGCAGGAGTCTTTTCTGCCTCGTTCCACTGCTCAGGGATATTTTTTGAAGGAGCGATGCACTCGATGCCCCAAAGCTGAGCAGACGTAGCAGATAAGACGAGGTTGATTTGGTTTTTATGGAGTCTGGGTTTTAAGGAGGGTCTTATCTGTATCTCTGGGGAGCCTGGGGATGCCCGTCTCCTCCTGAGCTCACGTCTGAAGGTGTGGAGGCTGCACCGTCTCATCAGCTGAACGGTGTCAGGACGTGTGACCCGCATTAAGACGTTATCTTTAAAAAAACGGGGCTAAAAGTCAACATTTGAGTCCATCAGGAGGCTTATCAATGGCCCCCTGCTGCCGTGTCAGACGCTGTGGGTGAAGAGTGGAACTATCAGTTTTTTCTGGGAGAACCAGACCCAGAGAAGAAGCTACGGGGGGAGGAGGGGGCGGCTGATTCAGGGGTGGACTGGTTTACGTCCAGTCACCTCCCGGAGCCAGATTAAAGTCCGATTTGATGGCCACAGTAACTCAACCTTTCTAAACCTGGATGAGATTCGAGAAGCTGCTTATTAACTAAACCTGCTGGTGCTTTAAGGTTTAATAGATCTGATCAAACTATTACAACTGAGAGCTGTTTAAAACTTTGGAAATATAAATGAAAAACCTTCTGTAACTTAATTCCCTTTAAGCGACATATTATAGGAGAACTATGAGGTGTTAACTGGTTTAATGCCGCGAAGTGTAAATCATCTTGTATATTAAATATCCCTCTGAAACTAGGTTAGGCCAAATTCAGACCACACAACTTTCAGTGTCGTCAGATTGTTTGAAAGTTGTCGCTGCAGAAATTAACCCTAACCCTAACCCATCAACTGGAGTAGAAAAAAGAAACTGGTACTTGTTGGGCCCCATGAGGGTCAAGAGATTATTCCCAAGGGAAAACACGAAAGATTAGAAACAGGATATTTTACCTGTATTTATTACAAAAGATAAAAAGATTTAAAGTGAAACCCGGCAAATATAGAAATATTTCATTAGTCTTCCAATTTCCTTTGTCCTCACGCGACCCCCAGGTGATTAAGACAGATTAATGGCAGCATCAGTTCACCGCTCCACGGGAAACACGACGGCACGTCATGCAACGTGCACGTAGGTAATTCAATTTAACATCCTCTGTGTTCTTCAGCCTCCTCGGGGGAAAGTGCAGGTGTCTGGTGTTTTTATTCCTGTGGTCGGGGGCTGAATAGTTTGTGAACTCCTGCTCTTTGGTAATTCACTGTTTTCTGATGGTTCTCACAGTAAAAGACAGTGAGACGCATCGTCTCTTTCTCTGTCTCGCGTGGCAGTAAAGTCCGTGTGCAGAGCTGCACTGACACTGAGCCAACGCTAAGCCTCTTATCACTTTCCCTCCCACGGAGCTCTTTTGTTCCAGCTCCTTTTACCCCCGGTTAAACCTCACATGTCAGATTTTATTCTGGAGTAATTTCCCCTGTTTGAAGTGAAGATTTTATTTACATGAAAAAAGCCCGTCTACAGTTTCTAAATGAAACCATTGTCAGACATGTTTTTAAATATCTTGAATTACTCTGTGAGCTGATCTGAGGTTTTTTTTACGTCCAGACCCTTGAAACAAACCTTCGCTCCTGGTTCCACTCAGCGAAGACGAGGCTTAGGCTGAATCCTCGTCCTCCTCAATTCACCTGATCCCCTGAGAGGAGACTGACCAGTTAAAGCAGAGTAATCTTCTCTCCTTCACATGCAAGTGGATCTGTCCTTCATTCTGCTGCCTGACCCACATCTGTCACCTCCTCCAGTCAGCACCGCCCGCTAATAAGTGATGAGTTCATTTACACTGAAAAACCCCAAATGACAACATGTGTGTGATGGTTTAAACGGCGGCTGTGGTTTGTAGATAAGTGCGTCACTCACACACTGTGGTGTCAGGGACCAGTGCAGCGCCAGACTGGATGAATAAGATCTGGACATTTATTTAGAAACTGGCCTTTTTGTTTCCTGCTTAAAAACACAAGTGTTTATGCTTCAGAATTTAAATTAAAGGTTGTAAAGCAGAAGAGTATTAGTTTGGAGGGATGGAGGAAGTTCACGAACGACACATGAAACTCTACTTTATTCAACAGGCATCAACAAATGAACAATTTACAACATAATTATTAAATCATGTTAGATGATCCTCAAAAGGAGAAGCTGTACAGATAATGGATGAATAGATGGATGGAGTATGAAACACATGAGTACAATCCAAGCCCTTCAAAAGAATAATCCTAAAAGACCTAAAACCAAAGTTAAAATAAATGTCACATGCTTAAATTATTCTGAAAAACCATGAAGCTGAGCGTGAGCTGCAGAACCGACGGCAGACTGATGAAGTGTCTGTCTCTCTTTGCAACATGACCTGAAACACGAGTCCCGAAGCCGACCTGAGCCGAGACCGGAGCCTCATTAGCAACATATCTCTGTGGCCATGAGAGAAAAAGAGAGAGAATCAGCGTTTGATTCTCTGCAGCGAGGCCCCTGAGCTCGGAGACACGACGGGGACTGAAAGCAGACACTTCAAAGTGGCCTGTGTCCACCTCCACCTGTCTCTGAAACCACGGAGGAGACAGACGGCGCCTTGTTCCGCTGCGGCAGCAACACTGAGCTTCAGTTCTGCCTCCAGATGATCTGCACCAACAGCTTCACTTTGAAAGTCTTAATATTCAGGTGATGATCGGCAGGAGGCCAAGTTCTAAAAGCTTTGGTTTGTTTGCTTGTGAAACTGGCTGCAGGAACTTCAGTCTGGGGATTTCAGGGGGAAGTTTTTCTTTCACACAGCTGCGGCTTCAGCGTCGGCCGTGTGTGTCGACGGTGCAAAATCTTGAATGGAAGGAAAAGTGAGTGACAAAAGAAGAGGAAGTTAAATCAGGAGGAAAGAGAGAAGGGTGAACTCACGGATAAAGATAGATCACAGGTGTTTTGCAGCAGCTTGTACAGATTACATGAAACCATTTTATGCATGTTGAACTATTTAAGCTTTGACATCTCAAAACAAATCCCTAAAACCCTGCGAGACATGAATTTGGCTCCAGGCCTCTGAACTGCAGACGATGTCTCCGATTTGTTCACAAACAGGATTTAGAATTTGAAAAATCGAGAGAAACTCGGAAGAAATCGATGCAGCTGCAGCATCGGAAACGTAACGAATCCAAACTACAAGATGACGGGTGGATTAGTTGGTTTACAACACTGGATGAAAGTTAAATCAATATGTTTTTTAAACAGAAAAGAAAGTTTTGTGTCAAAGAAAAATATGCAAATAATTAATTTATATTAATAACAAATAGAAATTTCAAAATCTTGTTGATATCCACTTGGATGACCCACAAATATCCATAATTAAAGTGATTGTCATCACTTGTAATGTTGAAAAGTAAATAAAGAAATTAACTACATCCGCATGTGATGGAAATATTCCCGAACACACACACACACCAACACACACACACACAGAAAAATAAACACAGCAGCCTGTGCCTTGTGTTCCTTGAAGACTGGATACTGTTCTACAAGTTCAGCAGCTTTCAGAGCACAATGGTCCCCTCTTCCTCCTCCTCTTCCTCCTCCTCCTCCTCCTTAAATGAACGACCTGTTCAACCAGGGCAGGTGCATCCTGGCCCTGCAGGAAGTCTGTGCCACAGGCCGTGCACACTCTCCGACGGACAAACACGTGGGCACAGGCACATGTGGGAAATAGCAAACAATCACTCATCAGCTATTGTCAGCATCAGCATGTTTTTATAACTCAGGTCAATAACGGTGCCGAGAGAATTCCACGCAACATGTCGAGGCCCGACTCCGACATTTTCCAGGGCTTTGCTCTGAATCCCTGGTTTCTTTAAATCCCGTCCTACAGGGATCCAGGATCCAGACAAAACATCTCCTCCTGTTTGATTTCTTTTGTCTCGAGGCATGTCTGTGTTTCTCTGAGTGTTTGGGTGGATAAGACGACTTTAAATGTCCCCTGTAGCTCTTCAAGACGCCTACGTTTGAGAGCTGACAACACATTTCTTCCTAAAACACCCCGAGGACGGCTGAGATATGATGAGACGGACTTTATGGAACCCAGAGGAGGAAACTCGGTGATTCCCAGCAGCACAGAGGAGAGAACAGGCTGTAAAACAAAGAGGTAGAAGGTAATAGAGGCTGTAAACATGTTGCTTCCTGATGGAAACAGTGAAATGAGGCCACTGGGACGGGTGCTGTGTGTTACACTGTATGTTCAGTCAATAAAATGCATCTGGGCACCAGCTCCACGTATTTACAGAGCTCACCTGACACCCGTGTTTACTCAAACACGTGCGTCAACTCATCGTCAGTCTGACGATAGATAGTTTGGATATTTTCCCAATTAACACGAAGATAAATTTACTGTTTAGATTTTATTTGGTCCCCAGTCGAAGCTTCGTTGTTATTTATTCATATTATGTTTGGGAGGTTGTAATTTCCTCGACCCGATTGGGAGACAGTAGGATATCGTTGACAGAATGATTGTGTGTAGATATGCGTCAGAAACAGAATGTGACAGATATGATCTAACTTCGTTATAAATACGTTTCCTTGTCAGATTGTGAGTTTGCTCTCGATAAGCGAGATGAGAGTCTTTGTGATGGACTCAGACGTAGAATGCACATTTTAACATTGATGTCATGTAAATAACGAAGGTCAGAAGAGTTTAGAGTTTGATGAGACTGAATCAAAACAGGAAAATGTGATGTGACATCTAAACAATGACTTTGGTGAAATAAAGTCTTTGTTAAATGGTTGAAATACTTTCCCGGCCACTGGATTTCACCAGTTTTTCCAAACGTGGCTGATTCATGATTCATCTGGTGATAGGTTATTTACACGTGAAGGTTTTTTAGAAAGTATCTGCAGCAGCATCTCGCCCCCTTGACCCTCAGCTGGCGGCGCACATGCCTTCGTGGATGCTGCCGTTCTATTTCTGCAGCGGGAGCGGTGAGAATATGTGGGTTTGTTTTTCCTGCCCTCAGCTGTCCCATCACTCAGCAGGGGCGGGGGACATACCCCAGTTCCTCCCTTTCTTCTCCCCTCTCCTCCCTGCCCCTTCTTTCACTCTCAAATGCTCAGCGAGACAAGCGCGGGCGAGACGAGGCAACTAGGTCAACCTCGGGGCTATTAAAATGCTGCGTCCCCGTTGAGACAGGGGGGACAAACGGGTCCCACTCCGGCTCAGACGCAGACAAAAGGCCCCTCGTATCCACCGGAGACCTCGGCCCCACTTGCATCCTAATGAGGTGAGAGTGGAGGGAAATCCACTCTCTCTCCCTCTAGTTAGTATGCTCGCTGACCAGGAAACACAAAGAGCCACACAGCCGCACAATGGGCCCCTGGTTGTGATAAGGAGGGAAAGACGTTTTAATCAGGGCCACTCTGTTTTTAGTAGGTTGCCGCTCCTGTTAGCAAACACGCCACAAACCTGCACACAACACACACACACACACACACACACACACACACACACACACACACACACACACACACACACACACACACACACACACACACACACACACACACACACACACACACCAGGCACATCACGTACCAGGCAGGTCGGGCAAAGCTTTGCTGAATTTGCATTCCCTAATAGGGACGTCCCTTCTCTCCTGCAGCTGATGGATGGCGAGTGTCTCCCCAGATGAAAACCTGAATTATTTAAGCTCAGGACGCAGGTTGGACTGTGTTCATTTCCTGTTAAACCAGACACTTTGATGGGGGTTTAGGAACCGCTGAATATATCAGAGGAGAGTGATGTGAAACTATCTTTGAGAAGTTTCCCACTAAAAATAGAGAGGGGGGGGGGGAGCTAGAGAGCAGACTTACAATGTTTGTGACCTGGTTCCTGAGACACACGACCCATTTATGAGTCAGAAAGAATTTAAGTTGTGAGTGACGACGACATGATGCTGCACATTGACGTGAAACATGGAGGCCAGACAGCCTCTCTGCCTGTTGGAGGTTTCCTCCTCTTCCTCCTCCTCCTCCCATCACAGCCAACATCCCAGTTGTCTCGTCAGGGTCTCGTCGTCTTTCCGAGTCGACGTCTTCTTACGTGTACGACTCCTCTTTTTCATCCTGAGATATTTGTTTCACATCCAACAACAATTCAAACACAAACAGTTTGAGCTGGAATCAAAGAATGTCCCTGTTCGTCCACTTTAAGAGAATAAATCATGTATCTACGTCTTAATGTCACATTTTAACACCAGTAGGGAATCACGGGTTGTAGGTTTTAGAAGTTAAGTTCATTATTTCATTAAGAGCTACAAGTGTAAGTACAATTCATTACGGCCTCATCAATATTTGTGCTAATCTTCTTTATATAAATGTGTTCAGTTCCTGCTGAGTTGTTTCCGTCAGACAGACACTTTCATTCCGTCAGACAGACACTTTCATTCCGTCAGACAGACGCTTTCATTCATTAAACTAAAACACAAGGGAGAGAGAAGACAGACTTCATTTCTCTGTGCTGACGTGGTCGATCCGCCCTCCACAAACAAACATGATGTCACTGAGCAAACACAGGAACAAAAGCCAGAGGGTTAATCATAATGTTCCTGCTGCTCCACCAGGTAGGTGTGTGTGTGTGTGTGTGTGTGTGTGTGTGTGTGGGGGGGGGGGGGTAACTCAAACCCTAAATTACAGGCTGTGAAGTCATATAACAACAACAGACATTTGAGCTGTTGTGGCCTGTTGCATTATGGATGTTCACTGTTTCTGGTGGAAACTGAAAGACGACCAGAAGCAGAGTCAGTGAAATACAGAAACTATACATTCAGACTATCACAGCTTTTATCTTAGTGATCACTTTACTTGTATTAATAATTAGAAGTTAGTTTGTAAGTTGATGCTATAAAAACAAGGTGAAACATCCTGATTGACAGCGGAGTCTGCAAACTGGGGTTTGTATCTGGGATGTTTTAGCTTCATTTCTAGATAGTGGGAGGAAGTTCATCCATCTTTATTTAAAGAATGAAGTAAAATAAAATCTGCTTCCAAACCAAAACATCACGTTAAAGCTCTTTTTCTCCAGACAAAGAACTGCAGTCAGATAATATAACATGTGTGTGTGTGTGTGTGTGTGGTCGATCCAAATCATGTGACTTTGCAGAAAGCTGATTTAAGCCTGTTCCCCAATTTATTTGCAAAAGAACGAAGGAAGCTACACTATTATATTTAGTTATGCTATTTTTATATTTCTCTTGCAGATTTAATTAGTCCTTCATCGTTGTAGCTTCACCTCTCTGTTTGTTTTCCTCTGCGACGCTGAAGCCTGATAAACTCTCTGGTTTTATCAGCGGTCGCTCGAACGTGAGCACTTCCCACGAACTCATGAGTAATTGGTTTAACGGTAAATCCCACACGGGAAACCACATTCCCCACATTCACTGAGCCGGAGAGAGAGAGAGAGAGAGAGAGTGAGGACGGTAACACACCCTGACTGGTGCTGACCCAGTCTGCAGTCAGGTGGGAAGACACACGTCTACTGTGAAGGAGGAAAACCGAGGAGACCGAGACAAAAAGGTTTATGTTTCAATTTTCAATTGACATGTTTCACTGATCGGTAATAAACTCTATCGACTATCAAACAGCTGAGACAGACAGAACAATGTAATTTGACCTTTGACTCATCTGAAACTAACATCAGCTGACGTCAGCCTTTCGTCTAATGGATTGTTCCATCTTTCAATCAGTCCATCTGCTGTTTGTGTGTTTCTTTGGCCACCTGGGGGCAGAATAACAAACCGTAAACATGCTGCTGATAGAGTTTCACACGATGTCTTGAAAAAGACTTGAAACCAGAGATTGAGTTTGACGTTAAAAGTCAATTTCTCATAGACGTCCATCGAAACGATCAGTGGAGTCGCCCTCTGCTGGTAGTCTGAGAGAATACAGGTTTCAGGCACTTCCGCATTGGCTTCCCTTCTAGCTTGCAGAATGTCCGACCCCCGGGTTGGAAGTAATGCGTGATTATGAACAGTTGTTACTAACAACAGATAGCTGGCGTAACGTAAACGTTGTTCCTGTGCAAATGGTCAACTCGGGTTGTTCGGGTGTGACGTCGTTCCGAGGTCCGAGGTGTCAGGGAACGCGTCATAGTCTACGTCCATTTGTTTATACGATATCAAACCAAGGAACAACAAGCAGTCGTGTTTTGTGACTGTTTTGTGTTTTTTTTAATCAACTTTTCTATTATTTTAACATTTAAATCAGTAAATCATCAAAAACCAAAACGTCCTTTTCTTTTCCTCCGGCCGTCAGTTACAGCTTCTCACACACAGTGTTCATGTCGGGACTTGGCCCAGTTCACCAAGGACATGACACTGCTGGTGCCACCCCCACTTAAATATAAGCACATGGTGTTCAGGGCGGGACTCGAGATATCAGCGAATAATAACAGGAGATGTGTCGCTTGGTTGAAAGTTGAAAAGAACTTATGATTATGACTCTAAACTTGAGCAGGAGAGCAGCTTGTTCTCCCATCAGCCTCAACCAGTAGTTCCATGAGTGCAGCTTTAAACCACCAAATATACGTGTGGATGTTATATTACAGATCAGGCCTTCAAAATAAAGGTTGGTCTCCTGCCAGTAACCGAGTGGTAAAGTAGAAAAACTTGTCACAGCCAGCAGCATTTAGCCAGTGGTTATTTCTCCACCCTGCATGTGACACTGACATTCAAAGTGTGTGTGTGTTTAAAGTGTGTGTGTGTGTGTGTGTGTTTAAAGTGTGCATGTCTCTGCATGTCCCAAATCTTAAAAGGTACTAATGCAAACTCTCTTTCTTGTTGTTGCTGACTCGTCGGACGAAGCCGCAGTTTTTCTTCTTATCTGAACGAATTTGGAAGAAACAACATCGTCTCTAATCAGAAGCAGCGTGAGCTCATTTGGCGAGAACGCCACATACGTGTCAAAATTAGTCACATGTGCAGGAACACGTCAGCGTTTAAAAGCACATGAAACTGGGAAAGGAAAAAAGTCTCACTGATTATTTTTATCTCATGATTACAAGGGTTACAGTGAAACAGCCACATGTGATTTTAATGAATATATGAGCAGACCCAAGGTATGTAATATATGTTTTTATCTTTCCTGCTGATTCCCCACAGAGGGTTTTCAAACCCGTGCAGTTTCCATTTCAGCAGGGGCCACAAACCCCGACCATTAACTTCATTCATAATTTATCGCTGTGTAAAAGGACCCAATTATAACGTGTGTGTGTGTATTACCATTACCACCACTCTGGGGCTGCAGGACTCCCATTAAACTGTGGTTTTTCACCAAAAGCCTGCAAATGGAGGCCTTTGAAATGAATCCACTGGGGGATCAGAGAGTGTCAACAGTGCCACAGTGTGTAGGAATTTATAATCCGCCCAATTACAGCACATGCATACATTCAACTCCCCGGCTGTTTAATACATGAGTGTCTGGAGGGAATTCTTATAATGTGAGAGAGAAAGGAGTAGAAAACACAGAGCTGCACGTCGCTCTGTGTGTGTGTGTGTGTGTGTGTGTGTGTGTGTGTGTGTGTGTGTGTGTGTGTGTGACGAGAGAGTCGTGTCTGATCCACAGGGGGTTAACAGCATTGAGCTCTGGGGGGGGTGGGGCTGGTAGTGAAGACATTTGTTTTGTTCAGTGCTGCAGCAGAGAAGACGTCCCGTCCCTCAGTGCTCCTCTCGTCCTCTCGTCCTCTGAACACTCTGTGGCGCCTGTGGGACTGTTTGCAAACTGCGTCACTCTGGGTTACATCACAGGGGAAATAGAATTATCTGATTCTCTGGTGGAAGATGTTAAAGCTGCATTGATCTAATATAGTAAAATGTGTTTTTATGTGAACTAATGTGGGTCAAACTACTTTGTGTATCTCTCAGTCCCCCTCTGTGTCTTTTAGCTTTTGTTTCTAAAGCACAACTTCTGGTTCACTCAGGATCAATAGATACAAAAAATACCAGAACAATCACATTTCTGCATCTTCTGGAAAGAATAAGTCTTCTTTTGAGTCTCAGCTAAAAGACATATTCCTGAATTCACGTTGGGTACCAGTCTACTTTGCTCCTTTTTCTCTACTGTTGTTATTACCATCATTATTTATGCACTTCCTTCTGTATTTCAACCATTTGTTTCCCTTTTTGACTTTAAATAGTTTCAGTTATTATAACGTAAACTTTTTTCGCAATAGAAATACACAATCATTTATATTATTGCTGTAACCATTCTTGTTCTTTCTGCCATAAAACAAAACGTATTGGTATAGAACTCATGATAATAATGTCACCAGCTAACGAGGGGGCAGAGATAAATGTTTTAGTAATAAGAGAAGTAACAGCACAATTATAAAATTAAGAATAAAGAATAATTCACTGTATTCATTTTGTGTTTTACTGTCACATTTTCCAGCTGCTGTCTCATCTACTGCTCCGACTCAAAGTGACGTGTTGTTATTTGCTGCCCTCTGGTGTACGAGTGTGGCGACCTGCTCTCTTCATGCAGATATTTAAACAAACAGCATTTTAATACTGAATCACACTGATTGATACGAGTGGAATCAGTCGACTGCACAAGTTCGCACAGCCGTACTTATTATTTGGACTTTAAACTGACTTTCATTTCACTGTCGACTAAACAAAACCTTATTCCAACTTTAACCAGGATCAAACATTTACCTCAATAACCAGAAGGACATGATGTTTTTCATCCTTAGGACGGAGATCTGTCCCCATGAGGTCGACTGGTCCCAACAAGATCAGTGTTTATGATGGAAAAGGTCCCAAAGATATGATTAACACCAGTTTAAACACACACACACACACACACACACACACACACACACACACACACACACACACACACATCCATCTCATTGTCATGTGATCAACAATACAGCTGGCTGGTGTTTCATTTCAGTCTAGATACTGTGGTGTTAATGAGGGCACCAGGGACACACACACACACACACACACACACACACACACACACACACACACACACGCACACACAGTATCTGTAGGTGTCTGTACAGGTGTTGTTCTGTCAGCTCTCCATCATTTACTGTCATTTATTATTGATGCAATCATACATTTAATGTTCTACATCTACAAACATCACCAACATGTGTTCTGAGAACATGATAATCTGAATCATTGTAACATTCTAATCATATCATGTCCACAAAGTCGATAAACAGGAAATGTGCATTATTTAAAAAGAAATGTTTGTTTTATCTAAACGGTTCAGAACTCACTCGTCCAAACCAAAAAACAACAACACAGTAAAATGTGTGATGCACTAAACTGAAACATTTATTAAAACCAGCAAAAGTTAATAGTTTATAAATTTACTGTAAAGACTAAAATCTGCTAAGTAAAACAAAAGAACAGTAACAATCGGTTTTGCAGTGTTGGTTACACACAATATACACATTAAACAAAAAGGGCTGTTGTTGCTTTTGGACGTTTTGGACGATGAGGAGTATAGATGATAAATAAGTCCCTGACAATAATGACGAAGACTCTGTGTCTCCTTCGTCCTCTGCTCTCTCCTGTTTCCTCACAACTAACCCTCAAGAGGGAGCCATTGTAGCTCTGATGAGGACATGCACACACACACACACACACACACACACACACACACACACACACACACACACACACACACACACACACACACACACACCATCTGTCATTTCAACTTCCATTTAATCTTCAACCAAACTTTATTTATATCGTGCCGTCGTGTCCTGAACTGAAATGAACATTTGAACTTTAGACTTTTCTTCTGAGCTTGTTTTTTTATTTTAAATGTCACCGTCAGTTTGAATTCACACATGGAAAACACTGATCTTTATGACCCACAGTCGACCAGTTTGACGTCGTATGTCTGACAGAAACATGTTCACATATTTCACTGTGCTCCAACTTCACTAACAGGAAGTGGATGTTTTTAAATGTAAAGAAGAATCAGTAGCTTTATTTTGAAAAGGGGTGAAAGGTGACTGGCTTGAATGAAAACACGAATAAACGTGAATTCATCTGTTTCAGTGGATCTATTTCAAAACTTTACTTCCACGTGAAGACCAATTAAAAGGCTTCCTTCACACCCTCTAACCAGCTCGTCTATAATCTCCCTGTGATCACACACTTGTTTCTCTTTCTGTACCTTCTCTCGTTCTGTTCCCTCAGCGTACACACTCACCCATTCCGTGCCACGTTCAAACACAAACAACACTCGAGTGTGACGCCTACAGTAGACGGCAGCAGCGCTCACTGCTGCTTTGTCTGCAGTTACGTGCCAGGTCGTCTCCTTCTGTGATTAATTAGCATCCAGTTCGTAGCCCCCCTGAATTAGCGGGAGCAGAGCACTTGGGCTAATGAGCTGACTGAGAACCCGGAGGTCACGATAACCGGCGCAACTCATCCGTCAAGAACCTGAGGACTCGGTGGACTCACACGGGCCTCGGATCAGCTGGACGGTGCGTTCCACGTGCCGGATGACGCGAGAGTGCGCTCGCCACATTTTTCCGGTAGTTTTGTTAGATATGTAAAGATCTGAATGAGGTTTCCAGACATGGCAGCGTTCTGTGAAAGTGATGGTGGAGCGGAGCCGCGGTGTCGAGGTCCCTCCGCTACACGCACTCGACCAATCATGAGTCAGTCTCAGCTGTCAATCATGACGTTTCACCTCATTACAATATAATCAAAAAATGTATTGAAACAAAACATAAAAACTGTACCTTTTAATTTGGCCCATGTACGGTTTGCTAACATGGAGGAGGCAAGGTGTTTTTTTATATACTGGAGCCAGCCACCAGGGGGCGATCATTATGTTTTGGCTTTACTTTCAGCTTCTTGTCATTGCGTCCAACTTATGGACCAAACTGATCAAACTCCGAACAAGCTCACACTCAAATGTTGAAAGTAACTGGTACCAGTAACATAATCTAAGTACGTTCTCAAACTATATTCCTTTACGAACGTAGTTACCGATCATTATTGTCACGTGTACAGAAGTGATGCACGTTTGACGGTCGATATTGAATTCATAACGGGCTTCATTCTGGATACTGATGTTCAAATATGTGAAAAAGATTTCATCATCAACAACCGTTTCCCAGAAAACCAAACTCCTGAGTTCAGACTGTGAAGAATACAGTCCTCTCCCATAATGCACCAGGCTCTACGACATCAGGCCTCCACGCGCTCAGTGAGGTTTGACCCACTTGGCCTCCGCGTCGGCCTCGCGGTCCAGTCCAGAGCCGCCAGCTGCTGTTGCCGCGGGTGATGATGAAGATGTTGGCACGGGAGACGTCGACTCAGGTGCCGTCTCCGAGGGAACCAGCGGGACTGTGACAATCTGATCATCTCCGCGGCGACTGACACCTGACTGCACCCCCAACCTGGAGCGGCTAACGCCGTCAGCTGCCTCCTAACAGGCCCCCGAACGAGGCGCGGGAACGCCACGTGACCTGATGTGACTCGAGACGAGCGAACTCCGTCCCAGTGTTCGAATGAAACAATGAATTATCCATATTTTGTATTTCTCCACTGCGGGATGAAGACGCGTCGCAAAGTTTTCCAGGTCGAAACAGAAATAAAAACTGTTTCGCTCTCGGGTAACTCAATCAAGTTAATTAGACTGTAATCAAGGCTTTATCATTATTTAACATTTTGCTTCTTTGATGTTGATGTTCTGTGCTCGTTGCTCTGAGCACAGACTCGTGCACGTGCACACTCATAATGCACCAGCTCTTAGTATTTAGGGGAGGTTGCCCCACAGGATCTGCTCCACACAACTCAGACAAACACAATTAACTTCTTATTTGTTCCTCCAGTTGTCATCATTAGTATTGATTATTGATCCCGTGTCCTGAGCAGAGGTTAAATTAGTGTGTTGTGTGTTGAGGGGAATATTAAATAAAATCCAGTTTTAGAAATGTCAGGAGTTCAAACATGTGGCCCGCTCCACCTCCACCCCTCATTTGTAATGTGTCCGCTTTGATTCTTCATTGGCCTGTGTGATAACTGGCCTCGTTTTAATTGGATGAGGCAGCCGTCAGGGGCGCTCTCATTGGTTTGCAGGCCGGCCGGCGCCCCCCTCCCTCTGACCACAGCACTTCCTGTCCCCCAGGACACCATTAGGCGCCGCCAGGTCCAAGCCTGTTCGTTAAAACTTGTCACGCTGCGCCGCTGCCACACATAACAACAGCAGCGCGACGGAGAAAATGATTCAAAGCTCCCTCCTTAAAAACTGTAATGCTATATTTATAAGCCAGTATTTATAAACACATTTGCATATATCAAGATGAAAAAGTTGTTTGAATTGGGGGGAATTTGCATTTGGTGAAACATATGGCAGAGCCACGGAAGCCATGGGCCATGCCTTCATTACCCGATCTTCGTTTCATCAGCTCCTCGCTCCCCCGCTGAGCCTCCCCACGGCGGCGCCTTCTGTCCCTGAGGTTTCAGTGACAGGGGACAATATGTCCCCAAGGTGAGGAGCAGGGGGAAAGCCGCACGCACACCACTCCTCCAATGATTATTTAATCAGACTCTTCACTCTGGATCTGAAAGAGGAGAGAGGTACAAAGTGGCGCTTATTACCCATTTGTTCAACGCAGGGAAAGAAGAGCAGAGAGAGAGGGAGAGGGAGAGAGAGAGGGACAGGGAGAGTGGAGGGGAGAGAATGGCAGCTCGCTTAACACATCTGATGAGTGGGACGAGGAGAGGAAGAGGGGAAACGAGAGGGGGATGAAGAGGAGGAGGTTGGTCCAAAAGGGCAGAGAAAGGAAGAATCGAAGAGGAGGAGGAACAATGAAAAGGTGACAGTGTGAGACCTCCTGTCTGAGATTAGAAATAAACCCTCATTTTAATCATATAAAGTGAATAAACTGCACATATATAAATAGTGGAAATACAACTGAAGCCTGTAAGTTTGACGAATGTTTTCTAATTCCCACTCGTCACATTTCAGAAGGAAACAGACTCTTTACATTTAATTGACAGCTGGAGAATTTGAGAAAAAAAAACATGAACTATTATAAATTAACAGATTGAAGTTGTTGAAACGGTCTCAACCCCTGAAACATTAAAATGTCGTTTCCACTTTTAAAAATCAGTCAAACTGATTAAGTACATTACATTTGACATGGTATTCTGAAAACAGGATGTTTACTTGTAACAGAGCCTTTTATTAGCTTCAATATGTTTCTCAATCTAAATTTTGATGTTTTTTTTCTGCTCATTGTGAGAACTGTTGGTTTCTCTTACATTTTTAAAGTCTTGACCTTCTGTGTAAAGTTCCACGAGATGAATATTATGATTTGGGGCTTTTCAAATAAAATTTAACAGAATTGAAGCTTTACTGGATAAAGCAAAAAGCATCTGAACAGACGATTGACATTAAAAAACAAAGGAGACGACAACACAAGAAGAAAAGAGTGGATGCGAGTTGAAGTTTGGCTTATTTGACTTTATGTATTAAAGGGTTTACACGTCCTGGTTGGTTGGTTGGTTGGTTAGCTTGTTGACTTGCTGGTTAGTTGGTTAGCCTGATGGTTGTTCGGTTGGCTGCGTGTGTGAACGCAAATGTATCTGCAGACTTTATCTGCACCCGACCTCCTAGTGGAAGTGACAGACGCTTCAAATAAAAACACAAACAAAAAGAAAACAAATATCTCCCAGGGGAACAGCGTTGGCATAGAAGACCCAGACGAAGATGTCAAGAGTCACAAGAGTCACAACAGTGTCTGTGTGTTGTGAAGAAGATCACGTGATCTCTGCTGCGTTGTGCGGGTGTGAAAGACGAACTCTGGGTAAACTCCGGAGCCAATTCTCCGGGTCTTACCCGCAGGTCACATCTGAAAGCGGCTCCTGGCTGCAGCTCGGCGAGCCTCTCACACCAGCGCCACATTTGCATGTGCAAAAAAGCCCCGTGTTGAACAGCTGCAGCGGCGCCCCCCCCCTTCCCTCTGCTGCCCTCCTGGTTGCAGCCTGTGCGGTCGACCTGTTTACGATTTGTTTAAGTGCTTATGAAAGCTCCTGATGCACGACCGCAGTCTGCCTCTCAGACCCGATGTTTTGTTTTGACATGTAACACCCGTCTCTTCCAGTCTCCTGGGTTATTTCCAGGAGATCCCTCGGAGCAGGAGGGGGTCAGAAAGTGCAGGTCACAGTTGTCTGTCACGGTTTCTGGCCTCAGTGTTTGCCTTTCTATTTCCATGTGCTGCTGCATTTAGAGCCACGTGGTTGTTTTTGAAGGTCACTCGGGGTATTTCAGGAGAACCTGTCCACAAAGGTCCACCTGAGAGACTAATGTTAGGCTCGACTGTTTCCAGCCGTCTCACATGTTGTAAATGTGACACTACTCATCCAGCTGCAGGGTTTTCAGAGCAGAGGTTTGTGGGTAATTAAACCGAAGTGAGCGTTTACGAAGATTTATTTTTACACGTCTGTTTTCAACAGCGACGGTGAAATGTGGACAGAAGAAGAACAGAGGGAAAGTTTGTCTCTTTTAAATCATCAGGAACATTGCAAGTCATCGTGATATTTTAAAATCTGTTTATGTCCATTTTGAACACAATGTGGTTCTTCACCCATAAATCTGTTCTGTCACGTGGAGGATTCTTTCTTTACCATGTTACCAGGTTGACACACACTTCTTCTTAACTTTTTCCTTGAAATATGTTCATTTCAATGCATTTTAAATCAGATAATTCACTTTTAAAAAGGTATAAAAGTATAATGTTGGAGTGTTTGATTAAGTTTACATTCATACTGTTATTTGGAAAGACAGAAGCTGAATGGTTTCACAATTCATCCACGATTTAAGTTTATCTGTTTACTAATTTCTTCTTTTTACTTTCTAACTTTTCAAACATTCTCACTCATAACTCACAGTGTTGATTCAATATGTAAAAATATACGTCCTTGAATAAAAAAACCCACTATTTACTGTCAATCAAATTACTAATAAATGTTTATTTCATCAAATCACCCTGTTTGGTTTGGTACAAGCTTCATACAATAAAATACAATTTTACAGTAAATAAATATGAAAAATATTGAATTTGGCCTCCTACTGTTTGTCCACCTGGTTTCAAATTCTAATCTAACTTCTCCCTGAAGAAACTGAGCCATTAAATCTGAGCTGAGCCCAGATAATAATAAAAAAAACCACTCCTCTGCTATGTAAACAGATGATTCAAAATACTGGTTTAATTAATCTGCCTTTATGATAATGATTTCATCTGGGCCAATAAGTAGTAATCTTTGCGATGCCGTCTCCCCCCGTAGTGTAACCCCAATATTATTTCTGCCGTTTATCTGGCGCTAAAACGGGGGCAAACAGGATGAGCGCGTCATTAACGCCACACGTCGGCACGCGGCAACTGGGGGAAAAGCATCCAGCGCGTTAATAAGTAATGACTGCCCGAGATCACAGGAACCTGACACTACAACAAAACAAGTTAAGCACAAGCTTTGATAATGACTGTTAATAATTCAATATGTGTAATTATCGCTTTACAGGAAAGCACGATGGCGGCGGCGAGGCGGCGGCTTGCTGTAGGGATGGTGGTAGCAATTAAAGACGAGAAAGATCGGGGTCAGCGGATCGAGGCGGCGGCGGCGTGGTGGGCTCTCGTGGCGGATGCTGACCTCACAGGTGTTTTTACTGGATGTTACAACAAAAAAAACCACATTTGTCGATTAATGGGAAACCGTCTCTCGGCCTCTGTTGTGTCTTTTCTCCACAGCATCTCCCGCCGCCGCCTGCATGCGGCATCTGCGACCTACTGCTTCCTCACATTTGCTTCTCCATTGTCCCTCCGCTCGCCTCAGCCAAATGTCGAGGTTTGCACATTTGCAACTCAAAACTCGCCAGATCAATGGCGAACGTAATCACTCTATTTGTCATCCCCAGATTTGAATTTCACAATGAGCCCATTGGAGAAGTGGAGGAGGGAGGGACAAAAAGAAAAAAATACATATAAGACGTCTGACTTCTCTCGGAATCAATGTCTTTCAACAGCCCTCCACTCCTCTTTGCCGGGGAAGGGCATTCATACGCATTTGGCGACCATTGTCGGCAGCAAAATGACTAATCATAACATCATTGATGTGTTTAAAAAAGGAGAAAAACGACTACAGACGACAGAACCATTGACAACCTTTGCTCCCATCCACAGAGAAAGAGTTAATTTGCTGGTGATGATGACACCAGGCTCTTTCAAGCCCCTTTTCAGGCCAGCAGCAGCTGGGGCTGGAGGAGCAAGAGACGGGATGAGTCCTCCGCAGAGCGAGGTGCAGGGGGAGGGGAACAAGAAGAGTCGTTATCACGTCTCCATTTCGGCGACTGAGAGGGTTTCTGAATTGCCCTGGATTGCGATCCTGCACTCGCTCATTCCTGCATAGGCCCTGTGAGCGGCGAATGGGCCTTGGGCCAGTGGGAGCCGCTGGAGCTGGAACAAGAATAAGATCACAATTGCATTTAAAGCCCAGAGAGGGAGAAGGAGAGCAGCGACAGAAAGAGGGAGCCGATGAGCCCTAATTGCCAGATGGTGAATATTTTCGCTCCCTTTCAACGGCGCATTAATTGCAGGGCTGCCCGGGGGTTGAGACGCACTGATCAGTGTGGCAGAGGATCCTGACCCTGATTATCCCCCCTCACACTCCCCTCACTGCAGAGACAGGGAGCAGGGGTGGTGGTGGCGGGGGTGAGGAGGCGCTCAGGAGGGGAGGCGAGGGGCTTTGCAACAGTTACTCACCCAATCATTTGCCCATCGAGCCACCTGGGCCTCGACACTTTGGGGTTTCAAGTTGGAGAAGGCTGGTGATGAGGAAGGGTGGAGGGTCTTTTGGGGACAAGAAGGGAAAGCTTGAGGGGTGTGATGAGGGAAGAGGAGGACGGACCACCCTCCTGTCCTCATCTCTCCTCCCCCGTCACCCACCTTTCCCTCCCCCACCTCCCAGCCCCTCAGCTCCTCGTTTACATATCTCCAAAAGATGTAATTGAATTAAATAAAGCTTTCCTTCGGGGCAGCTGCCGCAGCTGCTGTTTGTGGCACGTCAAAAGGCCCGCCACTTTAAGAGCACTTACATATGCTCCAAATTAGCAGGTCAGATAGGCGGACGCACGATGACAGGGCCGAGGCTGCCAGCGCGACAAGGGGCCCGCAGCTGTGAGCAATTCACTGGCAGAGTGGGGGCTCTTTCAGACCCCTGATTATGAAGGGCAGCGGTGCACGTGCTCATACACACATATTTACATACGTGTAAGTGAGCGCATGTAGACACACTCACACACGAACAGATGCAGACACAGGGGTCACCGTGGTATTCAGGAGGCATTACAGAGGATAATATGGAGCATGACCCTGACAGATAAAACACTAATTTATCTGTAAGGAGGTAATGAATAACAAATCAAATTGTGTGAATGAAAAGTATATTTGTGACCACTCGACAAAGACTTTGTGCATTTTACATCATTATTAAAACACACACAAACTGATCATTTGCACAAACAAACAGGTTTAATTAAACTTTACTGTATTTATCAGATACGTTTTTACGGTATTTTCTACAAACATATAAGTTTATTTACTTCCCACTGTATTTATATTTTGTCAGTTCAGTTATTTAGCTAATATTTTTTGAAAGAGAACAAATGAACTTGCCCATGAGGACGATATTTCTCTAAATAAATCGGTTATGGTGGTGGTAAGGTTAGAGGATGGGTGGCAGATTATTATGAAGCCAAATATATACAGTAAAAAAACGACAACAATACAGCTCAAAAAATATAGAGATCAAATATACAAATGACCAATTTCAAGAATCACAGTTGTGTTTTTGTTGCTGATGTGTCTCAAATGTCACAGAAGCAAACGTGTGTGTATCAGTGAATGTGTGTATGACATCAATTACATATTTATTTACATATGCTGTCACACGTGCATTAGATTCATTCAGTTATTGTCTGGACTGTGAAGTTGGATTATAAATTCAAACAGTGGGCGTCGTTCGCTGTCGCTTTTCACTAAGTTTCTTCTTTTGAAGTTGATTCATTATTTCGTGGCTTTTGTGTGTAAACACGTTTGTTTTCTTTCTACTAATTCAAACACTGAGATAAATATCTGGTCAGTGTTGGTTTGAGTTCTGTCACGAAACACAGAACGTTCTCCAGCACCTTCTCTTCATCGTCACTTCCTTATATCCCTGCTCTCAGCTGGAAGACGCACATTGTTTTTGTACCTGTGTGTGTGTGTGTGTGTGTGTGTGTGTGTGTCAACAATGCATTTTTACCAAACTTCATTACTTCGGGGTTTATCTCCAGATATAAAACTTTTGGAGCTGAATGGCCACAAGTCAAGGTTCAACAAAAATATCACACAAAAAAACAGGGAAAGCTGAGATTGTTCAGAAAATTATTTCCCATCATATGACGTCATATAATATATAATATACAATCTCTGCATCAGGCACAACCTCAAGTTTCACTTCTACAGATGAATAAATAATCGATGACCATGTGGTTGGAACGATGTCGTTACCACGAAGCCAGAAGATGTCATCATGTGGAGGAGTGATGCATTGATGTTTGCAACCAGTTACATTAGAGATCATCATCACATTGGGTGTGAACGGCCCCTCAACACGTCGTGGTCAGTGTGCACGAGCTGACCTGTAAAGCTGCCACATGCAAACACATGTCACAGAACATGGTTGTGTTGCTGAGTGTCGCTGTGTGTTTAGTGTTTGACGAGCAGAGGCCTGATGTCAACACTTAACTTCAGCGCTGTCTCCAGTGAGACACGCCTGTCGTATCATAATCAACCCTCGTGAACAATCATCTAATGACTTGTCACTCAAGGTCTGCTGGGCAATTACGTCGCATTTGCATGGCAGCGAATGGTGTTTATGACAAATAATCCGTGGCCTAATTGCTTTTCTGTTTTCCTTAAGACGTGCGCCGCTGATCGGATGTGATTAGCTGGATCGGAGTTAAGGGTAAAGAGAAGTTGAGTCGGATCACACAGGTTGTGTTTGGCAGCAGAGGGAGGTTGTTGCTGCCTGTTGAGACACATCGTGTGGTTTTGAGATACAAAATAATGAGTCATCACGGAAAAGTTTTCAATCGCGATGAGGTTACGAGTTTCTTTACGAAGACAAAAGCAATCAGGGAAATAAACATCATAGAAACCAAAGAACTTGTTCATATTTCCATTTTGTGCATCATGACGAACAGAGTTTCCAAAGTAAAACGAGTCCTGCAGAGTTTCAAAGTTCTCGTGGACGATGCAGAAATCACGAAGGGGAGCACAGGGGCCTCAGATCTACGAGTGTGAACAATCTGGTGCAGATCCGGATTTAAATGTGCATAAGAAGACTGTTGGACCTTGGTGGAGGACTTGAGTTCTATTCTACTTGGTTATAACTCAAATTGTTAAAAGTGTCGAGACTCAAAGAGGAAAAAGTTTATTCTATAAGTCAGTGCATTGTGGAAGAGCACAAGCTGAACAGGAACTAATCCCCAGTCCCTCTTCAGTGTCCCGTTCAATTCCAACCCAGTTCTCGACTTCATCTGCAGACTCCTCCTGCAGCAGCAGCAGCGACATTTCAGAATAAATAACTCCCCGTGGACGGTATATCTGCCGACACCTTTACACCGGGCACTCCACTTTTGACTTTGAGCTCGTTATTGTTTCACGTTGTCCTGTGGCGGGCAGAAAGGCTGTGACTCAGCGGTTTGCACGCAACACTGGAGAATAATGGATGTGAAGGCGCACCAAACACGCCCTTTAAAAATGCATGAGCGCCCCCCAAAAACCTCCCTCTCTCTCCGCAGAATAGAGCTATCACGGGTGCCTGTTATCTCCCTGAACCCCCCAGGTAGAAAATGGTAATGATACCACTTAACATCGCTGCACATATGGAGGGAAAATGGAAATGCCAACAGCACCTCAACTATAAAGCAAATCAAATTGAAATATTAATCCGCTGATTAATATAACATTATGAGAGCCCATTCTCTTTGTTGTTTAACAACAAAGGGTTGCAAAATAAGCAACTGCCTAAGAGGTAAGGGGTTTAAAAGAGTCCCACAGAGGTGCTAAAGCCCCTTTCAAACATCATTACTCTGCATAATGTATTCCCTTCCACAGTGCTGAGATTTGATATTGATGTTTACTCATTTATTTTTTAATTAACGTTCCTTGGTAATGAATTCTTTGATGAGAGGCATTTTGTAAATCATTATCCTTGGAAGAGGAAAAAAGGGATGCATCGCTCTTCGTGACAGAAGAAGAAATACTAGGTGTAAGGGGAAAAAGTTGCCGGCAAGAAGTGGGGTCATTGTTTAAAGTTTGTTTTTTGATGCGTTGATTTTTTTCTCCCCCCCCCCACCTTCACCTCCCGTGTTGCTGTTTTTCAGATTTTCTATCTACAGGGATGAGCAGCACCGGGCCGACAGGGACTGTAGCAGGAGCTCTGTGTGCGATGGAGCTGGTGTGGATACTTAGCTAATTACAGGAACATAACTCAAGGCTTTCAGAGAGTCGCTGCAGTCAGGGAGCAGGAGGAGGAGGAGGAGGAGGAGGGTGAGCGGTTTCATCCACGGAGCCCTTGGTGGAACTCTGTCCTTCCCCTCTTTAATATTGATCACTGGGGATCTCTTGGAGGACACAAAGTCGCCTCGGAGGCAGCGAAACTTTGTTGGATCAACAGTTTACTCTTTCTCACAAATGTCACAAAAACAACAATGTACTTTTTCAGTCGTGCAGCTCGACAGGAGCGATCTGCCGCCCGTCACCTGCCCTGCTCCGTGTTCCACATCCGGTTACATGTCGGTGGAGCTTTTATTCTCTCGTGCAATAAAAGTTTGAGGATAAAACGATCATGTAAAGACCAAATCAGTCAAATAACGTTTATTTCACTCTGCCACTCTACTACACTGTAGCTTATTTTGGTTCAGTCCCACTCACACAGATTCATTCATAAAGCTTTTCTGTAGAACACATCCTGATCGTAGCCACTTGGGGAAACAGGCTGTGAACTCCACACTGAAATATCATCACCTTTAAAGTCCACTGGGTGAACATGACATGCCAACGATCCAGAATCCACTCATCCTGCAGGACAGGGAAGCCGTATCGTTATTTTAAAGTCACGATTCTGTCGACCTGATGAGTCCAAGTCCAAAATTCACTCTCTTTTAGCTCAGTTTTGTTCCCCACCAACTTCTGAGGGAAATATCCAGCTCTTACACTGATAAATGCTCTTATCTTCAACAGCTAATAGCATCTGTTTGCTGCTTTAAATCAACACTGTGGAAGCAGTGAGTGAGGAGACCAGTCAAAATACACAATGGTCTTAAAAATCACTCTTAAACTGTGTCAAGCCGAGGGAAGCTGCAGATTTGAGTTAATTCTTGTGATGGTTCCAAACCTCTTGCATTGTCTTCACATTGTCATTTGATGCATCATGAAAATTACAGAGGTTTTAATGTAGAACACACTCTGTTGGACCTGGAGGAGACAGCGAAGCAGAGAACGTGAACACAACTGTTTGTTCACAGGGAAACTCCACAGGGCAGCTTTACAGCCCTGAGAGGAGACAGGTCAGCGGGGAAATGCATATTTCATCACGGGTTTTCCCACATTGAGCTGATGCAGGGATAATTTGCACAGCGTTGTTTGGGGACTGTGTGTTTTCTGATACTGTAGGCGACTCTCAGTGTGTGGTTCAGACCAGTTGGCCACAGATGAGCCTCGAGCCCCCGACCCATCTGGAGCCATCTTGGAGATGAAGCAGAAATCTGGAGCTTGTCCATCTCTTGGCAGGAGCCATTTTCTCTCTGCACTTACAAGGCTGATCGTCTCTAATCCCACCAAAGAATTAATTGCTTAATTGGATCAATTAGACGTCCCAATAGGTCCCAAAGACGAGCGGTAGGTGCATGAAAAAAAAAAAAAAAGATGATCCAAACCTATATTTTTATATTTTTTATATCAATATTTGAAAGAACCACGCGGCTGTTGAATCCAGGTCCTTCAGTGCCGAGAGCTATTTGCTTCTCGATTTCACGATATTGAGACAATTCGGCACAAGTTTCACGCCGGCACTTTTTCATGTTCGCGTCACTCCACCGCGACATTATGCCGTGCTTGTTTTTCCCCAGACAGAAGAACTATTTTCATGACTTATGACGTTTGCAGTGTCTCAAAGATCGCACTGCTGTTTTTCTTCCTTCAAGCCACTTTTAAATGGAGCCAAACTGCACGGCTTTAAAGGCACATTCATCAAAAAGCGAGCGCGGGTGCACTGCAGATGCTGCCACTTTTTCTTTAAAAAAAAATAAATAAAAAAAGATTGCAAGTAGAATTATGGCTTTTCATCAGCCGATAAATTTCACTTGTGATTAATTGCAACGCTCACTTTTGGGATCACTTTCTGCACAAAAGAGCATTTCTGCTTTGTAAAATTCATATAAAAGAAATGCAAATCAATGGTGTTCTTGGCACCAAACATATGCTGCCACAATGCCAACAAGCCTGCCCCTGACAACCCCAGCTGGGGGCTTGTAAGACTTGCTCTTGGCAAAAGACGTTTTTTTCCACCCGCTTTGCAAATGATCACCAATTAATACGAACAGCATCCAATTCTAATTCTGCACCTGGTAAGATTGTGAGTATCTTGTAAAAGCTTTTTCCAAGCTGTGGATCCAAATTACTGGGATTTTTTTTTTTTCTTCTTTCTGTTTTCTACCTTTTGGGATCACAGCTGAAAAAACAGAAATTGAAGATTTCAAAAGTCCATCAGGGGGAAGCCACAGAAATGACCTTTAAACTTGAAAAGGGTTGTGATGATGAAGAGGTGAGAGAAAGTGTGGCATCTTTATTCCACAAAGAGAAAGAAAACAACCACATTCTCTTATTATTGTGAAAACAAGAGACAAATATATTTCTGTTTTCTGCGATAAACAACTTTATTCATCCATTTCCTCACTGAAACTTTCCGAGGTGAAGGAGGGCGAGACGAGAGTTGTGTTTATCACTTGGTAACACAGCAGCATCCATCCATGTGATGAATTCCACATATTTCCCAAAGAAATTAAACTATAACAATTCAAAGGCGTTTCACGTCACTAATTGCTCATCAGAGTTCTTAGCGTCTCTTCTCTCGCTCCCTCTCTCTCTCGCTCTGAAATTGACACTCGCCATACGACTTATGATGGATAGGAAGCTTTAATGAGCTCTTACAAGCAATTAAGTAATCAGGGAACCCTGCTGCTCAGCGCTGGAGCAAGCGAGAGCTCTGACAAACGGAGGCCCATCAGCACTGTAATCAGCACAGGACACAGTCACCGTTGCTCACTGCTCCCGAACCAAGGGCAGCAATGGGCCGAGCAGCAGGCTCCCGTCTCATGATAATGTTTAGTCTGCTCGTGGAAACTTTGCGACTCGGAGACGTGATCTGTTTGGAGTTGAGATCGTGAGAAAAGTTTCACTTGTAAAGAGGCGTAAAGAGGAAAATACAGAGGAAACAAAACAGATATGAAAGTGCAAAGTTCAACCTTCAGGTCTTGGTGTCAAACAGAGAATCAGCCGACTGACGCTGTTTTATTCAGGAGCAGCAGTAACGGACAACACGTCTCAGGTGTGTGGACACAGACTCCAGCTAATCCTCATCACACTGATTAAGACTCATGACAACTTCTCTTCAAACGAAAAGAACTGAAACATCGATGATACAGAACAAAATAAAATATAAAACTGAGGAAAACGATGAAGAAAACAGTTCACACACACACCTGCAAAAACTACAAATCTTTTTATATCAAGTGATTTTAAAGTAAAATACCACCGCATATTATCTGCCAAACGTGCTGACGTCAGATGTTATTTTAGTCATATTGCTTGATTTTATTTTATTATCAGGCTCCTTTAAATAAATATTCCCCTCTTGCTATAAAAACCTTGAGTTTGTGTGTGAAGAAGTGAACTGTGAGTTTCTTTGTGTAAAAGGAAAATCTCCACGGTAACACGCTTTGTGTTCTTCAACACACAATATTTTTAACATATAATTAAATTACTTGACGTACATTTTATTTAGATTTTAAGCCCCTACAGACGTACAATCATATAACTTTAATGCAACCGACACAAAACACATGGATCTAATATCAGCAAAGACATCACCAGTAAAATAAAGATGAATCCATTAAGGCAGTGACGGGTGATTCGATGGATGCAAATCTTTTGTCAACTAGCAAATCGCTCGACTGTGAATAAAGATGGAAAACGTATCTCGACTGTTCATAAATTAAGCCAAAATATTCTGCGCCGCCATTTTGTTCTGGTGACGTCAATCATGAAGTTTTTGTTTGGTCCATGTCCCATCTGCTTACCTGGAGGAGGCAGGGTTTATAACCTATACTGCACTTAGTTTGTTGCACTAAACTCATTAAATCTCTTCTTATGTCATCGGCACCACGTCACCACCAGGGGTCGATCAAGGGAAGCTACAATGTCGTCCGTCTTGACGTACGGTCCCAATCTTATAATTGTTAGTAAACACATTAGCATTAAGCTTGTTTACCTTGATTTTAGCTAATTTAGCTTCGCATTATTTCATCTATTTTATCATTTGAACAACATTCCGGTGTTTTGACACCTTTTTAATTCTTTTTATTTTTCCTGTATCTTATTTTGTGTTCAGTGCTCTACAATGGTTTCCTGTTTTTACGTTGTACATTGTGCTAATGTGTAGAGAACTTTACGACCTTTGCTTGGAAAAGTGCTCAATAAATAAGGTTTATTATCATTCTCTTCTCATATCTGTGTGTTATCTATAGAGCTGGAGCCGGGAGCTGCTTAGTTAGCTTCGACACAACTTCCCTCAAAGCACAACTTTAGATTTTTCACCTGTGTTACACATGGTTTTGTGCAGAATGACGAGATGAACTCATTTCAGGCTGTAACAGACGTCATCTGATCCTTCTGGGCTGTTTTGTCTGTGGTAAACAATGATGTGACAAGGAGAATGAAATGTAACCGTGAGGGGGTTTGGCGTTCTCAGCTCGCTGCTCACCTGGGGCGTCTCCACGTTCTCAGCTCCACGTTCTCACCGAAGCATGTTGCTCGCCCCAGGGTGGCGTGACACCTCTCCCACACTCTCCGACTCCTCTGAATAATTCTGCCCCCGACCACACGTCTCACATCTCATGCCGTTTCGGGGGGGGGGGGGAGGCCCCGAGACGACGCGTTTTTCACATTGAAAATCAAATATGTTGCTTATTAATGGGGCGACTTTGGCGAACGCTACCTGGAGAAATGCCGGCGGCGGGAGCGAGGAGGGAGGGATGCCTACAGTGGAGTGGTGCACTTTCTCTGTCTTCTGGGCAAAAAGGGGGGAAAACCGCTGAGGGTGCAGATTTTTCATTGCTAAACTGGCACAGTCGCACACACACACACACACACACACACACACACACACACACACACACACACACACACACACACACACAGTGGAAACCAGGCAGCCAGGTTGCGTTAGCCGGTCACACATGAAAAGCACAGATCTTCATGTTTCCTGTGTGTGGCGCTCGGGAAAAACAGTAAAAAATGGACAAAAATGATCCAAACGCTCACTTGTACTTTTCTTGGTTTCAATGCGGCGCCCCAAAAAAAGAATTCACCACAACACACGTTGAATGTCAGTCACAACAACGCCCGATGTTTGGGTGCATCATTAAAACACTGCCAGTTATTTTCATTAGCAACCATCTGGTTCATTATGTCCCTGCTTATTCAAACATGGACTCCTGCCCCCGTTTCGTGAAACTGACAGAAAACGGCTGCTTGAAACCCGCGCGTCTCTCTCGGGCTAAACACAGAGCGAGCTGCGCCGCAGCGCGCCGCTAACTTGGCGTCATTTCCTCAGATTCCGTACAGATTGCACCAGCTAATTATGATCTAATAACTGGCAGACTGTCTGTTTCAATATTATTACAGGAAGAGTAGGTTAAATGAATAGCTCATCATCTGCCCCCTGTATCAGTCATGTTGTTTTAATGATCATAATTCCACCATTAAATCTTAATAATATGTCAAGATCAGAAGGGAGACATGTCAATTTTGGGCTTCAATGAGAATTAAGCCAAGGATTGTTCAAGTTGAGCCTGTTTCTTTTTGTTTTTTTCTAGGAAGGTTTGATTTCGTTAGCTGTGCGCACGCACACACACTCACACACACACACACACACACACTCACACACACACACTCACACACACACACACACACACACACACACTCACACACACACACTAACAGCAGCAGAACAGACACAGAGCTGTTTCTGAGTCAATCCGATATTCAAGAATTAATTTGTAATCCCTGATTGATGTGTTGATGTTGAACCGGAAAGGAGCCGAGGTAAATGTTTTCCAGCTTTGGTATTTCCCGAGAAGCAAATATCTTTATTTTCATTTAGTCATGAGGTTGTTGTTCCTTTTCTCATTTAAGCTAATTTTAAAATGTTTTAATTCTTGACCGGGGGAAACATCATCACCTCACGGCCCTTAAAGTATTGATGTTTAAAAATCACTTTTCCCGAAGACTTCTCACTCAATCTCGCTTCCAAGTTACGTTTCAAAGTCTTTGAAAAACAATGTCACTTCCATTTAAAAGCCCTGGAGCTTTTCTATCAAGCTTCATAATCTTCTTCCGCAGTTGAAGTTTGCCCCGTTGACCTGGAGATGTAGACATTTAAAGGTCATATACACAGTGATCACTGCCACAGGATGTCGTACCAACACCAGCATCTGGGACTAAGAGCACTTTCACATGTGCCTCAAACCACAGTCGCAACCAATGGACCCCGATTCAGTCCGGACCAAAACAGGTGGTCTCGTCCCGGTTTAAACTGAACCAAGGTTTGGTTTTACACCTTTTTGGGATAGTTCGGACTACCGGACCAGTCACAGGAAGCTGAGACGACTTTAAACGATAGAAGAAGAGAACAATGATGAAGCAGCTGCTCTGCTTTGATTAACGAGGACTGCTCATTTGACTTTCAGGTGTGAAACCCCCCCACGGCAACAAATGCTTCCTTTGTGACAACTCCAGTGTTGTGTCTTCAGTCTACAGGTGTTGTGAAGCCCAATGAAAGCCGGCCCCCTAACACATAACCAGAATAACATGAAATGAACGTACCCTCTGTTTACAGTGTGTCGTGTTTGCTCTGAAAGACGTCATGTCGGAGAAAACGGAGGAAATTAGCTCCGCTCAGGTGTCATGTTCACGTTACTGCTGATTGGAGCTGGAACTCAAAATGTGGGAAGGGCCAATGGCGTCAATTGTCAACATGAGGGAAACACATCCGCTAACATGCTAACGTGCAATTACACGAAGTCGCACCTCGAGTTGCTTGCTAAACCAAAGAACACGCTCACGACACCGATTTCACTTACTGCTCAGGACACTGAGTATAAATTGTATAAATTAGATTGAAAAAAGTTATTGCTACAAAATCGTATCTTGTGTGAATATACAACTTTCATGATGTACTTATTTACTCACACAGTGGCATTAAAAAGAGTTTCTTCACAGCCAAAATCTCCCCTAATTCAAATCCTCGTCTTTTAGCCAAACTCTACAATAAAGTCAAATCGTACCGGATACCGTAAAAGTTACGATTTTATTTTTAAATATAAAAGCCAACATCTGAAGAAAATCTCCTGTTCAGTCAAAGCGAGTTTGATGCTAGAGGATCGTTTCTTGGAAAACTCTTTGGATCCTCTGTCGGAGCTTCAATTACAGCACATTAAACTTTGAACGGCCTCCAAGGACCCGGTGCGCAGACACTTTTTTTGGACGGACTTCTACAGAAAGTCGTCGCTTTGAGGTGCGAACCTGTATTTTCTAATCATTCTCCCCTCAAGGTTTCTTGTTCGTGAGGTAGAGACAGTGACGGCACACAGCTCCCGGCTAAGAATAGCTGCAGGAGCAGGGAGGAAAATGAGGAAAGTGAGGCGACACCCGAAAGGCGGAGAAAGAGACGAGAGGGAGGGGGGGGTGGTGGTGAAAAAAAACAACTCAGGAGGGAGTGTGAATAAGACAATGGCTCCGTCAAGGAGTCAAACGAAGTAAACGTCTTCAGCGGCCGAGCTTCTGGACCAAACACGACACTGCAGCGATCAATCTGAATCACAGCGGGTGGTGTCAGGGTGGTGACGGGGTGTACCCTGCCCCGAGGTCACCGCACTGGTCGCAGGGAAGTGAAATACACGTGTGTGTGTGTCCATGTAAGTGTGTGTGAATGAGTCCATTGAAGGGTTAATAAGAGAGCATTGTGTGTGTCTGTGTGTGTGTGTGTGTGTACAGGAAGGGGCATTGTGGGACAACAGTCTGCACACAATTAATAGGAGTGCACATTGTTTGTGTTGTTGTCGTATGTTGAGCATTAGCAGGAGAGGAAGCTCATACAGGAAGTCCACTGCGATGTGTGTCAGTCTGGTTCCAGCTCAGCGTTTCTATGACTACACATCCGATGATGGAGCATCTCACAGTTTAGGTCCAGTGTCAGTTCAGGAGAGAATGAGTTCTTTGTGTGCGGAGGATGTTGTTGTGACGTACAGTGGCACAGCAGTCGTACTTTTCCAATCATATCTGAGGCTGTTTTCAGACACAAACTCCGGAAAAAACATCTGAAAAATTTGATTTGGACATTTTGATTGGCTCAGGCTCTGATTGGCACTAATGGAAATGAGAGTGATTTTGACTGCGAGGTGAGAGCGACACCAAACTCACCTTTTTAGCAGTTTTTTTATTAGAGTTTTGTTGTGTGAATCAAAAGTCAAAGATTGCTGTTCCGTTTATATCTTCCTTCTTCTGCATCTCCAATTAATCTGTAACCGTAAACCTAATTGTTACACTGGATGATTGCAATTAAAATGTCTGATTTGTTTACAGTCATTTAGGTCATTTACTATAAAAGTGGTATGTGCAAGGTATCTCTTTTTCTATCTATCTATCTATCTATCTATCTATCTCTCTATCTATCTATCTATCTATCTATCTATCTATCTATCTATCTATCTCTATATCTATCTATCTATCTATCTATATATCTATCTATCTCTCTATCCATCTATCTGTCTATCTGTCTGTCTTCTATCCATCTAACAACCCTGCTGTTGCAGTGGACACCTGAAATAGAGCCCTGGCAAAGATAACAATGTTGTTTCACATGCTCTAATGCCAGTTGATCAATAGTAATTACCAACCTGTGGACCTGGCGAGCAGAGCTCCTCTGGCCCCCGGGGGTTTCACTGTACACAGCTCACAACCCAGTCCCAGGTAACTCCGTAGGAAAGACCTTTTAATTGCTTTGTTCACTGTGAGTAATTGAGGACTGGAGCATGTTTGCCACGAGGAGTGTGACTTCACTTGGCCTCCATCTAATTAATCCCGTCACACAAGCCTTCTGCCTTTAATTTTCACTTTGCGCGCGGCACCGTGAGGTGCGAATACAACTGGAAATATAGGTTGGTAACTGTATACGACATGCTGAGCCAGATGCACTGCAGACGCAGCCATATGGATCCATGGAGATGTGTTGCCGTGTGTTGTTTTCTTGCCTCCGTGTGCAGGAACATATTGCCAGACAGCAGCAACTGTCCCACTGCCGTGATTTGATCCCGTCCCTCGCCTGGCCCCGAACCAGATACATGGAACTGTATCAATATGGTTTCATTAGCATACTGATTAATCAACTGGTTAATTAGACAAATTTCCTATAGGCTGATTATGCTTCCCCGGGCCTCGTGGTGTGAAGACGTATAGAGTTCATCAGTAATTTCATTATTCTGTCAGAGGAGCCAAAGTGAGGTGTTGTTTTTTCTGTATGGCACAAACACACAAAGGCACAAACACACAAAGGCACAAACACACAAAGGCACAAACACACAAAGGCAGAAATCTACGTGTAGATAAAATTATACAGACGCACTCCACATGCTACATATGTCTGCAGGATAACATACATATGTTATTCTGTATGTTAAATATTAATCAGTGTTGTGGACGCGGTGAGATGCTGTTGTGATGCAGAATGTCTGCCTGTCTCCCTCATGCCTTTAAGGGTTACTGCTTCTATTGATGTGAATAAATATATTGTTAATTGCATTATTAACATCACAAGTATGAACCATGGAAAGTTAAGAAAAGTTCTTCTGTCTCCAACTCGGTTTCAAACCAGAGTTTGGAAAAAAAAAACCAAGATGTCCGTTACTTTCTGTCATTTACTGTCCAGTGGACAGAAACCTCCGGTATCTGATAACGTGACTGAAGTTAAAGAGGAGGCCAAGGTCGACGGTCGGGTTGATAAAGAGTTTGACTGTTTGCGTCCCGTCCAACAGACATTGGTTTCTTTGACCTGTCGTCTTTCCATCATGTCGCTTTAGCTTCCTAAAGATAATCAAAGGATTGGATGGAAGGATGGAACTGAAACTTTCAACAAGCTTCACTGGAATCAATCTGTTCTCCCATAAAACATGTTTTGTTGCATCAGCCTTCAAAAACTAACATCTAACCTTGGACATTTAGCCACGTTGAACTTCCACTGTCTCTCTGCACAAGTTAAATGTAAAATTAAAATACAGCATTTGTCCATTTCCACCTGTCGGAGTCTGGATGAGATGAAATCTTCACATTGTTTTATTTGCTTTGTTCTGTAATTTGTGTTTGAAGCAAAAATGATGCAACCAAACAACAAAAAGTTACTTTTCTTTTACCACTGAAGCTTCGTGAAGGAAGTTTCTGCAGCAGTGAACAGGAAATACTTAATGTCCCTGTGCAAAAGAGTGACATTTCCTCTGAACCAGCTTCGCCCCCTCCAGGTCTCATCTCAAATTAAATGAACCTTTATGTTCAGCATTACAACTTGATCTCCTCCCCGTGCTCTTGGCCTCGGTCGGTCCTGTAACACTCGCGGCAGCAGAGAGGCGGAGCAGGCGCCGCCGCGAGGTGCGATGGGTGCCGGCTCTGGCACCGCCAGGCTCGGGCGGCCGTGCAACAGTATCTGCAGGCTGCCATTCCTTCTGTTCGCATCTGAAGAAACCAAACTGCACTGTTGCTCACACTCCCCGATCCCGTTGTTGTCATTGGCCGGCAGCCACCAGTCGTGAGCCAACCGAGTTAACAGACACTTCCGCTCGGCACACAAGGAACCATCTGTTTTAAAAGCCAGAAAGAAATAAATAAAGGGCCCCTCTCTCTCTCTCTCTCTCCCTCTCTATGCCTCCTTTCTCCCCACTTTCTCCTTCTACCACGGTTTTGCAGAATGCAGACCTCGGCTATTATCCATCTTCGCCATTTACAAACTACAGAGACTGTGAAAAACACTTCACAGACAATTTTAAATCTCTCCCGCCCATTTTGAAATGACCCAGAATGAGACACGAACCAGTTTCTTATTTGAGAAAACCTTTTTTAATTCCACCTGCTCTGCTGCTAACTGAACAACTCCTCCTGGGGTCACATCAGTGAATGTGTCGTTGCTGCAGTTTCCCCCCCCCCCACAGAACTCATGTGTAATTCATTGGACATTAGCGAGGTCAGAATCACGTTGACGCCTGATGTTTGTAGCATCTTCAGAATCAGGGTTGCGCGCCCGTCTTGGCTGCTCCGTGCTCCTCAGACGTGCCAGCTTGTAGCTAAATAAATATTGGCTGAGGGGCATTTGAAAAAACATATTGTCCTGGCTCGGCGCTCGGTCCCCCTGCCCTCTGTTGCCAAAACAAGACGACGGGGGTCCAGAGCAGAATCTCTTCTCACATGAGCGCCTCGGTAATGGTCAGCTCGGCTCGGCCTGCAGCCTTTGTGTCTGCGCCTCCAGCTCCTCCAGCGGACTGTATTTCCTCGTCTCTAGCGGGGGGGGGGGATACTGGAATGGTGCCATTTGCACTACCACACTACGCCTTTGTTTGTCGTGGAGAAGGGTGTGCTTGTCCCGCGTGTTTTGCAGGTTCTTGTGATAACCAGAGATATCTTTGTCGCTCCTATTTGTGTCGCGTGTTTTCGAGACACAGTCTGAAATACGAGCGTCCACCGCAGCAGGGTTTGTTTTTCTGACATTTTAACAGTCTGTGAACTGTTTACAATTGTTTGCTTCGTCTGTAATTTACTGCACATGTGATCTAATTTAAGACCAGGACATGATGCATAGAGGGGTTCAGAATTACCTCATGCAATAACACACAGGGAAACAGTCGTTAACCCTTTGGAGTCGTGTTTGAATGCTTTTGATTTTTGCTTTATATTTCACATTAAAAAAAATGTACCTTGCTAATGTTTGGTATCCTTCTTCTCAGCACAACTTTGTCTCTATGACCAGATACTTCATTTGTATTATATCAAAGTAAATGACCTGAAAACACAACACAAAGCGATTTGACAGACAGACTCCGGAGGGTTGAACTACTTTATATTCATGAAATGTATTAATTAAATCTGTTAAATGACAAATTCTTACTTTGTTTCATTGATAAATAAAGAGTCCTCCTCTTCATCTTCTCTCCTTTCCCCCCAGTTTCCCCCTCGTATCAGTCATCACAGTTCAACTCGCAAAAGGGAAACTTAAAATAAAAAATATTAATATAACATCTCCGCCTGCATTCGCTCTAATCGGCGAACACCCCATGAATTCCTCTCTCCGAGAAATTAAGGTGTATCGTCACAAGTGCATTATTTAGTAGATTTGACGCGGGCTGCCACGTATTCGCAGAGAAAAGAATTAATACGCCCGTGGAAACGAAAGCAAGAAGAAGAATCCTGAAAATAATTAACTATCGGAGCCTATTTCTAGTCGTCCTCTTAAGCCTATTTAAAGTGCATTAGGTATTATGAATGTGAGGTGGTTCTAAATTTACCCCTGTGATATCTATCTTCATCTGACTACATTAGTATACTCTGCAGACTGCTATTTAAATCACATGACATGACTTCGACTTCCAGCTTTTTTCCTTTATTTCACACACACACAGATATTTCTCTTCCCACCCAGATTAATCTGAGCGGATCGTTTACAGCAGCCGCGATCAGACCGACACACCTGAAAGATAAACCTGACACCAGTGTTTGCTAAACGGGTGAAAGGCGCCCGTAGTGACTTCAGGAAATTAATTATGTATACGCTAAAGAGAACTCATTCGGGAATTAAGGAGGATAAGTAGCAGTCCATTTTGTGCCTGTTAGGGGCCCTCTCGGAGCTACGGTGGCTACATTAGGGAGAGCTAATGGGCCCGGGGAGGGGGTGAGGGTGGAGAGGTGGAGGGTGGGGGTTGGGCCCCAAGGTCTCCGGGCCCCGGTGACAGATGGTTAGCCCGCCTCGCTGGGTGGCTGTGGCTGCGAGGTCTGTCGTGAGGCTGATCCACGGAGCTGACAGAGTCGCGGGGATCAAACGACATTGTGGAAGGTGAAGAGACGGGTGGCGTGCCAGGGCCGGAGCCGGAGAGACGGGGTCAGGGCGCCACCGATTCTCAAGTTTGGGAGGAATTAGGGAGAATCATGTGTTAAACCTTCTCACTGTGACACGTACACAATGAATAAGCCTTATATTGATTTGTACAGTACTTTTGTTGATAAAAATTAACCTGTATAATGTTTTATTTCCCATTTATTGCGTATCTAAGCAAACTGTAGTGACAGCAGAGCGTTAGCAGGTAGTTTGCACCATGTGCTGCGTGAGAGAGGCTCCAGAGCCTTTTATCAATGTAGTTTCATTATTTTATTGTCTCATGTTTTATTGTCTCTTCGGACGTAAACGTGTTTTCACGAGTGTCTGTGAAACTGAAGACTTGATGAATCCCCGTTCAAAACGAGCTCGGCATCAGTTCCCCGCCACCGCCGCCGCTTCCCCCGCGGGCACAGGACACCGGGCCCGTTTGGCGATTAGCCCGTCTTACGTTCCCGGTGATCGGATTAGACGATCCCCACAGTCTAGTCTGAAACTACTCCCGACCCGCAGCTCTGGAGAGCGTCTCAATATCCAATTTCACAGCTTTCTAAACCTGGATCACGGAGGCTATTTATTACTGTCACAGGCTTTTGTGTTGGGGGAGGGGGGGGGGCTTTTGTGTTTCATCTGCTCCGGAGCAGGATCAACAAGATAGTGAAAAGTGTAATGAGTGGGGAACCGGTGGCGTCGCCCGAAAACTGCTGTAAAAAAAAGAAAACCCTGCTCCGTTAAATTAGCCCACGACGAAAAGCAAAAAGCATCTCTGCAGAGACCTTTGATCCCGAGCAGGAGGGAATGCTGGGAAACCAGTATGACCGCGCTTTGTCCTACAGCGCAGCGCGGCGTGCTCGGTAATTGACGAAGAAAGAAAAACAACAAAGAGAAATGTTGAACGTGGGAGAGAGTGGGGAGGGGGGGGTTGGGAACTTGTGAAGAAAATTGGGATGTTTTTGGAAGTTTTCTGATTTGGGCTCAGAGGTAAAAGTCATTTTTTGGCAGATAGTGTTGGTTGGATGCACAGAATAGAACCTCCTGGATAATAAAAACCATTTATGAGGCCGTCTTATACTGGACCAGCCGCTGTAATAGGTGCCTCCATTATAGAGGCTTTATAATTTCCCTGCTTTTTCCTCCCGGAGCCTCTGTTGTTCCTCTGAATTACCCCTGAATGATTTATGCTCACTGCTCTGGCCCCTGTTAGACCCTGGCAACACAGATAGAAACACACTTAGGGCTTTTCGGTGGGTAAACACACTGTATTAAAAGCCAACTTGTTTCAAACAGCCAAACACATTTGCGGCGACGGGGGCCCGCTCGGTGTCATTTCGCTCGTCAAACACCGGCGTGTCACAGCCAATCGGGGGCCTCCACGGGCAACACGAGCCATTTAACCTGAGCAAACACGGCGTGTCACCGAGCCCGAGGACGACTTAAGAGCCTGAGCAAACACCGGCGAGAGCCATCGGGCACGAATCGCCGCGGCCGGGCTGAGGACAAGTCACTCTGGTAATGGGTTTGTGATGACTCAAGATCGAGCGGCCATCTGTTTGTTACAGTGGGGGGAGGAACCACAATTCACAGTTCAGATACTCGGAATATTAGTGCAGCGGAGGAGGGGAGCATTTGGCCGGTGGCACAGGATGTAAAGCATATGTCCATAAATGGTAAATATGTTGATGGCTGAGGCCCCGATTCCCTGAGCCGGGGCCAGATAACAGGATTTGCATGGTGATTTTCAGCCTCAGTGACACGACGCCTTGAAAAAAGGTGTAAGACGAGTAATCCTACCAGTGACCTTAAGACTCTCCAGCGGCAGGCGGGGCCGTGAGTCGCTGCCGAGCTGTTGCTCCGTCAGCAGCTCACCACTGCCCTGAAAAACTAAAAAAAAGACTCCCCACATATTTAAAGCACGGACGCATTTGCATGAGATTTCAATGACGGGAGTTTGAATAAAACCGCAGTCACTCGTGTCCGGTCTGTAACCGTGAAGTTCATTTGAACTGCAGAAGTCAAACCACAGCCACCAACTGGTTCCCATGGCAGAAGACTTTAGAAATATAGTGAAGCAGCTGCAACCAGCGACCCTTCACTCCCCCAACCTGGACCATCCATCCTTTATTTGACTAAAAAAACAAATATGAGCAAACCCTGTATCAAGATAGGGAGGAAAAACATAAAGTATAAAAGTCAAAGCGGCTCTGATGAAGCTAATTTAATCCATTTAACACTATTGTAGAAATGCATCATAATTTATATGATAATTATCAAATGTTCAATTTGCAAATTCACTGCATCTGTAAACCAAAATGTAAAAAAGTACAATAATCTGAAATTTAGTGGAATTGAAATATAAAGTAGCAACAAATGAATATTCTCTGGTTAAGTACAAGTTAGAATTGTACTTGAGTGCAGTACTTCATGTACTTAGTTACTTTTCACCACTGTTTATCATTTGTAGACTTCTTGTTATTCCATTAACTGTAATTTTATAATAATTTCAAAGCCTTTTTTTACACAGAATACACATCTAGTGTGTCTCTGGCCTAAAAGCACTCAAGTGTAGTTTAAATGTAATTAACTGTAAATATAAATCAGCCTGTAAAACATCTAAGTTTAAACTTTAAGTGTTGAAAGTAAGAAACGTCCAAAGCATCGAGGAGACGTGAACAAAAAGTCACTGAGATCAGAGATGTAGGTTTTAAAAATCCTCCTTCAGCTCCTAAAGACTGATTTAATTACACTCAAACTACCTTTTAAGTGCTTTGTGTGCAGAGCAGAGTCGTAGATAATCTGCAGTTCTCTGTGTCAGACGGGTTATTACTGCAGATTATTGCCATTTTAAAGAGAAACCCCCCCAAAATGAGAAAGTGCCATTCATCATATTAAAAAGCGTTGCTGCTCTTGTTGTTTTTGTGTGTGTATATGTCGGATCAGATGCTGTTGAATATCCTCGGAGGAAACAATCAGGTGTTTAAAGTTAGCGGCTGCACTGCAGGCGATCGATACAGGAGTGGCCGAGTGGGGACTGTAATGGGGTCGGACCCTGCGCTGACAAATTAAGGCAAGTCGTGTTTTTTCATTACTTACACATCCGTTTTCATTTTTTTTCCCATCAGTGGAAGCAATTAAACACTGCTTCCTTAAATTAGTCATTGATTTTTAGCGATAGTGACACTTTGCAGAAGGAAATAATAACTTTAAGGGAGTGTTACCGTGTTGGTGTTTTGTTTTTTTCATTACTGCCAGTCTTGTGTGAGAAGCAGAAACAAAAGGACAGAGACAATTCACCTCCACGAACAAGGGGGTGTCTTAAATTAGCCATTGATTTTTCCTCAGGTGTCACTTTGGTTAAATGCTTTGTGGTTGGGAGTTTTCTCTCGAACCTGGAAATTGACAAGAGCCTTTAATCTATTAGTCGTCACACACACGACGGAGTTCACTTTCATATCGCACATTTATGACCCAGAGCTCATCTTATCTGTGCAGACAAGTGATGAATGGTGCGTTTCAATGTGGAAATCAGCGCTAAATTGCATTTTTCTGTCGTATGCAAGCGATAGATAAAACCTCCACAAGAGGAAAACACGACAATAAAAACCTTGATGCAATGACTCGCTACGTAAAAACATCGTAAACAATCGTTGTTTTTCAGGGATATTTTATTACAGAATTTCTGCTATTGCCAATCCCGCCCCAGACATGTGGCCCTCGAGAACAAAACTCATACAGACCAGACTGTTTTTTAAAATTTTTAAAATGTTCAAATAAAACAAATGAAAAAAAAACAAAATTCAAAATAAGAAAAAATTGGAAATGAAAGAATAGCAAGCCGATATCTGCCGCACTTCTTTTTCTTTTCTTTTTTTTTTATATCTTGAGACTAGAAAATACACAAACAATTTGAAGCAGCAACAAAATGTGGATTTACCTGATTATACAATGGAACACTATTTTTGTTATAACATGAATGTTTGTCATCACATTATAAAACTCTAGATATTTCTTATACATTTTTTTTTTTTTAAACCCCCCCCCCAAAAGAAAAACAACCCTTATCAATGGCGATGCAACATTTTAAAGCAAAGTATACACCTCATGTTCACCTGGAACCAAAACGAAAACAGAAATCAGGGACATGTTGGATTTTGGGTTTGACTTTTTCAGCCTTTTACCGACTGCAAACCTTCTCAAACCTCGTGAGTGTGTTGCTTTGTACTGTACATACGCTTCCTCCAGTTATTCATTTCCCAAAACAGCTGAATGACAAATGAGTGGCTCTTTGAGAAACAAAGGAAACTGCAGTTTACAGTTAATGAGTTATCTTACAGCGGCCTGCGGCTTTATTGATTATCCTAAACACAGGCTGTGATGCAGAAAAAGTTTCATTCACGCAGCTCAGAACGGTTCCGCGTGCGCCGCCTCGTCTCGTCTCCGGGGGAGTTCGTGTCGTCACAGCAGAAACACCTACGTGAGATCTACAGTTTGATTGGACCAAGGGGGGGGGCAGAGGTCGCTGTTCAAAATGGCGGCGTCGCAGTTCCCACTGACGGTGGCTGAACGTCTCTTTCATTTCTCTGTCAAGTCTGAAATTGTGTCACTTCACCACGAGAGTATCGTTGTACAATACGTCGCCAGGATGACGGAGAAAAGGTCGAACGAACGCGCTCGTCCTCCCGTTCGCTGCTCGTGTGCTGACAGGATCGTTTTGTCCGTCGTCGTCGCCGTTGTTGGGTCCCGTCTCAACACGCAGCCACATGCGCCGACAAAGTAATATCAGAATAATAAAAAAAACAGAAGAAACAAACAGAACGATTCCCACGTTAATGTACAAACATAAACCACCACATAGCTCATAGCTAGCAGGTTAACGCCTGCAGTCGCTCCTCCTGTCCGTAAAGTGCACTCTCCATCCTGCTGTGGACGTCAGAAAGACAAGAGCAAAAAGAACCAGAGGACGTGTGTGTTTATGTGAGGGGGGGGGGGGATAGAGAGAGAGAGAGAGAGAGAGAGAGAGAGAGAGAGAGAGAGAGAGAGAGAGAGAGAGAGAGAGCTCCGCTGTATGTGTGTGTTCAGTCTTATTCCTGGAGCGACTGTGAATTAGAGGACACAACAGTCTCTGGAGTGACGGAGGATGGAAGAAGAGATGGAGAATGGAGGTGTGTGTTTGAGGGCATGAGTGTATGAGGAGGAGGAGGAGGAGAAGGAGGGGGGGGGTTGCCGTTAATAAACGTAGCCCTCGCTGTAGGGGTGCGGTTGGCAGTAGGGCGCCTCCTGCACGTAGGCCATGTTCTCGTCAAAGTGCGACAGCGGCACCGTGTCCTCCTCGTTGATCTGCCGCTCCATGTCCGTCTTCAGCACCGGCCGCTGATTGTCGGGGAACGCCATGGAGAACAAGGCCTCGGGGTCGCACACGAACTTGTAGACATATCTCTCGCCGGCCACCTGGACAAGGGAGGAAGAGGCGGAGAGAGAGTTGAGATGATGAATTTGGGATTTAGATACCAACTATAAAAGAAATATCATTTCATCCAATTTTAATGACGTGTTTCCTCAAATATCTTCCACCTCTTATATATAACATCCAACTCATCAGTGTCAATCTATAGAAACCACCTTAAATCAATTAGAATTAGAATATATCCGGACTCCTGATCAAGGCGAACCAGGTAAAAATGTGGTAAACAGAGAAGAAGAGTTGTGCAACTTTCAAGTTTTCATAAAACATTTACCAGATGCAGACATTGTCTGAAGATGCACAAATTAAGTTTGACTGATTGAACACAAAAGACCTGGAGGAGCTGCAGCAGGTTCACAGCTGGATTAAAAACATGTGGATGGTGATGACACACGAGGAAACTTCATTGATTTGGTTTGATGCTCAGTGGATGTGTACGAACTACATCCAAAGTCTCCAACTTACTATCTGCTGCACTTATTCTATCACACACAGCTCAAACTATTTGGGGTTCAGTATCTTGGACACTTTGGCATCCGGACTGGAGGAGTCAGGGATCAAACTACCAACTTTCTGGTTAGTGGACGACCCGCTCTACCTTAGATCTCAGCACGTCACTCAGAAGAGCTCATATCTCCACTGAGGCCCAACAGCTGCACCAAATTACACACACTCATAAATATCAGCTCCCTAAACATCTCAGTTTGTTTTTTTATCAAGATCCAGGAATTATTCTGTGGACAATTTGGTGAAAATGTAAAAACCTTTATTTAACTTCACAGGATGGTTTGAGTCCTTTGTTGTTCAGCAGCTCCACCCATCTTTAAAAAGCTCCACCTCCTTCTTTAAGCTACAGAGGGGGAGGAGGAGCTTAACACAGCTGCTGTCAATCAGGCAATGGACAATTGATTTGTTGTTATGTGAAAAAGAAAGGAAGTTAAAGAATGGGGGACGGCCATCTGTACTCATGGTATTTATATGAAAGGAGGCAGGTTAATAAATGTTTTTTCATCCTTGAAATGTGTTAAAGTATTATTCTATATGTTTTTTGTGATATTTTATTAATCGTATGAATCCAATCGTGAATATTCAGTGTTTTTTTTGTACTAAATTCTCTGTCCTGTTACCTTTTGCATGATCCCCTTCTCGTAGTAGTAGCGCAACGATCGGCTGAGCTTGTCGTAATTCATCGCCGGTCGATTCTTCTGTATCCCCCACCGACGTGCCACCTTCGTAACAAACACACACACACACACACACACACACACACACACAATGTCAGTAAACACAAACAACAGACCAAGACACCAGACGAGATCCCTGCAACACAGACGCTCGACCCGACTTCCTGACAGGAGCGTCGCTGCAGCTGAAACGTTGACACAAACTTATTTATCCACATTCTCCTAATAAGCGTAATTACAGTGCGTCCGGCCTGAGCAGACCTGAGCAGGGATGTGTTCATTAGGAGCTTGTCACACACCCGGCGGAGGAGGCAGCAGATGTTCCAGCACCTGTCTACCAGACCACCCACCACCCGGCCTCGCAGCCCAAACCCACAGCCCCACGGCGCTCGCTCGCTCGCTTCAGCTTCTCCTCTCTGCTTCTCCTCGAGCTCCCGTTTTCCTTCCCCTGAATCTCTTGTTCTGATGTTTTTGATCTGCTCCACCTGGTGAAAAAGGCAGAAGTCGCTCTGCTGACGTTTGTCTGTGGCGTCCCAACAGGAAGGGGGGGGGGGGGGGGGGGGGGTTTGGTCACCTGATGGCATGAACGGGCCCCCCTGTTCGCTGCAGCTGGCCCCTGCCTCCAGACACCGTTGGGTCTGCGTGGACGGCTGCAAGGTTACCCCTCCATCTCCTCCACTCTACATCCCCCCCCCACCCCCGCCTGCGACCCCGCATCCTCCTCCAGCGAGCAACAGTGACTGAGCCCCACTGTGTGCGATGGGGGCGCACACAGACCCGGCCTCTGTTTCCATTTCAAAAGGCCCAACCGTCGACACGGGATATTATTTTTATGAATATGTCCTGTGAGATATTCAGCAGGGGGGGGGGAGTTGGGTGTATGTGGTTGGTTTGATCAATAAAGATAAAAGATGAATAAAAATAAACTGTTATGGCGAATCCGGGCCCAGTTTGACCACAGAGAGCCGAGCACGTTATTCAATCCTCTTCAAATGCTAATTTATTATACTAGCTTTTACTGCAACGTACAGTGAATCCTCACTTCAGGCCCCAAACCAGAGCTGGAAGATTATTTCCATCATCTTTTAACACGTTGATCATTTTACATTTAAAATCAGATCAACAGCTGAAGATTTTCACATTTTACGAGGATTTTAACTCGCACATCCCAGCTGCTGCAGCACAGCTCTCACGTTCGTCTTAGAATTATTTGCCGATTTTCTCTATCGATCAACTCTGAGTAACACAAGCAAGTGCAAGAACTGTGTGAAAATCAGGATTTGGGAACAAACTTCACCTCCTCCGGCTCGATGAGCTTGAACTCCATGCCGCGGCCGGTCCAGGCGATGAAGTGCGAGTTGGACGGGTCGTCGAGCAGAGCGACCAGGAACTGCCAGAGCTGCAGCGAGCCTCTGCGCTGGTACGACGGGCCCTCGCGGTACAGGCCTGCCTCCTGCTTGATGTCACCTTCAGGACACAGTGCGGATCATTATTGCTCTGAGTACTTTTCATTGCAGTGTTTATAAGTATTGTAGACGTTGGTATAAAACCCACCTTCGGCCTTTTCTGGCACGACGCAGGTGTCATCGTAGAAATGCCTCGCCACCTTTTCAAACATACACCCTGGAAGACAAGATGAGGGAAAAGTGTGACGTACGATCCGCACGTGGGTGGCAGCGTCACAACGTTCGCTCGCGTCGTCGTCTGTACCTTCAGTCCTGGTGGTGTGAGCCAGATAGCCGTCTTGCCGTAAGTAGACAGAATGGCAGCTCGGCACTTCAGCTGAAAGCCAGAACAGGAGAGTGGGTGTTAAAGGGCCCGAAGGCAGCATTAAGAACACTATCTCAGTTATCTGAGAGCAGTCGAAGCCTGTTCGCTCAATGCACCACTGGCTCTGATTAAAGAAGATGCCCTCCAGCGCCAGCACGGCAATGGCTCCCAGCCACCGGCGAACTCACTATATCAAACCATTAACAGATCCTCGGAGCGTCTCCACTCGCGGGAAGATTTACTACCGAACAAAACACCGGCGCTGGCGTGAAAACACAACCTGACAAAAGATATAAGATTCTTTTCATATCGCGACGGCTCAATAATGTGCTTTTACGTTTTTATTAAAGATGAAAACCACAGCGACCTGCAGGTGTTGGTTTCTTTTGACTTTCTCGGTGGATATTGTGCCGACGCAGCTCGTTCGCTAAACGCAGATGAAAGCGTCGTTTTTCATTTCAAGGCCCTGAAAATGTGTTTCCTCAATCACGCTGCTCCCGGATGATTGGGTCTGTTCACTGGTTCGAGATGGGGCGGGACTTTTTTTAAATGAAAATATAATAACAGCAGAAGGGTATTTGTTCGAGTTGCCAGGCGACCGCCAATCAAATCAGATTAAAACACACCCACACGGTCCTGACGATCAGCCGAGGGTCTGAACATCTTAATAAATAAAAGAAAGATGGTTTTTCCTTTAGTTTATTAAATTATTGTTGCTGCATTTTGAATATTGATAGTTTACAAACCCTTTCCCACATTTCTATTCTTTATTTTCTTTATCACTGCGATGGATCTGACTAAAGTTGAATCTAACTTTAAACTGGATATTTGCATTTTAAACCAGAAACCATAATATTTCACAGATGTAATTAAACATTTTAAAATCAAATCACTTCACTTTTCATGTCTAATCACACAATTCTCAACAATCCTCTAAAGAAACAACTATATAGCTTTGATGCCTGTGTCACTGGTTGGTTTAACGACACTGTCCAGATTGAATTGTCCATTTACTGTATTTGTCAGAACCTCCCACGTACAGATATCACTGTCATGGCTTGTACGTGAAAAAATAAAAAAGAAGGCCGAACAGGTTACAAAGTGAATGTTCAATAAACAGACCGAGGCCCTTCATTTAGGCCCATAAACATTTCTCTGAACTTCATCAAAGTAATGGGCTTGTAGAGGAAATTGCTGCTAATGAAATTACCAGCTCCCCTCCCATCCTTCCCAACAGGCCCGGTCAACATGCTCCACTGTGACGGATAATAAATCCACTCGGATGCTGCGTCCTGGATCCACAGGACAGGACGGACATATTCTTTCTCCTCTCTGTACCTACACTCATTGTATTGATAATAAAAAATAATAAAAGCAAGTTAAGACGTTTTAAGACCATTTTGATTTAAATTAAAAATCTATAACTCCACGTTATCCCTCAAACGACAAAGTTTTCAGTTCCACTTTGGTCTTACTTGTAGTTTTATTACAGCGTGTTAATATCTATGCAATTGAACTACAGCACGTGAAGAAATTACAAACTATACATACTTCCAAAACATCTGTTTAACTAAGTATTTAACTTAATATTCTAAGGTATTCAAGATTTGTTCAGGCGTAAAATTCAGATTTTGTTTAAGAACCCAAAGAAACCCTGATTTTTCAGTGTCGATAAACTAATAATTCACCTTTGTTCCTTTGTTTTAATTAATTAATTGTTTAAGCCATTTATCAAGCAAACACACCAATTATTCACTGCTTCTTAAATATCTGGAAAATGTAATCAAACTAAACCTTGTCTCTGCTTTTTAGATAAAATAATGAAGTGATTCAGTTGCAGTTTGGTCCTGATCTTCACACAATCTGTCACATATCTGTTTGTCAAAAGGAAGAAGTGTTTTTTTATCACCGAGGCAGTTTTTTTTCTGACATTACCCAGTGGTGTTAATTAGCATTTAGAAGCCGAGCGTCTTTGTGAAACTCGGCAAACACACGACTGGCAAAGTAAACCTGCCACTGGAAAGTGATGAAATCACCAGGCTCCTTCACGACGTGACAGAGAGAGAACGGAGCCACAGCTCGGCCCCAGAGCTCATCAGCGCGGGAAGAGGTTACTTTTCTTCCTGACTGGTCACACGCTCTCTCCCGGGGTCGTCTCTCAGCGCCTGGTGAATGAACCCAGCCGTCCAGCGTATGTTCATTCATGTCCTGATGTAGCCTCGGGCTCCTCAGAGGCCGCAGGCGGAGGATTAGGTCCCTTGACTCTGACTAAAGGGAGCGAACAAGTGTGGGAGGGTGGATGTTGGACTGTAAACAGGCACAGCCCCCCCCCCCCCCCCCCTTTTCTATTACAGCGCCACAGGAAATGGCGACCGGTGCAGACACCCTGCAAAAACCAGATCCCCTGCCCTAATAATGGGCAAACTCAATAAACGCCGACCCCCTCCTCCCTTGTCTTCTCCCATTCCTGAGATGATAACGCTCCGGCAGAAGAAAACCGCTGCTTTCACTTCTTGGCTCTTTCACGTGTACGTCTCACACACACACACACACACACACACACACACACACACACACACACACACACACACACACACACACACACACACACACACACACACACACACACACACACACACACACACACACACACACACACACACACACACACACACACACACACCTCTCACCTGAGTCATAGGTGAAGTCCCGGGGCTCCTGCTTGATCATCATGGTGGTGGGGTACGCGTGGGGCAGCGGCGCCCCCATCATGGCCGGGTGCTCGAAGAGCGGGTCGGGGTACTCCTGCTTGAAGCCCTGAGGAGGGAAGGGGATGTTGGGCTCCGACATCTGCCTGTGGTAGATGGGCCGGCTGTCCCGAGCCATCGTCGGCGGGGAGGGGAACGAGTGGCACGGCTCTGAGAGCTGACGTCGGAATCTGAGGAGGACGAACGCACCAGAGGAGACAAAGACGGAAACTTAACAGTGTTTGGTTTTGATCTTGTTGTTGAAAATGAATTTCAAACAAGCAGTTAAAGAGAGAATTTTAATCTTTGATCACAAGTTTTTTCTTAAAGACGGAGCAAAACAACATCAGCTTAAAGGCCCAGTTACTCCCTTTTTATTAAGGAAGTCAACGAGAGGCGACTGAAAGCCAAGTTGTTTGCAAATAGAAATTTAATTTGACAAGAACTGATTTAGTTGATAAACCTTTAGTCTGTGAAACATCAGAAAATGTCAGTTGCTTTAATCCCATCGTGACGTCTTCAAACGTCTTGTTTTGTTCGACCAACAGTTCAAAGTCTCGAGAAAAACACAAATTAAGATGGAAATGACGTTTTAATGAAAATCTAATAAATCAATTAAACTAGTTGAAAGCTCCAAAAGCTTCTAAACTGTCTAAAACCAAAACTTATAATTTTCCATATGTGGAATTATATATTTGTAATGTACTGTACATTGTAAATATGTTGTTTACATTGTATATATGACTACCTTTTATAGCGTCTTATGTTTATATTGTATTTTGGACTTATTTATTATATTTGAGTGTGTATTTCACACTTAACGTATCGTGAATTGTTTCTTTGAGCCGCGATAATTTGGTGACGTGCAAAGTTCTCACAGCTCAAGAATGATCCTCAACATAAATCCAGTTTTACGCTGACTGGTTTCAATCATAGCTTCAGTTATTCTCAGGGAAGTTACAGATTATACAACATTTCTTTATTTTAATGGGTCACAAGCAGAGAATGTTGATATTCTGGATTACGTCACTTCGGACATTAAATGACGTCGTGTGTATCTGCTGCAGTCGGAGTCGAACCGGCAGCTCAAGGCCTCAGACCCACCTGTGGTCCATGGAGTAGGTGTTGTCAGGGAGCGGCTGGGAGGACGGGATGTGAGCGTAGGTCCTGTCTGGTTTGGGCGTCGGGGCGGCCGTGGGTGAGGCATGGTGGAGGGGGGACACAGGGGTGCTACAGGGGGGCGTCACTGGGCTGGAGGGCTTCATTCCTGCAGGCTGCTTCTGCTCATAGGCACTGGGGTAAAGAGACAAGAGTCAGTGAAGCTTCCGGTACAGGCAGGGTTTGGGTTAAAGATTTAACTGTGTAAAATAACACGGATCACACTTTAGGTGAGTTTGTCTTTGTTACAGGACATGAGACAAACTATATGTAAATATATAAATAGATTAAAATGCACTTGCTTCTTATTTATTTAAGTGTATTTTGTCCTGTGGCCTTTATTTGATAGTTATAGTGGAAAGAGCCAATAAATGCTTTCAAACAAGGCAAATTAAAACTGATTTACAAGGTTACATTTAAGGGATTAGTTGTTTTTGCACTATTATAAACTTTTCCATTTTGCCAAACATTCATCTTTCAATGGCAAAACTTCCAAAATCAAATCTTTACAGTGCGGAGATTTCCACGTGAAGCCAAATGTCCGTTTGTCTGTTTCTGTTGCTCTGAGCCTCTGAGCAGCAGGTGAGCAAATGAATCTCACATGTGACTCGCCACCAAAAATAAAACACACGACGACTCCCTGCACACGAGGCCATTACACTAACGTGCAAGTGGAATGAATGCGATGTGTTACAAATCAAATCAGAGTGTAACCAAGCAACACAAGAGAACTGTAAACGAACAGATAAAAACAGTAACAATAACGTCGAGCCGAACAATTTCACAAAGATAATATACGACTGAAAATTAATAGAAAACAGGTTCATTATTTAAGATGGAGATAAAGTGTAAAGTATAAAAATGTGGCATATGTTCTCCAGATGAGGAGATGAGTTCTCAACTGTTTCTACATCTGTAACTTGTGTATAAATGAATGAATGAATGAATGAATGGGGAACCAAAGATCTTGTCTTTGTGAACGAGGTGTCACTCGGAGGTGTTTTTGAGAGGCGCTCACCTGACGTTGTACGGGCACTTCTCTCCATACTGGAGTTTGAAGGGCCGCTCTTGAGAACAGTTGGAGCTCAGCTCTGAACACGGGCTGTGCAGCTCTCTCTTGATCTTCAGCTGCAGTCCGTGGAACGCCACTGCAACGGGAGAAGAAAAGACTGTTCCAGAACGCTGCATGACAATAAATCAAATAAACATGGTATAAATGTGGCAGATGCAAACGTCAGGGTTCTGCATTTTCGAATTAAGGAATTGAAATAGAATTTATGCAGAAAAACAGTTGAAATTCAGATTAATTTTGCAATTTATATAAATATTTGTCCCTGTTTAGACACATTTCTGCAATTTAATTTTCATGGCTGAGGTTTTCAAGCGTGAACGTTTTCAGAAATAATAGATAAAGATATATTTTCTTTAGATTTCATAGATATTTTATCAAAAGAGCAGCATTTTCAACCGTTACTATAAATAAAATGTGCAAATCTTTCTTGCTGTCTTTGGAAAAGTGATGACATGAATCAATTCTGTTAAAGAAACATACAGCAGATTTTAGACGTCGCTATATTGAATGATGTGAGCTCTTCTTCTGTGTCCCTGGATTTGAAAACAACCATATTACAGCACAGATACAAGTGAGTCCATCACTGATCAGGATGAACACGTTTAAGTTAAAAGTCTTTTTTCCGAGCATCCTTCCTCCGAAAAGGATTTGACATCTCAGATCATCAGTTGCACAAACAGCTCACTTCAAATCTCATTTGTTCGTCCTTTTTCCTGACGGGGACTCGCTTAGTGAAATATGACAAACGTAAACCTGGGTGTGCGGCGAGCTCCTATAAAAGCTTTATCTGCTTTCAGCTGGCTGTCAATACCTTCCAGACGACAACAACCGGGCCCATTGATCTGGAGGGGGGGGGGGCGGGGCTGTGCTTTCTACCTATGGCCGCCGACGAGCCCCGATGCATCTGAGCGGCTGTTAAGTGCCTGATCAGTCCTGATTAACATCCCATCATCCCGAGTCATGATCAACGCTAATCCAATTGGCTGCGCTTCTGCCGAAAAAAAAAACCCAGTCAGTCAGAATGAAGTCAGGCTCGGGGGTTGCCTTGCCAATCGCCGTCTCACCGCACACAAACCAGCGGCGGGGGCCATCCCGCAGCGCTCTGTCGAACACCAGAGAGGGCCAGTCGCGGTCGGGAGGGGGGGAGGATTTGAAACTGATGTTTCAGGCCGAGGGGAGTTCAAAACTGAAATCACGAATGGAAATCCATCAACTCCTGGTCCAGCAAACATTTAGACATCAGATGAGCCAAAACACCAAATCTGTGGTTAGGGAGTATTTTTCTTTTAAACCCAGCCGCAGGCAGGAAGGTCTCTGGGGCGGCGAGGGGGCTGAGAGAGAGGAGGATGTTTTGGGGAGTTTTTCTCACGGCTGACTGACAGCTGTCGTACAAGCAGGGGTCGATCTGCCAACACCCCATCTGATGCACAGCCGAGCCCCCGGGGGACGGGCCACACGGCCCCGGCAGGACAAAGCTCGGGGGTTGTTCGCAGCCCTCGCTGGGGGCCTGACCTTTCTGGGTCATCGATCGGAGGTCAAAGAGACACTTCCTGAGGGGAGACCTTTTGACGACGCTGACATGGAAAAGTCTTACGGAGTCAAAACAATACGTGCGTTTTCCCTTGTTCACGTCACAATAACTGTCACTTTAATTACCTGCGACAATAAACATACACCAATATGTGTTTCTTTTATAGTTCAGCCGACTCCCTGGACGTCTGCTTCACAGCTCAATGCTACGTTTAACCCTGAATCAACAGATACTGGGCTTTTTACTTCTTTGAGCGTCACAGCAGCTATTAACAATAGCTTCACATGTGCTGCAGCTCAGGGCCTTAAATTAGAAATGGAAATGTCACAATAGATTTCGTCAGTGGGGTGCCAAGGTACACAAATCAATAGCGAGGGGCATTGCCTCTGACTAAAACAAGAGACTTCCTTTTTAGTCCAGAATGTCAGGCCCATCACTGCTTGATTGCTCTCATTATCTACATATTGATTAACTCCGATGGTGGGGTGTTTAAAAAAAGAAGCAGTTAGAACAATTACTGGCTCCATTTTGAATGCAAAATGTGGTTGTTTTTTTTTCTTTTCTCCCCCTTGTGCCATTAACGCAAATAATCTGTAATTTTCTTTGGTCTTTGTTTGTTCAGACTCGACGGAAATCTTTGCCGCAACGCATTCACCCCTTTTAAATAAAAAAAATGTTCAGCTCTGTTATACGTGTCAGGAAATAATTTGTGCTCCAGATTATTATTTCACATTTTCCTTATCTGACATTTTCTTTCTATCAAAGGACTGTTGGCGCCGGACGTCGTGTAAACTCAGCCACAAATTGTGTGTTTTGGCAGAACCCGAGCCGACGTTTGGCAGATACTTCTCCAGCCCATTCAGGAGAAAATACAGGTCTTTTGGCAACAGTGAAAAAAACCCCTCCGTTCCATTTTCACCTACTGTAGGTGCTCGCCACCGCTGCTAAATGATGGAGGCTCAGATCTGCCGGTAACGTGTGGCCTCATTTTGCACCTCCTCTACTCCTGCGTTCCCTGCTAAGTTATGCTAATTGTAAGCATCTGTGTTGGAGTTGGAGACAAAGAAAAATTCTCCTTCAGCCTGAGGACACTTTTGCTTCGAGGCCACGCTCACACGCTGCGACGTGGAGGGAAGACGCAGCTTCTCGAGAGGCGTTAACTCCGTGAAAATGTGAAGTAACACCGACGGGAAAAGACAAATCTACAGTACCCATCAAGATTCCTTTAATTTGTCTGTTTCTCTCTTTTATCCAGTTTCCACTTTCTCAACTGACACAAAATGCTGTGAAATACTGTTGCTTTTACGTGAGCTGCTCATTTAATTTAAGCAAATTTGCAACCACCGATGTAAAATTCACGTTATAGCAGAGAATTGGAGCTAACATTTTAACGCTAATCTTGTTTTCTTGGTACGTGAGTTTAAAACACACATATTTTAATAGTTAAGTGTATTTGAATATAAGCTTTTCCTAAAAATACAACTGAATGCTTCTGTTATTAATGCTAATTAGCTTTCAGCTGATGCCAACTGTTCTACTATTGAAGAAATTGTCCAGTATTTTTAACTAGCACAATAGATACCAATGCTAAGGAAAAAAATTGCGCCACTTTTTAGCTAATGCTAGCACAGACAGCTAACTGGATAGCCCCACTAACGATGCTAAAGGATAAATTAGGCTACTTTTAGCCTAATGCTAACTATGCTACTATAAAAGATATTTTCCATCATTTATAATGTCAGTACAATCCAACGACAATACAACAGCGTATTAACTCAAAGGCCGAGAGAGAATCTCAAGTATAAACAGTCATTTTAGTTTTTATAAAGCCGCTGTGCAGTTTCCCAAAGGAAAGAGGAGTAAATGACACATTTGTCGGGGAATATTTTTACCTGTGTATTTGGGATCGACTCAAAATAAACTACAACGCTGCAGTTGTCTGTTTTTAACAAACACCAGTTAACGTGCACTATTTCAGTCTCTGCAAAAATACACACTAAGTGCAGTAGTGAGTATTTGCGGCAGCAGGACGGTGGGGGGGGGGAGGACTGACGTAGAGCGAACTGCAGTTCAGCGTTATTTAAGGAACATGTCAGAGTGACTAATTTTAGTGTTTGTAATTGTTTTTGTTCGCTGTTTGTCTTTAATTCGCTGACATCAGGGAAAATGTAGGATGTTTCCAGCTTGACAATCGGTAGATGTAGCATCGGCACCTCTCTGTCCTTCTCCTCTCACTGTCTTCTCTACACAACTTCTGTCTCTATCTGTCTCTCCATCTCGCCGTCCGCCCCTCCATCTCTCGGCTCGGTGAAACCCATATGGGAGAGCTGCCGGCTGGGACGCCTGCTCGAGCGCCCAACCACGGTGCCCTCACCCTCCCGCCATCTGTCGGTGCCCCTCCAGTCTGCTGCAGGTTTGCCAACAGGACAATTCAGATGGTCAGCGGTCTCCTGCCACCGCGGCCACCCACCCTGGCTATACCTCTGAAGGACAACGGGAAAGTCTCTGTGACCTCTGGTTCTCTACTGTACAAACACATCGCTCCTCCATCTTGGATGGCTAATTCACCACCTGATCTGTCATGCAGCTGCTGGGATCACTGTTTGGATCGTGGGCTGAACAAAGAGAAACAAAGACAAATGAAAGGAAACAATGAGCTGGTGCAAATAGGATCTAGTTTAATTTGAACAACCTGATTCAGGATCTGGCTCACATGTGGTTTAAAGGGTGTGTGATCTACTTCGGTGCCAGATCCATCCCTGCTTACCCAATTACTGTCTGTGACCTTTAAAAGTTTACAGCCCACACTGACACTAAGGTGACCTTGTCGTTTTCCTTCCTCAACTCTTGTTTCCAGGTTAAAGGGCGGGGGGGGACAGAGGGAAGACGCAGCCTGTGGACACACAGATCTGTGTCTTTTCTCACAGTTTCATGGGCGTTTTGGCTCATCAGAAAGACATGTGCTTGCTCCGGGTCCCACTGAGCTCCACTCAATCCATTTCTGTCCCCATCTTGGCACCACTTCCTCCAGAAGTGGACGGTGCCAAGTCACCAGTCACTGTGTGCAGCCACCGTGCACGACCAGGTGAAGTGCAGCTAACTGCCTCATCACTGCAAGAGCAAATTTAATCAAAGCTCGAGGAGTGAATTTATTCTTTCAGTTGAGAAAAAACTATGAGAATATGAGAAAAGGCTTCTTTTCCTGCTGTAAAATCCCCAGTGGAGGTTGGGCCGTGCACGAGAAGGCCAACAAACCTGCAGCTGCAAAGGATAAATGTGGTAATAGCTAATATTACGCTGCCTGATTTAGAAAATCTAACCACACTGGAGGGTTTTGCACAAACAGCACTTTGAGGAGAGGTCGTGCAGGAGCATTTTTTTTTATAAAGATTTTATTTTAAAAAATTCAAAACAGCCATCGATTGACAGCAGTTTCTCCAACCTGGAGTTAAAAATATCACTTCAACCCCCCTGAAAAACATCAACCACAATATTTTGATGTTTCTCTATGCAAATAAGTCACAGTGCGATAATCTCTCCGTGGTGTGAAGAGGTGAACGAGAGATAACCCCCTGCCCATGCACCTGTCTGCAAACCTGCAAGACTGCTGCAGCTCTCCAGAGAGCACTTGTGTAAGCAAAGGTGAGGGCACGGAAAAACACACAGCACCACGTGCACTCCCCGCCCCCCCCAGAACACAAACACACCAGACGAGATAAGTGAAAGGAAAAAAAAATCCACATACACACACATAAACACAAGCAGTGATGCGTGCACACACACACACACTCTCACACACACACACACACACAACAGAGAGGAAAACGACGTGGTCTCTTACTCACAGTTTTCAGTCTGGAAGTCTGGAACGAACTGCTCGTCATTGTCGGGAACTTGAGCTGCAAACAGAAGCAGAGAAGAAGAAAGAGAGTGATTGTTTGTGATGTTGATGGACAACGCAGCATTGATCACAGCTCTCCCCAGTCCAATAGCCTCCTCTGACAAACAGGCTCCTGGGACGCGAGCTCGGCCTATCCCAGCACCGCCTGCTGCCGCTGCTGCGGGGAAATATAGTTCACAGGAAATCAGGGCGAGGAGCCGTTGTTTTCTATTTGGTGGCCACGCTTTTATTTTTATTTCAGACAACAAAATGTTGAATCCTTTGACAGTCTCAATTTTCTGTATTTTAATATCTACTATTAAGTCGTATTTAAAAACAATGTGAAAACATATAAGGGATATCTAATAAAAAATAAGGTCCATTTAGTTGTAATTCAGGAGCTTTTCAACCATATCACACTGCTCCTCCTCCTAAGATAAATACAATTTCCCTTTTATCTAAGCACCTAAATTACCTCTTATCCAGGTTGATCTAAAATTGAACTAAATAAAATAAAATCCAAATATTGTTTTTATCCATTCTTTTGCCTTGTATCGGTATAAACATCTTTTTTTTTTTACTTGTCGTTTTATAGTGAAAATAATTTACCAAGTAAAGAAGATTTTAACACTTATTTTAATACAATTTGACCTTTAAGAATAAAAACTGGCTTAAGAGCAAACAGCACTACACACATCAAATAACCTTGAAATGCTCTGAGCAATATGTTTTCAATGATTAACTAATTAACTAGGAATTAGGAATGCCGGGCGGCGAGGGACATGATATTTTTTTGCTTTAGGTGACTGACTTCCTCCTAATTCCACTTCCTGAGGTCGCCTTGTCAAGCGAGAGCGCCGCGGCCCGGCTCTCGCTCCTCGCCAGCAGCCAAGCACCCATTGTTAACAGTATCTAATTGGCTTCTTCCCTACTGTTGAATCCACCTGTACCTACCGAGCCAGGTCTGTTCCAAACCTCCCAACGCTTCACCTGCGCTTCAAACGCCCCTGCACTCGGGCTAATGCTAAAATAATGAAGCCCGCCCCGCTCCGGCTCCAATTAGGGCACGTCCGCATTCATGTGGCACGTATTTACACTCAGCGACATTTCCTTTTTCGTGTCCCTCAAGTTTGACACTTCGCCGGCGAAAGGCAAAAGGAGATTTAAATGTGTCATTAGCACGTCTATTTATACGCACAATGAGGTGGATCCTCATTATCACAGGAGCAGCAACATGTCTCCACATGTCTGGAGATCTTCAGAGAAAAAAAGAGAAATCACAGATTTTCCATCTCTGCCGCTCGTGATGTGATCGGGGATGGTTTTTTATTTTTTTCCCCGGCAGAGGTGTGAATTGAGGAGAGTAAACAATCAACAGATCAAGAGGAGACAATTGCTCCATGTTCTCAGGCGGGTGAAGAGAGCAGCGAGGAAGTCTCTCTAGAATCTGCTCTAATTAAACCTATTCAAACACTATTGTGGGCAAGGCCTTTAAATGCAATTTGGATTTTAGCCTGGTTGATTTACTGTTGAAGGATCTGGGACTCGTCTGCTGCTCTACCCCCAATGGGTTGCAGGCTTTTTTTTTTAAAGGGTAACGTCATAAGACTTTGAAGGAAAAGTAAAAAAGAAATAAAGGACAGTCTTTCATACTCGAACCCTCTAAAAACCTTGTCCCTCTGAGTCTAATCACGTCCCCCCCCCCCCCCCTCCACTCCCCGTTAGTGGTGAAAAACCTCAGCAGCCAAATCTGTGTCCAAACTGAGGCGCAGGACGGATGCGTCAGCGGCCTCAGTCTGTGAATGAGACAGCTGATCCCTGCAACAAACTCCTGGGGAGAAACGGCAGAGCTGGAAGTCTGCCGCCATTCACAAAACAAACAAAAAATCCAGAGAGGGGGAGAAAAGAGGAGTGAGGATGAAAAGAGAGGAGTTGTAAAGGCTGTGCACACGAGGCCCGAGCCTGTCGGAGGCGTTTTCCTAAAACCTGCAACAGCGGGCTTTTAAACTGATTTCACATTAAACTAAAAGAGACGCATTTTTTTAAAGTGAGATTAAAAAGACACTTAGATGAGTGTAGGAGCCTGAGTGGAGGAGGCGGGTCGCTGTGGTGGCGGGGGGTGGGGGGGGGTGGGGGTCGAACAGACGCCTGTCAGCTGGCGAGCTCCTCCAACCTCTTTGGAGTCGGAAATTCAGTCCGTCTCTCATAATTCCTCCTCTTGTTCCAATTACCTGAACTAATAAATCTTACAAATGGGAAGGTATTCCTTTTCATCTTAATGGACAGGAAGTCATTCATTAAATCCACAATCTGCGAGCGTTCATCATCACATTGATCCACGACAGGCAGAACTGTAATCCTTAACAGTAATACCTCTTATCGCCCGCCGCCGTCTCTCTCCTCTCACTTTGGATACTGAAATATTAAAATCCTGTCTTATTCTTTTTACACGCCCTGCGGTGGGCGCCGCGCCACCTCACAGTCTGACTGCTGCTCCGAGTCGGCGCCGCTGCTTCGATATCTGTTTCCAGATCGCATACTTTTCTTTTTTTTTTTTAAAAAGCTTTGGTTTGCACTCTGCACTTAAGAATAGATGGAGCCCGTAAGTGATGGAGAGTCGTTTCCACCTGTGTGAAGAGTGAGAGCTACGATTCTACTCGACTGTAGTACAACTCAAATTCTTTTTACTTTAAAGTACTGCACTTGACTCAATTATATTTATGACAGGAGAGAAGAAAGAAGAATTACAGCTTTTCAACCTGAGCTCTGATATGTTCAAATATATATTTTATTTTTTGCACCTGATGCTTTAATTAAAACATGAAAATAAAATTGCCAAAAAAATCTGAAAAGAATTCTAATTGACTTAAATAAATAAAACATATATTCAGTAAAAACATATTTAAAAACGTTGATATTTGTATTTTATTCAGACCGTTCTCGTAGTTTCTGTATTTAACTTTCAGGAAAGGGACTAAACAGCAATTTAACGCTTTCAAATTAAGAACATTTTTAAATTCTATACTTCTACACTTGAATGTAAAACTTAACGCAAAACATTGTGTGCTAAATATTTAGTTTTTCTTTTTATCTTATAACACAGCAGTATTATTATTGTACTAATGTGTCTTAGAAACGTAATTTTACTCAAATGATTTCGAGAATTTGCAGAGAAAATACTACAACTTTGTTTGACGTCAGATTTAAATTCAAATCATCTTCTGCAAGTTATCATGAGCTCTCCACGTCTGTCTTTTCACAATAACACCACAATTCTTTACTGATTTTCACAGCAAGATCTTCCAAACTCTAAAATATGAAACTCCTGCACTACAGAAATAGAAACTTTCAGCTCCCATGTACGATTCTGAGTCAGTTGCAAACACTAAAGTCAAGCCAACAGTAAAAACATGCACACGAAACAACAACAGACGAGCAATATTCACCACGAACCAAAACTTCGGTGCTGCAGACACGGCGGGAACAGGACACTCGTGCTTAAATCCTGAAGCATCACGTCTCAGTCGGACCACAATGAGCAAGTCTTGCCATGAGAGGAAAAGATTTATAAATTTTAAAAAAATAAAGAAAAGGACGACTATATATATATAAAAAGAATCTCTCTCTAAGAGACCAGGGCTGATGTTTTGGAAGTCTGCGATAAAAAAAGATATAAATCCATTCTCTCTTTTCTTTCTTTTTTTTTTTTTGGCGCCAAGGAAATGAAATTGAAGAAGACAAGGTGATGGTACAGCTGGAGAAGATAGAGAGGTGTGCTGAGAGGAAGCAGAGGGAGAGAGAGGGAGAGAGAGAGAGAGAGAGAGGGAGGAAGAGAGAGGGAGGGAGAGAGAGGCTGGAGTACAGCAGAGCTCTGGTGGAGGTGGAGGTGGCGGCTGCTGGCGTGCGGCGCGTTAGCTCCTGCCAAAAGCAGAAGAGACAGTGAGCGTCGGAGAGCCTTCTCCTGGTAATTTGTGATGACACTCTCTGGGTAGAGCCTCCTCTGTCTCCCTCAAGACCCCTCGCTCACAGTCTCTAATGTATGCATGACACACAAGGTGCCTCTTCCACACAGGCTTTTAATTGGACTGCGACGCGAGGCATGTAACTCCAGGCAGCTTCTTTCTTTCTTTTTTTTTCACCCCTCACAACCTCTCAGTTTTTTACCCACCTCCCCTCGTCCTTTTTTTTACTTGGGAGATTTAAAACACTCACCTTCCTGCCAGCCAGGTCTCCTGCAGCTGACTGAGGTCCTGGAAGAGCTCTGCAGGAGGAGAGGGGGAGAGAGAGGGCAAGTCAGGAGAAGGAGTCAAAGCCCAGGAGAAGCATCAGAAACCAACTGAGTCCACTGTGGCGCTGCTGATGTGCCATCAGTGCCACTGGAGCATTGTGGGCAACTGTGCAGCTAATAACAAGTCAATTTGTGTCTCTGACCTCTGACAGAGGCTTGAGAGAATCATCACAAGCCGCCGTGTTGTAATTGAGATTCTGTAGTTAGCAGTGCAGGTGGACACAAACCAATTGAATTTTGCTAAATGTTTAGGAGCCGTGAAATTAACTTCTCCCTCTCTGCCCTGCGCCTACCTTCAGTGTCCTGAGCCAGGTCGGACTTAATGAATTTTCTCTTTCTGTCATTTGCTGGCCTCTCGCAGCTCCTCGTCTTCTCCTGCAGCCGCTGGAAAGAAGAAAGAGAGAGAGAGAGACACACGAATCAATTGTTTTCTGTTCCTCACTGGAGCCGAGAGTGTGTTTTCTTGGCTGCACGTTCAGCGTTTAAATGAGAGAACGACTGGAGGAGCCTCAGTGAGCCACTCATTGATGCCGCACACACACACTTCTAAAGTCTGGCACATGCACAGGGACCTGTGCTGCACTCATCAGACATAGCCTAATTAACAAGTGGTAACATGGTGCACAACCAGTACTACTGTGTAAAGTAGTGGGGACCTTGTTTAGCTGCTTATCTCTGATGGTCTGATGAAACTGAAACGGTCCCTGAGGGAGGAATGAGTCCTGGCAGCAGGAGGGAGACGAGAGAGATGGAGAGTAACAGGAGAAAATAGACTTTGGATGAGGAGAGAGCATCTTGTCTCGGATTCAGAGTTAGAGACGATGAAGAGTGGTCCTGGGTGGAACTTTCTTTACACTCACTGTGGAGTTACAGTGAGGCACTTGCTGGTCATGGAATCCATCCATGTTGCTCCACCGTGGCTCCAACTGACGATCACTCTGCTGCGTCTCAGGCGTCACACTCTGGAAGAAGAGGGGGGGGGGGGGGGGGAGGAGAGAGAGAGAGAGAGAGAGGACGTGGATGAGTGGAAATCATTCAAACACAGATCAGGAAGCCTTCGAGAACAGAATCACCGACAGTCAGTTCCGTCAAATGTTGCAAAGTTACGTGGAACCGTCTGTAAAATCCGTGCGTAAAGCTGGAGCGCGTCGAGCCAAAAAACGAAAAAAAAGCGCACGGAAATGTGTCCGTGTTATTTTTTTGCGCAAAGAGAAACGAGTTGAGAGGAAGAATGAAAAACCTGAAGCTCTTACCCGGGCGACCCACGCACAGGCACCGTGAGGCGGCTGCAGGATCTCCACAGTCCCGGCTGCTGCCTGCGCTTCTCCCCCGGCTCACTGAGTCGCCTCCGAGCGGCTTGGCATCGCCTCCCGGGGCCTCCCCTCGGAAACAAGCCGCACTCCGCTTCCTATTGGTCGTCACTCAGTGTCTTTCACTGGATCACTTCGCTGGCAGTCGATCGCGCACGGCTGCGGGCGGCGAGCGCGGGAGAATGTCGGAGGCAACGTGCGCGTAATGTGGTTCTTTTTTTAAATGATATTGAATTTGCAATTTTTTTTAGAAGTTGCACTCACACTCATATGCAAAGTGCACTGAGCCTACACACACACACACACACACACACACACACACACACACACACACACACACACACACACACACACACACACACACACGCACTCCTCTCCTGGTGGAGCGCGTGTCCATGGTGATGGTGTTTTTGGAGCTCTGCCCTCTCCTGCGAGGGACACGTTTGGTTGAGTCCTGCGCAAACACACTGACCTGGAAGTAAAGCTAAGGTCAACTGAGGTCAGAACCGAGGAGAGTGTCCAAAAGGGCCTCGAACACTGCGTCCCGAACACAGGGGTGAGAGGGTGGAGGGTGGAGGGGTCCAAGCCCCAAGCTGCTTCAGTTTGTGTCAGGCTGTTCAGCTGCAGATTCCTGCTTTGAAATAAACACATGAAAACCAATGAACATCCTTTTACAATCAGCTCTGAATTAGAAGCTGTGAATGTGAACTTTTTGTGAACCACTTTTTAGCCGAAACAGAAGCTTTTGTGATTAATACGCTCGTTTTAAAATGATCCGTCACAAATTTGCTCTTCGTTGTCATGTAAATATTGAAAAGACGAGTCAAGGTGTGATTCAAAGGCTCCGAATACACAAACACGACACAGTTTGTTTACAGGGATTTGGTTTCTCTCTACACGTTGAAGCACATGAACACACTGAAGACAGAACAACTTCACGGCTCGGGAGGTGGGACCTTCCAAGGAAACACAAACACACAAACTGTAAATTCTCAGAGGCGTAATTACATTATCTACTGATCACTAAAAGCCAAATTCGTATCTGCTCCTGATCCGTCGTGTAAATTTGAAGCATTTTATCATTTAAAAATAATTATAGCAATGTTTTAGTTTCACTACAACACATCTAACGATTAGATTTAGAGCAGGTAATTCTCTAAATTGATTTAAAGTAACTTCATAACCGCATCTTCCACCACGTTATGTGATATTCAGTTTGGTAGTTTTTGTGTAATGCTTCTAAATAACAGACAGAATAGATAAATGAATGCAGATGAGAACCTCCCGGAGGTCATGAAACGTTTCCTCTCCTGCCTGGACGAAGCTCTCTACATTACAACAATCAAACTTTCCTGCTCGTGCACAGAAGATCGAGGCCAAACCCCTGAAAGAGAACTTGTACCACTGCATTAAACACCTGACTGAGAGACGGACGTATCGGAAGTCAGTGGTGGTCACACTGATGCCATCTTGGATCCAGGCAGGGGTCCATTACCAGGCCGGTGAAGTGGATGTGAAGTGAAGTACCGTGTCACTCCTGCTGAATCGCCCCCCGCCCCCCCCCCCCCCAAGGACGGAGAAGCGCAGGTCAAGTGCAGGCGTCCACCCATTCATTTTCCAGTAAATTTGGTTTTAATCATTTATGTATTATACAAACTGGACAAGATGTCATGATTGACAGCTGAGACTGAGTCGTGATTGGTCGAGCTGTTTGTTTTGTTAGAGTCTCGATAACGTGGCTCCGTCCCCGGACACAGACTCTGGCTCCAAAAGACGTCTTCGGCAAGATGGCAGCATCGGTAGCCAGGGAAAGGTTGGCTTCATTTCTGGTTAATGAGAGGAATTGGAGACGTGTCATCCATCTTTACATCCAGATACTTTATATTTAAGAGACGGCGTTTAGCACCAATACCGACACTACATATTTGGGCTGGTTGAAAAATGAATTGTGAAGTTTAAAGCTTGAAGCTGAAATATGTTTTGCCACAAACAGTTTTATTCTCTTTTGCAAACTGGAAAAACTTTGCACAACAGCTGCAGCATCGTTATAGATACTCAAAGATATCAATATACAAACAGAACCAGAACACAATGTCAAACAACAAAATCTTTTTTTTATTATTATTATTACCATGATCACATTTCTCAGTCAACACTGGCAGGCATCATTTTTTTTTTAGGCAGAACAACATGGTGTGAGTTCTAGAGTGAAGCGTTAAGCAGAAAAATAAATAATACTGTGTACAAAAATACAACCTCACTGTACAAACGCGGCATCGTACAAAGCAAAAGAGACGAGACATCGGTCTCCACAGGTGTTTGGCACTTTTAAAAACTGAAAACAGTCGAGTCTTAAAACATGCAGATGTGTGTGTGTGTGTGTAAGAAATCAGCAAAAATCTGAAGTGGTGTGACTGAGTGAGATAAATATTACTGCAGAAATGTACTGAAAAACATCCAGTGTACTACGAAATACTTTACAGCTGGTATGTGCACACGTGAGCGGCTGTAAAATGCCTCTTGAAAACTCAAATCACTGGATGGGATTGATTTTCAGTCGAGTTTTAAATCTTCTAAATGTGTCAGTGGTCATTTTGCATTGAGACTTTAATCGGTAGATGTAGGCTTGTATGTGCAGCAGACTATAAACACCCAACAGACATCAGAACAAATCAATGACCAGAGGAGGTCAAACTGCTTCTTGGCAACGTCCAACTATACAGTCAAAGAACCAACTGAGTAAAACACTGGACTCTTTTCTTTAGTTTTTTTTTACGTTTTTCTAATTTTAAAAGTACCTGAATATCGGCTCAGAAAACACAAACAATCTCAGAAAACCGCCGCCTTCTCTTGGATAAAGTATGATATGATTAAAACCGAGCGGCGCCGTCGATGCAAATTCAAAAACGATCAATTTCCACAAGTGTCAAAACAGATCTCGGTCCCTCATGCAGGAGAAAGTGTGCACACAATGGGTAAAACCGTCCGTGCGACGTTAAAAAAAACAAAACAAAGAGTGTCATGCATTTTTTATGAGCGATCAATAATAATTCCTAATCTTTCCACTCACGGAGCAGCAACACGGCAGATCCACACATGACAAAGATGACTTGCAGGCGCCGGTAAAAGAAACAAAGCCCCCAAAATAAAAAGAGAGATTCTGAAGCGCCGAAGAAACGCCCGAGCAAAAGAAAACTTCACTTCTCACTAAACACACTCGACACGGCAGCCGCAAACTCCAGATATGTCAGATCCAACAACGGCACGACGACTCGTTCACTGTCCATCATGCAGCGGGGGAATGCAAATGCAACCAACAAAAAAAAAGTTTAAGAAACATCAATAGCAGCCAAATATGAATAAATAAAATTTCATCATGAAACAAAAACACATTCCACTGTGGACGGATCCCACTTGGCACAGGTCACAACGGAAAAAATAAAAACAGGCTTTTAGAAAAACTCGTAGAAGTGGACCCACAGAAATAGCCTCAGTATTTTCGGAGCTAAACTACACAACACACGGTAGATCAAAGCGTCCTAAACACACCTCGTCCCGGAGTGAACGAGGACGTCTCACCGAGGTCTCCATGCTGCAGGCAACACACACTGAACCTACAGTCTGCTACTGTACGCTGGGAAATCAAACAGGCATCAACGACCCTCTTCACCAACGGGCCGAGTGGAGGTCCACTTGGGACCAACTGCTCTGCGGGAGCTCGTGACGACTCAAAGGTCTCGGACCGCGGCGGATCAGTCTTTGCTCTCGGCGTGCGTCCTCCTGATGACGGAGGAGAAGAAGCTCCGGCCTTGTGGCACCCCAATCAACATGGGGGCCTGGTTCTTGTGGACGATCTCAATCTGGTGTGAGAAGGGATCAGAATGGAGATTTAGTTTGGTGCTGACGGACACACAGTGAAGAATAGGGCAACTTTCACACCCACAGAAAGTACATGAAGAAACCAGAAGACAAGCAATGTCCACAAACCAGTTGATGCTCCCATTAACTGGTTTACGGACAAGTCTTGTCTTCTTGCTTTTTAGGAAACAGAAGATTTCCTGAATCTGAGCCACCATCGACTGACTGCTTCACTCCAACAGGCCGAGGAGCCTGTTGGAGTGAAGAGATGATTGGTTTTCACAAACGACGGCTCACTGGACTCGTACATCCATGACTTGACTGCACCAAGTGCCTGTGGTGGTTGTTTTTCCCAAGTGGCTTTGGTAGTTGTGTTTTCTTTTAATGTGTGAGACCTTAAAAAGGATCCACACCAACAAACATGTGAGGTAATTACCTACAAGACTTAAAATTCCAGCTGTTGCAGGTTCTGTCTCAGGTCTGTTTATCAAAGAGACAGTTACGTGTCATATGTGACTTCAAAAATGCAAATGTGTTGATGGTGTTAAATATGCATGTCGAGGAACCCAGACGCATTTGCATAGTTGTTGTTAATAATTAGCAGGATGACATCCCATTTAATCTCTAGTGTTTTTATAAGCATTTAACAGGTCAACTGATTCAGCTGCGACGGTACAGTATGAATATCTCGCTGCAGCACAGAGATGTGTTGTCAGATCCTAACTTTGCTCGGTGCAGACACAAGAGCACTTGGGCGGCTACTTATTTTGTCATGCACCGGGTTTCTTTAGCTTCCGTATGTAAATGTGTGCAGCACTTCATCTGCAGCGGTGTTGTAATTAAAGCTCAACGCGACGGCAATCAACACAAACCGAGGAGTTTCATTTGGAAAACTTGGATAGAGAGCAAACACTTGTGGAGGTTCACGAGTGAGACGTTGACGTTAAAGCAAATTAGAAGAAGTGATGCATGCGTCATTAAGTATTTGTGAATTATCTGTGGAGGAAATGCAAGGAACAGATAGAAGGAACAGAACTGTCTTTTATTTTGAAATCAGTCCTTTCAGACCCAAATGAACACTGAGCTTTTCTGTCATATTTCACCACCAGCGAGGAGGTTATGTTTCCACCCCTGTGCATGTGTTTGGAAGTAGAGTTGACAGCTTACTGTGCAGGGAGTCTGCATCCAGGGCTCCCCATCAATCTGCATCGGAAGAGATTTACTGGTTCTGCAAGTGACGAAGGAAACATCGCGTCAGTGGAAACGTCATGAAAACAAATTAAACCGCAATCTGTGTAAGAACGTAACATATGCTGGACAGGAAGTGAAGAACACACACTGAAGACTAACTCAACTGTCATGTGACATGAAGTCACTATGCACCGACCTGATGGTCACGGAGGAGCACTGTGCCAGACGCCGTCCTGCGCTCTTCAGGCCCGTGTAGATCTGACCCATCTCCATGGCTCCTTCCAGCCCCACCACCTCCAGCAACTGGTCGGACAGGTCTGAAAAACACACACACACACACACACACACACACACACATATTGCAAGTTTCAAAATGTATGCAAACTAAAGACATGAATAACTTCAAAGTAGTGTTTTACACATATGTTCTGATGATTCAGAAAGAAGTGTTCCGGCTGCAAAGCAGATAATGAACACAGATATAATATCAACACAAGGAAATATTAAAAGAATATGATATGTAGAGAGTAAACTGAATATCTACAGCATAACAGCCTTTCACTTATATGAATTGAAATTGCAGAGACAGAAAACGATTACTGCACAGTTGCATGGTGCATGTGGTTTACTGGGAGCAGAGCTGATGATTAAATATCAAATAAAAGCATGTATGTTCGTGTACGTTAGAAAGAAAGGACGGGGAAGGAAAGAAGAAAGTGAAGGAGGATAAAAGACGACTTCAGACGTAACCTTCTTCTGAGACATTTAACATTCGCTGTTAAAAAAAAAGAGGGAGAAATGGCATCAAGAAAAACAAGCTACAAACAGAACAGTTATTAATTAGATTGCACCGGCAACGCAAAGCAATCTTGTGATCATATAATTATTAATTTCTCTTGTTTTGCAGTTATGAGCATTGATTTTGCCCCTGCTGGAAGCCCAGTGTCACGCAGGGCCCATCTGTTTCCGCGGGGCCGCTCTGCCTCCGACTCTCCATCGACTCGTCCCTCCACAAATTAAGAAGCTGCTGCCTCGCTGTCGGGAGCGCACACACTCTAATTGAAACTAAGACCCATTTTTAGACGGCGGGTGCGTGCGGGCGAGTTAGCTCGCTGTCACCGGTGCTGCTCAGTCGCTGTCAGGTTTCCTGAGGGAGTGTCGTAGTTAATGTTGCTGTTGTCGTGAGGTGTTGTTGTCGCTGCCAAGCTGTGGTGTCCAGCTGTCGCCATGGTGATGGACACGCGTCCGTCCCTATCTGAGTGCTGGACTGTGAGTGCGGTGCTTTCCAGGGTCGGAGTGGAGCGGTGTGTGTACACACACAGCAGACCTCTTGACACTGGGCTTTAAAGCTGCTCCCCCCCCCCCCCCTCAGGACTTCTCACGTTAACGCAAACAGCTCACACAGACCTGCACTGACACATATGATGGACAGCGTCACTACGGCGTTAGGGCTGCCTCGTTGCCCGGGGATACAAAGACACAATATTCCCAAGAGTGCTCAGTGTGGGAAAGAGCAGAGAGCTTCTGTGCTGAAGGCCACGCGGTCCAGAGGACGAGCTGCAGCCTGAGAGTTAAATCAAACACAGCTAAATGTTTCTGTCCTGCAAGTTTTGGGTTTAATTATTAACCTTCAGATGAATCTTCACTGATAATACGACAATATTTGACTCTATTTGAACACACTCACCGTCTCAGATAACATCTACCTACTGGTTCCATGAAATCTGTTCATCTTATCAGCTTCACACTCTGCATGTGTGTCGTTAATGGCTCAGGGAACAGCAGCATTGGATTAAGTACGATTCAGACACACAATATAGGTTTACATGTAATAAACAGACGAGCAGCACTCAGCAGTTTTCTACATCCTCGGATAAACTACAGCAGCGACCAGCAACCGATCACATCTCATGATCCGGTTATTTCTATTTCACAACATTGGACCGACACAGACATTAAAAGGGAATCACGAGTGCTGGACCATCGTCACGGTAACAACATTCAGAGAATCACTTCCTCTGTAGCAATTTGTCTTCTAAGTAAAAGCACAACATTTGATCTTTAGAAGCTGAATTGTAGAGATTTATTTTGAAATAAAGTTTTCTGTTTAGAAAAAGCTCTTTGGTGACTGAAGAAATCCAGAAATACATTTCAACTCAATGAACCACAGCAACTAAAGCCTGGAGGTGATGAATTAAATACAACTAATGTTAAAATTATCTAGTGTTTCCTAAAGTGCAGACACATGATTTCAAAACAAGTCCGATTTCATTCATTTCCATTTTTATCTTTTATCACCAGCTACTATTTCTCATTTAAGTGGAGCAATTGAAACACCTGGAACAATAAAATAAAAAAAACACACTCATCCAAATATAGAATCCCCGTGTTTACTGTCCCAAGATAAACTGGGAGAGTCACCTGACTGTTTACACCAGGAGGAGGTTGAATTATTAACACACAAGATAAGCAGCTGGCGGCCAAACACAAACACTCGACGCTTAACAATCACAATCATCTGCCTCACCCGAGTGATGACAGCCATAAACACAAACACAGACACTGTGACGTGTGTCGTCCACATGGGACTCTAACCAACGCAGCCCTGTGGCTTCCCCGTCAGAGGGCGGGACAGAGACCCGTCGAGGCCGGACGCATGTGGAGCGACAGGGCGAGAGCGGGGGACTAAAAGGAGAGAGAGAGCGAGGGAGCAGATCAGCTGAAAGTTAAACTAAAGAGGACGGGAAGATGAGGGAAGGTGTGTGTGTGTGTGTGTGTGTGTGTGTGGAGGCCCGATCGTCCAATGAAAGCTTCACGGGGGCTTGTCAGGGGGCATCAGTCCCGAGAATCAACCCCCTCCACCCACGTATCAACACCCCCCCCCCCCCCCCACCCTGAAACCTCAGTCCCATTCTAAATAATTCACTCCGCAGCCATTCCCTTCCACCTGAGGGGCTTGTCTCCTGGCGTCACCAGCGGGACGATTTAACAGCTCCCGAAAGGTCAGGGCTTTTTTTCCTTCCTTCATGTCCCAGCCACCCACTCACCTACACACACACTCCACACTCCACACTCCACACACACACACACACACACTCCACACTCCACACTCCACACACACACACACACACACACACACTCCACACTCCACACTCCACACACACACACACACAATTCCTGCCAGCAGTTTGATCCATGCAACGTGCTCCACGGTTCCCCCTCTGGGCTAATGCACTCCTGTGTTTACCTCTAAATACGCCGTTCTTTTGCTCTGACAAGTTGGGCCGCTCACCTTGGGGGCACCTTCAACAAAGAACGTCCGCACACGCACACACACACACACACACACACACACACACACACACACACACCATCACACGTCAATAAAACGCACACAGATGGGTACGTACATACAAGGAGACACAGTGGCACACAAAGACACTTCCCACTAACACTAAGTGCCTTCCCAGGTTTCGGACTGTCGTGTATTTTTTTTAAACCGTTAACACCAAACTGATTGATTTTTGTTCGGGCATTAATGGAGCTTTGAATTGATCAGTGTCCCACAATGCACCTGTCTGACGGACACATTAGCACATTAGAGGAGTTATAAGCATCTAAATGCACAGCTGTGTTTGTCAGGACCAATGTTTTGTTTGTTTGATTCCTCTAGAAGAGTTAATGCTGCTTAAATCCAAAGAAAACAACAAACTGAATAATATCAGGAAGCAGAAAATGGAAAACCCTCGTCGACAGCTTCCCAGAGACGTGTTTTTCCAACCAGTCATGTTCTGACCAGTGAAGCCTCATCGGGGATCAACCGGCACGTCTGAAGCCTCACTGACTCGTCACGTTTGAATCCCGACACTGATCGTAACATCCACTTTCACCCCCGAGCACAAACACAGCATCGCAGCAGGAAACCTCCAAACAGACGGAACCGTGGAAATAAAAGATAAAACACAGAGAAATCTAAAAAACTTAAAAAAGCAGTCGTTCATTTGTGAGAAGAGAGAAATATTATTTTACACTCGTTTCTCCTGATTTAGCATTTAAATGTCAGGTTTACAGATTTCACCCTGTGTTGTGCATATTGTGTGTGTATCGTGTGTATTATATGCTGAAATCGAATGATCTTTGACATTTGGACTGACTCGACATATTGAGGCCCATATGCTTAACCCGAGTTCGACATATGGACATGCTGACATGTGCTAATTAGCACTAAACACAGAGAACAGCTGAGGCTGATGGGTATTTTAATCATTTGGTTGTAAACCAACAATGGGAGGAATTAAAGATTTTGACCTGCTGGTGGAGTCGGAGGAAAAATCTTTAACGTTCCATCTTTTCAGGCACATGAGATCTTTCACTGGTTAAGGGAACATTTTGAGTTGATGGTGGAGGAAGATTAAAAGTCAGGAGAACATCAAAATGATCAGGGTGTAAATCCACAGTTTTCTTAATACCTCCTTCACGAGGCTCCCACCATTTCCCCCAGCGGACTCACCCTGCTCCGTTCATTCATGTATTCCCATTGATGGGCTTCCTTTTGACGTAAATGGATTCAGGGGTTTGCCCCGACACCCCCTGAAGTCTGCTCCTATTAACTTAGCCCGTCCGCTGGCGCGCGCACACACACACACACACACACACACACACACACACACACACACACACACACACACACACACACACACACACACACACACACACACACCATTACCACACAGGTGACAGCTCCAAACACTGACGTGCCTCTTCTTTGCAAACAAAAGCGGCTTCGTGATGATTCACCTTGTCGTGGGTGAAATATTCATGTGCTCGAGAAAAGTTTCGCCCAAAGTTTAGTCTTTGATGTGTCTCATAGGAGCAAGGACACACGCGGCTTTAGGGAGAGAGAGACGCCCACTGTCAGACCAGTTTAATCCACAATATTAATGTCCAACTGCACAAACCACCACCAAATACATCCAGGGCCTGGAAAGTGCTGCTATTTCACCACGTGTCAGGATTTTGGACTTTTGGAAAAGAGGCTTGTGCTGAAATGGTTCCTTTGTATCTAAATACTTTATATTAACATTGGGGGGAGGTCCTCTCTACGGCCTTTGATACTTTCAATGTTACCTTGAACTGCAAACATGAGCTCTTTGGGGTCGACCAGCGGCGTCCTCTTGTCCTGGCCCTTCTTCCCGCCCCTTCGGTGTCCCCGTCTCTTCTTGCTCTCGCCCCAAAGGTTGGACCCGCCGTGCATGCTGGGAATGTTGAGAATGGCGATGCCTTCCAGGGAGATGCTGCTGAGGTCCAGAGTTACACCGTCACACTGTGAGAAAAGGAGAAGGAAACAAAGGTCATGTAACTTGTAAATGTATAATCTGAGCCTGATTGAACCCGTCTCTCAGTCCGAAGCCTGGATCTAAACCATCTGAGCCCGAGTCTGTCTCTGTAGCTGTTTTCACACACGACTCAGGTGTGCACGTTGTCCAGAGTTGCCCTTTCACACGTGCAGCACGCGCCCACAGATCCGCTTGTTGTTCTCACCTTCTGAAAATACTCTTGTGTATGGGAGGGGGGTGGCACCCGGGCAGAGCGACAGGAGCGTCATCAACACGCACCCTCGCTCGCCGTGACTCCTCCGAACTGTTACCTGCTCCATTCACACGTCGGCTCAATCGAACATTACACGGAGGAGCCGGCGGTGTGGAGTCTGCTGAAGGTGTGGTCCGACTGATTCGGACATTGGCGTTACAGCTCATCCTGGGTCGCGTTTAAAAGTGTGAAGACTTCCTCTGTGCAGGCTTGATCAGGTAATTTAACCAGCAGAACCACCCAGCCTTATAATAAAAGGATAATATTTAGTAGTGGCTTTTAAACCCGCCTGGATCTGTCCTCACCTCGGCTCCCGCTCCAACACTAATTAATAAAGAGCTGTACACTGTGTGGACGGCTCTGAGAAGGGGGAAGATGAATTGTATAGACACCATCTTCATTATCACTCAATATCACAGCGCAGCGGGGTCATGTAGGGCTAATTACCTGTGTGTTGAACTGAGGTTCAGTGAGAAGCGGGTGGGGAGACGCACAGATAGCCTTCACCCATCAACACTTTGTGTGGGTGAATTTGAAACTAGTATAAATTTTGGGCTATTTATGGAACACTGGTTGACCAGAATAATTTCCAGACGCACCAATATTCCTCTCAGGGCTTTTCACAGCTCACTCAAATCCTCCCTAATAAAAACAAAGAATGCTTCTCTGCGTCGGATTCTCGTGATAATAATGATAATACGATCCAAACACCAGCAGAGGCTTGTTCTTTGTTCCGTTTCCGTGTCCACAAACAGAAAACACACACGGTTTTGATTTACCTCAACCTCCAGAAAGTCGTGGAGCTTCTTGCACGTGGCCGAGAAGGTCTCCGAAGTGCCGAACTCAAAGTACCACAGCTTATTCTTTGTTCTGAAAAAAGACAAGACAGCAGGAACTGCAATGGGACCAAGAAGAGACGGGCGTTTCTTTTGTTCCCCCCCCCACATCAAAATCTCAAAGTCTCCTCTTCTCTTAGTGCTGAGTGAGTGGAAAAATGAAAGAAGCAGCAGCAGACTCTTCTGTACAAGGTGTATTTATTGTTTGAGAAGAAAATACACAGGAAATACACCTCTAATGTCTAATGTCATTAATCTCCACAGAATATAATGTGCTTCATTAATCACATATTGAAGCCTGATGATGAATCTAACGCCGGTGAAGGAGGGAACTGAGGGTGGTCACCGGGTACCCGTGCCCCGACATTAAGGCCCTGTGAGGGGGGTAAGAGGGTTGTCTAGCTGCCCCTGCAATTAACAGAGGACTGGGGTGCTGTTCCCCGGGCTTCCTCCAGCACACACTCCCATTACTGAGGCTGGTGATGAACGACCTTGCAGGGGCGAGTCACCATCTGTCCGAGTCCTGCTCACGTTCTCTCATGGCTGCGAGAATCAAACACGCGTTGCTTTTTTCTGGGTCTAATTTTGTTTTTATTTATATTAGTAAGTGCGGCAGTTTGGTGTCTGAGGTCGTGCTAATCATGCAAAACAGACATAATGTGGAGAATATAAGAGAATCAAAGTGAAGGAACACGTCCTATTACGTCATCAAGGAATTTACAAGCAATTTTGCCGACTTCGCAGTTTTCTCACTACATTTCCAGATTTCTCCTTCAGCAAGTTTTTTATTATCTCCAAAAAGCACAGAGCTGCACATCTTTTGTACAAACCTTGGCTACTTTCTATAAAAGACAGTCACCAGAATTGGTCCTCAAGTGTGACGGTGGTCTTTCCCTCCACAACCGCACCTCTCAACTCACTAAAGCCACGTTTCCACTGGAGGAACTTTGTGAGCATTGACCACAGGTTCCAGGGTCTATTTTGAGTAACTGAGAAATTGTTTTAACCTAAAAACTAAAGTTCAGCAGCCTTTGTGGTCTACAGCACTGAACCTGCCTGATTGGTTGAGTAGTCCAGTGTTTAATTTCAGCGTCACTCTCCAACATAGTTTGTGCATATGTCCGATTTTTTTTAAAATAAGGATAAACTAATTAGTTCCAGGGAAATCTGTGAAAAAACACCTGATCTCGTAACGTTAAAGAAAGAGAAACTAAATTCCTGGATCGGCCCCTTAATCACTTCTTTCACATCCTACATCCCATCATTCACAGCTTTTGTATAATCCTGCTGATAAACAACCAAAATAACCAACAACCAAACAAAAGGGACAGGAGTGAAAAAACAATCTTCTCATGCTGACTATTCTCTCTTTAAATCTATCACTCATATCTATTTCTCATAAGAAAAGAGTGCAGGTTAATTCTATACAGAAGCACAGGTCCCAGATGGATTTCTATCTTTCCAACAAGCAACAGACGATTTATCTCAAAGCTTCAAGGGCAGAAAAAAAACCAGCAACAACAGTGCTGACATGCAGAAGTGAAAAGGGTAAAAAATGTCCTTCTCTTAGCTGGAATCAAAGCACTACAAGGAGGACGTATTAGTATAAGCAGAGTAACAATCACTGAATTATTGATTTCCTCATTAGGACTTTTGTCAGGACCATTTAGCCACTTTATAAATGAGCTTTCATTAGGGTACTTGCAAGGTAGCTCAACTCACAGTTGATTTATAATGTGCAACCTGGTCAATAGCAGAGGGAGGTGGGAAGAGGCAGGAGGGCGACAGGGCCGTGCAGCCGATGAGGCTTCTTCACAACAACACATCCCCACATCTCCGCAGTCTGGACAAACCCAGGAGGACGAGCACGAGCACAGGTCAGGGGAACTTTGCAAACAAGCAAATGAAGGCGGCTACTTTGAAAAGCGCATTCAAAACTCGTGGCTGGGGATTGATGGAGAGAGCGAAGCCGCACATTGTGAAAAGGATTCAGATCCTCGGACTCTTTGTTGTTTGAGGTGCATACAAAATAAATGGAAAGACATGAGTGCACGTGTAAAAGGGTGGATTTGGTCCGTAGGTGACAAGAACTGAGGCAAAGTTCTGTGCTTCAGACTTCAGAAACCTCTTACACTCCAGTGATTGTCATTAAAGCTTACAGCACGACGTCTTCTAGGAGATCTCCACTTTTACAGTACAGCAAACGAAACTGCACTTGGGGCAACCGGAGCCAAAAGCAGGAAAAGTGAAGCACCTTAAAAGAACCGATAGAGATGAAGAGACAACATCTGACTGTCCTGTCGATTCCCACCACTTAACCTAACAAGCGCTGCATGGCAACAAATCACCTCCTATCCCTGTTCATTAGGTAATTAGGAGCATCTCATTGGCTGGATCGGATTGTCGTTTGTTATCTGCCGACTGATGCTAAACTCTGGGCTCATCCCACAGACCGACTGGGTCTTCAGCAGCGGCCCGTCCCAGGATTAATAGGGAGTCCATTTGAGTTGCATGATACTTTTAAGGTGGATCAGGAGGAACCTTACTTTATGGTTCGTGCAATAAAAGTGTAAATTTCCTTAAAATGCTGGCTGATGTCAAGCTTCCTTCCAGGAACGTCTCAGAAGTTTCATTCATTAAATCTCCAGTCAGCGATTTCAGTTTTCATGAATAAAGCTGCTTCTCTCTGTTAAGTTCTCCAAGTGGCCACAAGGCCTCGGTTGTGATCTTAGCTGCAGTGTATCGATGCAAAGTGCACTGCAATGATAACTATAGCGGTGTGCTGTGCATGTGAGATCGGCTGGAGAAGTGGCAGCTGCCGGGTCAAAAGAAAAACACTGGCTCGGGTTTCCAGAGCCACTGGGGAGTCATTTACAGGATTTGCACAAACAAATGATGATACGACACCGAGAGAAGAGCGCAGATACAAAGTGTGTGGCCAACAGGCAAAAAAACACGCAACGAGGTCAAACAACCATCACAAACCAAAAGAGGAAGAAGTAAATAAGTGACTTCGACATCCGCCTCCTCCAGGTTAATGGATGGGAGATGGACCAAACTAAAAGTCAAAGAACATATGATATAAAATTGAGGTGAAAGGTTGTGATTGATTGATTGATTGATTTTATAAGTTTAGAGTCAAATAGACCAGAAAGCACTGGAGGCGTTGGAGCATGGACGCCGTGTGATTGAAAGACCATCCAGTGGGTGTGGGTCTCAGGTGTAGGTGGGAGGTGTAGCTCCAGTCAGGCTCCACGGTTATTACTGGCGTTGGACAAAAATGCCAAACTCACGGCTTGAAAACAGCAGCTCACAAACCAATGGGTGAAGTCACAGTTACCACTTGGCTGGACATCAGGAAGACAGATGTGGCTCAAACCGTCTGACACTGAACCCATGTTCATCAAGCCTGCGCTGTCTGGTCAGCGTATTAAAAGGACGTCGGAGACGATGAGCTCCAGTGTAGCGTCACTGTCCTGAGGCCACAGCACCTTCAGCTGCACCGTCCACTGGACAAACCGGGCGCCAGGCGCAGCGCCATTGATTTTTTTTCCCCCGACACTTAATCTAACCCACAATGATCTACGACCTTATTTTCACACTAATTCCTTCTTGATCAGAGGTGATAAATATCACATTGACATAACCAACTCTGTGCATTGCATCAACGCACTGTTTTGTTTTACATGACACCGCCTGGAGCGCGCCGACTGCGACTGGCAGTTTGAGAAATGACCCCAGTTGCGTCGCCTTGCCTTCAGAGACGCAGCGAGCAGGTTTGAAAAATGTATTTCTTTTTTTCCTGTAGTGTTTTTTGTAGCTAGTGATGCGAGAAATAAAACCTCCAACATCTTCAGGAAGAAATCAAACAACTGAACTGGTGCGAAATAACTAAACCAGCACATCATAAAGTTCAAATGATAATTATCTCTGACACTGTATTACCACAATATATCGATTACAACTTTCACTTTAGGGATTTGTTTGACACCTGACATGACGTTATCAAAGCAACGGTGCTAATTAATGATTTGTATATTGTTTACGTGAGCTGAGAGGTGTTTAAGCGACGTGTTTATCTGAGGTCTGACACCTCCAGCAGCTCATCAGCGAGATGATGTCTCTTCACAGCTATCTATCAATCGATAACGTTCTTTAGCGCGTCCCACACGTCATCTGTTACAAAAACATTGTTAAATCTTATTGTGAAGGCCCCCCCCCCCCCCCCAAGATACACAAGATTTTAAACATCAAAATTGCACCAAACTATTCGGACATGACAACGTTCGTCGCTTTTCCTTTCGGAGGACACAAACTTTACTCAGTTGTTCTTCTGGTTGTGTGACATCTTTTCTTATATTCATGCTTGTGTTGCATGGATACAAAATGTGGATGTGCTGTATAACTGAATAAGACTTAACCTCTAGGCATCACCTTGTTGGGAACACAAAGGTTGATGAAGCATCGATGCTATGGTTCGACATCTAAAAGGCAACGAGTATCTCATAACCTTTGACCATGTGTTTATCATTGTCAGTACTGATTTTAACCCAAACCATGATCTTTAACTTTACCTAACATATTAGATTTTGTACTGACATACGGCTGTTCCACAACCTGAACAGTGAGTCTAAAGACAAACAACGTGTGCTTGTTCAGGTTTGACGGCATTTTGTGCTTTTTGCAAATCACAACTCTGCTCATTTTCTAAACGTATTAATATTTCTTCCATAAAAAAGGTTTTGAAAATGCTCCGTTAGCTTTTGCTCACTGCAAATATCAGGGAGTCATGATCTCTATAACAATAATGTAGTTAAATCTAAAAATGTTTATATTATATCATTGACATTTTTTTATTATTACTATCGCTTTATTCTTTTTTTGCTGAGCCTTACTACTGAACGTAGAGTCCTGTGTGTGTGTGTGTGTGTGTGTGTGTGTGTGTGTGTGTGTGTGTGTGTGTTCCCACTGAGCAGGGGACAGGGCCACAGGTGAGATCCCTCTAAATTACACACAAGTGATCATTAATTATAGATGACACTTTGGTCACATAAACGATTTCATCTTTAAATGAGGTCTGAGGGCGGCCGCTGCTGAGGTCCACCATGCATGCATGTGTGTGTGTGTGTGTGTGTGTGCGCATGTGTGTGTAAATGAGTGCGAGTGCATGTGTAATTTAGAGCCACATCACCTGTGGTCCCGTTGCCAGCTCGGCAGGGAAACACGCACACACGTGTACATGCGAGCACACACATTAGCACGGGTGTGTTGATGGGTGCGTGTGTGTTGGTGAATCCGGCGGGCCCCATCGCAGCGCTTTGATGAACATACTCATTATGCTAAAGAGTGCTCCATGCCTGGGCTTCCCTGTGCCTTCAGGAAAGGTTAACTCGGGATGGTTACACAGCACAGCGAGAGGCTGTGGGCGCACGGGGGCAGAGCGGCTCTGAAGGAGCACGCTGACGGTGTTAGATGTCTCAAGACCCAAAATAGATCTGGGTATGCAGAGTAAATATCATGGGAACATCAAGGTGCCATGAGTGATGCGGCAGAATTAAAACATTGCACACGGCGCCACAGGCAGCTTTTAATGTCCTAATACAGATAGAGATATCTAATGTGTGTGGAAAGTATTTTATTGAATCTGAATTCAGTTTATCTGGTGGGGAGTCTTCTTTTATTTCACTGTAACAATAGTTTTTTTGTGCAAAAGAAAATATATAACTTGATTTTCAAGATTTCCTCTTATCACGTAATAACACATTTTAATTGTGATTCATCGACCAATTACCAGACAAGAATGACACCGTTAATTAACCACCAGGCCTAAATCATGGACGTTTCCAATGTGCCGAAGGGGGCAGGGCTTCCTCCACGAGTTGTGTCACTGCTCCGTGACATTAATTAACTCTGTGCTCACTCGCTTGCTCTCAGGGTCGACTGAGCTGCGACTGTAAGAGCTGCTCAACCCGTCATTGACGTTTTACAGGCACAGTTCACAACGTAAATGTGAATATTTAAACGTTGTTTTAAACACGTTTTATTTCACTTTGGAACATTGGAGATTGTCCAACATGTTTGTTTACAACAGCATTTGTTGAAACAAGGATCAGAAAATGTTCCTCTCCAGTTTCATTTTCATAATATGATCTGGGTGAAACAGAAAATACACATCGAGGATCCCGAGAAATTAAACCAAGATATAAACTAACGAGAGAATATTTCAGATAACTCATCTGATCTGGAACATGAATCCAGTCGGAAGTCTTTGTGTGAGGGAGTTTGTTTTCATCCTGGATGATTCTACACCTCACCATTTATGTTCAGTGCCAACATTCACTGCCAATGCAGGAAGTAATGTGTCCTATATCTAGTGAGGTGGAAAGCAAGGTTGTGGAGAGTGGGTGTGCGACACACAGACACACACACAGACACACAAACTGAAAACTGGTTATCAGGATCAGAGAGAAGTCGTGTGTGGCTCATGGTTTATCAATCCGAAGGTCAAAGAAACAGAAAGAAAGTAATATAAATATAAACGCAATACAACAAATAGAAACTTCTTAATTTAGTCTTATCCCTCCGTCTTTCTATTCCTCTCCTTCCTCGCCCTCCGCCCTCCCCCCCCAGGTCAGAGATTAGTGTGTAATTACATGAGAGCTCAGCAAAAACACATAGTGTATTTTAACAAGGCGTTCGAGGAGGAGTGGCGACGGGGGAGGAGGTGGCGCAGCCCTTGTCACGGGCCGACTGATTGTCTGCTTTTAATCCTCGACCTCATTATCACCTCCAGGTCCGGCAGTGGCAGTAAATGAATCTATCTGCCGAGTGTCAAATCTTCACACCTTCACCCTGGTAATCACCCCAAGGTGCAAATACAGAAGACGGATAGAAGGAAGGGAGACGGGAGACAGAGAGCGTGGCCCCTCTGCATTTCATCAACAAAATCCTCTGCTGCCATAATTAACAAAAGCTACATGATGTTGTTCAGTTGGTAATTAAAGCTGATTAAATATTCAGTTTCTTTAAGGTCAAACTGTGACAAAATCTATAGATTTGGTTCATGTGAGACGTACGGAGCCGTTACTGCTGCCAGATTAAAATCTAATTGTTCAATATTTGACATTTGTCCCTTTCCGATTGTGTCTTTTATGATAATTTGTTGATTTATTCTGACCTTGAAAACTGCAGCAAAGGAAGGATTTCAAATGTTTACATGAGAACAAATAATCATCAAGTATTTTTAATGCATAACGTCTGATTGTATGATACTGTATTTTATTTTTTACCGACACTGCATTTTCTATTTTTTAAGGTTTTTATATCTATTGGGGATAAAATGAGAGATACGATAAAACAAGAGAATAAAAACGCAATAGATTGAAAATACAAATGAAATAAAAATACAGATGATATGAACATAATACACGATTATAATAGATTGTATGGAGTAACGTGCAGTGGCACAGAATGATTGGAGGTTGTAAACTATATTTGTGCGTTAGTATCTGGAGACATTGAAATACACAAATATAAATGTATATTAGACTATTATAGGTATAAAGGCAGATATGAAAAAATATGCACGTGTATAAATCCACCATAGTTTACTAAATTGCAGTATATTATATATATATATATATATATGTATAACCATTTAAAGATGTAAGTATATATAGACACTGTTTAATTTTCACAATAAGAGGTCAACATTTGCGTCTCTAAAGATGTTGAGACATAAAATACAGAATTATGCTTTATAATGTTTGCGTCTAACATAATTTCAAGAATCACAAACCAAAATAAACAGTAATCCCAGGGCATTGCTGTAGTAAATGAGTTTTATGCTGTTTTTTAACAAATCAAAAAGCTCCAGTTGCTCTTTATTCTCCTCATTCATTCCAGTGACAAAGACCTTTCGACCTGTTACGGTTGAAATATAAAATATTCCCCCTGACACGAGCGGCACTTTGCTTCCAGTGTCACCAGAGTTCCTGGGAGAGAGGCTTCCGGCTGCAGGAAGATGACTCCGTGATAAGTTGCGATATAGACTTCCAATGGACACGAGCCCCTCGGACAAATCCAACAAAATCTGTGCTACCTTGAAAAACTATAATCATGCATTATTGAACTGGCAAGGAGAGTGTGTAATAGAGAGATCCTAAACCCATTCCCCCTCCTGAATTATTAACGGGATTCAAATAACAGACAGAATAATTTTCTTAAAATATCTCAATCATTTTTCACAGAGGCTTAAAAAAAGGGGGTAAAACAACAGAGTGCATGAGTCCGTGTGTCCAAAGTGACCGAGTCTGAACCGAGAGGGAAAAGTGTTCATCAACACCGAGTGGGAAAGTGCCGCCATGTTTGAATTACTCAACTCTCTCTTTGTTGACTGTGTATATATATGTGGAAATATATGGATGAGGTTTTAGTTATTTGGTGATATAAAAACGTGGTGAAACTTTGCGATTGACCTCTAAGACCAACTCGCGTTTGAACTCGATACCGTGGCTTCAAACGACCACCACTAGTCCTCTGGCCCCCAAATAATGTCAAAAGCACAAAATGGCGGCCCCCATGTGAGTTTCATTTTGGCACAACAGGTGGCAATGGAGTACATAAACAGTAAATGGTGGGACTGAGAAACTCATTTTCTGTATCTCGTGCTCTTTGGCGTTTCTCCGACGCTGTGGCACATCCCTTGTAACCATGGGTAACCATCATATCACGCAGGCGTGTTCGTCCCCGTCTCATCACTTTGGACCGTTTCTCTGGTGCATGCGCGTGTTCAAGCCGTGAGCAGCAGGAGGACAGTTGGCTAAACGTTGCACTAAGGCCGGGGTAAAATATGATAATGAGTACAAATGGGATTATGAGGACGCCGTGTGTCATCACTCTGACTGATCCGTGATGTCAAACTAGCCAAGCAAATTCAATTAGGCTCGCAATTACTCCCCGGCGCTAGTGGAGACATATCGGAGACGTTAAATATTGATGGAAACATAGATGCCACATTTGCTCTTCTCCAAAGGTGAACACATCTCCTCGAGGTAATCACCAACGCTAAATATGACACTCGTCAATTGGTCCTGCTGAGCTGCAGCGAGCTGTCCACAGCAGCGTGTCCTGAGGACGCCGAGGTCCAGCACATGCAGGCAAGGTCTGTTCGGACTGATTTCATTTCTTTAAATCTTTTTTTTATTATTATTCTACATTTATTTCCATCAGGGTCATTGGTTTAAAAACAATTTTGAAATTACGCCCAAAAAATTGGGGGATGAAATTCCTAGATTTTAGATTCTGAAGAAGGTTTTTGGGGGATAAATTAAAATATCTCGATATCTGCAAATTCTTGGTTCATACATTTTCATTTGTATATTGACGAAAAAGAAGCAGACACACAAACATACCTGCTGTTGAACTTCTCGGGATGTTTCTCCCTCATGACGTGGAAGCGATGTGCAATGGAGGCGTCCTGAAAGAGAAAACCTGACGTTTATTACAATGCAAATATTCAAACATTAGTTTCTCTCCTATGATCAGGTCATCGCGACCTTTGACCCCTCAAATCTTCGCAGTTCATTTCCAAGAGGCCTAAACCAAGTTTCTTGAGGTCACTGTGACCTTGACCCCTGACGTTTGAACACCAAAATCAAATCACGTCATTTGAAAGTTCAACTGGGCATTTGTAGAAGATTTGAAGACATTCCTTCAAGGCGTTTTTTAAATATCATGTTCATAAGTATCGGATGGACAACCCAGAAAAATAATAATAAAAATAAAGCCACTATAACAATTTTTATGATGTGCTATTCTCTTATAAATGTGTTATTGTATTTGTATTATTCTGGGATTCATTTGGAGCCAACATGTAAAGTTACTCAACAACTACAGTCTTTCACATCCAGGTGGCGCTCTTTCTAATCGACTCCCCTGACTTCAGCAGTTCCACCCCGTGTTCTCCCCTGAGTGTCTTTCTGTGAGATGGAGGGATCTGCGTGCAGGAGGTGGCAGCAGGGTTGATCCCGGGCTGGAGAGGTATCGACAGAAACCCTGATGAACAGCACGCCGCCTCCACACGGGCTAATTAATTAAACGCACTGCGAGTAATCACAGCTCCCAACTTACCTACAGGATGTTGCCAACGCCGTGGCAACCAAGTTGTTTTCTCCCTCCCTCCCTCCCTTTCGCTATATGTCACTCGACCTCTCTCTCACCCTGCCTCTCTCTGTGTGGGACCTGGGGCAGAAAGTGGAGCCACGTCGGAGTCGTGGTGTTAAGACGATACAGCTCATGTTAGATACGTTAGCGTGGTGTGACTGACGGAGACGCTGCACCAGTGTATCAACACCATCTCAGGCTGGTAAGACTGTGATATAGTATTCAAGCGTGAACTCAGAGCATCAGGTGTATTTATAGGGATGTACAGACGCCGCACGGCTCCACTTAGACAGAACCAGGACTTGGACAGTGTTGTGTGATTAGTGAAATTAGATCTCGAATTCGAGTTCAGCGAAAAACTGCTGACATGCTCACAGCAAACAAAACCAGTTTTAATCTGAACAAAGTTATTTGAATAATGTTTTAGGACACACCAGAAAATTCTTAAATAGTTCCTGTTATTAAATGTTAAAAGATTTAATAACAGATTGGATTATATAAAAATACAATTGTCAAAGAATATAAGTTTCTAAAATAAAATCAGCCCAGTAGATTTTGTGTAATCCTGAAGACAAACGGACAAAAAGCGATGAAGTAAGATTATCAATACCAGGAGTAAACGTCCGTGATCGTATATCATCAGTTTATATATTGATTCAGATCACATAACTCCAGGTGGAGTGTTAATCATCAAGTGCTAACGATGCATCTGTACGATTGGTTTTAAAGGATTTAGATATAAATCAAATTCTCTGCAAATTAATGGCAGTTTTGTTGTGATAAATAATAACTTTAAGAACACAGCATATCGCATCACTTGTAAACTGTGGATCAGCTTTGTCATAAAGATGCACCGGATTTTTGTCAACAGATTTTCTCGAGGGGCAAAAGTGACACTCAAATTTCCTTTAATTTCCACTTCTAAGTCGTTTCCAACAGGAAAGTGTCGACAGGAAAAAGACAAACCTCTAAACAAACACATGAAAGTTGTGCAGCTCAAGAAAGTGTTGGAGAAAGTTGATCCAAACTTTTCTTTTGGGGGGGGGGGGGGGCCTTGTTCCTCTCCTCCCTCCTCTGAAGCAATCTGTTTTGACCCGCTCCGTTTTGAGTGGCACCGTTGAAACAGCACCTACAGGGAGGACCCCCTGCTAGCTCTCTGTACAGAAATTTAGGAGAAGCCAAAAAGAGGAAAAATCAATGGAGCTCCTCTTGATGTCTCTTCAAGACGCTGCACGCAGAAGACCAAAAGAATTCTTCAACATCCCCGCAGACTCGCCTCACGCCTCCACTACGAGCCGGAGAGGTGAGATGATGGATGCATCTGAGAGGCGGCGTCTTGATTTTTCTAACAAACAGGACAATAGCTGCAAACAAGAGAGCAAAAGCGAGGGAAGGTTGTCTCCCCTTTGGTTTGGGCTCTATTATCTGAGATCTGTACAAGTGCAGCTGCAGCTTTGCAACAGTAAACAGTGATTTCAAGCAACTGGAGAGTGGATACAGCATCGTGTTGTTCTGCAGTGATGCTGCACTGCAAAGCTTTAAGCTGCAAAGACGCCCAAACGCTGCCTCAAGGCGAAACAAATATGTGATATGTTTATATATATATTCATATTTTAGGGATTTTGTTTGAATATGGGTATATATATATATAAAACTGATGAATCTGTGTTGACATATAAAACAAAAACATTATTTTGTTTGGTTATAATCACAAATGGGTGGTTCTCAACTTTATGAAATAATCCTTTGAAAAACAAAATTTGTATAATCACGACCTCCATGTTGGAAATCTGTGATTTGCACAGTTTAATAAAACAGTAACAATTCAAGTGGATTTTTAAGAGATTACTGAAAGTTGTATACGTGTGTTAACAAGTATTCGGTAACAACATTGCCACTCGGTTGTTGGTTTGGTTGTAATTACAGAATTTCCTTTAAAATCCTCAAGTAGTTTGGTTCCTCTCTCGGATTAAATGAACAAACTTTGCCACTCGAGCTTGTTTACAGCGTTTGGACTGAAAATCCTCCACTGAGGAGACGTTACCTCGTTTCAGGTCGAGAGGTTGTTGCTCAAGTCGAGCTCAAGAGTTTAGTTTTCAACATCTGTAAATACATTTTAATGAGTTTACGAAAGAATGTCAGTCTCTTGGCCTTAGACAACAACAGAGCCTGGTCTGGATTATTCAACTGCATGATCTTCGTCATCGGCAGATTGAGTTTGTCCAGATGTCAGAATTACAGATGTTTGAATCCCAATCTTTACTGAAACGTTGATGTACACGTTTGTTCTCGAGAGAAACTCCATCGAGTGTGAGCGAAAGCCCGAGAACAGCTGCTAAAAGGGACCTTGTGGTCACTGTCAGCTTTAAATTCTTGAATTCTATTAACTTCTAAAACATCTGGAGCCTGGTTGTGTATTTTAAAAAACAAAACCACGAAACCTGAACGTTACAGCACGAGTCAGCGACACCAACACACATCTTCAAGCCTTCACCTCCTCGCGGCAGTGGGACGTCTTCATCTCTCTCTCTCTCTCCCCCTAGCTGCCCTCAAATAATTACCAATGTAAAAATCTGGCACCCAAATTAATACAGGACATGTGTAATGTCCTCTCATAGCTCAAAGTTTAGTCCAATTATGAGTGGGCCCCAGCGGTTTGATGTGCCTTTCACTACAGGGGAGAGTAATGGCTTTGACAGGAGGGCCAGGGTCATTAGGGCGACTGACTGCATTATGGTAGTGGAGCATGCTCAGTGATTAGTTCTGTCTCTCACCCTGGGCCCTGATTGAGATCATTACACTTCACGTCACTTCCACATCCTCCCAAAGGGATGGCGCCATCAATTCTCCGTCCGAACGGGGCCGTGGCAGATGCTGAGGTTAGAATCGCCCCTTTTTTTGGGTGGGTGGGGAGAGAATCGCTTGATCTGTGGGATTTGAATCAATTAGAAATTTAGGTTTTACTGTAAATATTTCAGTTTGTCAGCGAGGATTTGAGTCTGGTATCAGAGGAACGAGACACAGATTGAAACTTGACTTCAGATTCGAGCGAGCGTTGCCGCTGCTGATCTTTCCCTTTCCTCGACGGCGTCATTACAGAAACAATCTGCTGCACATCTGCATAATCTCTGAGGTAATTATTAGCTTGACTTGTCGCATAATCTTTATTGTAATTCTTTTTTTTTTTTACAGAATTCTATGCCAACAAAATATTATATCACACTTAAATCCATAGAGAGCTCAAAGTCTCCGTAATCCCCCACAAACAACTTCATTTGTCATCATCACGCCTGCTGGGCACTAATCCCACACACAGCAAACAGGGGATGTAACGACTTTATCAGCCGAACAGGACAAAGAGGTTTCATCTCAATATAAAAACACAAGTTTGGTTCAGCAACAAGGACTCAACTGGTCCCTCTAAAGGAAGGGTCGTCACCAGAAGGTCTGCGGTTCAAACAGTGCATATCTGTTTTCTTTTTATTTTCATTCATGTGTATTTGCTTCCTCAATATAAAGTCTGCGAGTTTTAAATATACCAGTGCAGCGTCCGTTCTAAACCTGCCAGTTGGGAATGGGCCGTTTTCTTGGCCTGTGCTGGTTGAAACTGTAAAAATGCAGTGAAGCTCGACTGGTCACAACACTATTGAACGTGCAATACGTCCCAATTGCACCATAATCAACACTGCACTTCCTTGAGCCCGGAACAATCCACGTGTACAGTATGAAGTTGTTTAGAAGAACGGTTCTTGAGATATAAGCCATCTTATCTGATCTGATCTGGACCCACTCACAACAGATGCACTTAATCCTCTAGATCCTCATTCAACACGTTGTTTGAATTAAAACATGAAGTAACTGGTACTTTGTGATTACTTTGACATGAGCACTGGTGTATTCGGTGATTCCACGTTGTGCACAGACCGATCCGCACCATTGTTCTCCTCCATCACAATGTTAACAAGAGCTGTCTTCTAATATCCTCCAACATCGTGATTAGGGGCCCCGGGGGCTGGAGGTGTTATTCAACTAACATTTGTGAGGCCATGCATCACTTACGTCCCCGCCGCAGTCCGTACGACTCTCACGGCAACAGAGTGGCTCCCTCCTCTGCCACCTGCAAATGTCAATTACCATATTTCCCCCCTGACATTTATCAGTAATGGCCAACATGAGCTATGTAAAATCAGTGTCATTACGCTGGAGATGGACAGGAGTGGCGCTGACGGCCGCCACGCACAACAAGTCTTGTTTATTGATCAGACGGTTGAGGCTTGAGCACATCTCAATAAAGGCCTAACCAAAATGTGATCACAACAAATAAATGGAGTCATTAGCCTGTAACTGCAGCTGCCGTGCACTGTTTCATTCTGTTTTTTTTTTTTAAATTCCACCTTAAACAACAGACGCAGGAATTATTTATAGAGAGAATTTGATTTTCAGTCGTTCTTCTGTTTTGTGTTTTCATGGTTTACAGCAGCTTTGATTCTCTGTCACTGAATAAACGTCACTCTGGTGTGAAGGGTTGGAAAAGGCGTCACGTGCGACTCCTTCACCGCTACCGTGAAACTACAGTCAAGTGTAGTTCCCAAAGTGTTGAGAGCAGTGTGGTTATCATAGTACTAATTATAATGTTTATATACCAGCCTGTTTTATACAGCTCAGAGGTTTTAAATAAATCTGGAATTAGATTTGATCCAGTTAGAAATGACAAAATGAAATAGAATTTAAAGAAATGCTATTCAGATATATTCTAGCTTTATCTTTTTGTTCCATGATGGTACAACAATAAATAGGATTATGACCTAAAGTCAATAATAATCTTTGTGCTTTTAATTCTCACTTTATATTGACATTTACTAGGCAAAAACTGGTGATATAAATATATTTGTAAAAATCACCTAATTGAGGAATTGGTGAATTATTGTGAATTTAAAACAATATCAGAAGTACAAATCTTTTACTGTACACAAACAAATATACACTATTGTATGGTCTGTATTTACAAATAATGTAATCCCAACTATTTAAAACAAGTCTATGCCTTTTGAATTCATGAATAAAAACTGCTCAGGATCAGAAAGTGAAACGTTTTTCTTCTCCTTTGGAATTTGTCACATTCAAAGTGAGAATCAGGAGAATCTCAGCTGCACTGAGTTTGAAGACGTGTCTTTGTTTCACAACGTGACAAAATGCTGTCAACTGCTTGTGAGGAGGCAAAACGACACATCAAATCAAACATGTCCAGAAAAACAAAGATTATTTTACTTAAAAAGTTATAAACTGGAATTTACGTTGACTCGTCTCTTTCCTGCAAGTTTGCATTAGTTAAATGCCTCGACTGGAGAGAGTGGTGTTAACTCTCTCTACGTTAATCTACCCACTGCTCATTCACTCCCTGTCTGCTCTGTGCATACAGACCTGATGCAGACGTGGGACTCACCACTCCGATGGAGAAGTAGTTGTTTATAATGCTGTAAGGCACCAGGTCCCCTCGCTCCTCTTTGTCCGTGGGCGTGACGTCGATCTTCCAGCGGTCCAGCCTCAGCTCCGTGCTGTTCTCGATGTCCCGCAGGATCTTCAGGAGGCTCTCGCCCTCGTATCCTCGAGAAGAAGAGACAACAGGAGCAGGTTGGACATTTAGATGAGGACACAATGTGGCTGAAGCATTCAAGTGACAATAATCCAAAACTCAGACTCGATTAAATGATTTAGAATTGGTCTTTGTTGATATAAGACATAACTTTTTTACTTTAATTACCATTTCCTTGTGATTATCAATTCCTTGAAATCTAAAATGTGCTTTAGAAGTGGTTCTTATAATGAATAAATCCTAGTGTCTGTTTAAAGAATAGGTTTTAGTTTCCATGATGGTTTGATTCTCCTTTAGATGAGAGAGAAAATAACATTTATGATTTCCAACATGAAAATCGTTATATTTAGAGAATAAATACAAATTTTGGCCCTTAAATCTCCTGAGATTGTGCAGCAAATGATTTAGTTTTGATATCTTTAAATCTTAAACCCTTAGTGGTTTAGTTTAGTGCACTGCTCAAAATATGAATTGACTAATTGCTCAGTCAATCAACAGAAAAGCCATAAGTTATTTTGATAATTGATGTATTGATGGTTGAAATTTTGAAATTTGCTGCTTTTCTATTTTCCAAAAATCAATTTCTTTGGGTTTGACGATTAATGTGGAAAATCCTCACGAGATAAAATGAGTGATCTGCAGCTCTATCAAGAGCAAACACTTCCTGAGCTTCCTTAAAAGTGTTTCAATTACTGGGCTCCAGAGCAGATCAGAGGTACAGACCTATATATAACCATAAATGTGATGAGGTTAATTGAGGACAATGTATTTTCACTGGAAAGCATCTATTTTCTATCGGTACCTCCTCCCCACCGCAGACATCTTGCCAGATCGTTGCCGGTGCCAAGAGGAAGTATACACACGGGGGGGTTCCTGTCCAGGTTGGCCTTATCTGGAGCAGAGGGACAAATATCACGACGCGGGCGTCAAACAAAGCCAGAAAACAAAGTCACTGCAAAGACTCGCGAAGGAACCATCAAATCCATTTTGCGGCTCCACTTAGAAAACGACAAGTCAATATGAGCGTCCAGTTGCACAGTCTATTTCAAGAGACACATTTTGCCTGATGGTTATTACCTCTCTTGTTCTGATTGATAAAAAATTGAGGCAATTTATGAGAACCCAAACAAGTAACACGTCTTCAAGACCAGAGAGGATGCCGGGTGATTTTTCTTTTTCAAATGACGGCTAATATGTTGTTTTCCAACTCACGTAATTGTCCCATTTTACCTCCCCTGAACACGCAGGCTCGGACGTAATGAAAGTGTTTATACACAAACCATAAAGTACGCTTTACCATTTCAGGCTGAACAACAAGAGTGCAGTCGGCTTTGAAATATAATAAAAACAAACAATTTTTATACACAAAAAAAAAAAAAGGAAATGGGGTGTTTAACTTGGACCATGTTGTACATTATCAGAATCTGGGGGGCCAGTAGGATACATGAACTGTGGCACAGTGGGAGCCTTGGGGAGTTTGCAATTCTTGTAAAATAACTCAAACAGCACAAATCTTGGATATATGTTTTTCGGTACCTATGAAGTCCAGGATCCAGCCGACGGTGCCGTCCCCTCCGCAGGCCAACACTCGGAAATTGGGAACGTCTCTGAAGAAGTTCAACCTGGAACAAACACACAGAGGCTGGGCTTTACTTTCTACTTTCTACTTTTTGAGTAGTATATTTACTTCTCCGTTGCTCTGGTCAACATATTTAATGTTTAACTCTTTAACTTTAAATCAAAACAAGTTCATTTCTATAGCACTTACATGGGAAAACAACACAGAACGAAGCAGGACAGCACATAAAATAACAGAGATATGATAACATATTTCAAAAAAGGTGAAAGTGTTTCCTATAAACACATGTTTAAAGGACTAAAAACATGAATCAACATGTCTGTAAATGTGTAATTTGCAACTGCAGTGATCATTACGATGATAAATTAATAAAATGATTGTGTTTAAAAGAAAGAAATAAAGATTCAAGACACAACCTCACAAGAGGCCAAACACAACATGAGGGTTAAGAAATAAAATAAGTAAACTAAGTCCTTTAAACTCTGACACTATCACTGTTTTCAAATCCCTCGAGGTGCGTTCACTTTCTTCTCATTCCGAGACAGTTTAAAAACAAAAAAATACCACAGCTGCTCCGGTGAAGGATGTTTAATTAAAACCTTTCAGCCTATTTGTTGTTCACAGAAGCAGAGAAACAGATCACGAGCAGATTTTTTTTTAAACCCCGTGAAAACATCCACAACTCGCTCTGATCCCACAAAGTAACACATGTGGCATCGACAATCACTCATTCAGGGGCTGTGCTGCCTGCTGGAGGGTTAATTGGATCATGACGGGCAATGTTCAGTCCAACTTCTTCCGTTCCTTCACAATAACAAAGCGCTAACTGAATGAGCCGGCCTCCGAGCCTCGTATGGCGGCTAAATGATTCGCTCAATTACTCTCCGACTGGGACCACAAACCATGTTAGCCTCAAAACAGACAGCCGCTAACATGAAAGGCAACTTTGGGGATATTTAAATACCAAGAAACAAACACTTAATTTGCCGTAATTGCGTTAGCGAGGCAGCTAATTGACAGCAGTGCGTGCGGCGACGGCGGCCCACGGCCTGCAGCGTCCGACGGTGACCGTTCACCTCGCTCTTCACTAAATATTAACAAGGTTACAAGCGGGGTGAGGTCACAGGGAGGAGCTCCGGGTTCCAGCAGGTGATGTTTCCGGCCGAAACAAAACAGAGGACACAAGGTCATTTCCCCCAAAAACCTGGAGCTCGTGGAGGTTTTTTCTGTTTCCTGCGTGTGCTGCTGGGTATTTATTTTTTATAAAGGCAGAAAGATTCTGTTTCTCAGGGCTAATCAAAGCCAAACATCGAGGCAGCACGGCGGCGAGGCATTCCTGTGCATTTCGCCGCCGCTGGACGCAAACAGCAAAGTGAAGGAGCCTTATGCATGTAAATGATCCATTCATCTTCTTAATCACAGATGTGAACCATAGGAAACCAGACGCCGGCTGTAGGTGCGGCCGGCAGAGAGCTGCTCGTCTGTATGCGTGGTCACATGTGGTATAGCAGGAGTTTCACCCCTCATCTGTGGCGGCGGCGCCTCGTTCACGTACAGACTTATGCATAAGGAGCCGCCGCTCGTCTGAGGCCGCGGGATTCGTTACGAGGGAACTCACCTCATTTGTGTGTGTGGAGCTCGAGGGAACAGAGAGGAGGCTCTAATACCGAAGGCCTCCTCTCCTGCACGAGATGCTGGTTATTATACTGAGCAGCAGAAAACAGCAGCGTGTTTGTAAATACACCATTAGTCAGTATGTTTTTTTAAATATAAGGAAGAATCAAGACCGTCTTCTTTCCTTCCTTTGCTCCCTTGTTCCTTCCTTCCCTTTCTCCTTCCTTCCTCCTATGTAAAGTATTGATTTTGCAGTTTATGGATAAAGAGTCATGGATAACGTACTTCATGTATATTTTACTACTGAAAACCTAAAACTAAAAAACCCTAAAGCTTCAATATTGTTTATTCTTTCAAAAAATATATTATTTCTTCTATGGAAACGTGTTATTTGGAGTTTGTACTTTAATCTCTGATTGAATTCAAAGTTTTACCTTCAGCAGTTTGTTAAAAAGGGCCAATATGTGAAACACATGTTTCTGTACAGTGACCTACGTACCCCGGCATGGGTCCGTTTTTGGCCAGGTTGTAAACTTGTCTCGGGTTCAGAAGATACTGGAACTTTCTGTAAATCCTTCAGGAGAGAAGATGCAAAGAGATCAACATGAGAAAACATCAGAGAAATACACAACAACAACAACAACAACAAAAGCATGTGACTGAAAAAACGGGTGGATTTAGAGTCAGAAGTGTCAGCGACAGGCGGCGTCCAATCAGAGCGTGACGCTGCGGTGGACCGGGCAGCGGGGAGGGACATCGCCAATGTCCCCTTGAGGAGAAACCATTAGAAAGACTAATTCATTTTAATTTCAATTTCATTATATCAACTGGCTGAAGTCATATTTTGATCTCATAATTTAAACGAATGAGGGCCGGCGTAATAAGAAGTGAATGAATATGTTTCAGTAATAACCCAATTAGCCCTGGGTTAAAGAAGGGGGACCAGCCAGGGCCGTGACAGTGAGGGGTGTGTGTCTGTGTGTCGGTGTGTGTGTGCGACTGTGTGACGGTGGAGGCGGCCAGCGTTAGGTAAATGTTATTGTGTTTTTATTTGACTAAGAGAGCCTGAAGCACTCGGCAGCCAGAGGCCACGCCGCTGCCGCTGCCGTGTGGTGGAGGATCTGGGGCTGGAGAGGCCTCTCGCAGCGTGTTGAGACAGATCGTGTGCGCTCACCTCTCTCCCTGCTTCCCCCCGCTCTTCGGATTGACAAACACCAGCAGAGGATGAGTGCCCTCTATTGTTGTGATCTGAATGGGAGATGTCAAAACAAACCGTCGGTGTTGGGAGACCGCAGGATGCTTCACAGGAATTCACTTTCAAGCCATATCCCCTCAGACGGCGTATCGAGCAACATGCGTTTCATGAAACCGTAGGTTTTCCTGATACCTGCTCGTGGAGGTGAGGTGTGAAGAAAAAAAAAAATCAGCAGTGCATCAATCTACAGCCGTTTTCAGATTAGTATATTTAATGGCAATAAAAGAACCACAGAATAAACGTGTCGCACTAAAATAAATAACATCCATCATCATGAAATTGAGCAGATATTAAAGTTGCTGAAGAATATTGATGTTGCTGTAGAAGATGTGAATGATTTCTCAGTAGATGCACTTTCAGTTCACGGTAAAAACAACCCTCGTCTACCTCGGTCCTCTCAACTGGAAAACTCATGACTCATAATTTGGTCGTCGGTCTCATCCGTCCTAATTGACGGGGCAGTTTGTCTCGTGTTTTCCCCGTTTCTTCGGTGAAGCCGTGGACGGACAGAGGCCCGGCCCACACGGCATCACGTAAACAAGCGCTGCTCCAGCGGGCCCCTGTTTGAGTCCTTCCTGCAGTTAGCTCTGCAACAACTCGCCCCGCGCTCGCCCTGACACAGACGAAGCGCTTAACTCCCCCCTGTCTGCTATCCCAGCAGGCCGAGGGTGAATTAATGAGCTCCCTGTCCAGTCTGGAGTGATCCATTACTTCCTGTAATTATAAATAATAATCTTGATTATTACGCTGGTTAGCCAGCGAGAGGCAGAGATGGATGTGCCAGGGATATGATTCATCATATTTCTCTCTCAGCCGCTCGCAGACGAGCAGTCGCCACAGACGACGGCAGGTTTCCATCGCTGACAGATACTCCAGAGGATCAGGCCGGACTTGAACGTACGACTGAGCGATTTGACGTGAGACTGACGTTTGATCAAACTTTATTACATATTTTACTTCAGTTTATGTCATTTTACCATATTTTGTATATTTGGACCCTACTGGATGTTGTCCTACCTGCAGCCCTTGTCCGTCCACTGTGACCGAGTTCGCTCTCTGCATCTTCCCTCGACTCGACTGACTGCACTTGGAGTCTTTCCTCAGCGTCGTCTGTCTCTCCTGGGGTCAAAGGTCAAGCAGTGATGTCGACATTACATTTCAAAAACACTGAGAAATGAATAAATCATTTGTACTATTAGAAGAAACACGAGTTTTGATCTTCAAAGACAAAGTGATTTTTTTTTAACCCAATTATTGTTTTTCATTTACTCGGATAATTTAGGAAAATACCATTGTTTGTATCTTATCGCAAAGCAAGTTTCTTTGTGTGTATTTCTGCTGTAACGGGGTAAGATTTATGAAACTGTAGTTTCCCTACAAGTCATTACTTGTTCTAATTGTAGGCACAGTTCTGAGAAAGCTATTTCAGTTGAGAATATTTAGATTTTCAGAGTAATTCCTTTTGAGGAACTAAAAGTTTTTTTATTAACCATAGAGAAATTTATGTAATTCAATGGACAAATAAAGGGCTTAAATGACCAGTATGTATGATTTAGATCCTTCACCAAAATCAAATACATAATATTCATCTTTATGTTTTCTTATAATAATAATTTATATATAATCAAACAATACTATGAATCACCGTATTTTTGTATGAGCCCTTTAAATTCTTAAGTCTTTTCTCTACGGTGGCCCAGAACAGACAAACCAAATCATTCCTGTTTTCTTTTACGTTACCTGAAAGAGGAGGGTGAAGCTAGTATATTCAGCTGGCTGCAATACGCAACTTCACCACTAGATTTGACTAAATCCTACACATTGAACCTTTAAAAGATTTAAACGCATCAATAATTCATATTTCAACGAGCAGTTTATTCCGTCTTTTCTCCTGAACTTTGCTCGTGTCGTTTTGGAAATAATCTCTAGGAACGAGAACAATAATTGTGATTTCCGAGCTGAATGTGCAGCCCGACGACTGGGTCCTCTCTCTCTTCCACTTGTGAGCCGCCGTAGCGAAGTGAATTTCCCCTGAGACGATCGATGAAGCCTCATCACGTCCTCTCAGATCAACGCGGTGTCAAACGAGGTCGGCCACGTGACGGGGGCCCTGACCGGAGAGGAGCGAGCTCTTACCAGAACAACGGGGCAGATGGAGCTGGGGGGCAGGATGTGATCCTTCAGGGGGCCACAGTCACACTCAGGCTTCACGTGGGAGGCACACTTGTTATGGAGCTGGAAGGGAAAACTTGTGTTATTAACCACAAAGGTTTTCATGTACATGTTCAGGACTTTGTTTGCGTTTCATGTGTCAACTTTCAGCCACAAACACGTGTTCTCATGGTGTAAATTGGTGAGATGACTTCCAGAAATACAAGTTAAACAACAATTAGCAGTGGGAATATAATGAGGAGGTGGCTGCCTCTCACCGTGATTTGACACCACACACAGTGGAGCCCAGTCAGACCCTGGTAACACTTAATGGTTTTGTGACACTTGTCGCACTTGGTGGGGCAGTTCCCCTCCACCCAGAAATGATGCATCACCTGCAGAGAGACGCAGAGACAACACACAGGAGAGAAGTGAGAAGAGAAACGTGCTGCAGGAAACACAAGAAGTACACACAAGGCACAGAGAGATAGATGGGGGGAGTGAGAGGGAGGGAGGGAGAGAGAGAGAGTGGGGGGGGAGAGAGAGAGACATAGATATAGAGAAATAGAGTGAGAGAGATAAAGAGAGACTGAGAGGGAGAGAGACAGAGAGCGAGAGAGAAAGAGTGAGTGAGAGAGAGAGATGCAGAGACAACACACAACAGAGAGAGACAAAGATAGAGTGATGGAGAGAAATATGAGATATGAGATAGATAGATCGAGAGAGAGACACACAGAAAGATGGATACACAGATATAGAGAATGAGAAATAGATTGTGAGATAGAGGTATAGAGATAGAGAGATGGATACTTTGATCCCAAAGGAAATTCAGGCGAAGGAGAGAAGGAGTGAAAAGAGAAAGAAGCGTAGCTCTCTGTATCTGTGTCTTCAAACTGCTCTCAGTCATTAGCGATGCTTCGCAGCAGACTGTTTTAATTCCATTAGAGGAAGAGAAACTCTCGAGCTAAGCTCCGCCGAGCGTCGCTGATCCAAGCGTGCCACCTGCCAAACACTCCAATCGGACACACCTCCGTGTTTTTCTTGGACTTGACGTAGGTTTTGATGCAGGACGGCGGAGCGCGCGCCACGCAGCGCTCGTGAACCGTGTACTTGCAGACTGGGAAAGAAGAAGAGAAGAGTTTTTAACACTCACAGAAAAGAGAGAAACAGACTTTTCATAGAGTTATAAGGGACATAAACAAAGGTTTGTGTGTCTGTAGCTGAAGAGGCTGAATCTGTCGAACCCTTTACAGTTAAGCTACTTTCAGACATGAACTGAACTCCGGAGAATCTCCTGACTTTCTCGCGAGGGGCCGTGGACACAAATGTCTGAGTGAGGGCCTGGAGTTTCTCCTGAAAGCCTGAAGTCCACAGAAAGTCCGACACAGCAGGAGATTCTCTGCAGGACTCACAGCAAGCGAAGTGTTGGTGACGTTTCTAACTCGAAATAAACAAATATCTCAGGATGAAGAGGTTGTGTCACACATGTAGAAGATGTCGAGAGAGATTTTGGGTGATAAGAGCCGACGCCGGTGTCGATGTGCAGTAAACAAAAACAGGTGATCTCTCCGCAGCAGATACGTTAAGGTGCATTAATACGTCAGGTCCTGCCTCCGCCTGCTGAGATTTCTGTGTAGTCAAAGACAGACTCCAGAGAAAGTCCCGACCCGGTTCTCCGGGCATCCTCCAGCGTTTGGGTGTGACAAACAGCAGAAGTGAGTCACTCACATGAGCAGCAGAGTCCCTGCTTCCCCAGTCCGATCAGCATGTTGAGACACAGGTTGCAATACGCTGGTTTGTTGAAATGCTTCAGTCTCCACACGTGTTGACCGTCGTCTTTCACGTTCTGCAGCAGGAGGAACAGATGATCCGTTAATTATCTGATTAATCTTCTCATGGTCTCTGAGGATCATCAGCTTTTCTTTTCACCGATTTATTTGTCATTAAGCTTGTTGATCATCTCCTGATGAGGGATTTTATATTATGAATAAGTGTTTTCTATCATATTTTACTTTTTAAACAAAAGTGCAGCACAGACAGAGTTCAGGTCTTAGCAGTGACACTCATTCATAAAATATGAGCTCTGGTGGGGATTTCTGTTGGAGATGGTCAAATGCTGCTATCTAGTGGGTAAATAATGAACTGGAGACAGAACTGATGCTGGTTTGAGGGAGTAGATCAGCAGGGATCCTGGATATTATCAAAATGATCCAGTATAAATGGAAAATAACTCTCAAAGGTCTTTATTGAAATGTGATTTTAAAATATTAAGTTACTTCATCTTGCAGGATGTGAGAGAAGATATGTGGACTCACCGTCTCCAGGCCCAGCAGCACCAGCAGAGGGATGGTGGTCATCCCGCCCTGGATCCACTCCTCCAGGGACACGGTGCCGTCGTGGTCGTAGTCGATCTCCTGCATCATTTCCTGGAGGATCTGGAGACAGACACTATCGTGATGAACCATATCACCACAAGGCAAATCACATGACTATATTCTTTGTGTGGAAAAAACTGGTTCTATTAACATTTTGTTAATGTATTCTCTATTAATACATGTATTTATTATTTAGAAAAATTGTGTTAGTCAAGTTTGATCTACATGGGAAAATGTGTTTTTATCATAATTTTCATAATTTTCCTTATTTTCTCTGGAAGTAATGTTTGGATCTGGATTAAAACCAGATCAGACATATTTAAGGATTTATGAGTTTGTACAATTTGCTGATTCACATAATGATCACGATCAGGTGGAACGAGGTGTTCGGGCCCGTGCAGAGGTATGAGCTCACTTTACGAACCCATGACCGACAAAAATAAAAATAAAAACAAAAACAGACACATTATAGAGACACAGACCCGAACGCTGAGCAGTTAAAATAGAGGAGATACATAAATAGATAAAGCAAACAGCCAAGACAAAAAAAAAAAAAGAGATTAAACTGCACAAGGATGGTCTCTGTGTGAAAAATGAAAATAAATAAGGCTAAAAATAAGATTGAATAGCGAGCTGAAGTTTTGTGTGTTAATTCACGGGGCTGTGTTTTCTTACTGGTTTCAGCTCGGTCACGTCCCACTCCAGGTACTCTGCCACGTGCATCATCTGGGAGATAATGTGCTCCAGCTCCTGCGGCGAGACCACAGACGCTCATTAGAGCCACACAAACACTGTGTTTACCTTTCCGTATATTGCAGCCTTACAAACCCCGTGTCACTAAACGTCTGCGGCCTGAATAGACTGATCCACAGTGTGTAATGACAGGGTGGGGTCGTCATTCTTCCGCACAGACGAGCTGCACGCAGGAAAACAAAGGCAGCGTGGGAAGAGCTGCGGAGCTGAGGGGCTAATTACAATGGTTGGGTTTCTTGTTGGGGGCAGAGGGGGGGGGGGGGGGGGGTAGAGGGGGTGACATTATTATCTGGAGGCAACTGAGGCCATGTGATGCTGAGGATCAGTGAGAGTGGACCAAGAGGTCACACGTTTTGTAACCACATACTTTAGTGTTTGCACCGAAGTCCTAAAAATATGTCACTGAATTAAAAAACATGTTATAATAATAATAAGTTTATTTGTACTGCACTTTTCTAAACAAGGTTACAAGGTGTACTTCATTCCTCTGTCAGGAAGTAATGGTGGGACGTGACTAATAACTGGATCCATTACAAACTCCCTCCCCCCACCACACTCCTCCTGACCCCGTATTCCACTCACTCCCTCCTTTACACTTTATATACATCTACACTGATGCTCTCATTCATAAATAGAAATCACACCACACCTCCATTACTGTCATCCATTCTTTTACCTGCACCATGTGTTTGTATTAGACGAAGAGGGAAATAGAGATTGAATGATAGAGATATAAAGAGAGAGAGAGATAGAGACAAGATAGAAAGACAGAGAGAGAAATAAAGGGATGGGTTAGGATAGAGAGACGGACGGACAGACAGAGAGAGGAATGATTGAGAGAGAGAACAGAGGTCATTAAGTTGAGAAAGAGAGACAGAGAGATGGAGTGATATAGAAAGATAGAGAAACAGACAGAGATAGAAAGATATTTCTGTTTATAAAATCATTTACTAATTAAGAATGATCAGAATGACAGATCATTTCAATGATTGTTAGTTAATCTCCCCGATATCTTGTGTCTCCCTTTGACTTGGGGTTGAATGTTCTTATTCCAATTTGGGCGTTTCGTCCAAAAAATGTCTGACATGTTTGTGAATATGATCATTTAAAATCAAAATCAAAAAGTAAAGTTGAAGAGGAGCGATATTTACCGAGCTGTCTAAGGACCCGTTTCCATCGGTGTCATAGAGACGGAACATGACTGAGGAGACAGAAACAAAGAAACATCAGGTCACAGCATCAACACCCTGGACTCCCTCCTCTTCCTCACCCTCGCACGGGAAGTTCAGTTACTGGAGAAGCCACATCACCCGGTGCTCCATCTCACCTTGTTCACCCAATACTAGACAAACCTGCACCCCCTGCAACTTCAAGTGTTTCACCATGGAAACCAGTCACCTCCAGTATCCCAGCTGTGACTGGCCGCTCCTGAGCGTCATGGCGAGCCCCCCCCCCCCCCACACACACCCTGTAAAGTGTAGTCAAGTTGTAATAACAACAACACAACCTGTGTGCTGATCATTTTCTATAGTGACTGTTATATATAGAATTGGCTGCTGACATCACGAGGAGTGGACGTCACATGGCGGCTGGTCAGGGCCACTAACGAGGAGATAATTGGCAGTTTCCTGAGAGACAGAGACTTTTTGAGGCACAGGGAGTGGAGGAGTGGCGTGGGGGGGGATCTGGGGTGGGGTGGAGGTTCGTGGTGTAACAAGAAGGCGACTGTGGTGACGCAAAGACGCACCAGGAGGCAACAGAGTGCAAAACATGGTCATGATGACTGTTGTTGACTTCTGCGTCAAGTCCAAATGAGAAAAAACTAGAAATATATTTATAAAACCAGATGTGTTTTGGGTTCAGTTCCTGTATTTGACTCACTGGGGGTTATATTTTATTCAGACAGTCAAATACTCACAAAATGCTGTTATGTAATTAAAATGTATTAATAAAAGACAGATGATGTCTGAGAGTCATTCAGAGTCTCCACTGGATTTTGAGTTGTTGGAGTTAAAGTTTTAAAGAAGCATCCAAGTCAAACTATGTTCATTATCTACATTTAATAACTTGATATTTAAATAATAGATTTGTTGTTTTTCTGTGACCTTTTGGTTTTAATCTCTATAGAAAATTAAAGTCACTATATGTTGACTTATTCTGTTTTAGACGTTTTTTTATTCTTTAACGTTTTTTACCTTAATTACTGACTTTATTTGTTTTTAATCTTATTTACCTTCATCTCATCTCCTTTAATTTTGAAAGTTATATTTATAACGTCTGTGTGTTTTCAGCGCGTTGAGCTCTCTCGGCCTCCGTACTCTTTTCTTCATTTCCTAACACTGCTAAGAGAAGTGGTGTATAAATAAAGTTGGCGCATTTCTCAAGCAAACCAGTAGAGGGACCCCTCCACTACAGAACATGAGTGTGGACCACAGGGAGACAGAGAGGGAGGGGGGGTGGGGGGGGTGATGCAGAGAGAGAGGGAGTTAACGTTCAATGAGACTTGATCCACAGTTAAATCCGTGATGTGCTCACACACATGCAGCTGAATAATTTAGTCATTCCTGCACTTAATGAACGCGGCTCCGCTCAATAATTCAGCAGCTGGATGAGAATTACAGCAACACGGAAAAAAAATAAAAAAGGAATCACACTGATGTCCAATTACGCAGCGTAACCCTGTGAATAAATGATGGGATAAACACAATTAGGAGACGTGGGAATTTGTGTCAGTAAACTGCAAACGTCTCTTCATAGAATCGGAGCTGCAGAGAGAGATTTCAGGAGAAAGAAGATCAGGTGGAAAGAGAAGAAACTGGTGAATAACCTGGATTTCATTTGGAAATAAATCAAGAGGACGAGCTCCAGAGCAGAAAATATGGAAACATGAGGGATAGAAACTTTGGTTGTGAGCTAATTATTGTTAATCACAGTCGGCAAAAGTGTGAAATCACAAGTAGAGAAATAAATAATAAATAATAAATTTGATTTAGTGACTTTTCTCTAAAATTTTCCTGCGTTCTTCTTTGAAAGGAGTTGTTTTCTTCCAGGATTCACAGTTACACATTTTGGGAAAATTGTTTCATGCAGTTGTGGACAAAACTAAACTACTTCCTGGTCCATCAAACGACTCTCTGATTGGCTGATGTCTGTTTTATTTAAACTTCAGAACAAGACTCAGGATTTCCATCCATCTGTTTTTATATCCGATACTCTGCTGCTCTCGGGGACTCGATGCTGCGTTTTTTTTCCACAGAGCAGCAGAGGAAGAATTCGTGGCATTAGCTCCGTCCTCACTTACCCTTTGCCTTTTTCTCTGGGCTTCACTCTGACCTCACGTTGTCTTTCCACCCGCTGAGGTTTTACCCAACCAGTCACATTACATCTGCTCCCTTTAACTCAGTCGTCTGCCTTTTGTATTTCACCTTTTTTTATTTGTGTTTTCTCTGAGATCCAGGAATCGAGCAGTGGCACCGCGTGCACACCGCTGTGCCTCTGATGCCTGCTGTATAATAACAGGGTAATAAAAACCCAGTTGTGCGACACCGGAGGACACTCACACTCCAGCTTGTCCTCGGGACGTCCGCCCTCCAGCAACGACAGGTAACACACGATGTCCTTGAGCTGCACCATGTCCAGAGGCTGCGGCAGAGCGGCCATCTTCAGGGGGGTGGAGCTCCCTTTGATCAGCTTCAACCCTGCGGTGGGGGGGGGGGGGGGGGGCACAGACAAAAGGTCAAAGCAAATCCTCCGCATCGCGGCTAATGTTAGCCCAACAACCTGCTGCGTTAGGAAGCCTGGCATTACTCAACCGATCAATCGTGTCCAGTTCAACCAAAGGTCAGAGTCCGGTTGTATTTTGCTTCGTGTTTGGGTGCAGGGACGAGAACGTCTCCATCGTATCTCACTGAGTTTAACGGTTAATGATGAGGAGCGATACATGATGTTAAGTCATTACGTCTCTCAAAGATTTCCTTTGGATTTCTCTGTTACATGAAATATTCAGTTTGCTAACCTTTAACCTTTGCTCCCGAGCTTTGGGTAGTGACCAGAATAAAAAAATATGGACACAAGCGTCCTCTATGAGTTTCCCTGGCAGGTTTGGAGAACCACTCCTTGGCTGTGAAGTGGCTCAGGCAGCTGATCAGGAGGCTTCTCCAGAGCTTCCCTGTGGAGGTGAACATGAGTGTGTGAGTCCGAGTGGGAGCAGACGCTTGGCTGACCCAGAACAGAAGCTGGATGGATTATATATCCAACCTGGCTGAGACGCACCTCCAGATCCCTGAAGAGGGGGAAGACGTGGCTAAGGAGAAGTCCTTCATACTTGTATAAGCAGTGGAGAGTGGATGGATGGATCATAGACTGTATATAATGGTGGACGACATGACAGCGCCAAAACGCGAAGCCAAAAAGTGTCGATTACATAAAGATAGAAATAGCCAAAGGTGAATCTGTTCTCAGTGGCTATGCCGCTTGTAAGAAGTACGAGATTTGACAAACTAAGCACGTCATCGCTAAGGAAACGTATCGACAGGAGCAAAGGTGCTGCAACAACGTCCAAGACACAACTCAGCCTGAATCAGAAGGACAAGGAGGTCGTAGCCCATCTGAAGTGAGCGACTGGGAATGGAGCATGTGTGTTTAATCACAGGTGACGGGGTCGCAGGTCCAGATTTCACTTGGAGATAGTTGCAGGTTCCGATTTACTGGTTTGCATAAAAGAACCGGTGCAGGACTCTGCCCCTCCCCTCACCCCTCCCACTCTAAGCATTTATGGGAACATTTATGAATATAATGGAATTTCACATGGAAAACACTCCTTTTCTGCCAATAGAGCCTCGTAAATCATGCACACTTTTACCTTGAACTTAACTTTGTTTGAATTAACATCACAAACTGACATTAGACAAAGTGTGAGAGGTTGGTGGGACTTTGCAGTTTCATTAAACTTTACACAAGCAGTCAGTGAACAGCTGTATTTCCTCCTGACTGAATCAACAGTCAGTCCTGTTCCATGCATCAGTTCGTCATCACCACACAGGAATGAGACATTAGTGTAAAATCTTGTAAACAAACAAGACTCTTGCCAAGACAATTGGCAGCGTCTACACTACGATTTACATTGTTCTCCATCCGGCTGGACTTGGCAGCAGCTCTATTAGTCTGAAGGCTCAAAACAGAAAGATGCTATTTTACATATCAATGAGGTGAAGCTCAGTTTTCTGTATTATTTTAAAACGCTGTTAAAATGCTGTGAGGACAGAGAATAATAGACACGCTGGAGCAGATTCATATATCATTAACAGGCACAGGACAATGTCGTGTTTACGCTCTGAACGTTCGTTGGAGTAAATATTTCATCTCTACACTTACCAGAGACTTTGGGTTTGTCAGAACATGAGGGACTGGGTTTGGTTCCCTTGTTGCTAAACGACATGAAGAGGTGTTGACAGAAGTCTTCTGGCAGTTCGCTCTCCAGGAACGTCTGCATGAAGACCTTAAACCCCTCAAAGTCAATCTCCTGCAAACGGGAAGAGAAGACGCTGTGTGTCATGGTCGAGCTGCAGAGATAATACACAGGGTTTTCAGAACGTGCTGCAGCCGGAGAAAGTGGTGAGATCCATCTTAAAACTTGTTCCTGCAGCTTATTCCTTCGCTTACAATGCATGTAATGTGTTTTTATTTTTCTGACGGCTTCATCCGTCCTGTTGATTGCTTGCTTGACTGAAGTCGTGTGCAGAACGACACATTAGTGGACCTGCATGTTGGGTTTTCTATTTTGCTGTATTGTGCTGTGGAAACTGACTTATTACCAGTCTGTGTAAGCGACTGTTCAGGTGAGTAATATCTGCCTGCAAGCAGCTGCATCCCCCCCGATATATATATATATATTTTTTTTTTTTTATTGCTCCAGCGCAGCTTGACAGTTGAGTTATTCAGCGAGGAACTTTAGGAACATTTAGCAAAAACACAGCAACAACAGAGAGAGGAGGAGGAGACATCAGTTACCTGGCAGAGGATTTCCTGCTTCTGTGGCATTGAAGAGGGAAAGAAACCCAACAAGTTCACGGATGCATTGCGCAAATATTGCATTTAAAAAGAGTCACAATAAAATGCCACTAAATTATTGATGTTTTAACTATGATGCAGCAATTATTTATGTATAAACTGGATTAAAAGTCGTGTACTGGATTAGACTGAGGCTGCGGTTTTCTCTCCGCACCCAAGAAGACAGAGATTCCGTGAGGCATTCACGCTCGATATTATTTATATTCATTTAGATATAAATTTCTATATAAAAAAGTTATAAAATGAAGAGTTTAAGTTTTATTCTCCACACCTCATTATTCTCCCACAAAATGTCAAATCCAAAATAGAAAATTCCAGCTTTGAAATGCTTTTATTATGGTGACATACCTGGATAAACCATTCAGCTGCAGGGATGTAAATCCAATTATTCTACCTGCTAGAACGGCAGCTTACAGCTCAGCCTGGGTGTCACAATACACTTCAGAAAATGTGTGAATGAGAATATGCAGAGGAACCCGCTGGTCTAAAAAATGAATACTTCTTAATCATGGTGTTTAATTATCTGTGAGAAAAGCAACAGAGCGAACAAGTGCACGTGAAGAAACAGCCATTGTTGTGTGTATACGACGACGACAAGCACATCTGGATTGAATAGACCGTAAAGCATCTGTTATGTAATGTAAACTGAACGTACCTCCTCTGGATTGTATTTAGCCAACACGCCATCTCCATGGAACTCCTGCAGCACATCCTTCAGCTTCTTGGTCGAGTCTGAGCGAACACATCCAGCACAAGTTAGTGAATTTGTGTCCGTGTTCTTCGGTTAATCTTCAAAACAAAAAGCACACACTGGATTCCCCGTGTAGTGAGGACATTAAAACTTTCACTTACACTGTACTCGGCAAGCAAAGGCTTGTGTGTGTGTGTGTGTGTGTGTGTGTGTGGGTGGGGGGGGGGGGGTCATGAAGTCTGAGCAACAAATGAAGCTTGTTACTGCAAATGACTTTCTACTTTAAAATCTGCAGCATCTGCAGGGAGACGCGTACGACAGAGTCAGAGGTTGAGAATAAGCAGCCACAGGTCATGTCGGTACACAAAGTGCTCCTCACTTGAGATCTACCATCCTGCACACAAACCCGTAAACGTTGTGTTTTTACTGGTGTCAGCTGTAAAGGAAACTGGTGTAACTCAAATAAATGCAGCTACAGAACAATTGAGCTTACAGGTAAATTCCTGATAAACGGGTATGAAAGAACCGAGAGGATCGACACTGGTCAGAAACCGAGACAGACGTTAGCATTGGGAAAACGACCGAAGATGGACGACATGACAGCTATGACATGAAAAGCCAAAACATCTTGATCACCCCCTAGTGGCTGGTAAATGATGTCACGAGAGAAAGATGTCAGCATGTGTATCCGTAAAATGTCTTTGGTCATAGAAAACTAATACCATGTTTTCAGGTTATATATTGTTTGTAGGTGAAATGAATGAGATATGGTTGGTTGGGATATTGATGAACTTGCTACCAGTAAACCTAAGCAATGTCAACCCTCCACCATGTTTGTTTTTGTCTATAGAATGGTCACTGTGCGATCGTGTCGTCTTACGCTCTGTCCAAATCGTCTAGTGTTTGCATTGTGATCATTATAATCAGTTAAATCTGTCGTTATATTTGTCGTCTCCCATGTTTTCTTAAAATTCGTCAAGAGTTGAAAATCTTAAACGAATCCAGAAAATGTGTAAATTTGAACTAAGCACAGGCTAACGTGTCCCCACTTGTGTGAAGATTACAGCGACTCGGGTTACAGACGGAAATAACTTGAGCAGAGTCGCTGTGATAATTACTGCGCGCTGCCGAGCGTTTATGAGCCCTACTGCTGAATCAATTCCCCGAGCCACAGATACCAGGTTCTAATGTTACTGAAGTTAATAAGAAGAAGCATTTTGTCACCGGCGCTGGACGGCCTGGTTCATCTCCACGTACGAGCCGATCGCTGCTCACAGCAAATTACATTAAGAGGTTTGTTTAAGTTCTCGTATCAGTTTCCTTTTCTTCTTTAACGAGGCCCAACGGAAGCGACGGAGCAGCCGGAGACCCTCCGGTAGCGTCGATCATGAAACCGCACAGCGTGTCACTGATGGATAATCAGCAGCTGAGTTCGGCAGGTAACTGTTATTTCTCTCGTCAATAACTGAAAGTGGGTTCGTTATGAACGTTACAGTAAAAGTCCTCACAGGTGAAGAGAATAAGAAATTTAATAATTCATAAGCTTTTGTTTTTTCATTTGATTTCAAGCTCATAAAGAACCAGGCTCTTTTAGAACAGATCAGGTTCCCACCGTAAATTTTTCTTCCATTTGCTGTTTCGACATCCCAGCAAATCCCAGTTTTAATGGTGGATCGATGACGACCGGCTACATGATGAATCACGACCATAAAACATTTGATTCAGAGCTAACAAATGTTGGAAAATGAAAAAAAAAGGGCAAAGGTACAAGACGGCGTACATGATTTATAGAGAGGGAAGGAACTACACCTCCCATAAACCATTGCAAATGATCGCTTCTTGAATTAAACCTTGTTGTAGTGATTTTCAGTCGTTTGGGTTATTTTTCCTCATCGCTTAAAAACTCATCTGTCCATCCCATCATAGCAGATGTGAATTTAATGGTTGTGGTCAACATTTCCATGGAAACAACAAGCTCGACCAATCAGAGCCGTCGCTACTACAGCAAAGGATTGTGGGTAGTGTAGTCCTCCTTGGCGTTTTCTTAAAATGCAGTTGATATCATGGACTTGTGGCTTTTGCATAACATTGTTTTACAATGTCGTAGTTTGTGGACTGTTAAAATATTATGGCAGATAATAAAAGTAATGGGATTGATGCCTCTGGAGCAACACTGTTAATCTGTGAGTTACAATAACATCTTGTGTTTACATTCTGTAGATGCTGGAGAATAAATGTGAGAGAAACCTCCGTCTATAAAGACGCAGTTGAGTCTCTTTCTCGCACTAATGGCTTTGTGTCTTTTTTCTCAGGGTGAATTTTACCATCAGTGTCAAGATCTAAACGAGCGCGTGTCATCATTATTGACCATCTTTATTAGCACGCCATCTACACACGACCATTACGGAGCACAGTGATTATGTGTCCGCTGATTGCCTGTCACATTCACCAGCGCTGAATTACAATTCATTCTCTCCATCAGGCTGATGATTTAACCAGTGGGTGGCTCCGAGTCATCAGGACGTCGGGTTTTTCGGGATCATAAACACATTGAAGATGTTTTTCAACCTTGGAAAAAGTAGAAATCACTTAAGTGGCACTCTGCTGCACTTTGCACATGCACGAGCAAATACATCGCATAAAGAGAAACTGTAATTGTTGTGAGTCAGATCTTAAGGTGCGTGACTGGGCACACAGCTATTAAAATGTTATGAAAGTGTGCACGGCTCACTTTAATGAGAGAGACAGCGGGGTGGGGGTGGTGGGGGGGTGCAGGGAGAGATGAGGAGGTGAGGTGGTGTGATGCCTATTGTTGCTGCTTAGAGAACGGGATATTTTATGACCTGTAGCAGGGCATCGCACAAAGAGTCGCCCGGAGCTCGTTGAAACATGATTATCCAAATCTGTCTCTCTCACACACACTCACACTCACACACACTCACACTCACACACACACACACACACACACACACACACACACACTTTAGTTCTTTAGCTTTGTGTTCCCCCCCCTCCTCCTCCTTGTTCTGCTCTGTGCTTATTATTCCCACACAATTTTTCATTTCGAAGCTACATTGTGAAGCCTCACGTTGCTGAAACGTTCATTCAACCAACTCCTGAGCCTCCAACAAATCTAATATTTGCAAAACATGAAAACAACGACCAGAAGCTGATTGGCTGTTGTGTGCAGCAAAGAGAGAGAGAGAGAGAGAGCTCCCTTACCCCCTTAGAGTGTAATGTTGTCACCGGGGACAGAGCAATTAAAGGGAGAAATGTATTTATCAAGTAAAACAGATCCTGCGTGAAGAGCATTAATTATTAAGATTCTCTTAAGAGCAGCTTGAGGACGTTGCCTTAAAAATAGCTGAGATACTGTTCAACCACTCACATTGGGCTGCAATCACACAGCGAGCGGACAAGGAAGCACTCAGCATCTAAAAAACGTTGGACGTCCAAAGACTTGTCTTGTCCATCGTTTGTCTTCCCACGAACGATTTACTGTGACCGACGTTGTTTTTGCACTTTCACAGCCGCCCCGACACCTCGGCGTGTGTGGGGGGGCGGTGCACAACATCCTGCGGTGAGCCTGCCAGGTAGCGTCATGTTTTCCATCCCTGGTACTATTTCAAATGATGAAATGTGTCAACATCTCGGAGCGTAACATAAACTCCAGGCATCCAGAGCACAGTCTGCTGAGCCGGGGAGCCATTGGTCGGGGCGGAGGATGAATCATTCAGAGCTCTAACGGCACCACACGGATTAAATGCCCGAGCAGCTCGAGCATCAGCGAGACGAACACGCAGCCGACGATTAAAACATCAAAAATTCATCATTAGAAGCCGGGGATGTTTGAGATTAACCACAGTGAATTGAATTGCGGCTGCAGCAGTGTTTCCGCGTCTGTGGAGGAGCAACACTGACGGTTTAGAAGCTTAAATCTGAGTCGCACTGACTTTTCTCATGATAAAGGGGAAATTTACCTCACGTCAAAACAATGACAACTTTTGTGAACTAGAAGAAACGGCACAGACGCAGAACAGACACGAAGAAAGAGACGAGGAAGATTCAACGTTTTGGGGAAAGATTGTACGTCGTCTTACCAAGATTCACTTGAAGAGGATTCAGTGTGTTCTTTAGAGACACTGGTTCAAGACATTAGCTTCGCACAAACAGCTAAACCTCAACAAGAGAGGTAAAAATACACCTTCTAAAAACAAGCTGGCTGCTGAAATCAAGACATTTAAAAAGGTGGTAACTTCAGGTTCTCATCAAAAGAACCACACAAAGAATAACAAAATTATCTTTGCTGGTAAAAAGACCGTTAAATGTTATAAATGTCTTCCTTCCTCATCCTACACACAAAGATGGCGACCAAAACAATTATCTGACGAACGTCCCCGTGCAGATTTAGATTTCAATATCGAATATGCAATCTGCAATTGACGCCTCCAACAATTTTTCTTCCGTTATCAAGAATATGCATGAGCAACAACCTTAAATATCTGTTGTTAGAAATCAACAGACAAACATTTCAAATCCAGTAAACATCGATCCAGTACGACAACGACATGACCACGGCTGCGTCGTCGTCAGAGCTGAAATGAAGTGTGATCACATTTAACATGAGAATTTTCCTCCAAACTCTACTGAATCCAAAGTATAATAAATAAGCCGGAGACATTTCTAACTTGGGATTCTTCAGATTCCTGATGTCAAGTGTTTTTCCCCCCGTGGAAAAAGGGAGATCATCTGTAAATGTGTGATGCAGTCTGTTGAATCACTCGCGAGTGGTTCAGGGAATAACTGGCTGCTATTGGCCGACTTTCTTCATCAGCTGTAGTTTAGTTTAGCTTCACCTGTCAGACGTGTATTTGTCAGGGCTGATGAGAACAGTGGGTGTGAATCAAAACCAAAACCTGTTAAAAAGAGACTTCGGGTTTTGTCACGGCAGGAAACCTGCTCTTACGGTACACATAATAATTTGACATTCATCAGACAAAATGTTCCTTTCCCAGTTTCACACATCCCTGAACTCAACCGCAAGCTTTAATTTGAAAGTGAAAAAGTTTAGCACAGTGGGCCGCTCTTTGTAAAAGCAGCCTGGGGGTGGGATACAGGATGTGACTTGGAAAATGACTTTTCACACAGAGAAAGCAACAAAAACAAAACAATTACAGCATCTCCTCGACATCACACCCACACACAGACACACACACAGACACACACAGAGTAGCTCTACTCACACTGGGTGTATTCCTGTAGCAGGGCAAACTCAGCCGGGGTCAGTGTGACCCATTTGTCCTGGCAACTCATCGTGTTCAGGCCTCGTCTCTCCGTGCGCCGAGCATCGGGCGCAGCGGGGCGTCACACTGGGGAACAACAGCACACATCAGATCACCTGTCCCATTAACAGCTTCTTACGTAATGACGGAGAAAATGACAGAACAGGGTAGACGTGGTGGAACTGACACTGAACGGGCGACGCTTGTTGGTCGTAATGAGAACATGGTGCATTTTGAAGGTTCAGGAATAATGGAATCAATTTAGATATTGATATATCAAAGCATAGTATTGGTGGAGCTGTGCATCATGCCGGGTGCCATTCTACTCATCCCATATCTATGTCTAGATTTTGATTCATCTTTTTAAATTTGTTCTTAAAAATTTCATTTTTTAACTCAAAAGGTCACAGATTGATCCAATAACTGTTAAAGTGACAGAATAAACCTCATAATGACCGATTAGCAACATCTGGACTGCAGAATAAATGTAATGTAAACACACGTTTTCACTTCTTTAACACAAAATGTGCACAAGGATGTTTCTGACCGACAAGAAAATATCACAAGTTGCATTTCTGTTAAGAAAAACTGCAGCGACACAAAAAAAACCCTTTAACATCCACTCAACTGTTTACTCATTAAATGGTTTTGTGCAAATTTGGGCATAAAAAGCTTCAAAAGCCGGAGCTAGTTTTTTGAAAGGACCTTGCATCGGCTCGACTGGTTGCTATGATGATGACAACATGATGGAGATCAAGCTAAAATGGGCTTTTGCAGGCTGGTACTTATATTCTGTAACCGAGTCCAGTATCCAGCGTTTCATTGGCAGAAGTGTTTCTGCGAGAGTTTTCGCCAAAAGCCATTCACACGATGTGTCGAACCGTTATGTCACGTACAGTAAGTCAGGTTTCCAGCTGCTTTAGGGGAGAACGATGCACAACACAGAGCAGCAATCACATGAATCAAACACGTGCAAAAGAATGAATTTGAGGTTTAGCAGGTTTGTGCTCTGAGGCTGAGATTCTCCACCATGTCAGTGTGGATCACATCCCTCATAAATATTCACCATGTCACAGAAGCAAAGTGTCGACCTGATGTTTTTGCGTTAAGCAGCTGATTTATCAGTTTGACACACATCAGTCCCTGTTCGCTGTATTGATTAGAACAACATCGCGGCTCTGCTGTCGAGTCTTGACCTCGCTTCCCCTCTGGTTTGTGTAATGAGCGTGCACGTTAGCGTGGGTGTCACTCAGGCATCTGTGTGGGTCGGCGGATGTGCATTTGTACAATCGTGTGTGTGTGTATCATTCCTCCAGCTCCTTATGATTAGCTCAACAAGTAGACGTGTTCATTCACGTGAAGGATGTGTGCGTTTCTGCGTGCATGTGTGTAGCTAACAAACACCAATGTGCTTTTAATTAGGCATCAATATGGTGAGGACTGTTATGCAAGTGTGTGTGTGTGTGTGTGTTTGTGTGTGTATGCATGTGCAGTTAACCATCCACAACCCCTGCAGGAAAAGGCTGTGACATAAACATAAGTTGTATAAATTATGAACAGAGTGTATCTACATAGTTATTACTATGTAGATACACATAAAAGCAGGAGTCAGAACAGTGAGGATCCACCGGTGTTGCTGCGTTAACACGCTGGGTGCGTGGGAATCTGCCTCCCTCGCATAAACTTTGATCTGCCCCCCTGGAGCTCAGGCGAAAAAATGATCTGCAGTGTCTTTATTTCACGTTTCTGCACATGACGGCACAAAAAGGAGCTGATGGAGAATCTTCTCATTCATCTCATCTCGTCTCCTGTGAGTCTATAATTCCAGCAGCTTCACACACTGTAGTAGCGATGCGTGCAGTGTGTGTTCCTGCTGTTGTAGTGCACCCCTCACAACACACAGGGCTGCCATCCTCGGAATCCAGCTCCATCACACCAGCTCCTCTGTGCTGCAGTGCTGCAGTGAGGAGGCTCCATGTGCAACAATGCCCCAAGATCTGAGCTGATGCCGCGACAGGAGATGCGGAGCAGCCGTGGCCACACTGCGACACAGAGCAGCACAGAGACGAGAGAGGAGAGATCAACACGCTGCTCACCTGCTGCAGAGAGGAGGAGGAGGAGAGGGAGGTGTCCTCCAGTCCAGCCAGATGTTTTCAGATGAAGCTCCTCATCGCCTCCTCTGGCTCTTCTCTCTCCGCTGCACGGCTGAAGTGGGTGTGCGTAAAAAGACGGAGGAGATGGAGCAGCAGCAGCAGCTCCTCTCTGATGCACGCGAGCGTGAGGATGATGGGGTGGTGTTTGTTTTTCTCCGGCGGTGTCTGGTCTCTGGTCAGAGCAGCATCACTGTGGATGTGAGGGAGGGAGGAGAGAGAGAGGAGGAGAGAGAGAGAGCACAGTTACCCAACGCTGCGCTGCCTGCAATGATCAGTTTCCATACTCCCGCTCCCTCGCGTCACATCCCTTCATCGCTCTGCTGCTCACCTTCCCCTCCCTCCTCTGAAACACCCTGAGGTCCAATGCTCTCCTGTTATTTTTCTCCCTCTGTCTCCCCCTCTCTCTCTCTACTCCCCACCTCTCTGCTTCTTTCAGTCCATCTCCATCTCTCCGCTCCGGTCACCGTGGCACACATCAGTCATCCGGCCACATTAGCTTTCAGCACGACGGGCGGTAAATGCAGCAACTGGTGGGATCTCTCCTCCAGAGGACTGAGGAGAAAGAACAGAAAAAGAGAGGTGAGGGGGGTTGAAGCATACAAAGAGATGAAAAGATGAGAAATGAGGACAAATTGAGTGAGAGAAGACGGAGAGAGAGAGAGAGAGAGAGAGAGAGAGAGAGAGGATGGAGATGAGGCAGGAGGAGGAGGGTGGATTCTTTGACCAATTTGTTTCCTAAAAAGGAGATTTGAAAGCTCTCATACAGGAATTCATTTTACAATAAAAAAAAATACATTTCAAGCAGAAACAAAATGTGGAGATAAAATATAGAAATGAAAAACCTTGTAATTAGTATTTAGAGTAAATGAAAAACTAGATCTGTGTCCAAATTCTGAAAGAAATATTTGAATTCTATTCTGCAGTGCTGGTGAAAAACCAATAAGCTAAATACCTTTCAGAAATAAGACAAAATAATAAATTAGATTAAAGATACAAGTATTATCTTGTTACATCTTCAATATAAACACGTAAAAGAAGCATAAGTAATGTTGATTCGCTCTGGATAACAAGCATCATCATAATAATAGAATAATAACCACTACGACCCTGACCTCCACACCCTTGTTGTCTTTACACACAAAAGAATGAAAGACCTGAATCATCAACAGTCTGACGTCCGTAGAAAAGGTCAAAAGTTAATTTTATTCATAAATGAAGATTCTGCTGCTTCATGTTTATGCATCATAAATAAATCCAAACGGCGTCATTGACATTTTAGGCGTTTAGACGACTCACTTGTCCAGAGAGACGCACGACGAGCGCGCACGTCGGAATGAGCTCAGTGTCTTAGGTGGCTTCACTGGAAGCGATCAATAGCAATGAACCCCGGGGGTCAGAGCCTCGTCAATAACGCATCAAATGTAAGAGAGTCTTCAAGTTGGCACAGAAAGGACACAAACACTGCTAGAAGAAAGAACATGGGGGGGGGGGAATCTGCGTATTTTAAAAAATGTGACTCATAATATTGTGTTTTTTCAAAAAAGGTGCAAACTCTCTCTCAGCACTGCTCACATTAACAAGAGGTCGATCAATGAACACAAAACAAATCAATAGAAACAATAAACATTTCTTACAGGACAAGCATTTAAATCCACATTGTTCATTTATACGGCTACTTTAACTGTAAATGGATGCACGTGTGTGTTTACACGACATTACGACAGACGTTTAATGGAATTGACCCCAAAGAGAAAAGGTCAATCAACCTATTAATGAAAGGAAGTAAATCTTAGAGGATTTACCTGATATTTATACAAGATAAATATACAGGCCTTTTAAATTCAAATCCTGGATCTGCCCCAGATATCTACAGCAAAATGTATTTGGTTTCTTTCCTCGAGCCCTATACCACGTCTTTCGTTAAAAATCTACCTCCATCATGGAGGTAATGAGATAACAAATGCAGTGGACCAAGTATTGAGCCATGTGGCACTCCAAACATTACAGCAGGATTGTTTGACTATTTATATAATTTGTTTTTTGGATTATTCTTATATCAAATTTAAGTTTTCACTGTGTTTGCTACTTTTATCATCTGCTCTGGTTGGATAGTAGCTTCAGTGACCTTTTCATTTATAAGGAGACGAATCATTTGAAGACTACGACAAAAAACACCCATATTTTCAACACATTCTACTACCCGACTATTCTGTGAGGGAGGGATCACATTCCAGTTCCCCCTCGTATGTCTAGTTTGGTTGTAAAGCGTCTTGAGGCAAAGGTGTGAAATTTGGGCAAAGCACCAACTCTTCGGCAGCTATTTTCTAAAAGACTAGTAGATCATGGGTCCAGACATTTACCCTCCAGCTCCTCCAGGGGAACTGCTGTAGTACAAATCTCCACCTTTATGGAAACAGCAAACCTTTCCACAGGAGGCACAGAGGTTACTCAATAGTAGCGTCTGCCCCCGTTGTTCTGAGGAGAAAAGACTTGAGCCGCTTCCTGGAACAAACCTCAAAAGTATAACATTTCATTCATCAGCTCACCGACGACCTTTAAGTCCCTCGCACCGTTTATGTAGCCTCCCACCTGCAGGAGCCACCGACCCACCAGCGTCAGCACGGATCGACTTTCGTGAAAGATCGCAGAACAATGACCCAGATATGGGCGGTGTGTGGGTGTGGGTGTGTGTGTGTGTGGCTGAGCAGTGTGCCAATAACATTTGTGTTTCAGCGCTGCCTCCAGGCCGTCTGTGTAGGTCATGTGGGTGTTTACATTTGTGTCAGAGGCAGAAGCTGCTGAAGTATCGACACATCCTTCACATGTGACGCTCAGTGGGAAACAGGGCATCTGCTCCTCAGGGACGAGCAGCAAACAGGACTCACAGTACACACTATTTAAATTATAGGTCTTTAAATAAATAAATGTAGTAAAAGTTAATATTGTAGTGCTGGTGCATAAAGGAGGCAGTTTGTTGCTCACTTTATTGCACAGTAACTTTCACTCGTGCCGGTACCTCAGCTCTGAAACATGGGGACCAGCAGGTAAACGGAACAGCCAGAGACGACTTCCTCCTCGCTGCTGTACCCTGACCAATCAGCAGCCTGCATATGCTGATTTTGCAGGTTAAGTTTAGTGGTAGTAGTAACAGTGGTAGTCCAAGATCCTACACTGACAATAAATCTGCATCTTAATTCCTAAACAGAAGTTCCTGATGATAACATTAGCTATTAAAGATAAAAACAATATCATATACATCTAAAATAAAGCAGTCACTGAGACAGGGGGTAGAATCTTTTCACCTTCTACAAATACCGAAGTGTCCTTGGGCCACATGTGAACTTGTCCTGATCTAAATAGAGACCATTTACCATTTGAAGCACATTCTAATGTTAATCTGTAAACTTCCAACAATGATAAATGAATTCCTAAGATTTTCTCAGAAGACATTTTATTCTCTGCAGTTAAATTCAACTTAATTTATTCTGAGCCGCTGTTGGACACTGATTCACCGACCCCCCGTGTCGGTGGTCGTCTACCTTTAGGCAATAAGAGATGATCTGATGTCATAGACAGCCTTCTGTATTTCTAAGAGTGGTGTTGTAGATGATGTTAAACATGCAGATGACACAAAAGATGCACGTCAGACGAGGCCTGTCAGCGCTGACAGCATCGGACCTGCATCATCAGGGGATCTCGTGAAGTCATCGAACACGTGGGTCACACACACACCCCGGCTGACTGCATCTCACTCCGGATCAATGATAATTATAATGTAATCCCTTTGTCTCCACGGTGGCTGCGAATGTGACGAGTTTGAGTCTCCGTGGACAGAAACGCACGTAAACCTCTGCGACTCAGTTAAACAATAATAAATTTGCTTTGTGACTAAGCAGCGTTGGACGCACGCACAGAGACAAACAGTGAGGAAGTAGAGAACGTTAAGACCAAAAGCTTTGCATACGCACTCTGCTGAAATGACGACATCAATACAGATGATGAAGTCTTTCCTACTTTCTTTCTCGTTATATTAAATTCATTAACGAAGAAGGAGAAGGCCGACGTCATCACTTTAACAGGATTGTTAGTAAACCAGTGACTGTTAGCATGGTTCAGTAGCTTGTCACACAAAAATCTACTGTTTAAAAAAATGTGGGTTTGTTTTATATAAAAAGGCTCAATGATACAAAAAAAGACTATATACAAAGACAGTAGTGGTCGAGGGGTGGAGCAGCCATATCTAGGTCCCACCAATTAATGTGCTGGACCAATCGCAAATACTTGGCTTATTATCCATCTTTCTATAGTTTGTATGAAGTCCACGGGGTGAACAATGTGGTTCGTCTTTAAATGTTTTATTTGGTGGATTTTCTTTCTCTGTTCAGCTTATAGTAAAAAAAAACAAAACGGTTCATGCCAACTGACCAAACAAAGACCAGTAACACGAACAGTAAATCTAGAAGCTTTAGAACCCCGGTGACGAGGTGAGTCCCTCGTGCAGAGGATGTGAGTCTCTGGTTATGTCGCCTCTATTATGACACACGGGTATAAACTGATGATTCCAACACATTCCTGAACACCACATATTGTATCTTGATCCATCTGCCGCGAGCAGATTGGTCGTAGAATAAACATCACATTCCCACATCAACGTTGCAACATCACACAGCCAATCAAATCGTTACGTTACCGAGACGGGGGGCGGGGGGGGGGGGGGGGGTTGGCTGTCACCGCCATGCCTGTGACAGCAGCACGTACAGTTTATCAATTCCACCCCCCACTTCTGGCCCCGTGCGCTATAAATAGCCTAGCGAGTCTAGTTGCGGAACACCATGTATCATAATGGGACCATTACGTAAGGTTCCTGTCTTGAGCGAGCACACAGGCCGACCCCGGGTCCTTCTTCCCATGAGGCCGAGGCCAAATTGATTCTTGCTGGGTAACCGACAGCTGGGTCTCCCTCGCTGAGTGTACGTCCCCGGGCAGGAGCAGAGGAGCATTAGGAGTTTGGAGAGAGTGACGTTAATGTATGAACGCTTAATATGAGACCGGAGGCATCTGCCATTTCCAGCTAATCTCCCAGTATGTTAGAGGAGCACTGGTCATTAGTGGAAGAGTTTCCTTCAAGGCCGCGAGTGCACAACATACTGTGTGTTCGCGTGGCGTCGGGACTCAGAGAGCCGAGTTGCTGACGTCATCTATGAAGGGACGGAGGTGACGGTTTATGATCTCTTACAAGCACCTAACTTTACACCTTTTAGCTCGTAGAGATCCATGTGAATACATTTTAGATTTATTTATCAGCCTGTCAGAGCTCATCCATTTTCTTTTCTCTTAATCATCATGCAGTGTCTCTGTCATTACTGGAAAGAGGCGTCATTGTGTGTCATGTCTCCAGACACACAAATACGACGCGTGTTGTTTACAGCCTCCATGTTTTTCCCACATTGTAACTTAACAGCAGGTTTACAAGAGAAGATGGAGAAGATTCGGTCTCACGTGAATGAGGACGGTCAAAATAAAAACGCTTCTAGTACAATAGAAGCATTTCAGTCTAATATCACACAGGATGAAACAGAGCAGCAGCAGTGAGGTCACGTAGGTCATAATTCAAGTTTTAGGAAAATAAATAATCAACGACACTATGAAAATATATGATACACAGAGAAATAGTAGTGAGTTAAAAGGTCTAAAAAGGAAATGAGGTGCCATGTTTCAGGTTTGCAGATGAACAGGAAAGCAGGTACAGAAGCTGGTGGATTTGATGAATTAAAACAGACTCACAGTTCAGTCAGCAGGTGGAAGGTGAATCATCTAAATGTCCATTTAACAACATGGAGAAGACCAAACTGAGACACAACATGGAGAAGACCAAACTGAGACACAACAGGGAGAAGAACAGAAACACCAGGGAATCCAACATGTGACAGAACCAGTCAAACCAGTGGGAGGGAAAAGCTGGGACGTTCCAAACAGAGCAGAGGGAAGAGGCAGGTTAATTAAACTCAGTTGTGTGTGACACACACGGTGGAAACAGGAACAGGAAACTCACACACCGGACAGGAAGGGAAGGAAGAAGAGGAAGAAAGCTTCAAAATAAAACAGGAACAAACTAACAGGTCACTGGGAGGACATATACCTCCACCAAGGCCCCAGTCCCTCATGAAACCACATATCTGCACCAAATGAAACCTACTCATCAAGATTTATGAATTATTCTCTGAGAAATCTGACTCTCCTGGGAATCAAACGTTATTTAAACTGGTTTAGCAGGAAACGACGGTTCCTGGTTCCAAAAACATAGAACACATGCAAATGCTGAGTTAGGATAGAACATCACACAGATCTGATTCCATGTAAGTGACGTGTGTTTGCATGTGCCCACATTTGTGCATTCATGCATGTGTATGTAGTATGACACACACACACATGCACACACACTTTGTGCGGACAGTTGGTGACGTTATCGTAGAATCACTCACTGGAGGAATCTGTGTGGCTGAGGGAGAACATCACATTTGTTCAGTTTTTCCATCTGCCACCGAGCAAACGAAGAGAGAAGAAGGAAACAGACGAATACGATGTGTTGATTTAACTCTTCATGCAAAGATAAAACTCGTATCTGTAGAACAAACATAGATTTAAAGTTAAATACACAAGATGGCAGCGTTTGTATTCAGGATATTTTTACCATATTCCTGGATAGTGGGAGGAAGTAGAGACAAGTCGTCCATCTTTATTTGCAGTTTGTGGTCGTAACAGATGAAAATGGGTTCAGCGCTTTCTGCGTAATGATCCAGAAAAAGAAAAAAAACATAAACAGACTCACATTAAGAGGATAAATTGTATTATAACCACAGTAGCTGCAAATATTTTCTGTTTAAACCGATCAGCTGATATTTATAACTTCATGAAACGAGTCTGGGAATTTACTGGTGTCAGTTGGGTTTTAAAAAAGCTGCCGTTAACCTGCCGAGGACGAGACGACTGCTGGTGTGTTTCTGCTCCTTTTTCCTTCTTCTTTAAATTACAACGAGAGCCAATTGGTATTGACAGCGTCATCGATCGTCCGTTTTGAGCGACATTTCCCTCATTCCATTAAGCGAGGCCCCGGGCGGCGTTCTCTCACCACTTAATAGTAGGATTTCATGTACAGGTAAAGGCCACATCCTTCTCCACCGCGATCAATACGTCAGATGCTCATCTCGTTATAGGTCGATGGGAACCTTCAATAACACAACAGATCATTAAAGCTGCAGAGGAGCAGAGGGAGCTGATGCTTGCTGGAGAATATTCTCAGACTTTAACAGGGTCACGATTATATTCATCATCTTCTTGTTTTTAACGTCTGGAGTCAAGAGAGTTAAAGGCTTTACAGTTTAAATCGGCTTTTATTTCTGCTCTAAATCTAAAGACATTAGAAACTAGAATGGCCCAGAGTAGAGCGCGTTTATCTGCCCAAACCCCGATATTAAAGAAAGCGATAAACGTTTAATGGATCCTCGCTTTCGTCCAGATCCTAAAGCAGCTGAAAATAACTCACAATTCACGAGATCCAGATTTTTAGAAGGATTCCTACACTCGTACATCTGTCTGCTAAATATTCCAGATTTCTAAAATCAAGATCCATGAATTATTTCCTGAGAAATCTGTGATAATGTCCGAAAATAGTCCTTTGTCTCAATGTTGAAGAAAGTGAAATCTGATCTGCCCCCTGATCCGCATCTGCACCAACATTTTTTAGGTTCTTTCTTGACCCATCTCGCCTCCTTCCACCAAGTTTGGCAGAAATCCATTTTGTAGTTTTTCCGTAATCCTGCAAAACAACCAACCAAACAAGCAGACAGAGGTGAAAACATAACCTCCTCGGTGCAGGTAATGAGGAATCAGATGAGACCCCACAGGGCCTCGTAAAAACAAGTCCCACTGCTCCTCTCCCATTCTCTCTCCTCATCCACAAATGGTTTATAGAAATAGATTGAACATTAACAAGCCCGAAACCGTGTTAACTGTCTAATCACTGTCACGTTAATCAGTGAAAGCACCGCGTTACAGCAGAAGCACAATTCCAAATAGGCCCGTACAGCAGAGAGCGCTGACACTGAGAAAAGTAATAAAGCACAATAATAAAATCAAAGAAACAACATCGGGCGTCGACACTTAGTTTCCTCTCGTAGATTCTCTGAACGTTATTCCTCCAGTCGTCTGCTGCTTCAATGAGGTCATCAAACGCGTCACTCCCAGTCTGCTACAGGTGATCCGATGAGATCAGGTGACGGAGGTCAGAACATATCACATGATGTTCAAACAGCTAGAACCAGTCACTGAAGCATCTGTGTTCGTTAAACCCCGAAAACAGGTTCCCAGGACCCAGCGCCTCTCTAAGTTTCTCTAAAGATGTCTTTAAAAAACGAAGAGTTTCAATCAACACCAGCTTAAATAATAATAAGAAGAACCACATTATTTATGATTATAGCAAAAGTAAGAAATGATGAACTTCATGTTGCGTTGTGGAAATTTGAATCTTATATATCCTTATATCTTATGCTGTATATCCAGATGAGACAGCTGTTATCTGCATCTGTTCGATACTCTCAAACGTTGTTGTTCCACTAAACCACCGTGTACGCTCCTGCACACGACGCCATCTGTGGACCTGCTAATCTGACGCATCATTAACATTCACACCTGCTTCTGCTCCTTCGCCCTTTTTCCACACACACACACACACACACACACACACACACACAGATGTGAGCGGATATCATCATAATTAACGTGACACAATGTCACACTGATTCATATTATTAATCTCATGATGTCACACACAAACAGATTTACACTGAATGTTGTGTAACTGTACATTATTGGCGGTTTTCCCTTATTTCATAAACATATATAAAAATTTGATTGTTGTTGGTATAGAAATACATCTATATAGATACATATGTATGTAAATATATATGTATGAGCATAATACTATAGCATATATATATTAATCTCATACTCATATACATTTACAGTGTGTGCATGTACATACATATTAAATACACACATGTATGTATGTTAAGATGTAGTTTTATTGATACTGCATACAGCTTGTCAAACTTTACAGTAATGTAATAATGAAACACTTAATTCTTTGACCTCCGACTCTTTGTTTCCAGAGGTGCGAGAAGCTCAGGTCTTTGGTCTCCAGATACAGTCGATGTGCAGTTGTGCAGCTTGAAAGAAAGATGCTGATTTAAATGACAGTGTTGCAGGGGGGGAGCAGCGACAGACGGGATAACAACAGCACCACCTGCTGAGGACAGTTTTATTGCATTTAGATGTGAACAAATATAAACTGTACAGTGTTGTGCAATAATGCAGGTGAACGGTGAAATTAAAAGGGCATCAACGTGGAGAGGTATAATGTCTGTTGTATAGATAAAGCTGAAAATGATTCTGTACACAGTGGCTCAGAGCAAACAGGTTAATAGATTAGTTCTCATAATAATATAACTATTTAATTCTAAACAAGAAAAGACAATTATTAAGTTATCAGTTTAATATGTCACATGGTTTAATTTAAAGTTAGTTCATTAGTGATGATTAAACATAAACTCATTAGTTTAATCTTCTCCATTAGAAAGTTGATGGACGCCACTGATTGGAAACACGTTACTAATCCATCAGTCACATTGAGTTCAGTTGATTTTCCTCCTGAGGCTGTGCAGCTGCGAGACGCTCTGCAGAACCCAGTACAGCAGAGAGAGGGAGACAAAGGCCTGGACAACACAGAGACAGAGACAGAGACAGAGAGAGACAGAGAGAGAGAGAGAGCGAGAGAGAGAGAGAGAGAGAGAGAGAGAGAGAGAGAGAGAGACTTCATATCAGATTCAACATAATGTGAAACCTTGTAGAGAATCAGAATTAGGACACTAACTGAATAAAGAGCGTCATCAGCATATACATGTACATATTGCCTTTTGTTACAGGATCTGCCCTGAGTGAAAGAAAGCTGCGATGTGACATAAAACCCCCCTTAAATAAAAAGATGTAATTATTTAGGATTATCGAACACTAATGGAAAAACAGAGAGAGAATCTGTGATGAAAAGGAACCAGTGCGACCCCTCAGAGGCTCTCGGGCTCTGCACCATGTAGAAAGTGGAATCGGAGGTTACGGAGCAGGTCTCCTCCCCAGATGCTCTGGAGGAAGGGGTCAGAGAGGTCGCCGCCATAGGGGACCTGGCTATTCAGAGAGAGTAACAGAAACAGCCCCCTTCCTCCTCCGCCCCCCCGCTGCGTTCTGGCCCATAAACTGCATCCTACATCGCAACTCCAGCCAAAACCAGCCCGCTGTCCATCACAGGCAGAGAGGCCTGATGGGAAAAAAAAGTAATGTTTCCTCCTGGACACGGCAGCTGTTTTCCTCCGAGAGCGAGAGAGAGAGAGAGAGGGAGGGAGAGAAAGAGAGAGAGAGAGAGAGAGAGAGAGAGAGAGAGAGAGAGAGAGAGAGAGAGGGAGGGAGGGAGAGAAAGAGAGAGAGAGACAGAGAGAGAGAGAGATAGAGATAGAGAGAGAGAGAGAGAGGGAGGGAGAGAAAGAGAGAGAGAGAGAGAGAGAGAGAGAGATAGAGATAGAGAGAGAGAGAGGGAGGGAGGGAGAGGAAGAGAGAGAGAGAGAGAGCACACACCTCTCTCTTCCTTTCTACCGCTCACCTGCTCCCAGCGACAGACGGAATGAAGGTAGCGAGGGGATTTATCAGCGGTGTAACGACACTGGAAACATGTCAGAGGTCCTGATCCTTTAATTAACTGCTGGACATTTCTCTCTCTCTCTTGGCTCAGACTTTACACAACATGCCCGTTTAAGTCATATGTTTTTTAACTCCAAAGCGAAGAAGGAGAAGTAAATCATGTCATAAATCTGTATTCAGTCCGGTGCGCAATGTAAATAAGTATTACTTAAGTACAGGTTACTTGTACTTGTACTACTATTTCATTCTTCTTTATACTTTTACTCCACTACATTTACTTTACAGGTGTAGTTATTGTGGTAGAACCTTCTTAATAGAGATCATATAAATAATCAAATACATTTAAATAAAGTTCCTGATGCTTTACTTTTACTTGTAATAGGATAATTTTACAGTGTGGTACAGCAACTACTCCAGTTAAGTACCCGAGTACTTCGTCCATCACGTATTAAGTAAAGATATAAAGCTTTTAAATATTTATATATTAATATATGTAAAATAATAATGAACAGCAGTGAACTCCTGATCCCATACATTTAAAAATGATTTAAACATTTATTAATGATTTGCAGTGATTTACTTTACTCTTTCTTTATTAAATGAATAAATAAATACAGGGATCATTTCTTTAAAAACTGTGAGTTTGATTTCCAACAAACTTGGAACTTCTGTTGAATATTTCCACTCTCAAATAACTGTGAGGAGAAAAAAGGTGAATAAGACAACTTGACAAAACAGTAACTGGGTAAAGAAACTTATAAAATACAAGATAAAGTGTATATATTGAATCCACCAGGTACCGAGGCCACGCGATGAGTTTTTCAGATCCTCTCGACGTTTTTATTCTAACGTTTCCAGCAGGTTCAGCAGATCCTGTGGGCAGTGCAGTGTCTCACAGGGGGAATCACATACAAAACCCCAAATTAAAAATTGTATTGACGTTTGAATTCCAGCAAATCGTTACGGATGAAGTCGTTTCACAACCCTCTTGTCCCGCTAAAGTCCACTTAATACAATTTAAACACGATGGCTTACAAGTCCAAATTCCCTGAAGGAAAAACAGATGGAAGATTAGAAAATAACATGGCGCTGCGCTGCGTCCACCTCGGAGACGGATTGGGATCGAGAGCCGAGCGCCGGCTTGGCACAGCCTCACAAATCACATTTCACTGAAACACGATCGAGGTTTCTATCAAAGCCGCATGTTGAGGGCACCTATTTTTTCGCCGTTTCCATTTCTCCTCGTTTGCCCCTCTACGTTACCATTTAATGGACTCTGTAGGAAATCCATGTGGGACAGATTACACAGTGGAAGGAAGCGGGTTTGATCGTCTACAAATAAGCACCACGTCCAGACAGCAGCGGCTCCCAAAGTGGAGATCTCAGCAGATCAGCTCACACTCACTTTGTTTTGGGCAGAAAGGACTTTGTTAAGGGTAGTAATACAAAAAGCCACAAACCTGTGGTTTCTCTAGATTTGACTCTGTGTCTTTGTCGAGTTTTATTTACTCGAAGACGCAGAGGCTTGTTTTTTGTTTTTCTCCAGCTCCACTGAAGCAGATGAGGTGAACAGCTAGTGCCTTGCTCAAGAGCTTCTCAGAATTACAGAATCAGGGCCTTTTCTAGTCTGGTTCAGTGAGGTGGAGGTTTTTCTAGAATCCCATTTCTGATTTCACTACACAAAGTGAATCAATTCGCTATATCGGCACTGTTGTCCATATTTGTTTACGTATCTAAAACGTATCTATTGGATCATGTGCCGGCTCCTCAGAGGATGAACCATAAAGATCTTGTTGATCCTCTGAATTTCATCCGTCAGCCACGTTCTACTTGTTCCACTTGTCCAACTCTCAAACCTTTAACCTGTGTGGAATTTTATTTTAGCTTGAACACCACCACTTCATCTTTAAGATTCATCCTCTGGAGACCATGATGATATATTACGATGATAATGTCTGAGGTATTAGCACTTTCCAAAAGTGAACCTAAAGTGTCTGGACGGCCCCCTGGTGGCTGGTTGCCCTATAGGTCATAAACCCTGCCTCCTCCATGTTAGCAATCAAAAAGTCAAAATACACGTCACAGAAATTGTTCTCAAAGATGGTTTCTGTCATTTGAATTAGTTCTTATTACACTGATGTTCTTTCAAGTGTTCATGAGTCTGATTAGTTTGGTTTTAATTGGTTAATTGGTGCTTATTGATTGATCGAGCCGTGGTATCGGCGGAGCCTCGATACCACGGCTCCAGACTCTGACTCCATCAGACTGAGATGTCAACGCTCCTATACGGGACATTTGGGCTTCTTGTCTGGACGACGTGGAGACAACTCGTCCATCTGGATTTACAGTCCAGGGCTGAGTCGGACAAGCCGAGTCTATAACGTCTTAAAATGCTGATACAGGACAGTACATTAAAATGAAATGTACCATACAGGGGATAAACTCTTTCAGTCTTTTCATCCATCCATACACAAACTTTTTGTGAGTGGGATTAACCGTCAGTAATAAGGCTGTGAAACTCAAATGTCCTTAACAGAGGTTCACAGAGGTTCACAATGTTAAAATGATCTATATGAATAAACATAAGCTTCCAATGAGCAGATACCTGCAGCTTCATGAGGATTTTCAGTTTTTTCCCATGTGTCTGACGACGGAGGAAACATCATGTTAATCGCAGCCTGACATGAATTAGGTTTATTTGCGCAACTTGGTCCAAATTAAAACATGAAAACATCGTCCATCTGCAGCTCGTATGCAAAAAAAACTATCTGTGCCGACCTTCAGAGCAACAGTGATCAAACTCTACATTAACCAGAGTCGAGTCAGGTGTCGCTGATGGATACGAAGCATGGAGAGCTCTGGGCTCGAACCCCCCAGTGACTGTCGTCCAGCGTCCAGCGGGTTAACACGGCAGAGCCTCGCTGCTCCAGCTGCACTCGTGATTGAAACGAAAACACGGCAGAGCGGCTGCTGTCAGACGTGTGATATATGACCTGTAATGGGATGTTTCCAGGGCTCCCCCTCCATATGGCTGCCTACAGTCCACTGGACCTGGCCTGAGCTGTATCGGAAAATAACTCAGAGCTTTTCAGTCCTAACCTGGCTGCAGTGTGGAGACGAGTGGGTGGAGGCTGCTGCATCTGGACATTGAGAAACTGGTGGAAACAAACCGCAGGAAGTATCTGTAGATTCTGTTCGATCCTGAGCATGACTCTTCATGCACAGCCTGAACTCTCACTCTTTGGAACAGAGCAGCAAAGAGGACCATCTGAAATACACAACTTATACCCGATGAGTCAGTTAGACACATATACACACATATATATCTGAACACATGTGCAGCAGTGTTCGCCTTCGCCTGCACATGTGTAGAAACATGTACCCTCCACACACACACACACACACACACACACACACACACACACACACACACACACCAAGGAGGACTTCCTGTCTGTTCATTACGAGCAGATATACAGTCTCTGTGCTCGGGCAGTTTGAGCAGACTCAGGAAGGATACGCTGAGCAGGTTAACGTCCCACAAGAGAGTCAGTTTAATGTCTGCTCTGTAGCACAGCCATGAGAAATATCGCCATCACACTCCCACACTAACACACACACAAACACACACACACACACACACACACACACACACACACACACACACACACACACACACACACACACACACGCACACACACACAAACACACTCATACAGTCACAGTTGCTGCAGAACTCAAAGTGATTAAATGCAAATTTAGAAAAATACAGGTGTTTAGAAGTTGTTCTGTTTCACATCTGGGATCTGTTCTCGTTAACAATGCGTCGGCTAGAAGGGTCGAATGTGAGGTCAACGACGACTCATCCAGACTCTTACACCTCATTGAAAACACGAGACGCACGCCTGAGAGGAACTATTTTCGTATCTGTTCGATTCCACGTCAGACCCCAGCAGCTTGGCACCGCCTCGGCCGGAGTAAGAATCATTAACCACACGTCTCTGGGTGGCTGCACCGGCGGACCTGTGGGTTAAGAGTGCACTAGTTGGCGGACATTTGGGAGGGAGGAGAGGACAGGAAGTTACATTTACTGCCATAAAATCAAGCCCTTTGGAGCAAAGAGAAAATGTCTGGTTCCGTGGTGGATTAGTTCAATGGGATTTCTCGGAGCAGATGAACGAGTCTCCGAGGGCCCGTAAGGAGTGTATCTTTACCCAGACTCCTTTCATCCATCCCGGGATATTTATAAAAACATTCCGACTGCAGTTTGAAGCCAATGGCTCTTGAAGCCATTCCGCGTTCTTGCCACATGTGTGGCATTCTGGGTAGGAAGGTCCAAAGAGGCAAGTAATCAACGTGGCCAATTTGGGGTAATGCAACACAAATGGTGCAGCTGTAATCAGCTAAACAAACAGAAACATGTCTCATCTCTGCCAGCTTGGTTCAAGGTGTTGGGAGAGCTGGCACCTCATTCAAGTTTATTTGTCCGAGACGTTTAAATGTAAAAATCTGGTCAACTCACGAATCATTTGCCACAAAGATAATGAGTCAACCTGCAAAGCTGGAAAAGGCCATGAGGCAAAACAAACTAAAACCCAAACGCTTTCTAAAAATAAGATTCATCAGCTCAACTTGCTGCGTCAGAAAAGAAAACATCTCTGTTCCAACCGTCGGTTCAGGGCCTGAGCAGGGAGAGGATCTGTCACCGTAAAGAGCAGCTCCGGGGGGGGGGGGGGGCACTGTGCAACAGGGAGTCACAGCCTCACAGAGGGAGAACGAGGTCTGGAGCAGTCAGGTCCAATAGAAGCTTCACAGCAGGTAACTCGCGACGACAAGGTAGAGACGACATGAGGATCGGTTCAAGGCCTTTTCGAGGTTCATGGTTTTTTGGGATGCTCGTGCACCTGAACTGAAAATGTCGGACGGTCAGAGTCACATGGACTCGTGGTCAACAGACTGACCTTGAAGACATCTCCTCTGCAGCTGCAACATTTGTTCTGAACAATCGACTATGCAGGAGTTGCATTTAAAGAGACAGGAGCTAAAACCAAGTATTTGAGACAGAGGCTGAACAGAGGAAGCTGCAGCGATGGACAGGAGGAGGACAGTGATGTGTTTTCTGGACATTAAGAGAATTTAAATCTTTTCAATTCAAAAACACCTGAAGCTGAATATGAGCAGAATGTGTCTCCTTTAAAAACTGCAGCTGACAAATCAACAGCAGGCGCTTTTGAACAGCCGCAGTAAAGGAGGAAAGCCGGAACAGCCAGTTTCTTTTGCAGGGGGGGGGGGGGGGCTGCAGGCCACTGTTTGTGCTGCACAAATATGTTTGTCGCTGAGTTTTGGACGGAGGTGAAAGAGAAAGTTATTGGGTCGGGGGGAAATCACAGAGCGATCAATAATTAACAGGGGAGCGAGCCACATAGAGTCAGCATGAGACGTTTCAGTCTGTGAGAGGCGCACGCTGGGTCCACATGCCAGCCAACATTACATCACTGGGATATTCTACAGATACAGAACAGAGTCACCACAGCCTGCCACCAAAAGAGGGCAGTGGGCCTTAACATAGGGTTCAGTACATTTATTAAAAGTCTTCAGGAGCTCAACGATAGTGTCTTAAATCCTGTTTCTGCTTTTAAAAAGGTAGATGGACAGTCTTTGTCATGCAGAGCACCGACCTGAGTACTGACTTTTTAATTTCGCCCATGCACGTCCCATTTAGTAACATGGAGGAGACAGTGTGCTCAGGAATACCTTGATATGTGGAGGGAAGGTTTTCAGGCCTGTGGCATCGACGTAAATACTCTTTATTTGCCACTCGTTTAAGTTTAGGTGTCATATCAGGGGCTAGAAAGATGGACTGATGCATCTCCTGAAAAAACATGCAACCATCGACCTTCTCATTACACGTAGTTGGACATGAGGGAATAATATTATTGTCGTTCAGTCTTTGTGTGACCGTGTCTATTCCCAACTCTGCAACGTTAGATCTGAAGTGCGTCCAAAGCTGTAACCTCCTGTGGCTCATGGATCCTGGCAGCACCAGACATTTTCCAGCTGACTTTTGGCAAGAAACTGAGGCTATTGTGAAAAAGGGGCCATGAAGAATGTCTTTTTACTACAATATGAGACGTGCGATGGTTAGCCAGTGTGCCAGAGAGCGCCATGAAGAGAAGGAGATTAATAAACCGAGAGCAGAGCGATGAAAGCTCGCGCTGGAAGAAGGATCGCTAAATTAATATGCTGCGGCTCCACTGATAGATTCTGCATTAAAAAATCATTGACTTATTTATACTTGAATTTGCGAGCAGACGTCTTTGGAAATTGGCTTTACAGTTCTTTACAGTTCTGTGAAATCAGGAGGAGGAGGAGGAGGAAGAACAGTGCAGCAGGAATCACCAGGTTCAATCAGGTTCACATGTTGGCTCCGAGGCCGCATCATAAACTGGACGACTGTTGTGTTTCACCCATGAATTAAAGCACAAATAGGAAGACAAATTCAAAAGAAAGTCGACGCCGGCCGCAGAAACTAACCCCGGGAAGGCCAAACTAAACACGGCGAGAAAACCCCCAAAGGGCCAATTGCTGTTGGATTTCCATCGCTTTACCTGGCAAGTGGTTTGACAACATAAACCAAGCGGTTACTCTTTGACGGGCACGATCCCCTGCACATTGAGTGATAATATTTCACACTGTGTACGGTCTGCCGCCCCGCTGTTTACTCCAACGGAACAGTCCTACCCAGCGTTTCTCTTTCAAATCCCTCCATTTTCTCCATGGGAGGAGATTTCCTTTCCTTTCCATTCCCGCGAGCTCTCGGGTGATGTCATGCTCGCAGAGTTTCCACAGCTCCACACGGTCCCGTTAACCTCAGCCCTGCTTCTCGCTACCACACATTCCTGCTTCACAGGGAAAGAAACGAGGAGAGAAAAGGTCCGCTAACCTCCCGCACCTGAGATCTGGCGAGTGGAAGCAACACCTTCAGATAACGGCCAGCCTCTCGCCGCGTGGCGTCTTATCTGCCCGCTCAGGGCGGCGAGGGCGGGGGGGAGAAACCACTTTGTGGCGAGCTGGGACCTTTTGTTTCTGACATGAACTTCATAATATTGTTCTGACCTCCTCTTTCTGGCCGAGCAGCATTTGTCTTTCCCTTTAAAGTCTGGCAGACGGCGGCTCTTGTGAGATTGGAAAACACAATCAGCACGGAGATGAAAAGATGGAAAATCCAGTGGGGCTCTGAAAACAATTTAAATGGCTTCGTTTTCGATTTTTGGATTCAAACGGATTACGTAGATTTAGACGTGTCGCTCCAGTGTCAGACTTGCATGAGCTAATATACGACTCAAACATCTCAGTCTTCTCGTAGCTGCTGACATCTAAACGTGGAGGGCATCTTTTTATTATTCTATGTTTCAGATTTTACTATTTACAGCTATTAAAAAATGAAATCCTGACAGCTAAACTCTTTCAAAACAACAGAATTTCAGCCCAAACGCTTCCTTCAAAAGCCCAAATGGCTCCCAGCAAAGACAGGTGTATTTTTATGAGCTCTCCTCTGAAATTACTGGAACTTCAGCGGCAGGTCGAGGCCGTTTCTTTTTCTTTTTTTTTAAGAATCACAGCTCAATTACTCTCAGAAATCCAGCGTCTGCGTTCAGCGCTGCAGCATGTTTCCTTTTCTGCCTTCGGGCAAAACCAGGGGCCCGAACACTTATACAACCATGTTACATCATTGCAGTCCAAACTTCACAAGTGGGCCCCCCCGACGCTCACTCAGTGAAATACTGTGCGTGTGGACACACAAATAGAAAAGAGGGCGGAACACCAGACATTATAAAACAATCAGGTACAACAGACGTGGGACTGAGATTAAACTCAGTTGGCAGGTTTTCAGAAAGGTGCTGATTTTACATTAATGCCGTGATGGTAGTTCCACATATAGAAAAGAGAATAGAGTTTCCCAACATGTTGGTATATTTCACAGTTTATCCATCAACTTATAATAAAAAGAAAATACAAACCAATATATAGAAGTGGAATTAAGAAAGAATTTCTTATTCTTTAAAATAAATGTTAAACTTTATAAACAAATATAAACTTTAATACCGTTATGTGAAAATCCTCATATTGTTGTCAAAGTCATAAAATGGATTTATTTATTATTTTTACATAATATTCAACAGCCCAAACAATTAATCTAGAAAATGATTACCAGAATATTCAGGAGTGAAAATAATGATCCACCCTAATTATGTCTGTTACAGCCCCATCGTGTGAAAGACACTTAAATCATTAAATAAAAACTCACAACTCAAATGACCTGAGGCCAAAGGGTCCTGAGCAGAAGAGCTTAACTTAATGTGACACATCCACGGTGTCAATAAAACTATTAATAACAGGAGTTGCTCATCAGAAGTTAAAAAGAGGGTTGAGACTCGACTCCCGAGCTTCACGACAGATAAAGATCTTCATACTGACCGACAGCAAACACACACAAACACGTCTCCTCAGCTACAACCCCAAGCAAAGCCACCGCAGCTCATTCACACACACAGACACACACACACACACACACACAGACACACACACACACACACACACAGACACACACACACACTGTTGCCAGCCTGGTATCGTCTGCAGCGGCGAGGCCTTCACGCGAGCCGAGCAGACGTGGGTTTGGGGGCGAGCGAGTGGGCGGCTGGGAGAGCGAGAGGCGGCCCTGGTTTACAGGTCAAGCCTGCAGCTTTACAAGGGAAATCTCCAGAGCCACTATAAATACCACTGTGAGCTTTAAGGGTGCAGTATATCACACCACTGGGTTTCAAGGACCACAAACCGACCTAGTTTTTGTAGTTTTCTTTTTTGTAGTCCCCCCCCCCCCCCCCTTCTCCCAACTGTACGGCCGCATGAGCCTGAATACAATTAAATGTGAATTCCCCCTCCTCCATTTCAAGGGACTGTTAATTGATTGGCCCGACTTCAAAACACGCCCTCCCTCTGCAACAAAGAGCTGCCCGCTCACCTCACACGTCAGAGCCGTATATCATTAAAGTACCTTGAAGGGTTTGGGGGGGGTTGCTGCAGTTCTGAACAAAGGGCACAGATATGTCAGGAACCATTTCAAGTCCATTGCGAGGCTTTTCAACGAGCCCCACCTGCGAGCAGCGACATTTATTCAGCTCAGTCTGATGGACTGCGACTTGAAATGAGGCCTAATGATCCGCTTAAGGAAACGGCTGCGTAAAAACCTGCGGTGCTGTCAAAGTGACACGGCCGCGCAGCATGTGCAGCATAAATCAAGACTTTCCTCCAGCTGTGAAGCTGGCTGGACGTGCACTTCACTTTAGACGGGGTTTTTAAAATATTGTAATTCATTCAGTTTTATTTTCGTTTTTAACGGTGAGAAAAAGGAAAAAGGAGGGAAACCCTCCAATTGTCTTTTGGGCACCTGAGCCGAGCAGATGTGGAGGCAGAGCGATAAAAAAGCGGCGATTCGGCGCTCACGTGCAAATCTCATCAGCCAGCGGCAGTTAGCAGCAGACGGAGCTAATTGGTTCCAGAGGTGTTGCTCTCGTTCACACTGGCGAGCAGCGACGGCGGGCGGAGAGAGGGGTGGTTGGGGGGGGGGGGGGGGGGGTGTTGAGGTAGGGAACGTAATGAGAGGTCAGCCGCCATCTACAGTCGGGCTGCCAGAGACAGAAAGGAACGCCAATTTTATGGTCAATTGGGCAACGCATCTGGACTCGTAGATCACAGGGCTGCAGGGCTGGACTTAACACCCGGCTCGCACGTACTTCACACACAGACCACACAACACACAACCACACACACACACACACACAGAAAGGAAGATGTCTCGTAATGACACATCATTGTTTTTAGGAAAAATGTTCTCAATTTCTTTCCTTTGGTTTCCAGTGTTTGTTTAATTAACTTTACACAATAACCAAGGTGTGGGGCGTTTTTCTTCAGTAGGTTTCACACACACAGACACACACAACTTGCAGGCTAACAATAATATAAATAAAGATTATCATCCCACTATCGAGAACTGAAGACAAAGTATCCCGGAGACGAACGCTGCCATCCTCTCATTTAGACCCATAGTTAAAAGTTCAGTGCAATGTCTTTACTCAGCTTTACTCCTCAGAGTCATAAGAACACCTACAGTAAAGGCAACCATATTTGAGAAAAATCTATTTACTATGTCCATGTCTCATGCGCTAACATGGAGGAGGCGGGGTTTTCACTTTCCAGGAGCTGCTGCCATGTCGTCCACCTCGATACACAGTCTGTCGTGAGAAGTGTTTTCTGGACACAAACTGTTTTTTCCTCTTTCCCGATGAACAGGACGCTAATGGAGGGCGGCAGGCACGAGGCCAAACTTCAGCGTAAAACCAAATGAACGAGCAATTTCCACATTATGTCATTAAGCTGCAGCAGAAACTATTAAACCGCTTCGGGAACTGTTCTGAAGACGGTGTGAGACGATCACAGGCTCCGGCTCAGCGACGTTAAACGGACCCGGAGGTGGATTTCTTTAGTTTTGACCTCTGAACCTCAACAGTTCGGCCACGAGAGACAGGAAGTGGTCAAGAATATGAACTTGTACAATTTTTGTGACATTTGAGCAAAACTGATGATGAGCGATGATGATGATGTGCTAGGATCATTATTACGGGTCTGAAGACAGTCTCATGACCGCGAGTTATGTCCATTTCAACTGTGGGACAACAAACTTCACATTTATGTCTGGACGTTACGAGTCCATCAGGAATATTTCAAAACTTTACCACTTATCATTTGAGGGTTGTGTGGGGGGGAGCTGGAGCCAATTGGACGAGAGGAGGAGAAGTTCATAAGGTCTGTTTACTCGAGGATAAACGACTGCATATGTGAAAACAGAGTTTTAAAATTGTGTAACACTTGAAACACCCCCAGTCGTCTTACCTCTGTGGGCACAGCCAGTGACGGCAGCAGCGGCGCCACGTATCCATACCTCTGCATCGTCACCATGACGACACAGCGCAGCATCTCCAGGACAGCCGCCTTGGGCCTGAGAGTGAGGACACAGCAGTGAGAGACACGTCACGGAGGCTCGGGGACATTTCACATCCGACATCTTGACCTTAAGTGACCTTCACCTCGGATTTCAGTTTTTCTTAAATGGGAGACGCCTCAACGTCCAGAGCTGATTGAGTTCGAATGGATTCGACCCCGGAGAAGATTCACGGCCTATTTATTAGGAGGTCGACATCAGTGATGATATGTTGAAGTGAATAAACTTATACAGTTGTTATTAGATGTTTAGTTTAGAGTTTCATCAGCTCAGCTCAGTTTGGAGACGAAGAGGAGGCGTCTGCTCACCGGACAGACTCCAGCTCATTAGCGCCAACATTCAATCCAATCTGGGAACTCAAGTGATGAAGGAAAATAAAGAGAAGTCTCTGAAAGGCTTCAGTCAAACTTCTGTTGTAATTCCAGCTGTGTGGGTTTTTTTTTTTTTTTTTTTGTAAAAACTGATTTTACGATAGTCACGTCACAGAAACCAGACTCCGTCCTTATGGACTTTCCACCTGTCTGCTGAAATAATTTGATATTAAATGAATCTAATGCTTTGCAAATAATGTAATAATACTAATATTAACGTTATATAATGTGAAATATGAATTTGCCTGCGTCAAAGATCCATGTCTGGACTTGGACTTCCTGGACTTCTGATCTAACCGTTTTTGGCTTGTGAGGTTGCATTTGTCTGAGTTGCATGAAAGTTCAACTGATCAATAAAATGAAAAGGAAATAGTTAGATTACGTGCTTTTCATAATCTATCAGCTGTTTAATTCTGTAAATGACAAGAATTAAAATATCTAATAAAGTTTCTACAGTTGTCAAAATCACTTCTGAATCAAAACGATTAAATAAAAAATGAGGATGTTGCAGCAAATCCTCACAGAGGCTGGTGCAGGTCAATATTTGGCATTTTTACTTCACAATCAATCCAGTATCAAAGCTGTAATTTTCCATTGACTGAATAATTTTCAAATCACTATTAGCAGAGGTATAGTTTTCGTTAATTTCTATCTTTACAGCCACGTTGAAACCTCCAGATTTATCTTTTCTCCTAATTCCAAATCCAGACTCTTCCTTCCTCATCATTTTCCACTGAAACGTGAGAATGTGTCCCATGCCTCTATCACAGTTAACCCCTGAAGAAGTGTCCGTACCTCTGGTCCATGAGGAAGCCCAGGGCGGTGAGGGTGAGCAGGATGTAGCTGGTCATCCCCAGGACGGTCACCTGGGACAGCATCTAGAACCGAGGTGCATTCGGACGCCATGAGAAATGTGGACGGGGGAAAAAACACATTAGAATGTAAACCTTAAATCAATATCGTGGCTGGTTGGGTTTCGCTCACAGGAGACCTGACTGGGAGAGCGCTCGTAAACCGCTGGTTGACTGTTTACCTGACGCTGCCAACCCAAACATGTCTGACCTTCAGAGTAAGTGTACTGGCACAGGCAGGATCCTGCAGCAGAACGCACACCGCCTCCTACTTTACGCTGCCTAGTTTACGTAGACGCTCTAATCATCCCAGATGGGCCTCGACACTTGACCACAGCGGAGGAGACAGCAGTTTGAATCCCGATAGCTCGAAAACGGAGCCAAAACAACCAGCGTCGGAGCAGAAATCCCATGCAGATTCCCACCGAGCTTCTTGGTTTTTTCGAGCTCTGCGGGAATGCGCGCACACACACACACACAAGCAGACGCGCACAAACACACAGAGTACACAACGTGATGTACGGTCTAATTGGTGTTCTCTAACCTACGGCCTTGGCTGAGGGCAGCAGCTGGAATCCCCGTGTCTCCTGAGGATGCCGTGGGCTGTCAGCTTAGGTTTATATTTCTCCGACACTCAATACAGAACCTAACAGCCAAATCTCCCCGGCTGCTCCCACACGGACCCAGACGGCCTGATATAGAAAACATAAAATCAACCCATCAACAGGATGCAATATAACAATATTTTTTTTAAGTGTTTATCCAAGAGTCGTAATCCATAAGCCCCCATAAGGGGCGTATTATCTGAGGCCTCACAGGGGAAAGATGATTATGTTTTCCGTGAATCAAACTGGGGGGGGCTGAAGGAAAAAGAGACGCTCCAAACTGTCAAAGTTTGTTAAAGCTGAGCCATCATTCCATCAGAGTTTAAAGGCTACGGATACAGTTATTTTTAGCGCGAGGTGTAACAAGCGGAGAATTATTTTGGTATCAAAGGTTATGTGAACTTATCTGTGTTTCGTAAGTGCAGAGGCTCAGCAGAACACACAGGCTTGGTCCCATACTTTTTATTTATTTTATTTATCTGTACAATTAATCACCCTGGGGCCCACGTGATCGAGTCACTGGGCCCCAGAAAGAGACTCCTCCTCGGATCCGTCCGTGTGGTCACATTTACAGGACCAAGTGGACGGGATGTGAGTTGTTGCTTTTTGTAACCGTGTTAATTTTGAATGTGATCGAGTGTCGAGCTGCAGCGACGCCAGTGAAAGTGAAACATGTGGTGGCAGCTCTGATTGTGTTGTTTCTATTTGTCCCCTGAGACGAAGCAGATTAAGTCATTACTCAGGTCGGGACTGCAGACGGTGAAGTTCAGGACGTTAACACAATGCTTCATCACACAGATTGTACTTTTGATTACTAACATTTTTTATTATAACTTTGGATGGAGATTTAAAAAACGTAAGCGTGTGAAAAATTACTTCCAGACTGTGGAACTTCATGACGCCGTATCAAGACTGAACAACAACTTGGAACGTCAGTGAAAATGTTGGTACATGAGTTGCAGAGTTGTCATCACTTCTAAAACAATTAACATGATTTAATAATCAGCATTAAACCCAATTAAGGGGACACATCCTTCCATTTTGAAGGCTCCCCCCGATTGCGTCCTTCAATCCCCGAGAAACAAAAGCTTCAACAGGTGGTTCCTTCTGAGGTCAACCTTTACGAGGATTCATCGTGCTTTGGGGACAAAACGTTTCTCAGACACGTGTCAACTAAACTGAGCAGCTATAAACACGTTCAAAAGAATTATGGGCTGGACAAACTGGTGACGATGCCTCGGCCGACCAGACCGTCTCATTTCGGTTCAGTCTTCACGGTCCACGCAGCCCAAGGAGAACGTCCCTCCCGCTTTAACGTTTTTAAACGTGCAGACATTTGAAGTTATTTACATGCTTTTCAAACCTGATCTTCTTTATTATGTTGAAATGGGAACGAGGAGTCCAGGTGTTGTTTAAATGCAGTTTTTTGTGCCTTTAAATTCCATCTTATATCTTCAAGTCCTTCTTCTACATGAAAACATTTACGTAACGCCGTTCTGAGAGGAGCAGTCATCACTTGGTCAATTTCCCTCTCTGCCTCTTATAGTAACTGTTCAGGAAACCTATAATAAAACGTACACGTTGGCCCCGGCTGATGATGTAATTGAAGAGTAGCCTCACTTGTTTGAAATGACCATGTTTTCATGAATTAACGCAAAGCCCATAAATTGTCCGGCAGCGTATCATCAATTGTCAAGCTAAATAAGTGGCTAGCAAACATGTGGGTATAAATATAAAACGGCAACGTGATTTATTGTCGGGCCGGACAGCTCACTTTGTTATTTTCCCTCCAAGTCCTGATTGCTGCATCCTGAAGGCTATTTGGGTTGGGAAATGGTTGACTCGACAATTAAGGCGTTTGTGTTCACTGCTGGACCACCAGCTGGTGTTTCATTCGCCAAGAGGGAGGGGAGCCCTCGACCCTGGAAGGGAGGTGCGTGTGTTTGCGTGTGAATGTGTGTGAATGTGTGTGTGTGTGTGTGTGGGGGGGGGGGACCACAACTGAAGGAGCACCATGAAGGTAGTGATCACAAAAAGACAGGCCGTTTTTATTTGGGAGTTTGAAGGGGCTGGGCGTGACGGCACTTTTTGGCTAACCAAAACTATGCCTGGGGAACAACGCCTTCCAAAGATAACTGCCGAGGAGACCTGCTTCTCTCTTCTTTCTTTTTTTTTGTCCGGAGGAGGAGGAATGGGGGTCCTTTGGCTCGTGGAGTGGAAAATAATAGACAAAGGTTGTTCTAAAGGGGAATGCCGATCAGTCATTCTGTCATGATGGGAGACAGAACTGGTCTTTTCCTGCCAGCTAAGTAGAGGACTCTGCCCGAGCGCGGAGCCGCCACAACAAACTGCATAATTGGGTGAAATAATGTTGGCAAACAAACACGCAGCACTCAGCCTGAAATTAAGAGCCCGGGACCACCTTGTCATACTTTATATGAGGGATTACAGGAGCCTAAACATCGAGGCAGCGTGTGAGCAGACTCAAGTCACCAGCTTCTTCAGTTCTTTTCGGAATTAGAGAAGTCAACGTGAAGTCACATTTTCAGTTTTATTACACGTACCGTCTTGTTTTCAAACAGATCGTGGTAACTCCGCAGCACGAGCAGGAAATGTACGACCACGTAAACTTGTAGAAGCAGTGGCCAGCTGGGGTTGTGGGGAACTTCCTTTCCAGTTACCTGCACAAGGAAAAACAAATAAAGTTTAATTCCCCTAATCCCTAATTTTCGGTGAAACAGAAGAAGAACAATGTGTTCCGTGCATAGACTGTAAATAAAGATGGACAACGCCCTGTTTTATAGCATCAAATAACTAATTAAAATCAAACTTGTCATAAACCATCTTAGTGAAAAATCTATTTAAGTTTGACCCATGTCCCGTTGACAGACATGGAGGAGGCAGGGTTAATGAGCTACTCCGCAGCCAGCCACCAGGGGGCTTTAATTTCAGGGAGACATCATGTCATCATGAAGCAGCGTGGGATCATGGGAGTTGTTGTCTTCACCAACATTGACAATGAAAATCTACTGTTACCTTGAATAGAATGGATTTCTCTGGGTTTGAACATTTTGTGTAATGTAAATACAAAGAGTCAACAGAATATATAACAGGTCTTGTGGTTATTAGACATTTTAATGAAGAGCTGTTACATATTAGATCTTTAACAAGGGGGCAGATAAGAGGAAACAAAACACAAAACCACTTGAAAACAACACTGAGTCAGTGTGAGTGTCTGGACCTCAAAAAAAGGAAAATCTAAACTAATAAAAATCACGGACAGAAACTTAGTCGGCCAAGTGCTGAAGCCAAAAAAGCCTCAAATTTGTCTTACGACCTTTTCCCACTTCTAAAATCCTGGTGCAAATTATCTTGTTGTGTTCCATCTACAAAGCCGTCCAGGATTTATTGTGTGTAGCGGTTTCCCCCCGAACACTGAGGAACATATGAGTCTTTCTGTTCGAGCTCCCTGACTCATTTGTCCTCTTCGCGTCTGCATTTGCATCCCAACGATAACTGATTAGGCCTCAGGGCTTCGTGTTGAAACTGCCGTTCCTCTTTTGGGAATGGAGTCCAGAAAAAGAGAAACTGGCCAATCACAGATTGCTGGGTCTCGTTCTGGGGGTTTCCCAGGATTCTGACGATCCAAACCACCACATGTGGGTTCTCCCCCCCCCCCCCCCCCCCCGCCCCGCATCCCATCCCCAACCCTGTAGGTATTCCAGCCTGCTGCTCTGCTTAATCTCACAGAGCTGAAACACGTTCAAGCCTCTCTCCTCCTTTCACTCCCCTCTCGCTTTGCTTCCTCTCTTTCCCTCACCGGCAGAAATCAATGAGCAGACGTCTACATGAAGCCCTTTCAAGATATTTCAGTTCAAATCCCAGCTCGGGCCATGTTTAGAATCACCCCGCTGGGTTTAAGGGGCCAATTTAATCACAAAGGCAAAGGGTTAGAGTTAGCTTTGCTTTCCTTTTTTTTTTAAGTGTGAAGCCCGAACGAGCGAAATATGTGACACCATCAGCGTTATTTCAAAGCTAACCACCGGAGAGTTCAACTGGAGCCTGTGTTTCTCTCTGCACACACACACACACACACACACACACACACACACACACACACACACACACTGCATGCGGTTTTAATCCCGCAGACTGCATTTAAAAGATGGTGAAAATGAACTTTTTTGTGTTCGCCCTACAAAGGCTTTACTGCTTCATATTTGATGTGGCAGTTCCTTGTAAAACGTGTAGAATATGCGAATCCTTCAATGAGGAATGCTCTGCGTCATTTAGTCCCGTGTTTACAGTGCGTCACGTGATGGGTAATGACGCCTGACGACTTTAGTATGAAAGTATGCCACCGTCAGGAGCGACCATGGAAAGAAAGGCTTGTTTTACAGACCTTGGGATTGTCGGCGTAGTCTCCCAGACGAGATTTACCAGGTTTCCAGCTCGGACCTTTGATGAAGGTTGACAGTTTGTCGCTGATGGTTTTGTACGTTTTGGACTTGTTCCACAAATACGAATAGTAGTGCAACTACGGGGGAGAAAAAGGGAAAAGCCAAACGTCAATTCACAATCAAATGCTACATGGAACTGATCAGTGCTAATGAAGCCATAAGTGTGACAATCAATCCCGAGTAGAAATGTTTCTGCTTTCATTGGACAGGACGTCGTTCACGCTGCGCTCTGCCAACAGCGAGGGCAGCGGGAAATAATCACAACATCCAGCTCCTCGCCGTTTGGTTTTATTGGCGTCCTCCACCTCGGCCGGGCAGCGTGTTTGGAGTGGAGTGATAATGTTATGGTTACAACACGGCCACTCAGCCAACAAAGGAAACATGAGCTCACGTCTCATCTACTGGAAGTGTTTACACGCCGATGCCCGGCCGGTGGCCAACGACAGACTAACCTGAACGTAGAGGATTTCAAATGTTTTGATCGGGTACACCAGGCCATACACCACTTTCTCCTCCTCTGGAGCAAAGGTACCTGCAGAAAACACAGATTTACATTTTAAAAACAAAATGACATGAATAAATACATTCAAAAGTAAACCAGTTGACTTTCGAGCCAGCAGCTGTGGTATAATAGTCAGTAACAGTAACTTTACATCTACTGTATATCTCTAATTGTTCAGTGTACACATCCAGTTATAGAGTCAGTGCACTGTCCCTATTTTTAGGGAACTACAGAGCAAATTCTGAAGTTAACAATAAAAGCCAAAGCTTTAAGCCCTCGAGTTGTTTTTATTTTATGTCTCTTATCTTCTGTGGTTTTTCAGAACAATGCTCATAGGTTTTATCGGGCACTTTAGATTTTAATGGAGATTTACCAAACATTCTGTGAGGCCAACAAAACTTCAAACTTATGAAAACAATCTAAAACTTGCTCCTTGAAAGAATTAAGAACATTTGAGATCACAGGATCAAACTCTTAAAGCTGTTTGTACCTACTGAGCTAAAATAAATGTCTCAGGGAACTTTAGCTTAAAGTTAACCTCAAAATTCAGTCTGTTACCTCTCACAGTCGAAAATTGCTGAGTCGAGTAAAACAAGCTACAGGCAAACCTGCAGTTTACAGAGTCACTGTTTCCCTTCATGTCGATGTAATAAATGGTGATACCGCAACTTTTGGTTTCCATTAAATAGCGGGTAATGAGAGGGCAGTCCTCACAGACACCAGAGCAGATTCTATATGATCCTATAACTTCTCACAGCCTTAAATGTTCTGCACTCACCAGTTCAAGAGCCAAATCTAATGTGACAGTAAATCAACATGTCAGTTACCATGACAACAAATAAAAGCAAATCTAAAATTAATTTGACTATGTAAGTATTTTTTTAGTCCAGTTCACTAACATGGAGGAGGCCAGGTTTCTGACCAATACTCCAGCCAACCACCAGGGGGCGATAAGGATGTTTTTGGCTTCCCTCTCGGGAACTGTCATTTATATACATTTACATATATATACGTTAAACAAAGGAAAATTAAGAGATTGTATGTTAGAATTGTTTGTATTTAGTATTGACTGACTCCTTCTGTCTGGTGCAGGTATTGCGGTTTCAATAATTTCGGTACTGACCCGACCGTCACTACCTAACATAGTAATTCTCGCACACAATATTTTAACGGTCAGAATGAGCAGTAACTGATTTGGAGACACAAAATAAATAGAAGCTTATTAGGAAATCTTACCGAACAGTCTGTCCCATACGATCAGAATTCCTCCGTAGTTCTTGTCAATACAGTAAAGGTTCCTCCCTGTTGAGAGAAACGTTGAGACAGACATTATTATAAAAACAGAAATCCTTGGACCCAAATGCTCCCGTTCATTCCAGCATCTCATGTTTTCCCACGACCAAGCGGTCGAACCTGCCAACAAAGATACCGACTGGACCAAATTAAACACGACCACAAATAACCAGGTTCCAACGTGGCCAGATATCGAGCTCCCCGGCCTCGTCATGGTCGTGGGGATACATAAAAGCTTAGTCCCGGAAATCCTGGCAGTAAAACATGATAAAATAAGAGGATTAGTTAATTTATGAAACATGAGGTATCTCACCGTGATGAACTCGGTGGTGTTTGGGGGTGTTGAAGATCCACTCCAGAGGCCCAAGGTCACTGATGAGCTGAAGGACATGATGCACAGAACATGCACATCAAATCTAATAGTAATGATCGGATTCATTTCTGGTATTAAAGTGAAAAAAAGTGATTGAATAAACATTAAACGTAACAAAAATGAGCTGTCAACACAGAGTTGCTGTAAAACAATGCAACACACAACTCAAAGGATATTGTGACAATAATCTGATCAGTTCTGGATCCACCTCTTTAATTCCCACCTAAAGTTAATGGGAATTAACATTTTGTGGATTTTGCTTAGTTCGTGCTAATAAGTAAACAAACAAACAAACACACAGACACGAAGGAAATCCTACCTTCATTGGTTATTATGGGAATTAACTTTAGGAGAGATGCATTATGGGATACCTATCCTGTAAAACTGTGGTGAGCTGCTTAATTCTTTTACTGATTTAAAAAAATTGGTTAAATTGTTTAATAAAGAACAGTTGTTTATTTAATCACAACACGACAGTGGTGGGAATGATGGGAACTTCAGGGAGTGGACATGTGAACCCTGTCGATAGCGATAAACCTATAAACACACACAGAGAAGACATGCACACGGACGTTCTGCAGAATAAAACTCACATGAATCATTTACTTCTCATCCACCAGACGCAGCTTCAGAGATCACAGGGGTCACGCTGAGCATATTTCACACACTTCCAAGTTTCTCTCTCGGTCGCGTCGCAGATATCCTGACGTTTCCCATCGATACCACTGACCCCCTTAATCTGGAGAAACGTGCGCGGCTGCACAGGATTTCTCTCTGTGATTCATTATTTCCATGTAATGGCTGCGTCTGGCAGTGGAGCCTGAGAGTTTTTATATTGAATGAGAAGGGGTCTGCGCCACTTCACTACGGCTGCAGAGAATAGTGCGCCAATAAATTACATGACATCAAAAAAAAACGTAAAGCCCATAAAGGAGGCATAAATTACATCCCCCTCAGAAAACCGTGAGTATTATGACTGTTCTCACTAATAGTGCACTAAAAGATGGAGGGCGTTCCAAATCCATTCATTCCCTCTAACGATCGCTGGGATTGTAAAAGTGATACTCCCAGTCACTTTAAAGGCAGACAGAGCGCTCATGCTTCTGTTTGGAATATTTCATAAAATCTCATTATTTTTTATTGAACACAGGTTCCACTGCAGCACCGGGTCTACAAAGGCTCGGCCCAGCAGACGGATTAGTATTGGCACGGGGGGCGGGGGGGATAACTTTACAGACTTTTCTCTCTGGCCAGACAAACTGTGCACAGCGAATGGACGAGTGAGTTCACACAGCACTGGAGCTGGAGGCCGAGTCACATCTTTCATGTTCTCCCACATCTACAAACCTGGTTTTTAAAAGACCCTGAAAATAAATCGTGATTGATTGTTTTTATATTTTTTATCATTTATCTGTTAAAATTAAAAAAAAAAAAACGTTTTGGTTTGGATGTATTTATTAGTTTGTTATGATTTATCTTTGAATCATTAATTGTTCATCTTTTATTATTACATTATACGCAGGGCTTTAACACAGTGATGACCCATTCATCTTTGAACATTTCCAAAATGATTCATAACTCATCATTTTTCCCTCATATTTCTTTTACCACGTAACTTTCATTTTACCGACACCACTTAGTATCATGGTTTTGTTCTGTGTTGTGCATCATTGTTTTATATAATCACTGTTTATCAAGGTTCATGAATTTCAATAGGATTTAATAGGATCTTTTTATGAATCCACAAGTTGTTTTCTGAGAACTCAAATTAACAATAAAAGCTAAAAAGCATTAAATATCTACTATTAACCTCTCAAATGTAAGATAAACTAAAAGAGGACATGATGTCTGAGCCTCAACACTCCTTCACATTCCCTCATCAGGAGCTGCTGTGTGTGTGTGACTGTGTTGAAACTAGTAACACACACTCAGACCCACTAAAGCGTTCAGTGATGTTCACCTCAGTGTGGATCCAGTACTGGTAGAGCAGGTTTAACTGGATGTGAACAGCGAAGATTGACGGAGGAACAGCCAGGGCCATGGGCATGTAGAAGATCTGAGGAGAGGAGTGGGGGGGGGGATTCATTTAATACACACCAGACATAAATAAGACGTCTTCACATCCAGTTGGGCAGTAACAATTTTAGAAACAATATCCAACACAGGATGGTTGTACATTTGTTGGGGACTATTTTCAGTCGTGGATGAAGGAACGTGGTTCTGTGGTGAGTATTTGGATTATTTCAAAGTATGTTCCTGTATTTATTTTTAATCAAGGAACTCAGTGACTTATTAATAATGTTTGTTTTATAGTTTTGGGCAACAATGGTTCTCTGGCACTGAGGAACAAAAAACGTCAGCTAGTCGGATAAATGAGTTTCGATTAATAAATGTGATTCCTTATCCTTGAACAGAAAGAATGAGACGTTACCCATGATGCGAGCTGCTGGGTGAGGGACTGTCTGAGGGCGGTGGCGAGGTTGTAGTGCTCTGAGCTGTGGTGAACCTGGTGAGCAGCCCACAGGATGGCCACCTCTGCACAAACACACATCACGTACAAGCAGCATTAAAAGAGTGCAAGAGTCCAGATCTGATGAGAGGTTATCACTTCATCCACCTCCTCACGACTGCTGCAGAGCATGTAGCCGTGCACGCACACATCCAGCGCACGCCTTGAAACCCTCACACACATTTCGGCCTCTTCCACATCACCACCGCCGGTGATTTATCTCAACAATCAACCCTGCTTCTCCCCAAGATCAGTAACCGGACACCTTCATGCCCCAGAAGGAGCCATTTTGCTGCTGCTCCTGGCCGCCGGCCGTCATGAAAACCCAAGGCTGGAGTTTAGCTGGCCACAGGGGGGTGGGGGGTGGGGGTGTGGGGGGGTGTTGGAGCTATTATGACGGCGGGTATTCGGGTGCAGCTGGTTAACAGTCCAGCCCGGTGTCCCAGAGCTCCAGTTTACATTCCTCCACTGTGTTGTGATACTTGCTACATTAATATCTGTGTTACACTTCATTTTAACATCCAAAGGGAACATGCTTGTTAAGTTTCACTGGATCTGCGGGCCGTTTCCGGACCACCCCGCCTGGCCTGTGCTTTTTGGCACCTCGCGTCCGCTCTGGCTTCTGCAGTCGAACAAGAACTGACTGTATCCCCCGAATATTACAGGACCACAAAAGCCCAGAGTGTTGTGTTCTTTGTAATAAAAGCAGCACAGGTTATTACACGAAGGTGAAGTTTCGACTTGATGTGTGATGGGATTTGTCATTAAGAGATCAATTATCTAACAATTAAACTTGAATTTAAAAAAAGAAGATGTGAGGTATGTTAGCTCTGAGCTTTTATTTCTTGCCGCAAAGAGTTTTTATACAAGATGTCAGCTAACATGTTTCCCTGGACCCAGTTCTGTGCTCAGCTCAACTTGCCGTCTCCTGGTTCTCTTGGTTATTGCTTATTTTCCTAAATTACAGCCCCATGACCAATATGATCGGAACCTGAATATGGTTTTAAAGTTTCTGTCCTGGGTCATGAATCCACTTTCTGGTGCACGTACACACACTTGGCCCAGTGTTGGATTCCTCCCTTCTTTTTTTTTGAGAAATCATCGAAAAACCACATCTCAAACCCCTCCTCTCTCATCGTTTAATAATCCTGCGAGCTGCATCGTGGCCGGCCGGCAGTCGTAAAGACCCAGTGGGTCGAAGGTCGGCCGCACCTGAACAAACACACAGCCGAGAAGAGAAGGTGAGCGCCGTGTGAGCGGAGGAACGCCCGCGATCTGTCCAAATGTTTTCCAATCGGCGACACTGAGGTGGAATTCCTTCCCTATCTGGGGGAAACCCGGAGGAGCTGAGGAGTGAGAACCACCGCTGCACACACCTCACTTATTTAACAGGGTTATTGCTGGACTGCAGCAGGTGTGAGAGAGTAAACGTCACGGGGGGGTGTTTTCGGACGTGTCGCACACAGCGGTAAACGGTGTACGTTGGATGGAGTCGAAATAGAAGCAACAGGATTTTATTTCATACTTTATTTGCCCTCTCAACACAACTGCCGGTCGGTAAGGAGAGGAAACAAGGAGACGAGAGAGGAGAGGTCAAGAACTAAAGTTATGACGCTCCTCCCGCTTTGCACCACGGGGGATTCAGAGATGAACTGCCCTGCGAGGAATCACATTCAGAGGATAATCCAGCCTTTGTTTGATTCCAACTGCCTGAGTCCTTCAGCTTTTCTCCGCTCGCTGCAGTGGAGCTTGGCAGGGTCCAGGACTAAGGGCGGTGAAGATTGATGCTGGTTGTCACTGATAGGAAGTAGGAACTGCTAGGCTTCACTGCAAGCCCATGTCCTCATCTCGAAACTCGGCGGGGCGCTGCATAGTTTGGCAGGGCCTATTCAGGAGGGAAGCCCCGTTAATGGTGAGAACCAGTGCCACAGAGTCTCCGTGTTCCCAGCAAGAGCAGAGAGAGAAACGCTGAAGACGGCTCCTCCATCTGGCCTCCGGCGAGCCTCCACTCCGCCGGAGGAACAAGGAGCTGACGGACAGTCAGGACACTTAGTCTCAGAGTCACAGCACCGGGCGGCTCCGTCACCGACCGATGCTCCCGACGTGTCTGAGGAGAGGTCGCTGCTTCCTGCTTCTGTTCGACTGTACAATCAGCTGATATCCCACTGCACCACAAGCTAGTGTGTCTCACCTAAATCGTCCTCTGTATGCTTTTCAACTCAAATAAACCTTTGTTGACTTTTCCTGATCAAACCCATCAAACCCTCCAGCAACAGTAAAGTACGTTACAGCCACAGTGTTCTGTGTGTATCACAGAGAAGAAATGGCAGCACGGTGATGTAATCGTCTACATTTCTCTCAATTGAGTTGTTGAATTATATCATGACACATAATCAGGGCCTATATGTCATAATCAGTCAGGGTTCGACTTTAACAGCGTGCACCTCCTCCCCGTCAGCAGCGGCACTTACATAAGTCACATAAACGCAAGAACCAAGGTCCTGTTGAGCCTCGTAAATCCGGCTCCATTATGAGCCTTGCATGCAGTAAAGCGCCAACAATTATCGAACTGCACTTTGAATAATGCTGCTGTGAAAAGAACGTGTGACTGGACCAGAGGAAAATAAGCAGCGTGTGTAGCAGGAGATTCAAATCAACTGGTGTACCACTCAAACCTTGTGAAAAGCTCTTACAGTTACATCAATCAGCCGCTTCAGTCATCACCCTCAGCGACAGAGCCCTGGCACTAACAAGCCGCGTCCTTCATGTGCAGCCCTCCGAGTGGTGGGCTGCCCCGTCACTCACGGAGCTAATGGGCTGTGAACGGCCCTCCAGTGTTTGGACTGGTGGGCTCTTGGATGGGATGCCAACCCAAACAGCGAGCGCTGGACTCGGCGGGACGGTCGGCCAACTCCCCTCCACCGCTGCCATTCTTCATGCTGTCCACACGGCTCAGTCACACACACTAAACTAAACACACTAACGCCGGTCAGGGCCACTTACAGCTCCCACACGGAGGGGGCGAACACCAGAGAGTAGAAAGTGACGGGCGAGGTAAGATCCCGTATTGTTTTCAGCCCATTTCCATTTGCTAGTTGGTCGGTATGTTTGTTTTGTTTGATTGTGAGCGTGATTACACAAAAACATCGGAATGGATTTCCATAAAACTTGGAAAAGGGGGGTTTAGAAGAACTCATTCACATTAGGTTCCGATTCAGGGATTTTATATATAAATAAATTCGACTCCAATCTCAAATATTGTTGTTTAAAATGACTAAAATCTAAATAAGTTTACTTTTCCCTCTCAGATGCAAACAGATGATGTTTTATTTAAGATATTACTGTCACTGAGCACTTTATTAGGAACACCTGCATCCTTTTATAAGATCCTGCAGATGAAGGGAGATTTTTTCCAACAGACAAAATACAGAAACTCAAAATCCATGAGGAAACTAAAGGAACTAAATTAGGCCCAAAGACCCAAAACTACAAATATACGACTCTTTCCGTTCGTTTCTTTCATTTCTCGAAATCCTCTGAAATATCCACCATAATCCTGCATTTCTCTCATTTACACGAAAAATAATAAAAGGGTAAAATCTAATACATGGTTATTTTCTGGTCATTAGGTGAAAATATGAGTAACTATGGGGATTTTCTTTCACAGCCAGTCTGTTGCATTTCTTGCACATCTACGAGATCTCACCCGAGATGAAACCCTGAACAAAAAGCTTTCTCCCTAAAACCTCCAACACTCCACATGCGAGGCTTCTCCCTCATCCGTCATGTCCACACATCAGCGGCGCTTCGTCCTCAGCGGCGTCAGCAGTCGTCTGTCACCACTGTTGACAGAGGGAAGTCTGTCCGTACAGCGAGGGGAGCACACGAGGGCAGCAGACAGCCGGACTGTGGCCTCTGCTGAGCTCAGCGTCCCCCTCCACCATCATAACACTCTCTTCTTTTCTACACTTTCTTTAAGTGCTCCACACACAGGCCCCGTGGACATTCTCCCTCTGTGAGGACTGAGTTCAATCAGACCAGACGCTCTCTCAGTAGACGTCCCCCTTTTGTCTCTTTCATCGCACACAGCCGACGGAGAGTGTGAGCTCAGTGACCTATACATCACTGTTGATGTTATCTCTGCCTCCCATGAGGCCTTTCACTCGCGCTCTGCTGCTGCCGTGTGCGAGACCCCCACATCCTGACCAGACCGTACCGACACAACCAGCGCACCGAGCGGGGGGCCCGGATTCTTTTGTCAACCCCGCAAAAACCTGCAACCGCGCCAGGAACTCGCCGTCAGAGCGAAGATTTATGGAGCCCCTGCGCCCTCCGCCCCACCACACAGCCAGGAGGAGCTCCTCTTTAAACAATAACATCCACATCAGCTGCGCCTGCTCGGGAATGGAGGACATGCAGAGGAGTGCTGAGCACATCTGTTTGACTGAACAACTGCTGCTGTCTGCAGGAGGGAAGGGAGGAGTGTGCACGAGGTGCGAGCTGCAGAGGATGTAGTGAGGTGGCAAGTGAGCAGGAGCAGGAAGAGACAGGAAGTAGAGATGGACGCTGCAGAGGAGGAGAAGACGCTGGACCCAGAGGAGAAACTTTACACTGGTTATTTACTTGTTTAAGGAGAAATGTTGAGAAACAAATAGGTTTTTTCAAATTTTGCATTTGGGGAATTAAGTCGAAACTTCCAGAGTCAACTTGAAACGTAGAGTTTTGGTTCAAAAGGCGACCTTAAGTCCAACAATGGCGTCTTTCTCCGTTTCCAACCAGATCAAATTGCTTTAATCTCCAACACCGACAGCTGACTAACTTTCCACTAATATCAATACCTCAGTGTTCTGCCTCAACACTTCACATTAAAGGAGCAGTGACAGAATTTCACGAGTGGACTCTGCGATGTCTCCTGAGCTATAAGTGTAACGACGCGGCAGGCAGCCCCCGGTGCGGTGAGACGACGGCAGCGTCACTCCATTACCTCACATATAATCAGAGTATGGACAGCTGACTGGCTGATTAATGGCTGCAGCCTGGCTGCCATGCCTGGATATAGATGCTGCCCGAGACTAGAGCTGCTATTAGTGGTGCCGGCGATATGAGGTTAGAATCAACAGAATCAACAGGCCTGTCAACAACATGGCCGCATCTGAACCGAGTCGACCTCCTGCTCACCCAAAACCATCTGCTGCAGAATAGAGGAGTTTGTAATATATTTAGTCTGTCTGATGGTGGAGGGGGGGGGGGGGGGGGGGGGGGAGAGCAGGGGAAAGAACACATGGGGTTTTTAGGAATTTGTTTTCGATTCCTGTTGGTCAGCAGGTTATTGAACTAGTGTGTTTAAAGATGGCCTTGATGCCCTTGAATTCGATAACCTGTGGTCAGTGTTTATACAGGGTCGTGTTATCTGGGGAATTAGAGCAGTTACACATCGTAGCATTCGGTCAATGTAAAACTTGTAAGAGCAGAGAGGAGTCACTGGAGCTTCAGTAGATCAGCCGTGGGACATCGAGGATGTTTAGAGGTAAACAAACACTTTGCTTGAGTCTGTGTACACAAAGGTAATTCAAGTAGAATCTGTAGATTTCCCTAAAGATTAACCACGGCCGGTGTTTGTCTTCAGGTTCAGTGAAAGGCCACAGACACAGTCCGGTCACTGGGTTTGGCCACGAAACCCGCTGCCAATCAGACACCTGTTCCCACACAGCCCGGCACCTGACACACTGGAAGATGTTGGTGCCTCATGTCGGTGCCTGACCCATCTACTGACATGGTTGCCCAGCTTACAGTCTAGTTAACATTACATTACAATAAACAGTAATCAACACAATAACAAAATGCCTAAAGCAGAGGGCGGGGAATCGAGAGCAGGGACCTGACTGTTGCGTCCGGGTCCCAGGAGCAACAGCTAAGAGGTTCAGTGTGTAGAATATAGTGACATCTAGTGGTGAAGTGTCATGTTGCAGCTTCCAAACACGTCATAAAAACTCAAAAGGTTTAGTTTGTCCAGTCTGGGCTACTGTCAAAAACATGGCGGCCTCCATAGAGAGGACCCGCTCCTGATGTAAATATAAAGTATTTACATATAAAGGACCATTCTAGGGTAAAGAAAACAACAATTCGTACAATTTAGATGATTAAACACCAGTGAAAACATCACTGGGATTATTTTATATTCAACATCTGATCCCTTTCACCTAAATCTCACACACTGGACCTTTAATTTAGCACCTAGCGATGCATGGTTTGGTTCTGGCACCGGTACCGTTTAAAAAAAAAAGTATGGATTGAGCAGCAGTATCAGAAAAAAACAAACCCTGAGAGTCTCCGTCTTTTTTCTTACACTGAACGGAGAAGCCTGAATAAGATCCAGACCCGAACGCAGACTGGTGCAGCTCCCAGCTTCCTTCCAATCTGCTCATATCTCCAAGTTCCCAGTGTCTGGAGAGAGCAGAGCCAGAGCAGTCACGTCTCGTCAGCGGAGGAGGCATCAGACGACAGGCCGCCTTTCAAAGTACTTTCCACTTAATTATCTTCGAGCTGTTCTCTCATGTGGAAGTCACGAGAGGGAAACTCAAAAAAAACAAAACAGGGGGCCGTAAAACTGGTCAAAGTGAAATTGATATTTTACACTCGGGCTAATAAGGGCTCGTATTTCCCAGCAGACGATGTCACATGTGCCTCTTTCTGAAGTTTCCTGCAATATTTATAATATTTATGGCTCAAACGTCTTGACAACACGATTATAGATGCAGTATTTTCACTGGTCAGGGTGTAAAAGTGCACGATGATATGTGCAATAAAACAGACCCACCGAAGCATTTCTACATGATAATTTGACACCCATCAAACTGCTGAGAACTACCGTCTGGCCGCATCCTGCATGCGTCTCATTCTTCAGTGCTTTATTGTGCAAAACGTCTCTTCCCACACATCGGAACATTTTTGCTTGAACCTTGCCGTGGAACAAGCCCGAAGGTCAAACTCTGGTTGACCGAGATGACCTTGGCTGACCAGAGTGAGGAGTGAGGACCGTGTCGTCTCAGTCCTGCGGTCGGAGCGAGCCGCGTTCCGTTGGTAAAAGAAAAAGGCTTCTGCATCCCGAGCGAGCGCAGCAGCCACAGAGCAGCGGACAATTATCTGTGACGCCACAATATTCCATGATAACAACCCCAACGGGCTGGAAGAGGAGGAAATGAAAGTGGAAACTTTCTTTTATTAACTGAGACATAAAAATGATTCTGCAGTTTAAAGCATAAAAATAAATAAACCAGCATATGAACTAGTGTGAGCGTCAGTCCTGTAATATGCATCGTCAGACAACGAGGGCAGGAACACACATCATTAAATCCTAACTCACTCCGTATCACTCAGCAGACACGTTACCATGGTAATTCAAAGAAATAGTCCCACACACGGATCATCAGGGATTATCCTCGGCTCCTCGTGTGGAGTTTGATCAACGTGATTCAGTTTCACGGTGCTGATTCAAGGTTTAACTTACATGTGACTTTGCATGAGACCCATGACAGATCACAAAAAATACATTGATTTGGTTTAGTTTTCTTACAAAACAATGCTCTGAACGTAACCTACAGTAAAACATGGACGCATGGAAGCACAACAACACGTTCACGCATGTTTTTTAATCGATGTTAGTTCAGTAGATTTTGCAGAATCCTGAAAACTAACAAACCTCAATAAAAACACTAGATCTGTTTTTTAATTTTTATGAAAAATGTATGAACTAACAAATTCCAAGACCCTAAATATTCACAATAAAATGCACAATGTTAAAGAAAGTTGAAAATAGATCCTGGATATGCAGCAAAGTTTAATAGATTCTTTCCTCACCAATAAAACATCCTTCCACTAAATTTTGCGGTAATCCGTCCAGTACTTTATGCGCTTTTCATTATTTTAAGATGTTTTATTGACTAAACACTTTATAAAATTGAGAAAATATTCAGTAGATTAATTGATAATGAAAATGATAATCAGTTATCTCCAAAACGATGTCTCTGGATGTTAATATGCACAACGACAACAGAACAGACCCGTCCTCTGTCACGGTGGCAAGAGATAAAAACAGAGCTGTAAAGTAGAAGCTTCCTGAGGCGATGTTCTCGCTCACCTCAGAATCATGTCGGGAACTTCTTGGCGAGCGGGCGGCTGCACATTTTGAAAACACAGCTTCTGTTTTGCCAAATTCTAACGTCAACACCGCGGCACTGGACTTTTCATTCCAGAGTCGTGTGGACGCGACGTCGGGCAGCTTGATGTGCCGCTGACACAAATAAACATCAGTGCGGGCCACAGATAAATACCACTTTAAATCCTGTGTGCGCCGTGTGGCAGCTGAGCATCTGGCACGTGCATCAGCCAACACACACGGAAAGAGTCATTTCTAAAGATGTCCAGCCACTACTTAAGAAATACTGCATCCGGGATATATATTTTTTTATTTTTCAGCGTAGTGATGCTGCTGCAGGATGTTGCTGCTTCAGAGCCGGGACTATATACGGCCAGTTGCTGTGACAGCTCCGGGTTCAGACCGCAGTCCTCTGGAGACCACGGCCTCTCACATCTGCACAGCTCCAGACCAGCTGGATGTAACTCAAAAATAATTGCTTCCTCTGCAGCGTCCAGGAGAGCATGATGTGTGTGCTATCTCCACGACTCCTCCCTGCAGGGACGGCGACTAAATCAACATTTTACGGCCATTTATCATCAACTCGCTTTGTACTTTTCAGTTTCTATTATCTCAGGGGCAGACGTTTGATCGGTGTTCGATTCACAACACAAACACAAGCTCCTCCATTCAGAGAATCATCTTCGAAGCGTCCTAGTTATCCATATTTTGAATTAGGTAGAACCGCTCGAAACGTACTAAGCATGTGTCTGCTCGGTGGAGACGAAGATCATGCAGCAGGAGTGGCTTGAAAAAAAGTTTCTACTGACATTTTAATACTTTTTCCACCAGGGAAAGTGGTCACCATTCAAATCCTTAGCAACCACCATGAATCCAGGCTGACCACAGCCGCCATGCTCCGCGTAGGAGCAAACTTCAAAAGCCGTCACGTGCACCTTTTTAAGCCTAAAGACGTGAGTGTTCCTCCACATGATGAAGATGATGGACGAGGCCGAGAATCACTTTTGTCATCTACGGCCGATTTTCTGTCAATTTCACTTCTTAAACAATCAAGTGACGCTTCCTTGTTTCTGGGTAAAACTCAGATCTGAAACCACACGACATTGAAAACACGAGAAAACAAGAGTAAGAGGAAAACGTTTCACTGAACTGCACCCGAACCCTCAACCCCCTGAACTGTCTGTGAGCATCAGCGTGTTGGTACCGTGAGCACAGCGGTGGACCCAGTAGTAGCAGAAGTCCACCCCCAGGAAGGTGAACCACCAGGTCCAGGCGGAGTCCCAGGGCAGCTCCACCAGTCGGAACCAGTCCCACACGTACATGTAGGCGGTCAGCTCACAGCCTCGAACCAGCAACCTGAGGAGAGGGAGGGACAATCAGAGCTTCACGTCACAGGCTAACGACCGAATCACAAGATCTGATGCACCAATCCATCGGAGGAGCTGCTTTAACGTCAGGACGAGTTTGCTTCCTCTGCCACCAACACCTCCCGACACCAGATAAGTGGAGGGTGGGTGTTAGGATGGATGGATGGATGGATGGATGGATGGATGGATGAATGGATGGATGGATGGATGGATGGATGGGTGAATGGGCAGGTGAGCAAGTGGATGAATGGATGTATTAAAGTGAGGGTGATGAAATATGATCCTCCCCATGCAAATGGTGCTCTTGCATTCGTAGAGCAACACCATGCACTCTGTCCCACACCACGTTAGCTTAGGTGGTGATGTTCCTTTAAATAGAATTCATCCATCTACCTGAATCATGTCGGTTTCCCATTTCATAAACACACCTATGAGAAACAGGAAAGAAGTCCAGCCATGAAGCACGTGACTGATTCTGCTACGACATCCAGCTCCACCATCTTTACATATCACGACCTGCATCAACACTCACGTTGGGAGTCTGGAGATCATTCCAGAAGATATGGAGGTGAGGCCGTCGCTGATGGTGACCACCGGGGCTCCGGTCTTCAGAGCGCCCACCACCATCTCCAGAACCATCAGCCCTATGAAGTAAGGAGTGGCCTACACACACATACACACACACACACACACAAAATCATGAATCAGCTGTTACAGACTGTGAAAACAAGACAGCTTCAACTTCACTGTTGCTTTTACCAGTTGTGTTGATCAGGAGTGTTTGTTTTGGCGAAGGAGCTAAAAGCTTGCGTGACTTTCACGTCTTGTGATCCGTGATGTTTGTTCCGCTGTCCGAGCCTCGAGCAGCGGGTCTGAAGCCGACAGCGTATTTGGCAGATCGGGGATCGCAAACATTTGTCTTTAGCAGAGCCGCTCTGGAAGTAGACGTGATCTCAGGGGGTTTGAGTCAAACCACAGGGCGAACACAACAACGCACGTCTGCACTTTTACTGACGTCAGGGGGAAGCCAAGCAAAACTAAACGAGGGGTGAGATGCTTCACAACTAAAAGATGAAATAAATAAAACACACTCATCTAAGTAAGGTTAAGATATAAGTTATCCTCTTCTGCTAAACAGTTCATAACGACATGCAGCTACCTGGACCTTAATGAACAGTTAAATCTCAGAGTAAAATATAAAAAATGTAAAAAGTGCTTTAACCAGTAATGTGCCAAATTCAGAAACTACGTCATTAAAATTTTAATCAAAATGTTTAGCGCTGCCAACATTTAGCCAGAATCTAAATTACAAATCTAAGCGTAAAACAACAGAATGTGACGATTAAAAGTTGCAAATTTAGAGTCATTGGATAAAAGCAGGTAAATAAAGATGATTTGTTTTTAAAGACACTGTCCTGTTCGCAGTAGGTGGGAGAATGTCTCGGAGTTAAAAAGTCCCCTTTAATTAAAAACATTTTCACATACAAACATACAATGGATGTTTTTTTTGTTTGTTTTTACTAGAAGCTCACTAACAATGATTAAAATGACAAAATTCTACTTATTCCCGAAGTTGCAGAGAATGGATGACATCCAGTAACCGGCTCTGACAAAAACAAATGGCGAGCACCGACCAAACAGTCAGCGACAGGCCTCCACCTCGAGCTGCGCTGGAAACGTGTAATAGCCTCTTAATGGGTCTGTCAAACATGGAGCCAATTAGCGAGGGACGGGGTCACGACTGCGACTTCAGCTGCTCTGCTGGTTAAGCTTTAGCTCCAAGGCGCTCACGGACCAGAAGCCTCTGCAGTCGTAACCGGGACACATGGCCCCTGCCGAGAGCCGGGGTGTGCCGGGCTCGCAAGAGGAACACATCTGCAGGTGGGTCGGGGAGGAAGTGTGTGTGTGTGTGTGTGTATTCACATGTGAAGGCTTCCACTTGAGCATGCAGGTGTGCGACATGGATGTGTGTGCGTGGATGCGTGTGCACGTGCAGGGGCGAGAGCAACTGCAGGGACGTGCGATCACACGCAACACTCCAACATCTGGCAGCAGACTGCAGAGCTGCGGCGAACAAATGGGCCTCGCAGCGCAGGCAGACCTCCTCCGAACCCGCTGAGAGAGACATTATCTTTCTGGACGCCGGCCTACAACCCCCCGCCCCCCCGCTCCTGGCTAGAGGATAGTTTTACCTCTGCAGCTCCGACTTCTTGACAAGTCGGGACAACATTATTCAGCAGCTCGTTCTCACATGCAAGGAACAAACTGGAAGAGGAAGAAGCTTGCATCTTGTTGTCTGCTTGTTTCATAGGAACGTTTCTGTCCTTGCATGCAATGCAAGTCAATTTAGTCTTTCCCTTTGTTTTTGTTTTTTTATCTTTTTACAAATAAACCAAAAATCAAAAAGCCTCCTTCATGCTGCAGCATGTGTGTGACTGTTTGTTGTGGTTTCTAATAATCTTATTTTATTTTCATCCTTGTATAAAACATGATGTTTGTGCACCAGATGTCTGCTTTTTTTTCCCAGAGCAGCCTTTTCATTTAATAAGGTTACGGATGTTGGCTGCAAACATGTCGGCTGCCAAGAAACTTTTATCGTTACTGTCTCAGAAATATTTTGTTTGCTTTCAAATCAGCAGAAGAAACCTGGCAACACAAGCTGATGATTCCAAACAAATACAAAATTAGCAGATTGCATTTAGTTTTTTCTAATTACTTTGGCCTTTGGGATCCAAGAGCAACAAATGTGCAGAGTAATTAATGACACGGCGGAATCTGTAAACAGCGCTGAGTCACAAGCGCCGAACACACCCACACACACTTTTATAACCACTGAGCCCCGCGGCAATAACACATTTGTTTCATCATGTTTGGTCGTGGATTCTGAGGACTCCTGCTGTGAGGGTAATTGTTCTCCTCCCCTGATGTGCCCTTTAAAAACCTCATAACAAACACGTGCTGCTAAAACCTGCACCAGACACTCGCCACAATAAAAAGGCAAATGAGACACAGTAAAGTGACAGAAACAAGTAGGAGAAACCCCGACTGCAGATTTACTGAAGCGCTGCACTTAAATACAACTGTGACGCCCCGTGATTCACTTCTCTTTAGTTAAAGTACAAACATGACAACTGCAGTATATCTGTGTTTTTATATTTCAGTTGAGCCGGGTGATGAAACTATGATCAAATTTAGGGCTGTAAGTATAATTGTCATTATTGATTAATGAGTGTCTTGGTATTCCGAAAAATATAAAATACAGTATGACACAATAAAAACAATTAAATAATTAAACAAGAAAATAGAAAAAAATTTAATAAATAAAATTTCAACAGGAAAATGTTTGATGATTTGATAATAATCAGATTATAAAATAATCTATATAAATATTCTTTATATAATTAACTGTTGCAGCTCTTAACAACTTAATTTAAATTTCTCTCTGTTTTTGTAAAGATGTTTGTGTTTATTTCACTTTATCGTGTAATTTAGTTCTTTTTTAAAGTGTATGTTGAAATTCGCCAGAATAAGGAATAAAAAAAACAACTTTCATATCCGTTCTGGAAGTATCATGAATTTACAGATACAACTGTAGTGACTCAGAACAATTTGAGGGAATTAATAGGTTTAATTCGTCATAAATAAGCGTATGAATCTCACTGTGACCTTGTGACTATAACTGTGACAGTTTAGGACTAAATTTGAGGAAATTCCCTCAAAGCAATCATGAGGTTTTCTGGGTCATGAGGCGAACAACGTGGTGAGGTCACTGGGATCCTGACCTTTAATGACCAATTCTTATCTACGGGTACAAGTGAACGTTTGGATTAATTCCTTTACAGAGTTCTTGAGATAACACATTCATAAGACTGGACTGGACGGACAAATGGACAGAAGGACAGACAGACAAACAACCCACAGTAATGTCTTTTAAAGAAGAATCACTGGATCCATACAAACAATGAATCATTGACCTATAAGCTGTGAGTCTGTTGTCCAGTGACGCAGAGATACCTTGAAAAATGGATTTGTGAACTATACATGACGTCCTTCTCTCATTGTGACTTCTTCAGAACCCTGATCATAAGACATCACATGATGGGGGAAGATTTTACTGGTCAATTAAGCTTCTCCTCACGTACATTTATATACAGTATATATATATATATATAAATCTTAACCCTCAAACAGGCCAATGAAAAGTAAGGTGGTCCTCACAAAGATATAAGTATAAGTACACACACGCAGGTTTGTGCAGTTTTTCCAATCAGGACGTTGCATCGACTTCCATTCATTGAGGAAAACCAAACCAAAACCCTGTCCCTCACATTAACCGTGACCAATTCATTCCTAACCTCGATCTTTACCTAACCACAGCTCACATCTGACCACGGGCTTCAACCAGAACCTCGGACATTATGATTAGCCTCATTAGAACTGGGATTTGGCAACAGAAACCAGTGCAGACATGCAGGACGTTCCCCCAGTTGAGGGTATGTCTGCATGCACAGTAATAATGTAGCACATATTTAATATTGACTGCAGCATGTGCAGGTGCAGCATCTCTCACTGTTGTGTCTGCAGCACACTCACACATTACAATTACATGATTTCCTCGACTACAGTGAATCACTTGAGGACACACACGCACGCACGCACACGCACCTGTCGTTAAACCCACCTGCTGCACATAGTTCGGAACCTCCTCCAGCCTCTGGAACGAGGACTCCCCGGGTGTGAGCAGGGAGAACATGGCCCGGATCCCCGTGGACATGTTGCCGGTGTCGGCCATGAGCAGCCTCCTCCCCGCGGTGCTGATGCAGGTGAGTCCCTGTTACCTGCGCTGAGCCCCTGAGTGTGTGTGTGTGTGTGTGAGTCCCAGCCTGCAGCTCGCTGTGACAGAGTGTGTGTCTGTGTGTGTGTCTGTGTGTGTGTGTGTGCAGTGAAGTGGGACAGCTGTGAAACTCCCCCCATGAGAAAAGTTCTCCTCACAAACAGGAAGTGTTGTTCTCTTAAAGTGGCCGCAGGTTTCTGATCGTCCCCCAGAGACTCAGACTTCAACCTTTGCTCCTGATCCTGGTGTCTGTGACTTATGTAATGGACCCAGGTTTATTATTATAGATAAAGATATTATATTAAGTGTAATAATAGATAATAGAGAGAGAGAGAGAGAGAGAGAGAGAGAGAGAGAGAGGGAGATAATAGATAATAGAGAGAGAGAGAGAGAGAGAGAGAGAGAGGGAGAGAGAGAGAGACTATATGAAATATAAGTATTAATTCTATAGATAGATAGATAAATGGATAGTATATGAAGTATAATGATAGAGGGTATATAACGTATACGTACTGATTCAATAGATAGTATATGAATAGAATAGTTATATATACTATATAGATAGTATAAGTACTGATTCAACCTCTTTGCACAAGTAAAAGCATAAAAGTACCGGCTCTGCAGTGTACTTCAAGTATCAAGGTAAAAAGGTTCCCACTGAAGGTCACTTAATCACAGTAACTAAGTATTTGTACTTCAGTACTTCTCACCTCTGTCGTCATGGTTATAAATTACAGATGTTTGAGTTCTGCTCAGTTTTTAACAGGATTAAGATGTAAAACAAGTTTGAGTATAAAAACTCTTTGTTCTCATTCTAAGCAGATGTACAGTGTGCAGTACAGACAGCTCGTCTGTACTCTGGGTCACTGTCAAACCAGCAGAGGACTCCACTATCTACTGAGCATACCTGGTTGTCATTATGTAGAAAAGGTCATTATCATATTGTAGAGCTGTGGGTTTATATAAAAAGTGGGTTATATACCAAATAATCAAGGGTTGACGAGAAACTGTTACGGCTTCTTGAAAATTGCAATTTAAACAGTTTCTTCATGCTTTGAGGCTCAAGCACGAACCACCTCAGAGCTTTTAGAGTTTTATAATAATACTTACTACACAAATTTATTTACCACTTAGCAAAGAGTCGCAAGTAAAACAATCTAAATTTCAGATTCAGGAGGAATTTTACTGTTTGTTATGCATCTGTTGTCTTAGGTGAGAAAATCACTGACCTGACAAACACTGGTAGTTTTCAGAAAGAGCAGGTTTTAATCAGTGATGAACAAAATATGAACTGAGGAAGTTTTTGTTCTCATATTTTCTCCCAAACCTCCGTGTCCGAACCAAGAGGAGACACCAGCTGAGAGGTTTCACTCACCAGTTGTCGGCTGCAATTATTTACACAGAATATGATGAAAATCCAAGATATTTGTTTTAATCTTTTGATTTGAAATGAAATTATTATATTGTTTAGATATATTTATATTTACAGAACCTAGTAGTGTTTATGCTCTAATGCAACCTGTGTATATTTTTGTTCCCAACGATATTCAAATGTTTATCTCCACTCCTCATGTTTATCTCGTGGCGAGATGAAGATGGTCATGATTGTACGATCAGTTCCAAAGAGATGACCACCGGCCCCTGATTGGTTTCCAGGTGCTGATTGGTCGGAGAGCAATGAAATGAAAACACTCGCAACCTGGATCACAGCAGAACGATAGAAGTATTTGAGAGTGTATTTGTAGCGTGTTTTCTATTTGCTGCGCATGTGTTAAATAGATTCTGTCTCTGTTTACACGTGTTTTCTTTAATTGAGCCTGAAAGGTCAAAACCTGATATAATCTTAGTATTGTGCTTCGATGGTAACAGTCATGTGACTTGCCCTCAGAGGATAAAGCCTCATGATCATGCAGTCAAGACACCATAGAATCATGAGACAAAAGATCAATTCAAAACGCACAAATTCAAACTTTCAGGCCAGATTTACTATTTGAAGCTGAGCGTTTACAACATAACGTTTAGAATCTGTGGTGTTTCACGAACCAGTGTGAGAGGTGAGTGTCCTCAATACTTGTGAATACTTTAACAGTTGCAACGTAGAAAAAGAAAGGATCACGGATTTGCTTCAGGGGAAAAGAAAGAAAGAAAAAAGACAAGCCGCACATGTCACGTCATGTGCCCTTCTGCACGAATTAGAATGCACAATCACAATGTGGTGAAAGACGAGATCCACTCGTGAAATTATTTTCAACTGGATTCTGTAACGGAACACGATCCTTTTGCGGGTTTCGCTCTCCGAGTCTTGGCAGGAATCGTGACCTTACCCCGAGGCAAAGGTGAATTTAGCACGCAGCGCCATCAACCGGCTTTCTGCACCCGCTGCAATGTTTAATTCATTTCACACACATCCGTCAGCCCGGATTCCCACGGATGTGCACACGCAAGGAAATCATAAGAAATATTCCATTTTCCACTGGTTAAATTTTATTCAATTTGCAACTGTCACTGAAAAGGTTTGATAAGTATTTCAGTTTTCAGGTTTTGTTTACAAAAATGTCATCACCAGGCAGAAGAGTGTCGACTAAAGAACCGTCAGTGTTTATTCCTGCGTGGCTATGAAACTACTGTCAAGACAATGCTGAGAAGTATTTACAGATCATTTATATTAGCTCGGCAAATTTCATCTCCCGCTACTTGATTTGATCAATCACATCGTACTTTACATTTTTACACAGTAGGAACTGATGGAGGTGCAGACCATGCGTTCAACAGTGCAAATCGAAGCCTGCGTCTCTTACAGCACGCGACATGGAATGTTTACAACAGTTTGACTAGATACGTTTTCCAAAAAGTCCCGTATAGTAAATCACGTTTTTTTAATAGTTTTTATCAAGGAAACTTATAACCAATGTTTTTTTTTTTAGATTTCACCATCTTGCTCTGACGTGCTCAGTTCTTGAAATATACATTTTGCCTGCGTGATGATCGTGTTCTCCGACACACGTCATCCGTCTGTACACCTGTACACTTGTTTAGCATCGTTGTATGACGATGGCCGATCAGCAAACAGCAGTCCCGCTAAGGACAGTCCTGAGGCAGGGGGCGGGGCTTGTACTCGGAGGGTTAGAGGGGGAGGGGTCACAGGGCGGGCGGGCTGCATCATAAGTGGGCGTGCTCGGAGCTCTGGTCACTGTCGTGACTGTCCTCATTGGCTAAGGAGTCCGTCGAGTGGTGGAGCGCGGCGATGCCGGAGAACTCGGACGGCAGCAAAGTTCCCTTTTTCACGTTCACCAGTTCTTTCTCTCGCGCCGCCGCCCCCTGCTGGCCGCCCTTCACCCTTTTCCACTTCATCCTCCTGTTCTGGAACCACACCTTCACCTGCGGGTCAGAGGGCACAGAAGGAAAGTCAGATTCACGGTCGTGTGAGCAGCGACACAAACAGAAATAATCAAGGAGCAGTGATGAAGCTTCAGTGCTCGACCCGGAGTTTGGCAGCTCTCTCTCCTGTGAACTCGTTCCGTTCCATCTGCCACTTGGCGTCTACCTGTTTTTCCCTGACTCAACAGCCTCGGCCGTATTTGCGTCTCTCAGACTGATGATTAAGCTGTTGCTTAAAACAGTTTGCACGTCAAGTAGCAGCAGAGGCTCTCGGAGTGTTGACACATGGGCCTGAGGGGGGGGGGGGAGGGTGAGCTCACCCGCTGTCACGCAGGGTGAGGTGGGTTTATTTTTGGGGGAGCGTCGGTCCGAGGGGGGCCCAAGCGGTCACATGGCACAGGAAGTTAGTTGACAGCACAAACGTTTGTGTTGCGCGTCAGGGGCGGACGCCGGGCCGAGTGTCACCTCGGTTTCCTCACAAGCCTCTGGGCCTTTTCTGGGAGAAGCAGTAGGGGGGGGGGGGGTTCTGACGTGGAACCGAACATGTGATCCTCCCGTTAAATCACAACAACGCATCCCGAGACGCTTGACCTCTGACAGGTCGAGCAGCTTTGTTTTGAAACGGGTCGTTCAATCATCCACGGAGCAGGAGGCGGCGGCTTGGTGCAACCAAACACAGCAGCTGGATTAACACCGGGTCACATCAGGTCAAAAGGTGATGTCATAATGGGCTATATGTAAGTTAAAGGTTTAATCGAATTTAACCGGGTTTTGATTGAAATATTTATTAATCTGAAAAACGTCTTCTTACTGGGAAAACTTCAATTCCCCTTTTTTCTTTCCTATGCTCATGGCTTCAACTCTAAAAAGCTACATCAAGCGAGGCCCCGCAGCTCCACCTCTGCCATCTTTGAATCGCCTCCAGTTTTGTCACGGCCTGTGGATCCATAAAACATCCGTCAGATTCCCTCCAAACAGCTCACACGGCGTAAATCGGCTGATTGTAATGCCAATATTTACCTCACTATCTCCCGCTGTATATTTTCCGCGACAAACTCTGAGGTCACACACAACTTGCGGTGCATGAGCCGGAGACGTTTCACGCACGTTTCGTGCCGCTCGGTGCCACAGACGGATTTATCGCCGCGGCCTGGGAGAAGGTCGAAGTGGAACGGAGGTGGCTGCGCTGACTGGAGTCATGTGGACGGGGGGGTTTGTGACGCTAAGTGAAAGCAGAGGTTTTCTGACACACTCGATGTATTCATCACTCTTCACGTCAGTTTCTTGCTGCTTGCAAACTGATGAGTTCGCTCCTAAATGTGGCCGAGCGGGTTTTTACGGCTCACTTTAGTTTGAGAGGCCGTTAAAACGCACCTGCAGATGGTTTGAGTCACTGGGAAAACTCGGCATCGAACCACCACTGGATGTCCAGTGCAGTTCTATCACGTGTTGGCCACAATTATAAACACTGGAGCCCAATCAATATATCGGTTGGATGATAATATCGACCGATATGAGGATTTCACGGACCAGTACCAACTTTTATTTTACCTAAGCAATACAGACAATATGTTTATATTTTGCCTAAAAATGATTATTTTCAATATATTTGGTTTAATTTGTGTTTTCTTTTCATTTATATTTATTTATAATACAGTTTATTGTTAAAATGTACATTTTCATCGACAGTGGCTGGAGTCACAGAGCTGGTGAAGATGTTCTGATATCAGACGTGATGCATTTTACTGAAGGAAAACAGGGATGGAACAATCATTTCTAATTTTCTGACACTCAAGGTCCATGAACCTGAGTTAATTTAATTTATTAGATGAAATTTAAACTATTTGTATTTTTCGCTGCATTATATCGCACTATAATTTCTTTTTATATTATTTAATTTGTCATTCTAGTTTCTTTCATTTGGCCTTGGACCTTTTCCGACGTTTTAATGAGGCATTACAGGAAAAGCAGGTAGAACTAACAGCCGGCTCTGTTCCATTCTGCTGTCCCAGTCAATGCACAATAAAAAAGTCCGGGGCCCCGGAGCTAAATGGAATGGTGCCACCGGTGATGTTATTCACTGCACAAATCAAAAAAACGTCCGTCAGAGGATTCACGTGAGTTCATCAGCATCTTTTTGTGAGTTTTATGTGAACTCGTTTTTTTTTCCGAAAGCAGGACACGACGTAAATGAATCTCACACGTGCAGCTGCAGCTGCGGTTTGAATCCGAGGCTTCACCTGAAACGCTTGTGTGTCCGATCTGCTCTTCACATCCTCTCTTCACTGTATCACGCTGCAGAATATCACCGGCGAGGTGTCAGCTGCGTGTGACTTACAGCTTCCACTCGGGTGTCAGGGAACAACAGGCTGTGCGAGCGTTTCCTTCCCCCGACCACTGCTCTCCTGTGATTTATTTCACGTGTCTGTGTTTTACAGCAACCGACCCAACTTTATTTTTCCTCTGCTCGCAGGGTGTAGTGGGCGAGAGGAAGTGACTTGCTAGACAGCACTTCCCTTCAGCCCGTCTCCCTGTTTTGACTGTGGCCCCGGCTGAAAGAATAGACAGGAACATCTGGAATACCATAGTCCCGTCACACAGCCACATCTGGAGCCCAACGGCCCTCTGCACCAAACTTAGGAAAACACGGCAGCGAGCTGAAGGAGCCTCGTCGTCGTCCCGAGGCCACCTCTGTTTTCACAACATGGCATCACTGTGCTAATGTGAGGGCTCGACCCAGTCAGAACCTGAGGGGGAAACAAGCAGCGGGAACGTACTTGTCTTTCAGTGAGGTCGAGATTGACGGCGATCTCGTAGCGCCTTAGCCGGGTCAGGTAGTTGTGGTGGGCGAACTCGGCCTCCAGCTCTCGGATCTGCTCTTTGGTGAACGCCGTCCTCTCCTTCCTGGGCTTGCTGCTCACGTCTGACTTGTAATTCCCGTCCTGGGACTCTGAAACCAAACACCACACAGGTTTCTGTTCCACTCAGAGCAGATTTATGTGCAACACACACACACTCTCACAAAAAAAAAATCTTAATGCAAATGTTATGTGGCAGGTGCGAGTGAGCAGGGGGAGAAAAGAGCAAGGTAAGAGAAACAATGGGAGCTGTCACTCACTCTTTATTGTTCAGTCATTGTTTATTAACACTTTAAGTGGCTGGAAGGACTCGCAAGTGGCTGCACATGTGTGTGTGTCTGTGTGTGTGTGTGTGTGTGTGTGTGAGTGTGTGAGACTGTGGCAGCTGGGCTCTCACAATAAGCCGACTTTTACAACATGGATTTAATTTGTCTTCGACTTTAAGGAATCTGCTGCTGCAACTTGATTTCTTAAGATATGAACCAAAACTGGTGCAGGATTAGTTTTTCACTCTCAAACCTGCAAGAAATATAACGACTAGAAACTATTTTCTGTTATTTCCTTTTTGCACCTTTTTAATTCTGCTTTTCTCTGCAGTTTCCAGGAAAACAATAACTCCTGTAATCGCGATTGGGAAATTGCAGGAACAGGCCTTAAAAACTTCATGCATGTATAAAATAAGAAAATATGAAATAATACATGTGCAACAAATATATATAAGTAAGGGACTTGCAACATATTTCTTTTTATATTCTAATATTTTATCTAAAAGAAAATGTGAGATATGTGAATAAAAATAAAAAAGTGTCATCTCCACTTTATCTCTTCGCCCCAGAAAATACTTTTTTGTTTTGGTATTTCCCCAAACTCTCTGGAGAAAAGTCCGAACGGTTCATTTACCCTCACAAACTTTCCTATTGTGTGCAGACTTTGAGGTTTGTCTCTGTTGGACAAATCGCTCTCGTTGCACTTGAAGGCAACAGCGATTGCGTGCGAATTCATCAGCAGCTCTGTTCTGCAGCGTGTGTTAATCCAGCGGCGCCTGCGTCAAGCCAAACTGGAAATAGTCCTGCAGCTCGCAGCCAGGCGGTGAAACGGTGCGAAGCCACGTCACAGGAGAAACCATCGCCGGAGATCCCCCCCCCACCCCCATCCCCACGGACCGGAGGGACCCCGGTTTGTTCTGCTTCTCTGCCAGAAAGTGGATCTTCCTTCTAATTAACTGTGTGTTTTTTTTTTTCCAGGGTGAAATTACTCCCTTGGGACGCTGAGGAGAAGATGAGGGGAAACTGAAACTGCTCTACAAAAGTTATATTTGTAAAAGCACCGTTTTAGAGCCGAGGACAAACACAAACAGATATATAAACTGCAAGAATTCCCACATCAGCTTGATGAAATGAAACAGGTCTTTGCTTGACCCGCAGAATGTGTCCGGCCTCCCCCCCCCCACCCCTGACCTTGCCTCTCCCTCCCTGTAATTTCGACCCGAGCGCTGCAAACAGTGTGTGGCTGATTGACGCCGGGCCTCAGACGTATTTATCCGCTCGCTCTCCGGTAAACACAGACATTGTGTAAAGAGAAATAAAAGAATAACACAGCCAGCTGCTTCAGACCAGCAGGCCTGGAGTTAAAACCAGCGGCGGGCTTTTATGACACGGCCACGCCACCGCAGCAATTAGGTCCCCGCCGTAACTTTCATCTCGCCACAAGAAAGGGAGGAAACAATATGAGAAAAATACGCGCACGCAGACAGTGCACGTCGTTTAGGAGCCGGGCTCGGTGCAAGAAGGACCCTCGCCATTTTTTTGTATCTACGTTGACTGTGCTGAACAATTAGCTGGTGGTTTCTTTCCTTCTGTGTTTTGGGGTGAAATAACATCACAGCAGCTCATTAGGAACCAAGTGAACTGCACCAACACGTCCGCAGTGTTTTTCTTCTCAAAGCAGATTTGGTCGCCAGCGAGAAGCTTTCGTTACCTCACGCCTCCTTTTTTACAACAACGCCTCAACAAAATAAGACGTTAAGCACCTTTTATTGTTCCACACAGAGAATCCAGTGACTTGTTAAAGAACGACCACTCCCTCGGCGGCTCTATACCCGACGCAAATATAACCCAGAAGGCCAGCGAGCAGACGCTCCACAGGCTCCCGCAGCTCGGCCACAAAAACAAAAATCGACAGGTTCCTCAGAAACCAGACACCCAGAATCCAGAGGAGGTGGCTCATGTCATTAACCGACCCTGTGGCCTTCCTCGAGGAAACAATCACAACCGAGTATTAGAGGCAGAAATCTGAGACGCTTAATATTTGAGCAAAAAACGAGGGCGAACCCAGCATGGAAATGAGCTCTCTGGTTTTTTGTTATTATTTCTGTATCTAAATTCAGGGTTTCGCTCAAGTTCCTGGTCCAGATGGTGAAACCTAATCAGGGCTGTATCTCATGCAACTGGCAGCGGTGTGATATTTAGACAGCTGATCAAGTCAGCAACCTAGTTAGCCCCGATAATCAGCGTGATTGGTGTCAGCGTGCAGGAGAGGAGGCACCGCACATGTAATGAGTGTGCAGGAACTATTGTTGCAGGGGGAAGTGGGATTTAGAGGCCGAGGCTCGGTTTCCAAGGGATTTGACGAAGCAGGACAGGAAATGGGAGGTGGTGTGTTAAATCTATGGATTTAATATGTTGTTGCAACAATTTGCATGTGGATAAAATGACACTGAGCCCAAACACAGCTATGAAACTACAAGAAGTGTCAGTGTAGAGGCAAAATCTGTGAGTAGCGAGGATTTTTACCTGCTCTTTCTAATATTTGACACTTTCTATTATATTATAATCTAAATTATTACAAACACACACACTCCCTGCGTTGACCACAACCCCCCGATGAGTCGTACCAGCGTGTGGTCGAGCGCAGGTTGACTCTCAGAGGCCTTTAAAAGGCTGCAGGATCACGGCTGACGGCCCCGCACTCCTCAAATGGACAGAGGGAGCGGTGAGCGCACTTTCCATGGAAAACTAAGAACTCTCGCTAATATCACGTTCCCTGCGAGAACTCCCGTGACCCGACCCCAGCGGTTTGTCACGTTGTGATTGATTATTGTGGTGACGGCCGCGTTGTAAATGTGCTGCGGGTCAACAGGTTGTGTTACCTGTTTGAGTACAGTCCTGAAAAAGAGGGATTCATCTTGTATTATTCATAATATACAGGTTAAATAATTCTGTGTTTGTTCCTGTGTTGAGACTTTAAAGCAGCTGCTCGATTTATGGATCATCTTTGAAAACGGGCCAGAGGTTATAAACATTAAGGTCAAAACATCTGGTGGCTTTAACTTTGTCCAATACACAGTTTGTCTTTTATCTGTGAAATTAAAACTATAAATGTCTCTGACTTTTAAATTTAAGTCCATTTTAGAGAAATGTGCTGGAATATTAATTTGGGAAAATTAAATAATTCATATTTAATTTAAAAAGTATTATAAACCCCACATTTACAGCAGTTTATTGTTAAATGAGTTAATTACATTTTGCATTATGTTAGTTTTTATATACTTGAACTAAACTCTGATTTTGTAAAATGTGACAAACTGATTAATTATTTTTCTCATTCTTTCATTCTGACGTGATTTATTTTAACCGCAGTGATTTAGACAAGTGAAAAAGTTGCTGCGTCAGTCGGGGTGTTTAGAGCGTCGCGAGGCGCCGGTGAAGTCTTTTACAATCCATGACATTAATTCTTTACTGTGCGCCTCATTTTCTGCCCCGTGAAGAGTGTCGCAACAAACCAGATGTGACCCTCTCAAACAAAACATGCCAGTACAGTCGGATGAGCCCACACGGTCGTGATGTGGCGTTTGCTGCACGCTTCAGTCCGTCTGCATCGCTCTTCCTCTGCTGCAGCCAACACCTACAAACTGCTTTTCAGATAGTTCTGTGTTTATCTATCGCAGCTGCAGAAACTCTCCGCAGTTTATGTGCCGCTGAGAGATTTTGAATGACACGTACAGATGTGTGTGTTGTTCTTGAGCTCTGCTTGGAATTTCTTCTCACGCTCATATTTATGTGATGATGTTTATCCAACAGACGGAACAAAGACACACGCTGGACATGGTATTGATAATATTTGCGGAAAGAAATGTCAGAGGAATAAAATCTCTGCCTTTAGGATTGTTCCAGTTTTAAACCCTGAAGTAAAATAACGTTGGTCTCAGTTGGTCTTACCTGAACTGTCACTTTTCCTCTTGCTGTTCCTCTTCTCGGCCTCAGCAGGTGACAGAGTCTGTCTGCCAAAGTCTGCCGGCACACAGGAGGCCCCTGTAGGGGTGCTGCCACTGCCCAGACTGGGGGTGCTGGCACACATGCTGGGCCCACCAGGGTGGCCCAGGTCCGGGGGTGTGGGCCCGCTGTCGTGGGACGAGAGGGAGTGCGGGTGGCACAGGTTGTGGCGCGTGGTAGCGCCAGGTGAAGGCATCTGTGGGATATGCCAAGATGCATGGTGCTGAGGCGGGTGGTGATGCTGATGGGAGGGCAGGTGGCCGCGGTGTGAGTGTGGGTGGGGGTGGTGGTGGTGGTGGTGCTGCCCGGGGAACAGGCCGTCGTCGACCGGGTAGCTGGAGATGATGCAGGGCGCCGGTGAGGAGGTGGAGGAGGAGGAGGAAGAAGAGGCCAGGTCGGGGTAGGAGACGTGGTCCGAGCGTCCGTGCAGAGTCAGGGGCGACTGGGTGAAGGCGGGATGAAGGGCCTGTGCCGGGGCGTGGGGGCTCCGCAGGCAACCGAACAGCGTGTGATCCATCGCATGCAAACACACCGACCCTCCGGGAAAAGGTGAGAGGGGCGAGTGAAAAAAGGGTGAAGCTACTAAAGCAACCAACAAAAAAAAAGAACCAAGAAAGATCACCAGCACATATCCAAGATGCTTCACAAGTCTCCTCTCAGCAAACCCAGAAAGCCTTTTCCGTGGAAATTGAAATAGTCAAAGTAGAAAAGTATTTTGAAACGGGTGTCCTGTGGTAATCCGGAGCGTGCGGCCGGTTGCCAGGCCGTGCAGGATAAACACCAGGATAGAGCTGCAGCAGAGCCTCTCGGATGTCGGGAGGAACAGGGGACTGGAGCTCGAGGCTGGGAGCAGAAGGAGGTTCCTAGGAACTGCAGAACGAGGGGAGCCGGCGGAGGGGATGTTATAAATAGGGTGTAACGTGAGAGGGAGGCTGGGTCACAGACTGCATACGCGCTACTGACCACATACATATGATCACCCTCCAAAAAGCACAGCACAATAAATCTGCACTATTAAAATGGCTGCGCCTCAGGAAAGAAGGCAATTTATTTTGGACTTGGATGTGACCTCCGGTGGCCATCTTTTTTCCCCCTGCGAGAAGAAAACAGCCTTAATGGTTCATGGGTGTGGCTGGGGGGGGGAGGGGAGGGGAGGAGGGGGTGTGGAGAGAACGGGGGCACGAGGTGTCAGAGGTTAACTCAGCATGTCCTCCCCACCCACCCCCCCCCCCCCCCCGACTGTCAGTTCTGACCCTGTTAACACAGTTAGTCCTGTGGACACTCACTGGTTTGAGTCCTGGGACGTTAGAAGCTCCAGTGAACCACTGCTCGTCTGTGTCTTTCAGCTTTAAGGAGAATACGAAACGTTTTATTCCAAAAATAATAACGAGGAACTTAAAAAGTATTTATCGCAAAGTATAAAGCTGGAAAGTCACTTAGTCGACCACACACTCACCTGAAGTTTGTCGTCAACCACGAACTGAAAGTGAAGAAATAAAAAATCCTGGCTACGCCTCTTGGTCCCGGATCTGCACCAAAACTTCAGGAGTTCTTTCTTGGCCCACGTTTCATCCTTCCAGCGACTTTTGTGCAAATCCATCGAGTAGTTTTTGCATAATCCTGATGACAAACACACAAAACAGGGTGAAAACATAACTTCCATGGAAAAGGTAATAAAAGCAATTTAAGTAAATAAGTAAACCAACCACAGTCCAATTGAATCAGCCGATCATTGTGTGAGAATGTTTTTCATTCTTAGAAAACATTATTTGATGCATATTTTATTTAAAAAGCCTGAAACAGTTTATACGATAGTTTTAAATTAGGAACAGACCAGTGGCCCAGAAGACAAATCCTGGAAATCATTAGGAAAGACAAAATATTTCCTCCACAATACATGAAACACTGGAGACGTATCGTCAGTCGTCACGTCAGCGTCTCACTGAATCATAAAAGTCATTTTATAGAAGTGAAGAGGGAATAAGAACAGGGAACAGGAACCTTCAATGGATTCTTCTATCGTCTGTGCAGCTTCAGGGAAAGTCAAATAAGAATAAAAGGACTCACCCTCAAACTTATTTACTTAATGTTAATGCAAAATCAGACTAAGGACAATTAAAAAATGATAAAATTGTGGTTTAGTTTGAGAACTTAGAATCTCTGAGTGGGAATTTAGTCTCTAAATAGATATTATTTGAAGTTGGATAATCACCTGACCCACATATTTCCTCCTCTGTCAACCTCTGGAAGTCAAAACAACAACAGGACTATAACACGACCTCGTCGTTCTGTCGCTGAGTCTAAAGAGTTTTGCGGCACAAACGCAAAACAAAGTGAGAATTTAGGGCCGAGCCTCCGAGGCTCTGACAGGTTTCGCAGATGGACGGTCACAATACCTCCGAGCTCTGGGGGAAGTGGCTGGACGACGCAGGCTGTGCCACAGGCGCTGCGAGCCGCCTGAGAAAGGAAATTAATTCCTCTTTGAGGGGAAAATGACTTTAGCAGATATAGCACTGGCCTGTTGCCCCCCCCCCCCCCCCGCCTCTGCCACCACCAGTCCCTCCAAAACGTCCGAAGGCAGCAGAGGCAGCAGAGGAAAAGCACCTTAGGTGAGCGAGTGTCAAACTCTTCTAACTGTTTGTCTTACAAATTAAGGCTATTAGCAGGTTAGTGGAGCTTTTTATTTGCTCAGGGCCTCGAGCAGGTATTAATACACACGTGTTTCCAATCCGGGCGCCGCAGCGTCGGTGTTTTCTGGGAATCTTCAGCCCTGGTGGGGAATTTAAGTCAGAAACTGTGAATACGTGTTAGTTTGTGTGTGAAATAGGATTAAACTAAATACAGTATCAGGTATATACTGGGCTTTTATTGTGAAAATATCAGCTTGTCCAGGTCTAATTTTATTTTCTTGAAACTTGAAGATAATTCTACTTTCCACATATTCCTGTTCCTCCTTTCAACAGCTGCTTATCCTGAAACAAATACCAGGACGTGGAAACCTTTAATCTGGACTTTTAAAAACACCAGCATCTGAAGATAATGTGAATATTGGCCCAAAGCATCACTGACATAAAACTGAAACCACCTCCAGAAGCACCTACATGTGGAACCCTGCTGCGTGACGACATGTGAGATGAGGAGGAGGAGGAGGAGGAGAATGAAAGGAGGTTATTAAGACGAGGAGGTGCAGCTGTCGGAGTCAGCGGAAAGACCAGGCCGCTGACGTCGATGTGTGTTTGTGACGTGCGTTCGAGCCCGGGGAGGTCGACAGGAGCGGTTGAAGGTACAGACCTGCTGCTCAACCTGTGGCTGTCAGTCACACACGCCGGGCGGATTACAGCTCGGTGCCGCTCTCACCAAAAACAAACACTCAACCGCCACTTTAGCCCGTTTCTCACATGGGTTCACAGCTAACGTGGTCATTTGCCGCGCGTTTCGGGTTTGGCCTTCATTGGAAAATGAGCAGCCTCCGCTCCTGGATAAAGTTTTGCCTCCTCTGCAGAAACGCGACACTGGCACAACAGCGAGGAGAGCGGGCCGGCTTTAACTGAGATCAATCAAAAGATGAGGTCGTAGAGGAAGAAGTGTGGCCTCTGCGTTCATGACGTCTCTAAATAATACTTTAAATACAACTAATCATCACTTATAATCATCAACATTTCATAAAGGGTTTGTCAGGCACCGAGTTGTCAGCAGAAATATTTAAAATGTCAAGTGATGTCTTTGTCTGCATTTGTTTGAAGGATTACGCAAAAACTACAGATCACATTACCACAGAAGTGAAATGATGTGTTGTGAAGAAGCTGCAGATCTGGGATTCACTGTTTTACCACCTTCTTTAACATGGTGAAAAACAAATCTACATTGTCCTTGATTTCTCAGAGAATAATTCACCACGACACAAGTCAGACGTGTTGAGGAGACTGATCTTTAGGATCTAGTGAATTCAAATGTGGGTTAAGTCCCTGTTGGGCCTTGACGGAGGCATGAGCTCTACCGAGTGACATTCTAGTTTTGTTGATGAGCTCGGTTACACACGACATCTCCAGCTCTTCCGTCCGTCGACTCTCTTTGAGGTTTCTGAGTTGTTCCTCCCTCAGGTCAAAGGTTAACGTCAGAGGATGTCGGACATTGTTAAACCCTATAAGGCAAATTGGGATTTTGCTGTAAGTATAAAAAAAGACAGATTTGACTGATATGTTCTCCTGTGTGTGAGAAGTCTGCTGCATAAAGATATATACTGTTTATATATTAAAGTAAAACAGATAAAATACGTCTTCAGGGGAGAAGTTACGCAGTAAAAATATCCTCATAGTTGCATAATACAACTACATCAGCGTTTCATAAACCACTTGTGTATCGTCAATGAATAGAATTAATAAAAATGCAATTATGAAAACTATTGCAAAAGTATAAGAGTTTAATATTTTCAGTCTTGTATTGACTGAATCAAATTGTATAATAAAAAAATCTAAACAGCCCCGGATGTGTAACATGCTTCACTACACAAAACTTTGATGTCGCTCTCGACTTTACAGTTTAACACATGGAGTATTTAAGGAAACCGAGCGTGTGTGTGTGTGTGTGTGTGTGTGTGTGTGTGTGTGTGTGTGAGAGAGAGAGAGAGAGAGAGAGAGAGAGAGAGAGAGAGAGAGAGAGAGAGAGAGAGAGAGTTCATTATTAGACATTTTCCCTTTCTAAGAAAATTCTCCAGCTAATATGGAACGTTTTTTCGCAGAGTGCGACTCTCAGGGAGCGTCTGTCGATATGGATCCTCCAGTCGAGAGCAGTCAGATGAGAGATGATGTGTTTGGGAGGAGCTGTAAAGTTAAAGTATCCAAAATGAGACCGTTTAGTAAAGTTTGGCCTCTGATAGGAACCAAAAAGTCTTTTGACACGTTTGAATTTAAAGGAAATAACAAATAAAACTGTCTGAAATTCACCAGCAAATATTCCTTGACTGAAAGAAACAATTTGCTCATGACTGAATAAATCAAACATTTAAAAGCTGTGATTCTTTTTGACAGAGTTCCTTTATCTCTGGTTCACATCAGCGTCAGATGTTTCACACGTTTCCTCGGTTTGATCCTGCGACTAATTACAGTGACAGTGTTGCAGTTGTTGAGATGAACATCTGCGGGCAGGCGGCGTGGAAACTGTCGCCGCCGCCCGTTTCCTTTCAGACCTCAGCTGCAGATTTACAGCAGCAGTCGGGGAACATTGTCCGTGAGCAGGATGTCGGTGATGTATGACAAAGTGAGACAGTAACTGTTGTTTACAGGAGGAGAACGGCAGCGACGGCATCAAGGAGAACGTCCACAGCCTCGGACGCGTTTGATATTTTTTAAATCACGTTTTCTTTGGCTTGAGATGGAAAAAAACATCTGTGTGTTTACTGAGTCGCAGTTTGCAAAAGAATTATTTTAAAGTAAAAAGTTTGTGTTTCTTCTTTAAACTTCTCTGTATCACAAAATGTACATTTTATTAAATCACCCTTATTGTTTAGGAGCTTCCATATTTAAATTCATGTTGAAATATTACTGGAAACCGTTTGTGTTGTCACCTAAATTGACAGAAAAACACAGATTTAATCTAATAATTTCCAGACTACAATCGATACCGGACCCAAAACCATCTGATTTTCATTTTCAAAACGTTGGCATTTCAGAGATGAAACAGCTCCGATGTGACACTGATCGTATCTCTGAGAAAACGTCTGTTTTTCTGGACTAATGAGGTCATTTCACACACTTGCTGCTCTGAGGTGGCCATTTTCTGTGTCTGTAATGGCCGCGGACAGCTGGGGTGACATCATCATCTATAATGGGGGGCGGTTGGAGCCGCCTGGTGCGATGGTTCCCCCTCCACCTCCAGCTCCAAGGCGCTGGAGCCGGAGCAGACGTGCGTGATGCTGTGCAGGGCCTCGCACCAAAGTCAGACCACACCTCAAACAGCCCGGGGTCGCCGCACTCAAAACCTCCTATTTAGATCTGGACCGGGTGCAAGCGCCAAAACCCAAAAGCGGCACCGGCTCCAGGCAGCCGCAGCGCTGCAGGCCCGTTTCCTCCCAGACTAAATTTGTAAGCGCCCTCCTTGGTTACGGCCCCTTTCACACTCCTCGCCATCTTCCAAGAGCGCGGGGGCGGGTGCCAGGCGGCCAACAGCTCCAGACGTCTCAATTTGTGAACGGGGGCCATTAGTGACTTTTTATTTGTGCGATTGAGCCGCCCGCCCACCGAGCGCTCAGCCAAACCCGGCTCGCTGGACTTCCTCCTCCACATTCACAACACGGCGTCGGTTCAGTGGCTGCGAAGGAGCTGCGACCACATTGCGTCACTCCAGCGTCGAGCTCTGATGGTCCAGCTTCAACATGCTGTTCCAATAAAGGCAAATCATTCAGAAGAGTGAAGTCAACCTTTTATGACTTAACAGCTTCCTCCTCTCTTCAGGTCCCTGCAGCTTCCTGGACGAGGCCCAGACAGTTTGTTCTGTTCGGTTACTGCTGTTAGGAACCGGCCTGTTCTCGGATCTGGAGAATCTCATTCACATTTAATCAGACTCATCAGTTCTGCTGTCCCAGTTCTACCACGATGGGTCAGTGTCAGGGTTTGATTCACAACTCAGGTCTCTGAGAAATTACATCCACACACAAATAATCTGCCACAACAACAAGACGGATCCATTCTTGATATTAACAATATGAGGACATGTTGTTTATTAATGTTTCTGGTATTGTGATACGGAACATATGGGTTAAATGTTCACTGACAATGTTTTTCATTTATTTTCCACAAAATATCTCATTATATGTAATCGACCACAGCGTTGTTGAACTATAGGAGACTGAACACTGTCTTTATTTCAGCTCCATGTTTGTATGATCACATTTAAAACTATTGCAGTCCTTATTTTTGAATTTATTATATCCATTATAATAATAATAAATCCTCAGTTTGCATCTGTGCTCTTCTGGGGAAACAGCGTCTTTGGCCTTTATTTCTGTCTGTTTTCGGCGATAAATCCAGATTTCCAGACAAAGTGAGCACTGAATCCACTATTTGCTCAGTTGGATCTTTAAAGCCGGAGTCGCTCAGGTTAACTCGTGAAGCTGCAGCTCAATATATTGATTCTTTATAATCTAAGGACAAACTTGTATTAAAAGCTGCAGGTTGGAGGATTACTGACTGTCGCAGTTCGGATTATTCTGTGTTTCCTGTGTTTTGTTTTATCGTGTGAAGCTTCACTGTGGTTGTGGCTGTTGGATGTTCATCAACTTGTTGCCTGTAAAAGGTTTTTGAGGAACATTGTGACGACCGACTGCAGCAGCAGCATTAGATCTCACCCTGCTGATGCGTCCTCAGACACCGATCGTGCTCGTCGTGAGGTTTCACTTTTTAATTTGGGTCTAAATCGGTCTTTGATCTGAGTAGAAATCAAACTCCTGCTCCCCCCTCTGCCGCTCGGCCCACTGTGACCTGAGGACCTGGAGGTGCAGCAGCTCTGGAGGTCACAGGAGGTGCAGCGTGCAGCAGGAGAACAGGGACCTCTACTGGCAGGTGATGAAAGAGGAGTGTGTGTGAGCAGCTGTGATGGTGAAACTGAAACGGTTGTGATTAATGTTGTGCTGCGTGTGACCTGTGATATTCTGCAGAATCTGGATGATTGCATGTGCAAACGTGCGAATGTAAAAATATATGCAAAGACAGTTTGTGGGGATTTAACAGGACGTCTGTAAGTTTTATTTCTATTGGCTCTGACGATGCTAAATGTTTTTTAAAATGTGATCAAAAAAGGAAAAGATGATTGATGTTTCAAAGGTTTTATCTCACATACATCAACTTTTCTAAAACTAGAATCGCAGTGTTCGAGTCGAGTCATATTTGGTGTTGGAGGCGACTTGAGTGACCTCAGTGGGTTGAGAACTTGGTCTGAAGCCACGAACGACAACAGAGGATCACCCCCGGGGAAATGGGCAGAAGCCCCACAGGCCGGATTCCTAACAGCCCCAGATTCACTGCACGTCCGGCGGACATAAATTATTTAATCGCAGTACTTGCAAGACTAAATAAGACTTGAAGTACGTTCAAACAATCGCATATTTTACATTTTACTGTACATCTCAACGTGAACCCTCAGGAAGAGAAGTTGTTGCCGAGGTAAATGCTGACGAGGAGGCAAACAATTAATACAAATATCGACTAAGATGAGTCCTATGGAAGAGTATGAACTCTAGTGACACTATAGTTTGTTCACTGGTCTGTAACCAATTGGGAGGGGGGGGCGTGAGGCTGGGAAACAACGTACAACAACAACACATGATTTTTCTTTTCAATATCTTGAACATTGCGACATCAGCATTTCGTTGGCCGAGGTAACCAACACGGAAACACATCTCGGCAGAGGCCAAAAAACTCTCTGAGGTTATTTCTTAATTTGCAGTTTGTCTGTCTGTTCGTGGGATTAAATAAAAACCATGAGACAAGAAAGAACCCAATCACCTTTCGAGCGGATTTGATCAACTGGGAGGATCCAGGTTTTTTTTTTACCACGTTCTTGACATGAACTGTGCGAGATACGGTTTTAGCCCGAGCAGAGGGAGCAGTTTCTTTCTGAGTTACTAATGTGATATTAAGGAGCAGTTTCTTTCTGTTGAAGTTGGTTGAGATGCAGCTACTTTCTGCTGGAAAACAATGCATCTTATTTTATAGATTAATCCTGTTTTATGGGAACATGGGAACAAAAAGTACCACATTTCTCTCTGACATGTTTTGGAGCACAAGTTTAAAATGTCAGTCCCTTTTCACCGTTTTACCAAATTCATGTGAGTCATTTATTTTCCCTTCTCAGAGATGAAAATTCCTCGCCCCCATAAGTTTACATCCTGGGTCGTTTCCTTCTCGTTCCACGTTATAGAATCTGCTGTTTCGCTTGACATTTATCTGCCTGCAAATAACCAGCACGTCTCCCCAGCAGCTCTGGAGTCGTTACCACCGCACGGTGTCGGTCAGATTTAGCTCTTGCCCAATAGAAACCCCGCCGACCTCTGCATACTTTGCACTGAGCGGGTCACCGGCCTCGCCTCCGGGGAGCCGTTCTGCTCTGCCTCTCCTCTCACGCTGGGAAGTGGAGCTCCCGAGCATTTCCCCCGACTGTGATCCACAACAATCCCATGTCGTCGCCCAGTCAGGAGGCCGGAGCGCCTGTTCTTCGGGTGGTGTGGACATGACGCAGGGCCGGGACAATGGGAGGATGCAGAGGCACGCTGTATGGATGAAATACCTTTGTCACGACGACGGGGTGAGATGGGTGGTTATACGGCGCAGTGTTGATTTCCTAAATTTTATGTTTTGACACCTAGAGCCAGCTGAGGGCCCCTCCGTGCTTCGCCTTGTTAAAAATGATGGGACGCTGCATAAAAGAACCCAAAGTATGGAGCTGTGACCCTGATAATATATACAACGTGTTGCCTGTGGAGCAGATCCACAGAGAGTCACGCTACAAACTGCCCGGAGCCCAGTGTTTCTGCTGCCGTGACATCTGTTGAAACCATAGACCCGTTTCCAGCAGGACCCCGTCCCGTCCTGTTTGCAGTTGCCGTGGCGACGGGGCAGTGTGCAGGAGGCGGAGCAGGGTTTGGTCCAAAGCTCGCAGGGACTGAGGAGGAGGCGGCGGTTTGGACGGGATGGACTGCATTCCGTTCCAGGGCTTTCCAGAAGGTCCCCGGGGCTTCATTAAAACAAAAGAAGGAGGAGGAGGAGAAGGAAGAAGAGGGGGTGGGACTTCCTGTTGGAATGCAACAGACCAACCGTGACCCCGTGGGGGTCTGTAATGTTTAATGTGGGCAGAAGGTCCACTACAGTCATATCATGTGGATCCACCATGCAGCAGTGTCTGTACTGCAACACACACCTGCAGTGAAAACCACAGACTGTTCAGAAAACTCGGTTCCTTAAAGTGGAGCCAATGCAAAAACATCTTGATGGCCCCCTGGTGGCTGGCTGCGGTATAGGTCAAAAAACCCTGCCTCCTCCATGTTAGTGGATGGAGCACGGAAGTCAAAGTACTCGTCAAATAAAGTTCAGGTCATTCTTATCACACTGATATAAAACCAAGTGTGTGTGTGTGTGTGTGTGTGTGTGTGTGTGTGTGTGTGTGTGTGTGTGTGTGTGTGTGTGTGTGTGTGTGTGTGTGTGTGTGTGTGTATCAGCAGGACCTTGATGTTGTGACTTTACACTTATAATCACTTCTGCACGGATCACTCAAGCAAGATGGCGGCGAAGGAATCAGAGATTTGAACAACAGGGGGAAGTTGAGACACTTCATCCAACTAGCGATGACAACTTGACAAAGAGAAGCTTGAAGTTGGATTGGAAAGTGGATTAAAACCTGGTTTGGTCTAAAACTTCCAGACTCACCAACATGAAATGACTCAATGCTGAGATGCAGAAAGAGACAGAAGAAGAAAGGGTGAGAGTGGGAAGAGGACGAGAGCAGCACCTGGACGTCAACATCGCTGCAGCTCATCGTCCAAGAAGAGACAAAGAGGATTTGTTTGTCTGAAGCAACAGAATCGCTCAGGAACCAGCGTGGACGACTGCCACTTGGATCACAGACTGTTTTTCATGAGGCTGATTTACAGTTCACTTGTTTTTCAGGGTTTTAGTTGAGAAAAATAAAAGAAGCTCCAGTGTCAGTAGAATAAAAGTGTTGGTTTCATCCTCTGTGACCTGATAACATGCAGGTGATGGAGACAAATGACAGGAAGATCAATTCAGGTCCAAGAAAGAGAGAGAAGAGGGATTCTAACCTTTTGCTATAAACTGATTCTCCTCATTGAGCAAACAGTAATTTGATCAATTTCACAATAAGATCCCAACCCATTGAATTAGCTTCACTGTTTATGGTATTGACTCAACATTGACAAGTGGATTAATTATGAAATCTGCAGTAAAATAATCAGTTTCTTGTTTTTTTTTAAAGAAATAAAAACTCAGATGATTTTGATCTTGGCTTTATTTTCAGTTTTCTATGAGCCGAAAAAATAAATTCAGAATAAATAAACTCTATTTTGTGATTTTGACACGGAATTCACAGCAATTTGCCAAATATACAAAGAACAGCTGTGGATCATCCACCAAAGATCCTTCAAGGGAATTTACCCGAAACAAGTTTCAGAAATACATCTAACAGTAAAACATATAAGAGGTTAAAAAACTGTGCATAGCGCCACCTTATGAAAAGACTTATTGTACATGCACACGTATATCACGTACATGTTCTCTGTATTTCTATTTAATTTAATTCTATTTTGTATGTTTTCTTGTTATCCTCATTTCGACGATCTGCTGCTGCAGGAAGTGAATTTCCCTCGTGTGGCATCAGTAAAGTTGATCTCATCTATGATGCGTTCCTCCAATCAGAGCGAAGGTAAAGAGATGACGCTCTGCACACGCTCGACTTGTGACTGGTCCAGTAACTCTTTTGTTTTTAATGGTAGAAATTGAACTTTTTTACGGGGACGTATTTCAGGATTCTGTCCTGAGATCAACTGCCTCAGAAATCTGGTCGTCGCTGTTTTGAGAGTTAAAAATAGAAACAGGTGTCGTGTGTCAGACGAGTTCACACGAGGAGAAAACACGTACGACGAAGGAAGAACGCGTCAGTTTCATTTACATTTAAAAAACATAGCGGCAGCAGTGGATGAGTCTGAATGAATTAAGAATAGTTTTAGTATTTAATTGATTGATTAGGTATTTTTATCTGGAATAAAACATTAGACAAATAACAGCTCACTCTTATCCCTAAGGTCATTTAAATCTTAGAATTTTAAAATAGAAAAACTTAAATATGATGAAATTAAAATGTTTATTTATTCCTCATTTCCCATTTTACTCATTAAGCTTATTACTATTTCTATTATTTAAATCGATCTATTCCCTGTCTGTGTTCCTTGGTGCCAATGATATTTATGTTTTTTATTTTTTAAATGAGGTCTTTACCTTCATGTATTTATGTTCAAATGTTACAGATCTTCTACCAAAAGCCTCTAAGAAGAGGAATTAAGATATTATAAACATAATTAATGTTATTCATTTCAATTGCCAGATATCTTAAATTTAATTCTTTAAGTTAAGATCTGTTCCGTATTTAAAACTTAATTTAGATTTTCCTACAGCTGAACATTTATTAACATTTGTCTCAACATTAGCCAATTTCTAATTGATTAAATTGTTTTAATTCAGGAAAAACTACACACTTTGTAATTATATTTGTGATAATTGATTAGTTAGTGATCAGATAATTATGGTTTATTGCAAATCTTTATTTTTTTTAATTTATACATTGATTTCTATGTTTAGCAATAATTATTATTATAGTTTAACATCACTAGAACTGGTCACTGTTCCTAATTCAGCACTGAACTTCACTTTCATACTTATTCACAAAATCATTAACAATATTTCTCACTTTCTTGAACTTCACGTGGTTTAATAGTCGTTCACATATTCTCATTTAACTGCCGTCTTGTTCTCAATCTGTCTGACAACAGATTTTGTTTCTTACATCTGTCAAAACTATGAAAATGAGCCTCAAATAATTTGGAATAAACCAGAATTATTCATAACAACAATCTACTTAATTGTTAAAATATGAATTTTCCTCCTTAAACCAAAGTTTAAAAGCAGAATTATTTTAAAAATCTGAACAGGTCGACATCAGACGTATTGAAAGAGCAGCAGTTTGTGTAAATACTGTAACAGCGTCCATCTTCTTTCTCAATGTGTGTGTGTGTGTGTGTGTGTGTGTGTTACACAACCAGGCCGTGTTTATCTTCCACCTGATTGATCCTTTATAGGGCACTGATTACAATCCACACACACTCACACACACACTCACACAGTTAAACATACACAGCTAAACACACACGAGTTAAAAGGCGTACACACACAATTACAAAGCACAAGAGGACACACAAGGACACGCATGCATAAACACAGACAAAGTTTGCACATCCATGCACACAAACACACAAACACACCCAGGCGTGGGTATAAATACACAAATTTCCTTGCCTCGTTCTCACACCCACGCAAACACTAACACACATTCCTTGATTCCAGCTCACGTCGGGTGTGTTTACATGCCGCCATCACTTCGTGGTCTGGCGTGAGGCATCGAAAGTGATCAGAACCGGGACCGAGGAGCGGCCGGGGCCGAGCCGGAGAGTAAATAAGTAATAAATCTATCCCACATCAGCGGAACGTCTCACTGTAAACACGCTCTTAAAAACCCAGCGTGCTGTGGCGTCCCGTGCTGATGGGAAGATGGCTGACATTCCTGCTGCTCTCCACAAGAAAGAGCTGCGATAGAAACAGAGCCGCGGGTTTACGGGGTTTTGGCCGCTCTGGCCCCGAGCATCTGGTGGCTTTAATCACAACAAAGCACAATTAGTCAACGTCAGAGAGATGAAGAGGAGGGCGAGATGAAGGGTTCGGTGCAGGATGGACGACGTGTGAGAAAGACGGAGGGAGGAGGAAAATGGGTTTCCCCCGGGAATCGAACAACGATATTATAATGAGTGGAATTAGCTGTGTATTAATACCAAACACGCTGAGGACTGACAACTCAGGACCAGCGGCTGTGTGTGGTAACAAAGATAAGATCAGAAACACGTCCTGAAGACTCAGGAGACGCTTCCATCACTTTAACGTTGGTGGAAACGTTGTTTTACTCTTTGAAAGGCGACGTGTTGAAATCAAGACGAGGGTCAAAACACATTTCAGGCAAAACAATGGAACTTATCTGGTTTGTTTTTTAAAGTTCATTATATTTTTTCTTGTCTTTTTCAGAAGATTCTATTTAGATTTGAAAAGTATAAACTGTCGAGTTGCATTATTCACGTTTTTAGCCACATGGCCGCGCACACACACACACACACACACACACACACACACACACACACTATCATTAATTGGGCGCCATGTCTCTGGCCGCTCGATGAATGTTTTCATTTGGCTCCATTTTGGTCTCCACCAGCACCAGCAGCTAACTTTTATGCGTTTTGAATATATTTATCTTAATTTCTCTTTAACGGCTTCATTGTTATATTTGTTTCTGTGATATGACGTCATGATGTTGTCGAGATGTGATTTTAATGTGTGGTAAAAAGCCCAAATGCTTTGTTTTCACATAGGAGGTCAAACAAGTACAGTAAACCAGAGTCAAATCTGTTTTCTGTTAAAGATATTTAAATGAACTTCACTTTCATCTGTGAACCATCATGTGTTCTTTGTCTGTGGAAACATTAGTGTTCAGATCATTTCTATTTGAACCTTTATACCAGCAAAGATTAAAAGTTAAAGCTGTCGCGTAATAACTTTGTGGTTTTGACACAAAGAGAAAGAAAAACCTGGATCTGATCCAGAGAAACTGATTCATGCGACTTCATGACAAGTTAACAACAAAGTTAAAATTCAGAATCACATTAGAAATTATTATAGAATATTACTTTTAGTTAAAGACAGTTTTTTTCTGATAGCGTGCACTTAATTGCACGCTAAGTAAATCAGTTTAGCATCATTCCAAAATAAAACGCTGAATGTTATCCACTAAAAAAAATTATAAAACACCTTTTTTATAATAAAATGATGCAAATATTATTTACCTGTACATTTTACTATCATATTTTTGTTCAAAAAGTCCCAAAACCCAGAAGTGTTATTAAAAACTTTACTAAAACTATTATTAAAAAGCATCTTAGGATCCACTTCAGTGAGTCTTCACCTTTTAGTCCGGCTGCATTTCGCGTGTGTGCGTGTCCCCGCGTCACATTCAAGAGGTCACACATAAGCATAGTGATCATTTTACTGGTCAACATCGGGTCCGTTTAATACAGATGGAAAGAAGCTGGGATTTCTGGGGGAGTCTGAAACCGATCCCCTCTCTCTCTTGTAAAAGTTGCACACTTTACTGGACGCATGCGAGGAGGTGAAATTGATCGTAGCAGAGTGGGTGTGAAGTATATGCACAGCTCTCAGCCACCTGGAGTGAGTGTGTGTGTGTGTGTGTGTGTGTGTGTGTGTGTGTGTGTGTGTGTGTGTGTGTGTGTGTGAGATCTAAGAAAGCATACAGGTGGTGGGCACCGCTCAGAGCTGAAGGTAAAGCGAGGACCAGTAACCCCAATAACTTCTATAGCTCAAATTAGTGGTGCTTTTATTTTTATTTTTTTTTAAAAGAGGCCTCCCACACAGCTATCACCGCGCTCTCCGCCGAAGACCCTAATTATCAGCTCCGAGAGCGCCGAGTTCACTCCAGAGACCGAACCTCATATGTCATCGTCGGCCACGCGGCCACGCCTCCCTCCTAAGAATGGGAACGCCATCATAAAACGCTTTGACGACATAAAACAAAGAGATTGGTTTTGACATGGGAGGAGATTTTAGCTCATTTGGGGTTTTTCAAAAGAGGGAACCAGTTCTGAATTGATCCTGTGCTTTATGGTCTGCTTCCCCCTCTGTGCTGGGTTGCTGGATTTATTTCTGCGTCTGCACAGCAGGACATAAATCATCCTCGGACTGTCTTTCTTCTGCTCCCTCTTTCTTCTCCTCTCTCTCCTCTGCAGGGAGGGATGTGGCCGTCTGCAGCTCAGAGTCCGACTCGCTCCCCTCCGGAAGAATTAGGCCCGCAGACATTACCACATTGTATTTTGCGGTGCGTAGTTTTTCAAAGAGGGGGAACCAGTCCTGGCTCCACCACAGTCCCAGTCCTGCGGGCCCCTCGGGCCTCTTTCCCTGACTCTTTAATTAGATTAGCCGGGTCCCCAATCTGGCAACCCAGGGCTCCAATCTGGCAACCCGGCTACCTTTGCGGCGGCGCAATATCTGGTCTTCAGAGGAGGAAATGACCTAAATGTTGGTCAGCATGGTATTCTGTTACACCCAATGGTGCGCTGACAAAACGACTTGAGTAATGAAGATGTTTCAGGCGAAGGGAGAAGAAAAAGAGGATTTACAGCCGCGCTCTATGAAAAGTGCAGGGCCGAGCGAGGGCCTGCGGTCGGGGCAGCCATTTTAGGAGGGAAGCTGGCAGCTGACGGAGCCATCGCAGGTCGGGTCGGTTCCAGAACAGCCAATTAGGCGCTCGGGGGCTTTTGGATATCAATAAATATCACTCAAGCACGTCGCTACTTGGAGGCGAACAGTTAACGTGCAATGAAAATCAAATGTGGATCTTTGAGTCACTGAAATATTAGCAGCAACTTTCTGCTTCAGCATCTTCGTGTGTCTGAGTTTTGGAGAATCTTCTCGTCAGTGCAGATGTTCCACTCGCTGCCACAGAGACGATTAAGAAATATAAACGAAAGCACAAATTGAGTCTGTGCGTCAAAAAAAAGAAGGTAAAGCTGAACAGGGACGGTGAAGCGCTGCCGAGCCTCCTGCAGCGAAACACATGTGCGGACAAGACTGAGTCAGCCGTGCACTAAATTCCACAGGCAGCCATGTAGATGGGACATGACAGAGTAAAACGGAGGAGGACGTCTGGAGATTTCAACAGGAAGTGAGCGCTGCGAGTGATTCGGCCTCGTAAATCATTTTTCGGGGGAGAGATGCGAGACGCTTCCAAAAAGAGTTCTTTTTTTTTTAATGCACAGCTGATGAGCTGATCCCTCAAAGGCTGCTGCGGAGAGCCGTGTGTGTGTGTGTGTGTGTGTGTGTGTGTGTGTGTGTGTGTGTGTGTTGCAGCTCCCACGCTATAACACAAATCAAGATGTTATGGCAAGTCGTGATGAGTAACTTGCTGTTGTTGTGTTTGAGGTTGCGTTGTGGGGGAAATAGTTGCCGTCCTCCACCGGGGCCCGGGGGGGGGGGGGGGCCTGAGGCAGAGTCCTGAGTCAGGGAGACATCAACTGGGGATTTGTCTCAATGAAGTAAAGACTTTGCGTGTGTGTGTGTGTGTGTGTGTTTAACACAGAGTGAGAGAAATAAGCAGCTGAGTTTTCCGGCTACGTTCACGTTGAAAACAAATCTGTTTTTCCCAGAGCTTCTGTTTTCCATCCCTGGAAATTTATTCTTTTGGAAAATTCACTCTCTGAAAACGTTGATGTGTGGACGAAGCAGAGTAGTACCCCCAGGAATTATAGGGGGCAGTGTAGCCAATAGTTCAAGCGAGACAACCAGGGGTTGTCCTGCCTTTAAAGAATCTCTAATCTGTCTGAATCGTATCATCTCGTCACGTTTAAAACAGGAAGTGTCGTGAGTCCAGTGTTTTACTGATGAACATGGACTCTTCCTTTAAGACTGAACACATGAGACACAACAGAGCTGCTTCTGACAATTATTCACTGACTCTGCAGCAATTACACATTTAAGATTTCATGTGTCACAAGTCGTCGAGGGTGAGTGACAGATTTCACATCTTCATTTGACATTTACTGGTTAAATCCACTGGGACCTGTTAAGAGTTTATAATTATGAAAGAAATGAGATGAAATCAGACTCAACTCGTTCAGTGGTGGATGGGCGACATCTTGTATATATAATTACTTTGCAGGACTAAGTACTTCTTATCCTACTTGAAAAAAATACTATGAAATACTTTCACTCAATACTTTCACCTACTTTTGTGAGTAATCCAGTGTTGAAGTCACTTCTTTTGCAGAAACCTATTCGACAAAGGATTTCTTCCACTAGTTGTTCAAGACACTTATACTGCTGGACTTAGTACTTTTTAGACTACTCACATAAATACTATACACTACTCTCACTGTGTTGTTTCAGAGTAATCTAGTATTGTACCTGGGGAGCCATCCAATACGGAACCGTCACTGCTGTCGGTGATTTTCTTCAAAACGTCTGAATTGGCCTCAAAATTAAAGCCTCCTAACATTTTAATACGTGAAAGATGTTTTTAAATCAGGTTTAAGTTGGGTCACAACTGTCGAGCTCTTACGGAGAATAAACGATCGGACGTGTTTTAATATGGAAATGTTGCGGTTCGATTCCTTCACAGTCTGCGGGTCAGTGTGGTCAGAATGTGGGTCTGAGCTGCACTGGACGGACGGCGAGCGGAGACGCCGCGTCGAGCTCTGCTGACATTTCATGGGGTGAATCACGAACAGGGCCACAACATGGCTGTCAGCGTGATGAAGAGCCCATGGGGGGGGGGGGGGGGCAAATCCACAGCTGCTTCCAACTAACTCTCAGTTCCAGCTCCAGTCAGTGAACTTTACTGGCTTCAAAGATCTCTCTCTCTCTCCCTCCACCAGTTTCTATCACTGGGTTTTTCTGAGGCTGAATAATTCTTCTCTTTCTTTGATTCTCTCCATATTTTGTCCATTTCTTTTCCTCTTTGTTCAGATTTTGCATCATTTCCTTCCTCTCTTCTTTTGCCTTCCTTGCTTCCTTCCTTTCAATTTGACTTCCTTCTGTTTCCCTTCCATTTCTTTCTTTGCTTTGGTTTCCATGATCCCTTCCATTATTTTTGCTTCCTTCTTCCCTCTTTTCTTTCATTCCGTTTCCTTCCTTCCTTCCTTTCATTTTGATTTCCTTCTTCTTTCTTTCCTTTCATCTATGCTTCCATCCTTCCCTCCATTCCTTCCCTTCTTATTGCCTCCTTTTTACTTTTTTCATTCTGTTTCCTTCTCTCCTCCGTTTCATTTTTACTAAATTCAACTTATTTTCCCTCCTTCTCTCATGTCTTTGCTCTTCTTTCTCAGTTTCTAGTTTTTTCTTTTCGTGATGTAAACACATTTTCTCCCACATATCAGACGGTTTTATCTTCATGTACAAAGACAAATTAACAACAGAAACACACACACACACACACACACACACACACACACACACAGAGGATGAGTCATCCTCCTCCTCCTCTCCACCTCTGGTGAAGCACCATTAACCCGCAGCTCGCCGCCGCCTCCAAACACAAATAATCAGAGCTGATGTGCGATGGCGTTCCTCTGATAATTGTAGATAATTGTTGGACCTCATTTGGACCAATTCTCCATCTTATGACTAAACTCTCTGTAGCACGTGAAACACCCGGTGGTTCTGCTAATGGGGACGAGGTTTGGATCTGAGACCTGCAGAGAGACGAGCTCTGCAGAGATCAGGAGAGTTTTATTATATGGACTCAAATGACTGTGTTGTAATTCAACTTGGTGGCTGTCGACTGGTGTTCACTTTACTTTCACTGGATCTGAGTTGTGCTGCTTCACACAGACTTTACCTCTGCGGTGAAGACAAAACCCTCATTTCAGACAAACCCCTCGTGTGCAGAGAGCCGCGGCCGATCCTCACAACATTACCACTCAACGCCAGGTACCCGCAGCACAGTTGTGGTGGGCCACAGCACCACCGTGGGCCCCGGGGCCTGTCCACGTCCACACACCACGGGGAGAGATGAAGCTTCACACCGACCGACCGGCCGAATCTCCATTTCCAGCAGGTTGTTTCAGACGTAGCTGTCAGCGAGAGAAGCCGCGTCCTGCTGAGTCTCATTTATAAAGGCGAGCCTGGGCTGTGTGTGCAGCAGTGACAGCTCCGAGGGGGAGAAATGTGGAATTCATTTGGCCCTTAGCAGCGGTCAGCTCGTGGGGACGGAGGAAATATGTAGGAGTGGATGCGGGGGGGGGGGGGGGGGGGGGGGGGGGGGGGGGGGGGAGAAGACAGCGCAATAAAAAAAAACACAATAGAGTAGAAGTCTGCCAGTTTCTACTGTTTTATGGTAATTGAACACCAACACGCAAGAGTGACCGAAAGCTGTTCCAGCACCGAGTGGAGGCCTCTCATCTTTTCTTAATTACCTTCATCCACTCACTGGTGTCCGTTTGTTTTCCGGCATCGACCTGATTCCAACTGTTTGTTGTGTTCAAGTGGAAACACCATCATCAGGAAGTAAAAGCTCATTAAAAAAGGTACGACACATATTTATATTTGTTACTGTGGTTTTAAAATTCAGGTGTGGAGAAAACTAGGATGCAAAAATTATAATTTGGACCGAACTTAAAAAGGTCAAAGTCATTTTAGGTATATTTCTCATCGCTCTGTTTGTTTGTTCATGTGGATTCCAAATGACGCTTGTATCTGGACACTTTGTGGACAGTGGGAGGAAGTGGTCATTCATCTTTTATTGGAGTTTATGATTAAAAACAACTGGGATACGATGGACATAAACATTGAAAAGGGGTTTTCTGTAATACTAAATATTTAATTTGCACACAGCCTACACTATAATCTGCATGTTTACATCACAACGTGGTGGCGAACAGATGCTCGGCGCTTTTGCCCCTGAAGGGTCGAAAAAGAACAAACCAACTAAAACCCACCACATATCACAGAGTCTCGAGTACGAGCGGAGAATCTAAGAGGGGTTGTGCAATATGACATTTTCCCAGAATGCTTCTGTTTCCAAACCACCAGGATCACAGCTCTCTGTGTAAACTCGTGTTTTTCGACTCAGGCCCGACATGTTTACGTGTCTGACATCACAGCAGTCGTTTCCTCGTCTGTTCCCGTCGCTGATGGATCTTTCGGGAAAAGTGTGATGTGAACTTTACAACGAGCTCCACTGTGGTAAATGTGGTTTGATGCGAGGCAGCAAAAAACTCACACTGAATTACATAATCTGGTGATTGAGGCTGTTGTGTTTTGTTTTCATGGCACCCCTGATGTTAAAGAGGCATCTCCACCAGGGGGCACTGTTGCGTCCCTGTGATTTCAGGGGACATTCACTCTGCACATGTTTACGTTGCGTTTTACATTATTGGAGTTGACGGGGAAACCACGGGACTCGAGCCAGGACAGGGTTTCGGTGATGTCTCAACAGCAGCGACACAAACAGACGCTGAACCCCACGGATCTGAGCGAGCTTCACTCTCCCGGACACCACGTGTTGAGGGCGTGCGCCGACCTCACCGGGTCAAATTCCTCAACACCTTCCCTCCTGTATTCCCGCCTGCTTTATTTCACTTGGCACCCGAACCTCTCAGAGCTTCCTGACCCGTCCGGACTCCTCATATTCTCCGTCTGCTCCTCTGACCCCCTCGGCCGTGTTTGTTTTCCAGTTTCCAGGAAGAGCGGCTTTTTCTTGTGGTTTCTCCCCGTGTGCCCGTGCTGGGCGTTGCTGGCATGGACGCCGCGCTTTTATTGTGATCCAGAATTGGGAATCCTTCAGCCAGGGGTAAATTTAGGTTTGTCACGTCCACTCCACACAGAGGACGTGCTGGTATGAAAAGGCACAAATGCACCTCTGGTTGCGAGCATGGTTATAAAACCAAGGCCGTAATCAGAGCTGACGACGTGCTGTCTGCAGCCGGGCAGAAACTACACAGTGAAACTCTGGGGATCTGGATTCGCTCTCTGCTCTCCGCAGCACAGACACTGGCACTATCTAAACAGGACCTGGACTGAGGCATCAGCCAGGGCCTGCACGAGGCTCTGCTTAGCTTTACGCTAACCGGGCTCCGACAGGACTGGAACCATCTGCCAGCACCTACAGCCACAGCATCAGAGGTTAATCACAGGAAATTAGGAAGAGCTGGATTTTCCTTTTTCCTCCTCAATTATTAAACTAAATCCAAAAGTACTCCTCCAAGAAAAATAATAGATGACTCGTTTTGTCCTTTAAGGCAAAAGACAAAGGTCACAGGAGGGTTTTTGTTTTTTTATGTCTGTATTCGATTTTACAGAAAAGCGATGACAGGAAGTGAACGCAGAAAGATGGAGAAGGACGGAGGCCTCCATCCAGACTGGAGCTGTGGAACCTGTGGTTTTTTTACACAACCATTGTTTCCCCCTCTGGACACTTTAAACCAGAGTGTTTTCAACCCCACTGGAGAAAAACATCATCAAAAGCTTCAGTGTCGACAAACTTCATCGTAAAGAAAAGACAAAGAATGAGCAGATCAGAGGGAAACAACCAGAGCAGTGAAAACCCCTGTTTCTGTTCCCGCTCTCTGTCTTCTAGTTTACAACCTTTAAGAGAAATCTAATTAACAAAACAAAATCAGGACCGGCCTGTTGGTCCCAGCCCCTCTCCCACAAAGAAGAAGTTAAAACTGTAAATGATTGAAGGAGAAATCAGTAAATAACGACCGTCCGTTCACAAAAAGTTTAAATCTCTGATGCAAAAGCTTAAAAAGTTTGTTTAGATGCAGATTTGGTGTCAAACTCACCGGAAGAGTCCAAACTTTTCCCAAAGCAGCAGGTACTTGTCCTCCACGTGTCGACAGCAGTCCAATGTGCCCCCTGGTGGAGAAAGAATGCGTAACAGCCCCATCACACCAGACTTCTTATCCACTAGATGTCACTAAAGTCAAAGACAAACACCTACAAGTCTTCATCATCCAATTTTGATGTTTAAATTTTCAGTTGCAGTGACAGTAAAGGACTTTTTGTGAATATCATTTTACTGACAGGCATCAGAAAACTTCTCTATGAGGACAGCAACTTATCAAACTGATCACTGGTCTGTAAACTATGAGCATATGAATTACTTTAAGAATAAATCTGCTGGTCTTCTATATTTTATACTATATTATATCATAAACTATATTACACACTATTATATTTAATGAATTATGGAGTACTATATCCTGTACAACCAGCCCTGCACCCAGTTCAACTTAATTTAACCCATTTACTGTCGTATACGTCCAACCCAGTATATATTCTACTCAAACTGTATATGATCTATTTATATTGAATAACAGTTCTATTCTTTATATTTATATATTTACTTGTTTATAACTTTTAATGATGCTTCTTATTTCTACTCTCCCCTTTACTGCTATAACAAATTTCCCCGTAATGTCTCTGCGATCCTTTTAAACCAGAACCAACAGAGAACAGATCCCAATAATCCTCCTGTGTTTCCAAAGCCCTGATGTATCTTATTCCTCTTATAAACCTGAGCTTTTGTCCATAAACTATTAAAATAACAACAAGAACAGATGAGTGAAGTAAAGGTGACGCTGGAGTAAACATACACACGAGGGCCAAAGTGGAAAAACCTGAATGCAAGAATAACCAAGAGAAGAAATGCAGATGCTGGCTCCCACTTCCCACGTTCAGCTGCCTGCAGCTCTCATCACATGTCACTATGGGTTACAATCTCCGGCGAAGGCCCTGAAATCTAAGTATACGTTAGGAGGAGTTCATTACAGGAGCCTGGACGTGAAGACGGAGCTTCTCTCGCCCGAGGCGTCTCTCTATCAACAGCTGGAATTCCACCGAGCTGCCGAGGAGCGAGAGACGCAGGAAACTGGAGATGGCCTGGAAGTGAGAGGTGTACACAAAGCGACGAGGCCTTTGTGGCGATCTGAGGAATGTTCAACACTTTTAAAAAGACTATTTGATGTCCAGCGCCGCTTTTTCTTTCCCACCTTCTGAGACAAATACATGATCCCGAGGACGAATACATTCACACGATGGGCACAATCACTTCTTAAATAAACGACCACACACAAAATATAATCATTCTTTCTATCACGTGACTTTTTATATCCATATATCACACTCGTTGACCCATAAACTGTAGATAAAGATGAATGAAGCATCCCAACTTCCTCTCATGGCACAAAAAGGGAAGCCAACATATCCTGGATGCTGCCATCTTGTGTGAGCGATGTCATTCAGAGTCTGTGCAGAAGACATCGCGAAGCATCATGGTCCTGACGATACGTGTGTCACCTGTCAATCATCACGTTTCACCTTGTTTTTGTATCTAATATCAATTCAGAGCTTGTTTTTGCTCTAAAGGCCACAACAATATTAAATAATACGTTTTCAACAATATGAAAATAGACTTGCAGAGACTTGAAAGTTCTCTGAGCATTTCTATCAATCATCAACTAATTGATAGATTGAATTAAAGTATTAGTGATAAAAATCCAGTCAAATTAGTTTCTAATTTACGAAGACAAAAATAGCTACAGATCTATTTTCTCTTCTAACAGTAGAAAAACACATGAGATTAAAGATAAATGTAAAGAAAACTATATATTATAGCGATAATATTATGGGAATAAGGACGTTTTACTGCTTTACCTCCAGTTTGGCTTCCACCTCTTAACCTCGGGAATAAAAGCATGAATCTACCTTTTCACTTTCTCTCCCCACCAGCATCCTGTGCACGGTGGTGGTGTTAGAGCCGGGTCAGTGCAGGAAACAGGGGCCTCCTCCTCCTGAGCTGCTTCATTAAGTGCTGCAGTGATGCATGAGGTCGCAGACAGATGAGCAGACGAGCAGACCTGCATCTAAAACCTCCACCACACCTGAATATACAGCATGTTATTGTTAACAGCTGGAGCGTCTGTATGAGAACGTCTCCTGAAAGGAGAGCACAGGTACAGCAGGGGATGGAAAAACAAGCAGTTTTAATGGAGTACAAAAAATATATTACATGTTAATGTTCAGCATCACAATACAGGAGTTTTTGTTAACGCCGTTGACGTACCTCACTTCACAGACAAAACTATTTTACAGTTTATTTTTTCTCACTTGAGTGTTGAATGAACAAACATAGTTCTGTGAGGGTGGGGTCGTCCCTGAAGACACTTTCATATCACAACGTAATGTTGTCTTTTAGATCTGGTTTGACTTCCTGTTCACACTCATTTGGTTTGGTTTTTGTGTGCGTTTGTTTTGTTTGTTTGCAGGATACACAAGTTGAAACTACACAACCCATTTCATTTAGCTGTAGATCTGCATCAGATGCAGGAATTTAGTTTTCACTTTCTATAAAATTGCGATATAGGACGTTTGAAAGAAATCTGACAAGCTGGTGCAGCTTGATGTATAATGAAAGGGCTGTTGGGCCGTTCTAGTTCTATAAGTCTGGTTTTGCTCGTACAAATTGGGGGGGGGGGGGGGGGGGGGGGGGATTAAGCAACAGAGTTTAACAACAGAAGCTGTGGAGTTGCATCATGGGAAGACTAGGATTCAGGGTTTCTGGAGCTCGACACCCACTTGGGAGGAAAAGTGAGGACATCTGGACCTCTGCTGCGTCGACTCGACACGAAAGTCCCCGAGCCCCTCGGATCAGAAAAAAGCCATGTGACCGTCTCATCCCTGCAGGATCGGTGAGTCATGATGAGGGGATTTTCTGTTGCTGCTGCTTCCCTTCACGCCTGCAGAAGCTGTCCCACCAAGGCGGGGCTCCTCTCCCGGATCAGGGCTGAAGTGATCTCAGCGACCCTCGAAACTGACCTCTCCCAACGCTCAGGGTCCTGAGAGAGAGAGAGAAAGAGAGAGAGAGAGAGAACATAAAATTACAGACGGACCCGTTAGCAACGCGCTGCCTCGCTCGTTACGTCAGCGCAGTGGTCAGACCCTGCAGGAGCAAACTTCAGAAACCCTCACGGAGACTCACATTTGTTCACGTTTATCGTTTCTCTCACGAGTCACGAGCTCGGTTTGAGTCATACATTACGAATGTTTGCACAAGAGCCGGAGTTTATGGGATTTCCAGCGGCATCCAGTGAGCGTTAGCAGCCAGTTCAAACCAGCAGGAAGCAGAGTTGAACCAAACCCACGTTGTTCCACTTGTAGAGACGTAAGCGGAGGGAGGAGGGAAGTCAGAACATCAATGGTTTGGATTTAATCTGAGCTGCGCGGACATTCGCTGACGAGCAGTAAAAAGGAAATGATGTTTAATATTCGGCTTTAGCTGCCACTTAGTGATGAAGAGTGACGGGTGTCCTGGACGCTGAACTTCCCACGAGGACGAGGATGTTCCTGTATTTATATTTTTACGATGCTTTTACTGCAGCAGGAGATTCAGGAAGTGTAACAACATGTTAGAAAATGAAGAATCACTGATGAGGAAGCAGAGAAACAAAACATTCCTTGTCCCCGACCTCATTCATGTGAAGAAGACTTCTTTCACTACATTGTGCACATTTCCTCTCGGACTATCTTTCATGCTCACACATCTTTTCTTGCTTTAACCCTGTTTCTAGTATGTTGCTTTTATTTTACTTGAAGTAAAGGTGGTTTGAGTTAAATAGTCTTATATTGTAGTACTTGATTAACCCGAACCACCTCTGATGAATTGAATTACAAACTAAATTCACCGCATTGTATTTGCATCACAGATTCTGGTGGAGGTTCCTTGTTTTTCTTTACTGAACGTTTGTTCAATCAACAGACGGAAGCAATTTCCCAAAGGAGGGGAAACAAAAGCACCACAGAATTAACTCACTTTCATTTTCTTTTTCTTAAAGTCCTCTGAAGCTCGTGAACAAACGAGTGCTTGCTCTGAGATTTATGGTGCATGATATTGGACAGATCCACACTAAACCGCACGTTAAGACAAAAGGAGACCATACGTTCCCCCAGTCGCTGTCGGCCTGTTGTAGTCGTTTTGCTTTTGTGATTCCTCTCCTCTGTATCTCTTTCTTCTTCCTCTTTCCTCCACAAACCGCCTGCACGATGCACTTTTAATGGTTTCACTCCCCTGACTCCGTTCCTCCGGCAACGACGACTCCGTACTTTGATTCAGCTTTTGACGAGGGCCGAGGATGACCTGTTTTCCATCTCTTCGCAAAGTGCTGCAGTTCAGTGAACTTCACTTCGCTCCAGCTTGTTCCTCACATGGATTCGTGCTTCGTGTTTTACCTGGACTTTGTCATGAATGATTCGCGGTCTTTAACGAGACTTCGGACAAAGTCTTTGATGTAACAACATGAGAGAGAGAGAGAGAGAGAGAGAGAGAGAGAGAGAGAGAGTATATAAGTCCAGCATGTAAGGTACAACAAAAACAAAAAGTGAGTTTGGTGACGATCACTTTGGAGAAGACAGAACCAAACTTACTGAAAGTTGTAATAACCTGTAACTATCATCAAAAACAGGTTTGGATCTGACTCAGACCAGTCTGACACTTACTCTTTTATCCAGGTGGAATCAAATCATTTAAGTTGGCTTTGAAAAGCTTTTTCTTGTTCTAACCTCCACAGAAAGGAAAATAAAAAAAGATTCTAAAACTATATCCCAACTAAAAAGACAGAATCTCTGCTTTTTGTAAACGTCAGATCCAGTTTCCTAACACATGTTGCTGCTCAGCCATGTGTCAGCAGTTTAACACCTTTGGAAACCGAGAGCAGGATCAACTGTCCTCTCTCGGCCGTAAAAAGCCCAAATCCACCGAGCGTCGTCTGCTCAGTTTGCGCAGGGATTGGACGGGAACACGACGAGGTGTGAGAGCGATGAGCGTGGAATCGGAACCTCACCGTGGTTAATGGGAGCAAGAGACCTGGGATCCAGAAGTCCCTAATCAGAACCAGTGGAGGGGGGGGGGAGTCAGATGACATGGATTTTCCACACCGACCGAGGGAGAACAGATCAGTGACTCCAGCTTCTCATTGATTAAAGCAACGGGGGAATGAAGAAAAACAGAAAAACTAAATGTGATTGCATTCAGTGCGACCCAGCAGGCGTTCGGCGTCGGCACCTAGAATAATACGCTGTTATATTTACAGTTGGCAAAAGCTTAGAAGAATCAAAAGAAACAGAAAAATGTGAGGTTCTCCTGTGCTACGAGGAGATGAGGAGGTGCATCTGCATGTCGATAGCACAGCGCTGTCCACATCGGTTCATCCCAGATCAGTCAGGAGCAACGTATCAAAGTCTTTCCCTCGTTTAGAGGTTCAAAGCATTGCTCCGATAGTTATCTAAAAGCAATTACGTCTTCCCACGGAAAGTATGTGAGACGTTACATGTGTTTCGGAGGAGCTAAAAAGGCCGAGGGGATGATGAATGTGATGAGCTCGATCATCGGCCGATTACCACCCAAGTGCATTGACGAGCAGCATGGGAAAGTCACGAGAACTGCGGGTGTCTCGGTCGTATTGAAGACAGCTACGACCATCAAACCGCAGCTAATGACTCTATTATAGAGGTCTGTTTTCTTAAAGGCGCTTCAGTTTGCACACGAGAATCTAAGAGAAAAGCAAAAAGGCAAATCAAGATCACCAACAGGGATCAAAGTTTCAAGCCTGTCTAAGCCTTAGCTCTGAATTATTTCCACTCCAGATATGGGGCCTTTGAAATATGAATCACGCTTCATAAAACGGCATTGTTATTAAATCGAGCAGTTGCTTGCACAGTGGAACACAAACACGATCTGAGGTCTTCATCGACTCGTGGCACGGATTGAAGCCGTCACAACTGTCACTCAGGCTTCGAATGCGGTGGAGAGAGAAGCACGACAAGGCTCGAGTTACTCAACGGCAACAAACGCAGAGACTCCGCCGAGGAGACGTTTGCATATCGAACAGATTTCAGGCTGAAATCTGGAGTGAGAGGAACTTTGCAAATGGAATAATCGCTGCTCGCTTCACTGTGCACGGCCTTGAGCTGGTGGCGCTGCTGACCCGTTGGCGCTCAGTGCAGCTCGTGTCTCCTCTTTCCACTGAGCGCCGTCCAGGATGAATAAAGCAGATTGCTAATAAGCTGCTCACTGGCTCATTGTGTTGGGACACACGCATATAAAAGTCCTAAATAAAGCACAAGCCGGGGACACACTTCATTGTGCAGGGAGCATATATATCTAAATATAAGCCTGCACCTCCACAGACACACTGAGGGGGAATGTGATCCTGCAGGGATTTGCATGTCTCCAGATCTTCATCTTCATCATCATCATCATCATCATCATCAGAGCTTATGTCCTCCAGCTTTGACTGAGAGGGTTTTCCACTGTCTGTCTTATTCTAGCAGGGCACAGACATGGAGGTACCATGAGCCTGGGCTGAAGTGGGGCCTTTGGATAAACATGAGATAAAACCTGAAACGAAGGCGTAGCTGAGCCTTTGAGATGAAAACCGAGTCACAGTTAGATTGACAGGTCTGTACGCTGATAGAACCTCCTTACTTCGTAGGTAGATCTCTCCAATGATCCAGAGTCTGACTTCAGTCTGTACGAGGATTTCTGTTTACGAGATTCTCTTTACGATTATTAGACGTGAGGGAAACTCACTTTCCACTCCATAATCATTACCTGCCACAAATGCTCACTTTAAGGATCTCCCAGCCACACGTATCATCGTTTATTCACATTAGTGGAAGGACTATCAGCAGGAACGTTCGCCATATTAAACGTGAATCATTTACATTTTAAGAGGCAGGAGTTTTTTTTTTTCCACAGACATCTTCTGCTACATCGATTACCGACATGTCCAATGCCTCGGTGGCTTCGATGCCATTTACAAAGTTCCCTCTTGACAGATTTCACTTTTAAAAATAGAGACTGTCAGCAAACAATATATGAACTGGTGTCGAGGGGAAAATACCACAGGATCCGAGTCATGCATGGAGGGAGCACAGGGGGCTTTATGGGGGTTACTTCATTTTTTATTTTGATTTCACGCAGCAGAGAGCCAGATTCCAGTCCAAGAGAAAGTCATAATACAGAACTGAGTAGCAGCATTGTTTTGAAACATAAACAACCCAATATATTATCATCTGACCGGACTGTAACTAAAAGCGAAATGTTCTCAATTACTCCCATGTGTACGAATGCACAAACACATGCAACAGCCTTGTTATTCCCGAGCGGCAACCACAAGTTTATGGAATGGAACTTCAATCACTACCTTCTATTTTTGCGTTACAGTTTAAGAAAGGGGGGAGGATTTTTGACAAGTCATGAGGCGACAGGTCTTTGAAACGCAGAGCGGGGCGGGGGGGGGGGGGGGGGGGGGGCATGGAGGGCACGGGTGGGGGAGGAAAGCATCGGCGGACCACACAATAAGCAATCCTCAGACTTTCTCTGCTCTTAAATGCCACAGATGCAATCAACCTTTCCATCTGAGAGGAGCGGCGCAGCGGCACTTCTGCCACACAAGACGAGCCTGCTTTGAAGCTTAAAGGTTTCAGGCAATTAGGACCTTTAGCAGTGACAATTTGCACGCCTCCGTCATTTACCCGAGATCGTCAGCCCCGAGGACGGCTTCTGCTGCCGCTGCTGAGGGCTTCCACTTCTGTTCCCTTCATGAAATGCCAAGAGCGCAGGGTCCTAATTGAAAAACAGCCCATGGAAACGCTTGGCATTGAGCCGGAGCCAAGAGAACTGGAAAGATTTGCCAGAGTGACACCAGCTACAATAACGACGCGGCCAAGAACATTTAGAACGTTTTTATCGCCTCTTTTCATCATGTCACTGTCCCGTTCCCCCCCCCCCCCCCTCCCCCGTGATATGAGAGTGCAGCAGCTCTAATAGCTGCAGAATCCACTTGAGGGCAGTATCATTACTAACATCACCTTCCAGACAGCAATCCTCAGGATGGGGGTCTTTAAAGTGAAAACCACCACCTGACGTGAACCTCGCCGAGCATTACTCCGACTTCTCCTGCTCCTAAACGGATGAAGTAATTCCTGAGACAAACTCTCCCCAAATGACCCGCGTGTTGAATCCCGGTGATACAGCCCTGCTCAAAAAACACCCAGTGCTTTGGTTTGAGGGAGGATAGTGTTTCATGGTTTCTGACAGCTCGTCCCTGAGTGGGTATTGTGGTCCCGGTGCCCCCCCCCCCGCCCGCCCTCTGTGTATCATTGAAGACAGGCAGTAGCTGGGGGCCAAACAGAGAGGAGAGAAAGGGGTAACAGGTCCAATTACTCAGTCCCAAAAGTCTGATTAGAGCCCTGGATTTTACACAGCCGAGGCCCGGTAGAGACTCGCTGATACAGTGAACAATGGTGGCAGGGAAATACATTTTTTTTACAATTCAAAGAGGTGCATTTAAACTCCCAGTGCCTTCATTTCCACTGTTACCTCCTTTATTTCCCCTTAGGAAGTATTAAAGTCTGAAAATCTCATTATTCCACGTGGGATCATATATATTCTGTCTCATTGCAGGTCTTTATTGGAACTATATGATGTTTACAATGGATGAGGACTTCATGTTTATATGGCTGGAGATGATTTAAAATTACTCTTTGGTTTCTGTCCATATCATTTAACTGAAGAAGTGCTTGTATCCATTAGGAAAAGTAGCACAATGACTAATAATACTACATTTTATACAGGATTTCTGCAAGTTATGTGTAAGTTATTTATATTTAATCCTTCAAACAAACACATGCAGATGAAATCATAAACTGCTTGGCGAAGGTAAATATGACCAATAATCCCAACAAGTCTTATTCAGGAGCTTTAGGCTCACAGAAGAGAAAAGAGGAGAAACCTCCAGACTCAGATCCAGCTAGTTTTAATATTCACTGCTGAACTTTAGGTCTGAACAACCTTTAGAATATCATACTTACACCCAGGGTTTAGCAGTAAATATAAAAATGTGCTTGCTTCCACGCTGAGTCTCTACGAGCAGCGGTTGACAGAGATCACAAGGACTAAAGCCTTATTTCGTACGTCTTTCAGATGAAGCCTCTCCAGGGAATTTATTTTATTGAATTTCGCGAAAACGTACTTAGTGTCGCTGCCGGAGCGTCTGTATTTTAGATACTCGTGTCATTCCCACTCTGCCTCACTTCATCTGAAAGGGATCGTAATGTAGGAAAATTAATACGTCTGTATCCCACCCTACTTCTGAGCGACTGTGACTTCCCTCAGACTTTCCAGCCATAGAAAAAGCAAACTTTTGTACTGATAACTGCTTTTCAGAAGCCACTGCGAGAACAATCGCTGCCACAGAGCCCTTTCACGGTACACCGGCAAAGCTCTTTCAACACAGGCTTCCAAAATATCCTGTCTGGGGTGACCATTGAGCAAACAGAGCATTTTGTTAGTCATGTCTAATGTACAACTTCTCTGTCTGTGTGTACCCTCTTCAGAAAAGGTAAACCCTGCTAAGAATGGGACACAGAGGGGGTCTGTCTCTCCGGCGGATCCCCTCTGTAGGAAGTTTTTCAACAAGCTCCGGTGAGAGACAACTTTGTTTGAATTCATCTCACCGAAAGACATACCTCAAAACAGTAAGCAGGACAATGGAGGCATAGTCGAGGAGGTATGAAAGCATGAAAGCATGGGTGGGATTTATGAACTGGGACATACCAAATCCCACATGTGGTGAGAGAGCCCCACAAGCTCACACACCCTTCACGGATGCCTCATTTACTTATCACACTGTATCACTTACAGAAAACCAGACAGGCCAAAAACAAGGCGATATCGTGGGCCATCTGAGGTCAGCTGCAGGTGCAGGAACGTTTCACAATACGTGACAACGTGGTTCTCGGCAGTGCACATCCTGGCCAAGGCTTTTAATGCCCTCACTTTCATCCTCAATACAAAGTAGGAGATTGTAATTGCAGTAGGCAGCGAGCCACATATATAAACATAGGTGCAACACCATGTTTTTGTAGTGCTGACAAAATATCGGTGCACCGCAGACCGAACACCAGGAGGACGAGGTTGGGCCGTGTGGCTTGACAGATGTAGTGCGAGAACAAGAACGGGCAATTACGAGAAAACTGGTAAAAGGAAAAATCATTCTCACATGAGCCATCGTGAGGAAACTCCAGGACCCGGATGATTCATTTGAGGACATTAAATAAAAAGACCAGATTTAAGTTCCTGAATCCAACCTTGAAATCTGGGTCTTTATGACTTTATAGTCTCTCAATCTGAGCAGTAAATCTGATTTCAGCAGCGGTTCCCAAAACTCACCAGCCGTTTTCACTTTTTTTTTTTTAACTAGCCAACTGAACTTTCAAATTGCTGGGAAATGGCTCCAAAAACACTTGGTTGGTCAATTCCTCCATTAAAAAGCCATCTTTCAAATCTGATCCGGTGCTGTTCACTTTTCTGACATTTTGTGGAAAGTACGATCTTGCCCCAAAGCCGAAAATGCTGATTTATGGTTGTGCATTAAGGATTTATGACTGTTCTCTAAAGTTATTCCTGTGTTTTCTAGTGTTGCACCTCCCGAGAAAGTTTGAAGGAACGTAATTTTGCTTAAATGTGGAGCAACAGCAATGTGATCAATTCAAAAGGCCAAAGCTTTGGTCATGACTGTGAATGATTCAAAGAAGAACTACTGCCAAAGGACTCAGGTATTTTTCCTTAGGTCATGATCAGTATCAGGCAATCAGATGTTCTGCTATATTCAAATTTAGTTTGTTAAGCCTTGGCACTGGTATTTGCCCCCTGAGCATTCACCACTTCCACCTTTTTAATTTGCAAAAGAGACTGAAGAGCAGATCATTTTTTCCAGCATTCGGGGGCATTGGGTGGTATTTCCCCTCATCTCAATACACTGAATACACAAATATGTGGCCTCGCAGAGCAGGAAGGTGAGCACCACAAAAACAGGCTTTGATGAGGCCTGTTAAATGAAAACATAATCTCTGCAGAGCTGAGGGAAAACTCAAACCAGGACTCCGGTGGGTGGTCAGAAACAGCTCACCGCCGAGTGGCAAAACAAAAATACAGACATGTTTTCACCGCACTCGGTTTGATTGAATGTTTACAAACTAATTGTGAAGAGCTGGTTTACGTTAATCTTCCATAAGAACACGCCGTTTATTTGGAACACTAATTCTCTCCTGGAATGTCACTTCCCAGTTGTCTGTAAGCGCCTGAGTCAAGTCCCATCAGCCCAGACAGTGTGCTTGCTGCTCTTTCTAATCTAAGAAATCAAAGCTGAGTAAACACCGCTTTGGTATGTCTAATTCCTTGAGCCAAACTCCAGTGGTCAAGTTTCACACATGCCGACACACATCTGGAGCACTCTCGGCATGGAAGATCAGGCTTGATATCCTGCACATGTTGCAGCAGTGCGAGGCTCCTCCGAGGCTCTGACCCTGACACTCTACAAATACATCACTGAGGAGGGGATCTGATCCTCGGGCTTCTGTATTTATGGAGATGTCAGGATTTTGCAGAGGGAGCCAAGCGCTATCATCCACGTTTCCTAGATAAAGCTTGAGGACATAATTGTCAGAACAAAGACAAGTACTTAGGCAAAACAGCAGAGGAACAGGGTGGATTTTGCACTTTTACCCTGATGCTAGATGCAGACGATCAATTAGTTCCAGGGGAAGAAGGAAAACTGTTGAGTCCCAATCTAGCACTAGATATATATCCAGGACTTGCTTTAAGATTTATAGATAGTCTTAAGTTACTTTTTCCTCAGTCCTCGCTTAAACTTTGTCTTCAGTTGTCAGACAACCTCGACTAGAAGAAGCACAAAAGCAAATTTGGCACAACTGTCTCGTCAAGGACGCAGTCATTTGTTAACTCTGCCAGGGAAGTTATGCTCTCGCCCCTGGTAGGTTTAAAAGTTAGTTAGTTAGTTAGTTTGTTTGGTGGAAGGATGAGTCATTGGCCAAGAAAGAACCAAATGAATCAAAACAATGTTGGTGCAGATTCAGACAAAGAGATGGATCCAGGCCTTTTTCCATCGTCGTCTCCATTTCTGGACATTTTCACAGATTTCCCAAAGAATAATTCATGGATCTTGATGAAAAATCACATATTCAGAGAACTGATATCAATGAGTGTTGCATTTAAATGTGGTTTCATTGGGGGGGGGGGGGGGGGTTTCAGCCATGGATCCACACGATTGTGGCAGATCCAGGGAATTTCTTTTATCACATTCTTTGACATTGCCAAATAGGGCCTTTGGCGGAGGTCTGTGCTCTGAGTGCTATTCTACTTATGAACTGGGATGATGATAAGACTCTCGGGGTACATTAAACCATCCCATTCCCTTCCATCACACAAAATATAACACCAGCCAGGAATTCATCTGAGGGCGATTGTTGGATTTGCTCGGAGAAAGGTCGGGAGTGTGCTGAGTCAGCGGAGACGGCAGCCGTCCCTGATCCCCCTTGACCCGGCCAGGGTGCAAATACATAGGTGTCACAGCAAGAGCTTGGGTTGCTTGTGTAGGGTTTCACCTGTCTGCTTTGTGGGACCCTAACCACGATAAGCTGCGTGTGTCGCCAGACAGATTTAGTGTGAGAATAAGTGTGGACAAAGATCTCTGGAGAAATCATCTGCCCTCAGCGCCATATTTAGCAAATTCTCCAGGAATGTGTTTTTCCTTTGAGAGCATTAACTACAGGACCAGGTTTTGGTTATTGAACTCTGCAGTGGAACCTGAATTTTAATGACTTTATTAACTTTGGCTCAATTTTGAAGTCTCTCGGGACGGCAACATTAGTCAGTCGCTCGGCCCACTTTGGTTGAGACTGGGTCCCTAAAGGCACGTCTCGCCACTCAGGCAGCCATCTTGGCAATGCCCCTGGGCAGTTATTTCAGGAGAATAAGGAAGGCCCCTATCGAATTAAATGGGGAAGAAGCCATAACCATACTTTCAATGGGCATCACGGAAATAAAAATATGAGAAAACACATTTTAATGCTTAAAAATAGGAACTATGATACTTTTTTCCACAGGCTACACTTCTATTACGCACGTCCAAGGTTTCACAACATGATGCCGTCAGCTAAACTCACTAAATCACTATCTTTTGCATATTTCATCTGATATTAAAACCCTGTTCACCATTCCCTGATGATGAAGCCTAATGAATCTGGTGAACTGCTAGCATGGCTGTGTACACTGTGATTGTTGTGGTCAGAATCTCTCCTCTCTGCAACCCATTAAAACCAGTTGTTTAACCAGCAGAGGACATTGTTAGACCCAGTCTCTGTGCCGAAACCACAGAGTCTGCAGTCGTCCCCGGTCTCCCTTGACCCTGGCGAGGGTACAACTCCACGGGTGTCACAGCAAGAGCTTCGTTGGGTCGTGTATGGTTTCACCTGTCTGCCTTTCAGACCTTGATCTGAACAGGTAGAGGAGAATACACCTATAGAGAACTATCCTTTTCTTCTGCCATCCCCTCCCTCCTCTCCTTTCTCTCCCTCTCTTTTCTTCCTGCCCGGGCTAATCTCTTCTCAGGTTTAGGATTCCCGGTCAGGGCTCTTTGAGGAGGAGGAAATATGGGGTTGGGTAAACATCAGGGCTCTCACTGCAGGGATTACAACACCCATATATCACTGTGACAACTCCCTTTTCAGCGGATGACAAGTAGCCAGGACCCTGTGCGAGGAGGGATCCCATGACACTTCCTATCGCCACAGCCGACACCGATAGCGTATACCGTCACCATTTTCACAACATCGTGTCAGTTTATGAGGATCCGGTGTCCGAATAGTCTCCGTCAACATCTTTGGACCGGTTTGAGGTTTTCACACATTATTGCACCTGATGTTTTTGCTTGTGGGCGTCTTCACAAGAGGTGGCAACGTAAACGGAAAAGGACTCTACAGAAGTGCTTTGATCACACGTCCCCGCAGAGAGACTGCACTTCATTGTCCGTGACTCTGTTTCACTCTCTCCCCTCGAAAGCAGCAGAGTAGCTGGCACGGCGACACGCTGCTGGATGCATTGTGCCTCCTCTGAATGATGTGAAACCGAAGTCAGACCTCATTTGAGAAAAACTCACTTTTTATCCAGGAAGACGTCGCTGAAGGTCAGTGGGGTGGATCGTTTTTCCCCCCAACTTCTCTGGGACGAACGCAATTCCATGCGCTCATGCACTGTAACTGTCAAAGGTTAAAATTCAATTAGCGGAATGGCTGTTCTTTTCCAGGCCGGTGGGTGCGTCCAATAATTCCTCAGAGTGATACATAATAAGAGGCAAGAGGCACTTAAATGCTCTCCCCAGTTGTTCATCCCACTGGTGAGCAGTTGACAACAAGCAGTCATGTCAGAGGATGAAATCATTTAGGGAGGAACAAAAGAGTCTCTTTGTAAACGGGGGATTCTTCTTAACAATGTTTTGTATTGGAAAATCTGGAAGGTACACACAGGATTGATGTAATTCCTTTATTCTACCATCAATTGGGGATTCAGGAGGCTTATGAGAGAGTTAGCATGCGACCAATAGCACTAGTGCTGCACACAGGTTTACAACGGAGCAACAGGGTAAAACACCAAGTTGAAGATCTCTTATGTTATTACAAGGAGTGAACATTTATTTTTGGTTCATCATGAAACTGTGGTGGCCTCAGTCTAGATACTTAATGGGAATCACTCTCTGCATGTATTTGAACTGTGGGAGGAAGTCGGAGAACCTGGAATAAACCCACACAGACACAGGGTCAACACGCAAACTCCACACAGAAAATAAAGGAGGATATTTCATTTGAAAATTGGAGATTATGTACATTTTTAACAGATTAATTTCTAGTGAAATAGAAGTTCTTGTGTACTGGTCCCTTGTCCTGGTCAATGGCAACGTGAACCTTCCAGTTCAAATCCAGCAAAGTAAGCTTCCCATGTCTGGACAAATATTATCCTTCATAAGACACAAATCCTCACTGATGCCCGGATAAAGCCTGACACATTTTTAACAATATTTACCTCCGTGATTTCTACAGTAGATGTCTGATATTTACACAACCCACTTTTTTTTACAATATCAATTTGAGGATAGTGATTTTGACATCAGAGGAACAACTTTATAATTTAATAGTTTCCTACGAACTATGTTCCCATCTATTGGGCCTCTGCAGTATAGATTCAGTGAGCAGCTCTAATGCATCGTTCCTCAAGGGCAACTCAGTGGTGGTGATTAGGGAGTTCACCCATTAACATGTTATAACAGCGAACGCAGTCACGGTTCAGACGTTCACAGATTATGGCTCCGACTGGGCTATTGTGCTTTGTTTCACCAGCGTCTGCTGTTGCCAATCATAAGCAATTATCTCACACAAACTATTTTCACAAAAATGCACCGAAGAAAAACAAATCTAATGTTAATCTCGCCTGTAGCAGCGTTTAAGATGTTATCTATGAGGCTGTGGTGAGTGCAGTCACTTTGGTGGATGTTTGACAACATGATAAAGTTTCTCCGAGAGCCAGAAACAACATGGAAGAATTTTTAAGATCTCCTCGAGATGATGATGATGATGATGATGAGGACTAATGTTATTTTATTCTGTGGTGCAGAAGATGGTAGAAAGAAAAAGGCAAATCTATAATTCACAGTGTCAAACATAAATAAACACATTCATCAATAATGGTTAAACAGCTAGAGTGAATGTTGATTGCTGTCAAACTATAGACAGCAGCATAGATATAATTATTAAATCATTGTGTCTTGGCTTCACTTACAAAAACCTTCTCAGACTTTCAAACAGAAAAACTTTTAATGGTCTTTCTGTGAAACAGAACATTTTATCGAGGCTGAAAACAAACTGTAAATAAACTCATCTCCTGGGTAACAGAGCTGTGCAGAAACCATCTCAGGTGATATCTATTTAAAAAAATCACTTGTTAAATGTCATGTTTCCCTTCAAACAGACCCATCCACTAACATGGAGGAGGCAGGGTTTATGACCCATACTGCAGCCAATCACCAGGCGGCAATCAAGACACTTTGGCTTCACGTTTGAGGAGCTGTCATGTCGTCCATCTTCCCAGTTTTGAGTTATTCTCTCTTGTCTTGTCTGCTTCATTAGAAGCAAAGATATGAAACAAGCTTTGTGACAAATACTCACGCACACTGTGCGGCCGACAGAGGACGTGTTGGCAGGCATCTCGACAAGTACGAATGAGGCCATCTGGGAAGAATCATCCTCATTATAACAAAAGGCCAACAGTCATTTATACTCGGCGGGATTCTGCTGTTCCACTGTCTGCTGAAGGACATTTTATCACGGTGAAACACGTACCATCTCCGTCCACTCCCTTCCTCTCCTCTCTGCTCCCTCAGAGGAGCTGAAGCTAATTAGCAGCATCACCCGCCGTAATTCTGAGAAAAACTATGATGCTCAACATGCGATAGTGGAATTAAACTCAGATGTGGGTCGGCGGTGATTGGATACGATTAAATTAAACGACACCGTGACGTCAGGGTTCGAGGCCGACTCGACAGCCACAACGAGGACCTGGCCTCCCTTCAGCTCATCATTCACTTGCACAGGACAGAATAAAAACCGGCGCAAACATCCGCTCGCCCAAGGATCAGAGGTTTTTTACCACTGATTTGCGAAGTGATCCATCTGCCAAGAAGCCTCATGTGTCACACTGCTGCAGAACATCTCCGAACACAAATCATACCAGATGTCAAATGTTAGGCCAACGACGCCATGAATATTCAACATTTGTCTCCGACTCTGCCCTGCACATCTGGACGAGAAGTTGTGATTTGACATAACGGCTCTGGTAGCATGAATCCTGACATCTCTCACTGTGTAAGATGAATAATTCAACTTTATATAATCCTGTAATTGCCGAGCTGTCAGTCGTGGATTTCGGGGCGACCGCATCCACCCTGAAGACTCCAGTGAGCACTTGGCGAGCCCCGTGGAGGATTCCCATGACAACACAGCTTAACGGTGGAGGTCCGGCCCACGCGTGTGGTGGTCGAGCTGCACGGCGCTTTTTTTTTTTAAAAACCTAAAGCACCTCTGTATCCTTTTCATCCTTCTGGCATTCTGTTCAAACAATACCGCATGAGACACACACACACACATGGCGGGAGGTGAAAAGTTTATATCCTCTCCTCTAAATCACACTTGCAGCAGCCACACGTTTATTCTCTCCTGAACGACAGATAGACGCACGTCCACGTGTGCACGAACACGAACACATGCAGACGGGCGATAAAAGACAGCGAGCTCGTCTGGAGCGCAGAAGAACGAGACCAGACACTGGAACAAAGACACTTAAAAGACATTTGCTGTTCTGTTTACTTTGGCTTTCTCTCAAATATGCAGAGCACAGGAACTGTGTTCACTGCAGGAGGAAATAAAAGAAGATAAAGGAGAAGACGGTGGAACTCACCTTTGACTGGTGGAGCCGGATGGCGTAGAGGAGAATATTCCTGAGCTTGGCTGCGGAGGCCACGTCCATGATTACCGCTGGCTCTGGCATCACCGGCTCATCCGGACGGCACAAACGCACCTAACAAAACAAAGGGCAACACGCCCGATCAGACGCCACCGGCCAATACGGAGTGACTCTTAACAGAACTGCAATTATGTCCCTTTTATGCAGCAATTACAGCTCATCACTAAAATACTTGGTTTAAACATGTTGCAACTCAACAGGCCTGTTTATTTAAGGTTTGTGTTGAGGGAGGATTTGAGGAGCACGAGCTCGGCTGTGTGGTTGACGCTCGGTCCTGTCTGAGGATATAATGACTCTAATTCAGTTGTAAATCTTCACGGCCTCTGCGGTTTATTTTTGCCAATTAAACCGGCGTAATCCAGACACATTGGCTCACGTTCCCGTGTCATCCCTGCGAGCTGATTTCCATAACCGTCCCACTGACGGCAACTTACATCAAGATTTATTCACTGCAATTATTTTGTCATATTTCCTCAAATCCGGTGACAGTGAGACGTTGAGAGTCGTTTCACATGGAGCGAGACATCTGCTCTAAACATGTAATTATAATACTTGGGCCTGAAAATCAATCAGATGTTTGCTGTCGTCAGGTGACGTTCAATGTAAACACCGACGCCGACTTTTGTACCAACAACATGAATCACTTTGTTTCCACGGACAAATTGAATCATAAACTTTTTACAGCCAAACAGGTTATTAAGACAGATGTTCTTTTTCATATGCACCAACAGTGACAATGATATTCATTGACTTACACGTGTTAACATATAGAAACTCGACCACTAAACCAATGTAGAGCTGATACAATAAGTCAATTAGTTGATTAACGTAATAAAAAAAAGAAAAATAATCAGGATTATTTTGATGATCAGGTCATTTATGCTGGATTTTAAGCAGAAATGACAAATTTTTTTGGCCTCAGACAAACTTTTAAATCATCGAAGGGAGATTAAGAACTGCCTTATGCCTAAAGCTATACTTTCTACTCATTTCCCTGGACAACATTAGTATTTTTACTCTTTTCTTGTGTACTTTATGTCTTAATTTATCATACTTTAGAGTATGTTTAGGCCCCAAACAGCTGCTAACGACAGGTCGAGCTGGAGATATATTTGCTTTTAACTACGTATACATGTACATATCATGGCCGCCTTGAAAATCCTGCGACCGCTTGGTGCATCGGTTGTGCAGGTGGAATATTCCTGTGATGTGCATAGTAGAAAGCAAGTGATGCATCTGGTCGTCTACGTGAAAACGTGGTTGCTACGGTTACTTGTTGTGTAATACCGTGACCAGTTAAACGGCTGTTTGAGTTGCTCAGACACATGATTTCAACCTGTCAGTCAGAAACAAGCATCTATGTAAAACAAAACCTCCTGGAGCAGACGCCCATCATGGATTCATGAAACCTAACAGCACAAGACATGAAGTGGTAATATCAACAACATGGGGTTCGGTCTTTAATGCCTTGCTCAAGGCCATGGCACCTCGTTTTCACAGGCTGTTTGAAACAGTGACCTCCATCAATCAGTCTGCCCCGGGGGCTACCACCTACCCTTCAAACTCAATCATCCCCCCGCTGATCACAACCATGTGATCAAACCTGCGATACATAACCAGAATCGTATGTAATCTAACTGCAGCCTCGTATGAGGAAAAAAAGAAAAACCTCTTTGGTCCTGAACTAAGCCACATCGCTTATAAGCGTGAAACTCAGCGGCTGCTTCAGGTTTCTCCAAGTCACAGCTTCCCAGACTCGGTTTATTCACGTTCGAATGTGACCATGAAATCAGGTTAGACGCAGACAGAAGAGTCGACTGTGTGTGATCCTCTGATAGAAAAGACTTTTCTCTTCTTTCTCCTCAAACTTATATATTCTCATCTGGTGTAAAGCAAAGTGCAGAAACCTGGAAGAAAGCAACTAGGTTTTATTTTTGTTTTTTATTATTTCTTTGCCTTTTGTCTGGCAGTTAATGATTTTGTGAATAAATTGTCCGAAGAAGTGGAAATAGAATAGAATAGAACAGAACTGGTGGGAACTGGTGCAGGGTTTTCCTCGGTTGAACCAGAGCAACATGTTTTCGAACTCTCGGTGCAGCGATGCTGAGTGAGACGTGTTTTCTCGTAGAAAGATCTGCAGCTTTATTTTCATCTCATTACGTGACATTGTTTTGACTCCTGCTCTGTGTGTGTTAGTTGAAAAGGGGGTCAATTCCTCAAATTTAATAAAAGCATAAACAGGCCTTTCACAAATAGTTAAATGTTTCTCTGAGCAGATTTCAGTTTGTTTGGAGTGTTTTCTCGTCTCTGTGTTTCTCTGGCAGCGGGGGAAAGTTTGAATGAGGGGAAACAGTGAGCGAGGTCGAGCTGCGGCGGCGGCGTCCCCTGGAAAGGTGTTCGGTTTCTAAACAGCCACTGAGCTTCTCCGGGGACCTGAGGTGGACAACAGGTGACGTTTTTATGAGGAAAAGGGTCGGCTCACCTCGTACATGGCTACATGTACCTCACTGAAACGCAATCTGTCCTGTGTGTTCGCAAACAGGCAAAGAAAGGTTGATTCAAACTGTGGCAAATGATACAGAGTCGTGTTTAACTCGACCTCAGTCAACGTTCACCACACACAGTAGCAGTTGTGTGCTGACTGACGTCTGAAGAGACACAAGGTCTGATAAAAGTGTGGCCAAATTAAAGGAAAGATAAACAACCAAGCTGGTCTCACGGGTAGTGAGCGTCCTCCAGAAGGATTATAGACACAGAGTGTGTATCATTCCTGTTAATAAAACTAAGACGTGTGTGAACTCACCCAGATGACGACCAGCGGGTGAAGAAGAGCTTGATTCGCTGCCTCCAAATCCATCAGTAAGGACTTTACTTCAGACAGACAGGAACCATTAACCTGGAGACCAGGGGATAAAGACACGTGGCTAAGAACCTTTATAGAAAATGTTTTTTATTTCTCAGAAAAGGTTATGCTTGAAATGGGAACTCACAGAAACCTGGATGAAGTTACATTCCTCTGACAGATGCCTGCCGCTGTCCCCCGTCAGATCTGAGACCACGTCCAGCTCCTGCAACACAGAGACACTCGGACGTTCAACATTCAGCTGATGTTCCGCCGTTGAGTGATAAACACTTGAAGCAGGTGCTGCAGCGGCAGCGCAAAGACGTTTGTGATGTCGAGTGACGGATCGACTTCGGTGCTCAAAAGGTCAAGAGGCTTCTGGTTTTTGTTTCAGCCACTTCTTCAGTCATTTGGTGTGACTGCCCCCCCCCCCCCACCTGTTTTCCTGCCATGAATCATTTCACGATTAGAGAAAAAAAAAACGAAATACACTTGAAAATAAACCACTCACTTGCAAGTGAGTGGTTTATTTCCATCAGCTGTAATCGGAAGCGTATTAGAACAAATGGAAGAGGTAAAAAAAACATTTCTGGGCTCCTTTATCCTGCTGAGCTGGCAGGAGAACTCTGCCATGTGCAAAAGCCGGGGACGCTAATCATACACAAGCCAACTTAAATTTCATTACTCTGCAAATTGAGTTGAAGGCCGACGCACGGCCAAGAATCGTAAAAGCTTTTTTCGCTCAAAAGGACCAGGACATTCAGGTCCTGATCGTCATTCCGTTTAGCTTCAGCCCTGGCACACGAGTGACAAGAGGCGACCGGGGAGCGCAGCGTCTGTCCGCCATGTCCGATTTACGTTCACCTTTGGTGCTGCGCCTCTAATTACAGCTTGGTACTTCAATTTCACACACGCAGCAGACAAACAGAGAAATAAACATTCGCAGCCTGAGTTTGGCTTCGACACACAGTTGTTCTACCCATTAAAATAACAGAGAGTAATTGAAAATGTGAAATGGTGATGGAAAACACATGTCGCTGGGTTAATTGGTCCTGAAAGATAAACTGCCCGTGGCTTCAGGAGGAAAATCATTTCAGTCCGAAATGTAGATTTGTGGAGTTTAAGAAATTTGACATGATGTAAACCAGCGTGGCCGTGAAATCCTCATAGAAGGAATGTTTATTTAAATTTAGGCACCGAACAAAGAGCCAAGAAGCTGCGAAGGCTCGACAACCACACCACTGCCAGGACCGAAGAAAAACAAACATCAGCTCACCAGCGAGAAACCAATTTGAATTTCAAATGGGTTCAGAATAAGAACAATGCTTTGTCATTTTAGTGACAAAGAATTTAACATTGAAATTTTACTCAAAGACGCAATATTTCGGTGTTTCAATGAAGCTGTAACACAACGCTGACATATTGGCAACAGTATAATTGCCTATTTGGAGCAACATTAGAAGAATTATTGCAGTTATGAGTTTTCTCTGCAGGGTGACTGGTCTCAGAGGAGTTGAGACATTCGGAGGGAGAAGGAGACCCTGGGGTAGACCCAGAACCCGCTGGGAGGACTACATATCCCATCAGGCCTGGGAACAACTCAGGATCAAACAGAAGGAGCAGGAAAGCTTAGCTGGGGAGAGGAACATCTGGAATACCCTAATTATCCTGCTGACACCATGACCCAACCTCAGGTATGCAGCAGATAGATGGATGGACGAACACGGACGGATGAAATCATTGAGAAGCGAATTAAAAACTGCAAAACTTGGAACCCATCATTTCTCACCGTTAGAACCGACAAAACAAAAAGAAAATCTCGTTCCCTATTTGAAGCCTGACCCAGTTTCTGTCTGTCTAAATGACAGATGCGCTTCTCGATTGAGGTTAATCGTTACAAAAACCTTCACTTTGTTGATACACGAGTCGGAGAACGTGTTTTGATGTGGAACTGAATATAAGAACATTATCATACATCAAGATAAAACAGGATTAGTGATAAGAGAGAGAACACAGAGGAGGTGATTCAGCCTCTTTTAATGAAATGAAATACATCTTCCCCCTCATGTCAGCATTTAACATCCACTTGTCTGTGTTCAGCCCTTGTTCCAAATCCACTGCTGCCAAATGTCTGAATAATGGATCCGAATTATGTGAGATAGCCCCGCCCACACAAACTGGTTCAACTTGTATCAAGGAGTTTATCATTCAGTTTTATAAAACCTTTCCTGTTATCAGACGATGTTTTTTATTAAGGCACGAAAAGTACTGTTGAGAATGTCAAAATGTTAAAGGAGGATCTTCCCCTTTGTCCAGATCCACTCCACAAAGTAATGAGCTCCTTTCTTAGCTAATGTCCCGTCCTTCCACCTAGTTTCATAGAAATCCAACCTGTAGTGTTCACGTTTTCCTGTTTGTAGAAGTCCGCTCAAGAGTCCACAGGGTTTCCTGACTCTGTGTCTGTCCTTCATGTGCTTGTGTTTCACACCCGTCACCTGTTGGTCATCTCCACTGCAGACACAGGCTGACGGATCACCCACACGTGGTTCCATGTATAGAAACGTGTATGTTTCCTGGGTGTAGCTGTTCAAAGGCCAAGGGGGGGGGGGGGGGGGGTAGCAGACCATTATGTGTCTCTGTGTTCCAGCGTGATCCAAACAGTCCATCCTCCTTTAAACTCGCTCCAAGATCTTGTTCTTCAGAGCTGGACCGGGCCCCACAGACAGATCAGACTGGAGCTGTTCCCATGTGTGCTCAGGTGGCTGGGGGGAGGGGGGGTGGGCTGTGTGGTGTGTTTATCCGGTGCGCGTGTTCGGAACCAGATACATCTCTTTCAGGGAGTTTGGGAAGGGAAGGAGGACGGAGGGGGAGATGAAAGAGGAGTGGAAGAAGCGGAAGATGAAGAATTACCTTTGTCCCAGTGCTGTGGGGGGTGTGTGTGTGTGTGTGTGTGTGTGTGTGTGTGTGTGTGTGTGTGTGTGTGTGTGTGTGTGTGTGTGTGTGTGTGTGTGTGTGTGTGCAGGTGGAGGATTTGGCAGCATGTGTGTGTGTGAGAGAGGAAGACGTCCACAGTAAGAACGCGATGAAGGGATTCTTTCAGCAGGATGTTACATGAGATATATATTTGACCCAGATTAAATCCAGATTCACACTGAAAGATAAAGTTTTAAGTTGTAAATTCCAATAAAAAAATGAATATGTCAGGAGGAGGAGGAGGTTTTCTTTTCTTTGAGAGTCTCGGAGCTTATGGTTTATGGTTTACAATCTATAAAGATAGATACATCGACTGATTTTCTATTGCAACCATCAGATCAACATCACTTTAATGTTCTAAACACATCTTTGCTCAACAGATCAGAACCTTGTGCCTCTGATGCTTTGATTAACAACAAGCTGATTATCAAAGTTTATTTCACATTCCTTCTGCGTCGTTCTTTTTAAAGACGAGTTGACTCGAGGTGCTGGTTACGTGGTTTGCTCGAGGGAAACCCGACAGTTATTGAGGTGAAAGAGAACATGTCCCATGTGGAGCCTCTGTGTGGTCTGCGCCGTCAGATTTAATATCTCAGACTGTCGCTCCACACAGTTTTGCATATGGATGCAGTTTTCCATCGTCTATTAGGAACAGTTTCACAAATTAAATGGGGGATGTTTGCAACACGGGCCGACGACAACATGGGAATTTGATTTGCCCAAAAATTAGTCGAAGGGAGGGATGCGAACTGCGGTGGAAACTGGGAGCTCGTCAAAGTGTGACTGGAGCGAGGTGGTAGGAAGATGAGGAGGAGAAGGCAAGAGAGCTCATCGCTGAACACTCCATTCATCAAGCAACCGTACAGGAAATAGAACTGCCATCTGCTCTCCTGGACGCAGCGTAGCGAGAGGTGGAGGTCGGGGAGCGGGGAGAGTGAAAATGAGGAGGAGGGAAAGTTGCAGTGTGGACGTCCCAGACAGACTCCATTAAAGCAGCCTGACCACAGATGGCGAGTCTCACTCCCGGGGCCACCCAAGCGGAGCTGACGCTGAGCCGGAGGGTGGACGGGAGGTGCAGGTCAGGGAACAGCGAGGAAAGGATTGAGGGGAAATAAAAATGGCGCGATGGCCGGGAGTCAAGCTGCATATTGATCTGTTACAGTCACTGTCTTACCAGGTCCAGAGCTGCAGCAGCTTTCTGTAGAGCGTCAGCCAGCGTCACAGCTCCGGCTGATCCACCCGTGATCACACAGGCCGACCCAGACAGAGACTCTGGAAGAGGAAGACGTGTGATTGGTCAGAGACTCAGCTGCAAACATTTTTTTAAACATTAAAATCTGAAATTGATGTGAGAAGCGAAAGATCCTGGACTCAAACCAGGAGCTCATCACAGCCAATGCAACAGGAAACTGAGGACGTCCCTTTCAAACATTTCTAAACTCAAACCGACGTGCACACACTTCTACAAGAGGAGGGGCACCCAGCCACGAGTGAGCCCCGCCACAAACACAAACACAGCACGCAGGTATGTGTGCACACGACAACTATGAAACACAAACGCACACAACCTGAAAACACTCGACAGTTTCTCAAAGTGACAGATGTGAGAACTTTCATCCACACACACACAATGAATTCATTCACTTCAGAGGCTCTGGGAATAATCACCGTGCACCGTATGGCACCATCAAACAGGTAATTGTTGGCCCAGGTGCTGCTGGGGGTGAAATATAGGGCTTGTGTTTATTTCCATTTCTCTGATTGTGATAGTCTCCCTTGTCCCGACTTGCTCTGGAGAGTATTCATAGACGGCTGCCACCCTCCCTGTGCAACAACAAAGGATTTCTGCGTCTGAATACAGTGAAGAGCAACTCTGGTTCACTGTCGCCTATTCACCCCCGGCCTCCACAGCGCCACACAAAAACAGACAAAACACTCCACTCATGTCAGGACACTGTCTCCTTCAGCCTTTCATGTACAGTTTGTCTACATATGTACATGCATGAGCTTTACTGTGGTTTCACTGTGTCAGACTAACGTAAGGTTTCACATCCTGCTTCTGCTCTTCATGTTTCAGTCACACACCTTGTCTGGTTTGAACATTCTGACTTTTCAGTTTAGTCTGAACCCAAGTATCAGGTGTGAAAGGTTCCTCAGACCAAAAGAGGAGGTCCTGATCCAGATCCAACTGAAGAGGGAAAACTGTTTTTTGATGGTTCAGACTTTCTATTAATATTAATATCCCTCATTTGTATTATCTGTAAATATGTTTAATTAGAACCTGCCCATGTTATATAAGAATCTGAATGATGTTTCTATTAAGATAAATATTGTCTTTTCTTGTCATTATTGTTCTGCATGATTAGAAATTATAAATAACTTTGTAATTCCTATGTTAGGACGACTTTGGTAACATCTGTCAACTCTGGCACATTTACAGTACTTTTTATGAATTACTTTGTGGATGTCACTCTTAAATAACAAAAAAAAAAACATAATGTGCAGATAATCTAAGAAGATAAAGATTTCCACTGTACACAAACAGGAAATAATGCAAAGGTAAATGAAGAAGGTATCTCACCTTTGATTATGGACTCTGCTGCAGCCAAATCCCGTTTGTAGGTCACCTGAAGGACAGAATGAACGTGGCTACGGAGGTCAGTAAAGCTAAACCATAAGAAAAACCATTAAAAAACTAAATATACAAAATATCTACGTATTGATAATTCACCAACCATCTAAATACAAAGTAAATTTTGATTTGCGCTACTCAAAGTACTGAAGTAATGACATCTGGAGTCGGTCCTTCCAGAAACATTGTCCTTCTGATGCTCCAGGTCAATAGTTCCCAGTGTCACAAGATGTTTAATAAAATTCTGCTGCACACAAAGCTTTTCTTTGACCTTTGCTTTTTATTGATCTGTAAAGTTTTATTCAAATGAAACAATCTAATTAGACTTTTCCACGAACAGAATCTTTCCAGGGAACCAGGAATCTCTGCAGAAACCAACCTCGACTGGGACTTTCCCCCCCGAGTCCGAGAAACTATTTCAGCAAAGTTTGCTCTGCTAATAAAAACACCACATGACTTGTTATTGTCTCTTTTGATCGAGCTGCTCTCGGCTCACGGACCCGTGTCCAAGGGTCACGGCTTTGTATTTGTCACATGCATGAATTCAGGGTTAGTCTGGAAAACAAGTTGCTCTTTAAATCTCATTCAAATGTCGTTCTTCAACTCTTTGACCAAAACAAACACAACTCTGACCATGTTCATTGTACCAGGGTGGAGACGGGAATCCCAAAACCTCAACACATAAAACCAAAACTGTTTTCATGGACAGTAATGCTCAGTGTAATTAGTGTCATTTTATCGTTAGGATTTAATGGTTTAAGCCCTCAGGCCTCACAACAAAGTCTTTACATTTAAACTCATTTCTACACGTTAATCCCGGATGTCACATTCACGAGATTAGGGTTTCCTCCTCTGCCAGCGCCCTTCAGTTTCAATTCACAAGCTTTCTTTGTACCCTCATGATAAATAAGTAGCAGGCGTACAGCTGCGCTCGCCAGGGTGTTACCAGATCCAGAATCCCCGACCCAAACCATGCTCCTGGCGCTCTCACCTTCCACAGCGTTGGCGGCCCCTCGATGAGCTTGGCGTTGGTGCCACAGTACTGCAGAGCCAGATGGAGGCACTCGGTGCCAAACTCAAAGTCTGACTCAGTGCACTGCAGAGGGGACACAGAGGAGAGGCAACTGTGGGACAATGAATTTCCATCGGTTAAAGGTTCACACTCAAACTGTTCAAAATGTACAGTGTACGGTCTGAAGAAGTTCGCCCCCTGCTCCAGCAGAGGGCGCTCACTTTTAACTTGACCTATTGCATGCCCACTTGACCTGATCAGTGAAGTAAGTAAAAGTGGTTTTATGGAGGACGCTAGCAGGCGAAGCCGTCCCTACCGGACAACCACGACACCAAAGTAGTGGCGAGAAGCAGAGTGTGGAATTATTATGGTTCTACGTTCTAAATGCCAAAGTACAGAACAAAGCTGAGGCTTCAAAAATATCAAAACCTCGTCTGACTGTGTGCAGGGACAAACTGCGAGTGGGACAAATCAAACCAGTGGCAAACCTCTTCTTGGAAAAAGGGACAACTCCACAAAATACACGATGAAACTCTAAAAAACCCTTTGAGATTTTCCTTTTATTTCATCGCCATCGGGTCATATACTTCATTACATAACGTTAAAATCCTGTTTTTTTATCGTGATTTAACAAGACGTAATCCTGCAGCGCCTGCACTGACCAGTACATCAAACAGAAGAAAACACTCCGAAGATCAGAGCTGTTCTTTGAGCCAATACCAGACATTTAAAGTTTATGTCCTTAAAACATCACATCGTACGCTGCTGAATAGATTAAGATAATAGCAACAGAAAACCCTCTCGCTATTAATCTGAAGTTTGGATTTTGACATAAGCTGTGATCAGGTCAGCTGCCACTGTGGCCTCTATTGTTGGTCCTTGAATCAATGCAAATGTTAGGTTACTGATTTTTGCCAAAGGGTCATTGACACAGGGGAGTCACGGGAATCTTTAGAACCCCCGAGATGTCATGAGGCTCATTTGGTCAGTGGCTCTTCTGACCCCTCATCCTAATGAGATGAGTGGGCGGACAAGCCAAACGATATAAACTGTCATTCTAAAGCAGTGGTACCAGTCAGGCAGAAACAGAAGAGATCATGTCAGAATATGACGGTTTAGTTCTCTTGCTTTAACACTCGTCTTAAAGAGTTGGGATTCAGTGAAATTGAAACCTGCTGTGAACTCACTGATCTGACACTTTTATTGTTTCACTTGAACTCTCTGCAGATATTCCCCCACGTACCTCTGGACGCTCTGCACCGCGATCAGCGTCTCCACAGAAGAGAAACAGGCTCGTAACACGAAGCTGCCGTCACCACATTTTTTCAGCAGATACTTCGGAAGGACGATGTTTTCTTTGGCCGACGGACTGTTGGCCCTGTGACACTCTTATCTTCCTGAGCGGAGAGTTACAATGTGCACGTTGGGTTTCTACAGGTCACAAGTTATTTTCCCACATTGGGGAAAGTTAGAAAGTAAGAAGTGATGTGTTTTCTTGCTGCAACTGTGGACTTTACACAAATTGTGGTTTCTGCATTAACAAGAAACGGTAAAAACCTAATTGAGGTTTACTGCTGAGAGTTGTTCTGTTTTATTTTATTCAAAGAATTGTTCATCTGGGTGAAGCAACATGATCCAGGATCCTGAAATGTTTCCCTACTTATTTAAAGATTAAATATTATTTCACCATCGAACTGCTTTAACCTCAGAGTTACACAATCGTTTATTGTGTTGGTCGACTTTACAAGAGAGTTTCAGGAGTTCAATCGTGTCAGTATTGAAAAAGAACAACTAATTATTCTAAAACATTTTAACAACTTTATTCATCGTTGTTTTTTTGTATTATTATTATTATTATTATTATTAATTATTATTATTGATTCATTTTTTGTATTTCTCCCAGGGGGTCGGGATGCAATTATGCTTATCTGGTGAGTGATAAATGTATATTTATGTGGTGAGTCTCATATTTACATTAATCACTTTTTCCATGGTTTTAAAAGAAACAGTTCGACATATGCAACTGCTCGTTCAAATTTGATGTTTTATTTTCATTTTAAGAACATGCACGACATTGGCTGCAGATGCTGTGAGAGCGAAAAACACGTCTCTCGTAATCAGCTGAATGTCACATTTTAATGGAGGAAACTAAATGTGAAGGTATGACAAATGTTTCTGGGGCAGGGACAAATCTGTGTTGGTGGAATTCCCACATAAACAGGCAGAGCTATGAGTGAGCCAAAGGTCTCCACCAGCTAAAGTAGATGTTTTAGCTGCTAAACGTTTCCCTGAGGTCCTCGGCTTGTTACCGAACCTGTGTGTGGCTGCTGTTTGCTGCAGAGGTTTGTCCACTGGGAGTTTATCAGAGCTCATCGGCTGAAAACAACAACACAAACAGAGCAACTGAACCCAAACAGCCACAGTTGTGGGCTGAAATAAAAACCCTGTGAAGCTGAGAGGGATCACAGGCTGAAAATAAAGATGGACGACATGACAGCTCCTTGAAAGTGAAGCCAAAAACATCTGGATCTCCCCCTGCTGGCTGGCTGGCTGCAGTACAGGTCATAAACCCTGACTCCTCGATGATAACGGGAGGAAGTGGAGACTCGTCGTCCACCTTTATTTAGAGTCTATGACAGGGACTCTGGACTTTCACAACGCAGCAGGAGATTGTCTTTCCAAGTTGACATCTGGCGTCTTATACTTGTAGATTCCTCTTTTTCCTCCTGAGATATTTGTATTCCTCCAGTTTTGTGTCCATCCCAACGTCATCAACACACCCATGCTGCTGTGTTCTCACATGGACTCACTCTGACATTTCCCTGGATGGTGGGAAAGGTTCCCGGAAAATATCAGGAACAACTGCCTCGGTCATTGGTGTTCTCACATACAGTGGCTCTGGCCACAGCCATTTAATCCATTGTTAGAATATTGACTGGAAACCCTTTAAAACTAAAAAGTAGCTTCTCCAGTTTCAGTGGAAGCACTGGCATTAACAGCCTGTCCTCGCTGTGGGTGCATTTACGTCATCTCTGCCAACCGTGATTTATTTTCCTGAACTAATCTTAATCAAGATGAATATCTTTCCCAGTTTATTGTACCGACTCACTCGTGGCTGGGAAAGCTCGGTTTGTGAAGATCTCATGGACGTTTGGATCGAGGCGATGAGCTCATTGGGTTTAAAAGACAAAGAGGAGTTCGTGCTACCTGAGATTATACCTGGGTAATATTTTACCAAGCTATAAAAGAGAGAGGGGTCTTTTATTCCAGCGACCCTGGAACTGAAGAGAGAAATTACAGGAGAAATATGCTCTTGGTCTTGAGGTAATTTAACCTTTAGCATTTTCTCCCGGTACAAAAGCCGTCAGTGGGGACGTACTGGATAAAGTGTCTCCCCCTTTGTCTCCTCAGCCCTGAGTTCTTCTGCACTCAATGGATGTCAAGCTACAAATGTGCAGCTCTCAAGAGATTTTTCATGCACATGTCCTACAGTCCTAACCTGACACTTCCCCGTCTTATGAAGGGTTGAAGAGGAGAACAACCCGGGGAGAGAGGAGACACGCTCTCGGTCGACCCCATTCTCCCCCTTCGCCGGCGACCTCCCCGGTGACCTCCCCGGTTTGTCTTCATTTCTGGAACCCTGACTGGCCGCGAACAGCGCTTCGCAAATGTGAGCTCATTTTTCTGGAAAGGCCAAAGCCAACAAGGCTCTCAGAGCGATCTTAAGATCCCAAATGTGCCAGGAGTGAAACTAACTGCGGACAAATGGGGCTCCAATCGCCTCTTAGCTCAAAGTTTGCTGCGTTCTTCAAAAACGTGGCTATCGCAAGAACCATCTAATGGAGGTGAGGTTGAAACAGCAAACTCAACATAAATACGGTCAACCTCTGCCACTCCAGTTTCATACTTGTTTGTGCTGCCAAGTCTTAGCAGTAAGCCCCTGCTCTGAGGGAAGGATCAACACATTCACAGCTTACATCAGCGGATAAATTCTTTCCATTTTTTTTTTCAGGTACACATTAAAACACACTCAACTGCCGACACCATTAATCCCAATCCACCTAAATGTGCCGTGTAATTTCAGCGCTCTCGGCAGCGTTTTTCCAGCTTCGCAGCGTTCCTTCCACGCACACACACACACACACACACGCACACGCACGCACACGCACGCACACGCACGTCTGCTGCAGCGTGGCAGAAAGTATGAACATGTCACATCGTTCCCACATGCAGAAAAGGCCGGGTGAAAGCGATAGCACCCGGGCCACAAGCTCTGAAACCCTGCAGGTTCTGGCATATCAGCTGAACAATGAGGGACTGTGAAGTCCTGCTGTGATGTATGAGGAGCATGACGCCCTTTGTCATCTAAGTGGTGTAATTTTTGACGGCATAAATCTCGACCTGACTGTCATTTCATGAGGTTTCAGAGGCTTGTTTTGTAAATATTTCACACCGGCAGCGAACAGCAGGTTTGCATGTGCTCTGTAAAATTGTTATAAAAACAAACCATCATAAAATCATCAGATAACTGTAGTGCAACAGTCTCAGTGGGTCCATTAGTAAGAATCACTGCATAGAGGTGTTTTATTGTGTCAGCTACCCACTGAACCTTTTCTCTGACAGTGAGAATCAAGTTGTAGTCAGTGAGCGTCCTACCCTCTGATAGGCTTGATGGATGACGTTGTACGTGAATCCCTGAGGCATCTCGCTGGCTCTGTACTTGCCTCGCTCCAGGGAATGGTCGAGGTAACCCTCTGACGTGGTGGCTATCACCGTGGAAACAAGAGGTCGGATAGCTCCCGCGGCCTGAGAGGAGGAAAGAGGATTCAGTTTTTAATAATACAATCTCCTGATGGTTTAAACACAAATCGTAACTTCTGAATGACGACGGGGGAAATGCAGAAAGCCTCAGAAAAAAGCTTGTAAGTTGAATTTCTTTCAAAACTGTACATTTCAGAGAAAACATCTACTTGACGGTCTCTCCGTCAGCGGCCAGCTGGAGCACGGCCCCCTCTCGCACTTCCTGCCTGGGAAAATTTTAAATAATCAACTTTTCTGAGATAATATTTTCATCCCACTATAACATGATTAAAGACAGTTTCCAGGAGCAGGAAGTCAGCGAGCGTGTGCGGGGGGGGGGGGGGGGACTCAAATGAAAGGAAAGCAAACATGTGTTCTGCGTGTTACACATGTGAGTAAAAATCTGAATTAATCTGCTGCTCTTCGGCGCTGACAGACTTTCGTGAGCCGGGCGAAATAATGAAGACCAGGCCGCCTGCTGTGAAAGTTCATCACACGCACACGCGCACACACACACACACACACACACACACACACACACACACACACACACACACACACACACACACACACACACACACACACACACACACACACACACGCGCGCACACACACGCACACAGGTCGTGCATGTTGGTCCGTGAGCTCTTTGCCTTCTTCCCAATCTGTGTGACCTGCGTTCAGCAGCGTCTCCTCTCAGCTGCTGCACCTCGCACATGAGTCATTATCAAACTTCCCCTCGTCAGAGCGGCCGTGGCGTTGGCCCAAGTGTTTTCCATTTGTCACAGATGAAATAAACACGACCACCGGGAGCAACGGACGTGTCAATCTGATAAACAGTTTACGAGGAGATGGAAAAGGCCGATCACTGGGATTATTTGTCTTCTTTGGTCTGAATTCCCAAGTGGAAATCTTGACTTTGACGTGTTTTGGTGTTTGGTTGTGTTTATGTTCACGCGGCACGGTGAGTCCTTGAGAGGTGAAAGCTTGGACTCCAGCTCCTATAACCGCTGTTGAGATGATGGATTTGTTTATACTCTGTGTTGTAACTGAACTTCTCTGGTTTTTAGCTAAAAGCTCAAGAAGTATGAGCCACGGCTGAGATTTAATTAAATGTGCTGTGCTCTCCAAGCATGAAGCAATACTGGCATATCGGGGTTTGTTTCCTTGTAGGCGCATTATAATCTTCCTGACCTGCTCCAGGAAATAGACACATCCTGCCTCCATAAGCCCCTCGAGAGGTTACACATCTTCACTTCATTCTCACTAATGGGAGCCTTGCAGAGAACGTTGATTATTGAAATTTTACAAACACTTTATTTAATTTTTTTCCTACACTTGAACGTTTGCAGTGAAAAGTGAGCATTTCAAATGATATCTGGCAGAATTTGTTTTCTCTCTGCTTTATTTTGTTGTAAAAAAATATACTTCTGTCATCTTCTGATCCGAGCTTCTACTTTAACTTTCTTGTTTCTATTTTTACTGTTAATGGACGTATTCATTTTTTCTTAAAGGTAAGATTAAATCCTTTAATCTGTTCATGTTTTGAAGCAGAAAGCCCAAATATTGATGCTGCAGTTTCTCAAATGTGAAGATCTGCTACTTTTACTTGTCTTGAATTATAGTAAATTCTATATTTTGGGGTTTTAGACTATGACAGACGGGAAAATAGAGCCAAAAAGTTGCTCAATCATTTTCTGTAGTTATTAAATAATTATGATGGAGTTGAAAAAGTTCAGATACAATTATAAAATGCTTTAGTTGAATTATCTTTTACGATACTGACCCCTTGCTCGTTAGCAGCCACCGCTATCTTGTAGAGAAACTCCTCCTCGACAAAAGGCCGCACAGCATCATGGATGATGACGACCTTCGGCCTGTCCGCTGACGCTGGCCTCCCCTCCTCCTCCTCACCCAGAGCCAGGACGCCGTTACAGATCGACCTGTGGCGAGTGGAGCCGCCTGCCACCACCCGGACCTTCCTGTGCTGGAAGCGCTGGACGATATCCGTCATCAGCTCCATGTTTTCTTTGGCAACGACGACCACGACGCTCTGGATCCATGGCACCCTGCAAGAAAACAACTGCTGCTTAGACGAGGATTGTGTGTGTGTGTGTGTGTGTGTGTGTGTGTGTGTGTGTGTGTGTGTGTGTGTGTGTGTGTGTGTGTGTACATGTCTATCTGTAGTTATGAGGGACAACATTTGTTCAATACCATCATTGTGGGGTCATTTTTGTAGTTTCAGGGATAAGACTTGGTTTGAGAGTTGGACATTAAGATGGTGTGAATGTGAGAGCAGCCTGCACTGACACACTCCAGCCGGTAGGGGCGCTGTTCCTGCTGTCACTGTCCACCTGCATCACTCACTCGTTATAATAAACAATAACAAACCTGGATATTAATTCACTTTACGTTGAATCTTAATTTCCTGTCTTTATGAGCTCGTACCTCTCGAACGCCTGGACGGTGAAGCTGATGAGCGGTCGACCCAGGACCGAGCAGAACTGTTTGGGTGTTGAGAGTCCGGTTCTCTCCCCGGTGCCGCCGGCGGGAAGAACCACAGACACCGGGAAGTCGACGCGGAGCTCTGCGGGCTGCCGCTCGCTCCGCCCGGCCTCGCCGGCTGGGAAAGCCCGGGGATGCGAGGGCCCGTCCGGATCACAGCGGTCGTCCTCCATCGTTGATGTGGTTTGTGTCCGTGTGGTTCCCCGGGAGAGAGGAGACAGGGTCAGGAAGGGTCCATCACAGGTTCGAATCTACGGGTTCTAATCAGGTAAACACCGCAACGTGGAGAAACATCGCTGTCAAGGTGTCGGATTCAAACGCATATTTCCTGTGAACACTTTCAAAATAAACGTCTTTTGTTTATTGTTTCCTGTGTAAATGGGAATCCAATAAAAAGTATAAAAAATCATATCTATCCCACCACCTATAAGAGCTAATAAACGTGTGCGTTTTACTTAATTACACTCATTTATTAAATAAATAACATACATTTAATTGCAGCAAATTACTTATTCAAGCATCTTAAGCATTTATTTGTGTATTGTGTCTTACTTGAGAATAACAGTCTCTAAATTGGAATGATTTATGTAAAAAAATAATAATAAGTATAAAAACACAATATCTACGTTTCTGAAATAGCAATATGAAATCTGTTGAATTTGTTTTTTCCAGGAAGGTAGGCACTCCTCCAGTGGTTTAAAGAAAACTAATAAATGTATTTCCTGCTGAAATGATGTTGAAATTGACCGAGAGCAGAGCACCAGTTGAAATTCCAGAGAAGTTGAAGACGGCTGATCTCGATTTGCATTTGCAGAAGAAGAAAAGTTAAAGAAGCTGAATATCAGTTGAGTAGGTTGACAGTTCTGTTAACCAGGAATAAGTGTAGTTTACATAATAAATTATACTTAATATTTCTATTGTGTTTTATCCATTATATTTGCTTTAGATATTCAACTTCACTTTTAAAGACCCCATTTCACTTCCGGTAAAGCTCAAGTAAAATCCCCAAATCTGATGCATCATTAGAAAAAGCTCCAAGTCGGCCCAAGTCAGAAATCTACATTACACATTTCACTTAAGAAACCAGTTTGCTGTATAAAAAAAAAAAGTACAAGATGAATCTTCGACCTTAGTTTATGTTGGTAAAAAACAGTAAAAAAGTGATATTATATATAATGTGTATAATATTCACTCTTCATCTCAACCCACCTGCAGATCAAACTCTCCACTGACAACAATACATGATAAAAAGTTATATTTATTTCAAAGTTATCAAGAATGAACGATGAAGAAGCTTTTCCCGACTTCACCCACATACTGACGTCACGTATGTATCATGGTATATGTTGCCACAGAAAAATATATTACATCATACATCATAAATCTTACATAGTACAATTTTATACACATGGCCATACTTCAAAAAGGCAAGTAAGAATTCGATATATGTACAAGTATTTACATAAGATTGTTTTTTAAATGTTTGGTGTTATTTACTGGTGTTGGCATGAAATGAATATGGGAACACAAGCACATGGCTGCATCACGGGACAATGTGGCGTTGCTCAGGGGTTCGGGGAAGCTCTGCAGACTGTGCACCCCCAGGTCTGTTCACATTGTCTTTAACCATGTGGATTCAAACGTCAAGTCCTTAGCACGCCCCCTTTGGAGCTTGGAGTGAGGAACCAGCTTCACAGAAAGTCCCAGTCAAAGATAATCCACAATGGCGAGCTCTGGATGACCACCTCCTGTAGGTGTGTGTGGATTCAGAGTCTGTGTGTGTGTGTGTGTGTGTGTGTGTGTGTGTGCCGGCTCTCAGGGTTCAGTCTCGTGCCAGTTCTCGCTCAGCCGGTTCTTTCCCAGCCTCCTCTTGCTCTTGGACTTGTGTTTGTGCAGGAGCTGCGGCGGCGACACCGCCAGCTCCTCGAACTTGTGTCCCGACTCATTGTGCTGCCGTGTGTACCTCTTGCATTTGCAAGGAGGTGACCACGGTGATCTTGTACGTTCTCGTGCTGCCGTCCTGGCACTGCAGCTGGATGCGCTGGGTGCGGGTCTTGTCGTTCACGCACCGCCAGTCCTGGTTGCTGCTGCTCCTGCGACCCCAGAACTTCCTGCCGCCGGCACCGCCGATCCAGTTTTGAAGCATCTGAGCCGGGAGGCACTCACCGGCGCACACCAGCTCCTTGATGGGGTTGATGCTGGTGCAGTGGCCGTCAGAGATGTACTTGGTGGACCTCAGCTCTCTGCATCCGATTTGGCTTCGATCTGTGGAAACACAATGAATGAGAATTGTGAGTTGTTTTCTCTGACCAAGTCCAACACATTCAGTTACGTCTCACGTTTGACCACAGACTGTAAATAAAGATGGACGTCAGAAATTAAGCCAAAACACCCTGGATGCAGCCATCTCGTGCCGATGACTGTCATTTGGCGCCAGAGTTTGTGCGGTAGCTGTTGGGAGATGGAGCTTGACCAATCACGAGTCGGTGTCAGCATGTCGTCCGTCTTTATTTACAGTCTTTGACAAAGAAAAGCAGCAAATCCTCACAATAACACCGTCACATTATATTGAAACGTAATAGGTCTAAATGATGATTATGAGCTACTATCCAGCTCTTTACCCTGAACATTATACTCCATTATAGGTGGTGAGCTTCTCTGCAGCCTCAGGACCCTAAAGAGCACAGGAGCATCGTGACCTTTCTACTTCATAAAAGGAATTAAACTTGTTATTTTTCAGTGTATCAGTGATTTATATACCAGGAGGATTATTACTGTGCTGCAGGCGACATCACTGTCCCCCTGCTCCCCTCCTCTACCACTGTAACCAGAGCTCAGCTCCATTCATACAGCTCCATACACCTCAGTGACAATGGCCCCCTCTCTGTGGCAGCGTTTGAAGAATGAATAGGGGTGAGGCTCCCTCCCTCTATGTCTTACCCCCCCCCCCCACTCTCTCCCTTCCTGGGCTGCAGGGGTCACATGGTTTCCTGTGGATGATACCGTCACCGCCTCGCATCCCTGTATCCGGGCGACAGCTCGCCAGGTGAAATAGTCTCTGTTGCATGAGCAGAGGCTTTTTTTAATGGTCAATCCGTCAACTATATCTGTTTTTGTTTGTTTGTTTGTTTGTTTTTAGCAGCATTACACAAAACTAATGGACAGATTAGCACATAACTTGGTGGAAGGAGGTTGTCTGTGTCAGGGAAGAGCCAGTTCAATCTTGGTGCAGATCTAGATCAGGGGTTAGTGCTCTAGACTAAGTGCTCTTTTAAACAATAGGATGGGATTACATTCTGCAGTGACAGGATCGTTTGTGGTATCTTGACTTTTTTAATCAAAATAAACTCTGTTATATTTATGAAGTTTTTGATAAATAGTTTCTCAGTGATTAAAGCGATGATGGGATTAAGTTCCTGAGACAAAAAGAGGAAATGTGACGCCCTCACCTGAACTTTCTCAAGAGCTCTGGGTTGTTTGCACCTTTTAATAAATGAGAACTAATTATATCAAGCAAAGAAGAACAAATGTTTTAAACGGTCACATGGAACAGATTATTTTCTGCTGCTTCTCTTTTCTCATCTGTTATTCGTGCTCCTTAATTTGGCCTCATCAGCTGCAAAGAGCATGTTTGACTGCATGAAAGTAACCAGATCACAGACAGACCCTCATTCAAAGAGCATCACTCGAGGATTCCTCAGGATTAAAAACACCAGAACTGAAAGGAGCCGATGAGAAAGTTGTGCAATAGAAACTGATTATTCCTTAAAATAAAGTATATACAAGCACAAAACACCCATAAACATCAGGTTTGTTGATGAACAAACATCAAGAATTATCGCAACATAACTTTAATCACTACCAATGCAACAGAAATATCAGTAAATATCGATATAATACTTGTATATTGTGCACAGTGAGGAGGTGAAACACATAATTCATCTGCCTCAGATCTCTGAAGTGTTTTAAAAGTGTTTCTCATTCTCTGAAGAAGAGAATAAAACCACAACATTCACTCAGGAGCAAAAATCTGCCCCTAAAGACACAGTTATCGTGATTATTATCGACTGATATGATCATTTTTTAACTTGATTTAATATTTGGGCCATATTACCCAGCTTTACATCAAATATAATCAAAGATACCAAGTTATTTAACCATTTATTATAACAATAATGTAATAACAACCTCTGTAATAATGTAATAACTAATTTCTGTTGCACTTATCTAACAAAACTAAATATTTGTCTTGACGTGTCATGACTTTTATTGCAACAATTATCGATAGCAACGATTTACATTTTTTAAACCGTCATATGATTTTGGCCATGTTGCCAAACTGGACCCAGTCTACATTGTTGTAAAGCTCTAAAACTTCAAATTCTATTATGTTATGAAAATCTCCATCATGGCATCAGTCTTTAAAGTTGAAAGAAACAATACTGTGGCGCTTTAATAATAAACGATATCAATGATATCAAAACTTTTATCTGGATGTAATCTTCGGCCACATCATCCAGCTCAATGATAAACTATTTTGATAACCTCTGACAGCCTCAGTAAATGTCAGAGCATCCTCTCCTCCTCTCCTCCTCTCCTCTCTCCTCTTCTCCTCCTTCTCCACTCACCGTCTCTCTCCTGCGCCCCTCCGCCCTCTCCCCTGCCGCCGGTGCGCGCTCGGTTCAGGGACACGTTGCTCTGGACCTCGGGCTCCGGGGCGCCCTCCTGGGGGAACAGCAGCTCCGTGGCGTGGTTCCTGGAGGCCTGGCAGCTCCTCAGCAGGATGCACAGTAACACCAGCGACTCGTGCGCGCTCACCTGCATGTCTGCCTCTGGGTGGTGGAGGACGTGCAGCGGTTGGAGGTGAAGGTGTTGGCCGGGCTGAGGTGCACTGATGCTGGGTGAAGTGCAGCAGAGGCTCCGCTGAGCCGCAGCTTTTATACTGTAGCTCCGCCTCCAGCTCTGGCTGCAGCTCAGGTGTGTCTCTGTCCCGAGGATCTGATTGGTCCACTCATAATGTAAACCCGCCCACGTGCTTTTATTTTGGAGGGTTGCTTTAGATCATGGATGATGATGAGGAGGAAGATGATGATGATGATGGTGATAATGAAGTTAATTGTGATGATGATGATGAAGTAGTCAATTGTGATGATGATAATTGTGGTGATGATGATGATGATTGTGGTGATGATGATGATGATGATGGTGGTGATAATGATGATGATTGAGGTGATGATGATGATGATGATGGTGGTGATAATGATGATGATGAAGCTTATTGTGATGATGATGATGATGATGATGATGATTGGATTAAGTGTCAATCATGACATTTCACCTCATTTTTATATCAACAAATAACAGATAAAGAACATGAACCCCTGAACATCGGTGTGATAACAACTACCTAAACTTTGAGAAAAACATATTTGATGTCTGCTTTGACTTTGTAGTTTGGCTCATGTCCCATCTGCTAACATGGAGGAGGCCAGGTCTATGACTCATACTGCAGCCAGCCACCAGGGGGCCCTTGAGACTCTTTGGCTTCCCTTTTGGGGGGGGCCTGTCATGTCATCCATCTTTATTTAGAGTCTATGTTTGAACAAAGCCACTAAAAATATGAGCTATCGATCAGCGAACAGATGAATTTCCTGTGAAATCGTCTGAACTCTGACGTGAAGTCCACGTTTCGGTTCACAGCTGCTTACGTGCACACAGCTGACGGTTCCAGACACTGACTCACGTTCTCCACGTGTGCAACTCGCCTTTTTTCTCGGTCACAAGTTTAATCCAAGAAATGAAAGCCGATATTGTTTGTGTGTCTGTGTGTGTGAAGTCCTCCTGCTGCCTCAGTTCCTCTCAGTGACACGTCTGAAGGTCTGAAGTGCTCGGACTAACTGGCGTCTTTGTGTGTCCGCCGCACTAAACAAGAGGAGATATAATTACTCGTGTACACGGACACTAATCGTTGCTCATGTGAGTGAAATCTGATCCGCAGATCACACAGACTCTTTCAGGATGGAGAAGATGGAGGAGGAGGCCCGAGGTCGTTTTCTTTTTTCTGAGTGAAAGGTTATCAGTGGAATCAGCAGTGAGAGAAACACACTGTTTAAACTGACACACTCTTAGAATATAGAGAAGAGTTTAGTTTTGCAGGTGGATATTGAATAGTTCCAATTTTAGTTATTTTCTGGAGTTCAGATTTCCAAGAAGGGAAGTAAGAAAAAGAATGAAATTGGACAAACAGAAGCAAGGAGAGAAAGGAGGATAGAAAAGAAAGGAAATAAATTGGCCATGGAAAACTGTAAGATTAGAAAGGAAGGAAATATATCAAATGGAAGAAGAGAATAGAAACGAAAGTGCAAATGATGGAGGAAAGAAAGAAGAGAAGGAAATGAGGTAATAGAGGAGTAAAGGTCCAAAAGAGAAGAAAGAAGACAGATATGTGATGATAAGGAAGAATGGGAAGAAGTGATGAATGACAGAAGAGGAGGAAGGAGGAGGACAGAGGGAAGGATAAAAATGATGAGATGTAAATGTGAAGGGACCGAAATACTGGAGTATCAGAGCTTTAAATGGAATTGTTCCTCTACAGATTTAGGTTTTGAAACTGACCCGTGTCTGTTGTTAACCTTCACCCTCGCAGTCTGTTGTTGTTTCTGTTTGACACCAGAGGCTCATTCACTCCACTTCCGAGAGAGGATAAAGGACAACATGGTCGGCTCCTCAGGACACTGTTCACACTCCGACGCCCCTCTGAGCCTCTTCTGAGAGCCGCGCTGCGTGAATGCTGAAACGTGAATATGATAGCACCCCCCCCCCCCCCAAATGGCTTTTGTACTTTCACTGTGTAAAGAAACAGAAAGCCGAGAGGGGACTCCCTCTCTGTGCCCACTGATAATCGGCAGCAGGAATTCCGTTGCCCCTAACCCTCATGGGAAATGAGAGGTGGCTGGGTTAATAGCATATTGACAAGAGGCATGGGGGGGGGGGGGGGGGAGAACAAGAGCCAAAGAAAGTTGGGAAAAGGTCCCAACAGGAGAGAAACAATAGAAGAAGAGAACGATATGACAATAGCCTACTTTTACTATTAGTTCGAACATGGCCACATTAACCTACTGCGGGGCCCAGGGGCCAAAATGTGTCCTTAGTCCTCTGGTGTCCCCCAAAGTACACAGAGGGTTTCATCATGTCCCCCAGAGACAACAACCAGCAGCTTCTCAGGGACTGACGGAGCCTCTTGTCCGTGCTCTGGGGGGTGTAACCAATACTTCAATTGAGACGACCATAAGACACAGGGAAGACATTTCAACAAGGGTGGAACAGTTTTGAGAAGAGACTTTGTTTGCTGGCAGAAACTCTTTGCTGCCCTCTAGTGGATGTAACTGCTCAACAACAAGAGCCAACATACAGGATGCATGGAATTATGTGGCCAGTGTTTGAAACAGACGTGTTGGGGCTTTAAGCTGATCAGCCAATCAGCTGATTGACTATCAAGCAAGAGTTGTGACCAATCCACTTGTGGGATGTAATGAAGCATATTTTCCATGTATCTGTACTTGACCTGACTCATTTTCAGGTATAATTCACTTTTACTCCAACACAAATATCAGTCGAGTGTCAGAAATTGGACGCAATACAAAAGGAGCCACAGTGAGAGCTTGTGTGTCTGGATACTGGGGAAACACCCCCCTCTGCTGGACACCGACCTTCAATGCAGACAAACTTTAATAGTATCTGTAAAATATGAAAATGTACAGCAGAAATGATGAGGATGGTGTTTATTTAATGATAATTCTGGGCAAACAGAGTCTTGTTGGACATGTTCAGCGTCTCTGTTCACTGTAAAATAATAAGAGATTATCACAGAGTTTTCAAAGTAAAAGGAGTTTTGTTTGTAAGTCACGAACATGACGTTTCTTTCTTGTGCTGTGTACGACATTCTGTCAACAGGTGATTCAGCTAAATGAGAAATTTGGAAAATCCTGAGCATTAACGTCATCGATCAATTTCAAAATAAAGCCATGATTATATCGTTCATGTTTAAAAATATACATTTTTTGGTCATCAGTGTGCAGCCACGCTGTCCACTCACAATCTACCACGAGGTTATCAGTACAAAAAACAACCAATCAATAACAAATCAAGTAAATTGTGAACAAACCTCAGCTCTGATTGGCTACACAGTCACTTTACTCCCCACACAGGCTGCTATCGCTTCTTAAGGCAGATTTATGCACCGTCGTGGATACGAACCCTTAACTCCTCCCACCGACCTCTACCACAAACATCAGCCTACGCCAGGGTTCAAATTCACATACGACGATATTATCAGAAAACATAAAAAAGGACAAACGGATTGCGGCTGTGCCACAAACCTTCCTTAGAGGCTTCAGTGTCTCCCTGCCCGTGTGAGAGTCTCAGCTCCATAATAAATATGCAGGCTCCTCCCTCCTGTTGGAACCGGTCCGTGTCTGGCTTCAAGTCTCGCTGCCGGGTCTCTGTCGGTGGAGTATGGATGTTTTCTGGAGAAGGTGGCGGCTGAGACATCGACGGTTACACGGCCCTCAGTTGTCAGCGGCTGCGGGGGAAGTGGTGTCTGAGGTTTCTGAGGCGTTCAAGGGAGCAACTTCACTGTTGTTCTCCACCGACAGCTCCTGTATGGAGTCCGTGGCCTCCTGCACCGCGACACTCTCGTCTGAAACACAAAGTACAAAACTAATTTCCACAGAACTTGGTGGAATGATGGCACCTGTGTCTGAGAAACATAAACGCACCTTCTGTCTGCTGCATCCTGAGTTTGGCTGATTCTTCTTCCTGCGTCTCTCTCTGGTCCTGAAGCTTCTTACAAACTTTCTTGTGGGTGAACCAGTGCATCTTCTGACAGTCTTGGTCACAGTAGATCACCTGGTGGACAAAAGGTTTTAATAAAATAAGAAAGTTGTGAAAAGTATTTCTTTCGTGTTTTATGGGAAAATCTAAATTGTCACTCTTCTATGTAGAGAAGACAGTTCTGCAGAAGGTCAACAATGAAACACATTGACCCACAGATCATCGGTTTATAAGGTAAACACTTTGTTCACATAAAACTAATCTCACGTATCAAATCAACTGATTTAGTTGCTGTAGTTCTGACTCTCACCATTTTACAGATGGAACATCTCTTCTCGGCTCCTTTCTCTCCACACGACGTACAGAACTCTGCGTCCATGAAGCCGACCTGACCCGTGATGGCCTGAGTCAGCACAGACAGAGCTGTGGGGTCATTCCCCTGAAAGACAAGCACAACCAAACCTGATCACAACCAAACCCCCGACACACAAAGTTAAACATCTAGAAGAGGCTCTCACTCAATTTAAATTTCTCTTTTAATAAATTAATCCAGACTCACAATGTCCACGGGGGCGATGCTCCGCACCAGCTGCTGCAGCAGAGTGGCGTCGCAGAAAGGGAACTTGCGAATGCATTCCCTGATGAACTTCTCTTCGTAGACGGGGAAACCATCGCTGTCCCGGCCCTTCAGCAAACTGCAGGAGAGAGAGCAGGAAGATTTCAGGAAAACCTTCATGTTGGAAATACCCAGCATTGTAACACTCGATCACGATGCTGTTTTCGTCCATATCACACACACACACACACACACACACACACACACACACACACACACACACACACACACACACACACACACACACACACACACACACACACACACACACACACACACACACACACACACACACACACACACACCTCTTGACGAGTCCATCCAGCTTGTCCTCGCGGTTCTTCAGGAAGGACGCACACTTTCCCAGCACGCAGCTGATGTAGTGCATCTTCATGGCGAGCACCTCGTTCATGTCCTGCTGCTTGATGCACTTCTCACAGATGAGCTCCATCACCCGGCGACACTTTTCCAGAGCCTCCACCTCCGCCAGCAGGGGGTTCTCCTTCACCAGCATCACCATCTGGGAAAACACAACAAATTCGAATTGTACCAAAAAAACGTGGTGTGTGTCATGTATTTTAAACACAATTTTCTGAACATATATTTACAAAACTCTTATCAACAGTCCTCGTCTCGTGGCGTCGTACCTTGACAGGGTTCAGGTTGGTGCTCATGATGACCTTGTGGAGGGGTCCGGCCAGTTTGGACGGCAGCTTCGGCTCCTTCTCCAAACCCTGCGGCCTCGTGTAGTAATCGAGTCTGGCGCGTGAAAAGAAGTTGTTTATCACCGTGACGCAGTCGTGTTGCCCTGAGGACGGAGACAGGAAGCAGAAACATGAAAAGGTCACATGTTGATGTTTAGACAGAGCTACATTTGCGTAAAGAAGTGGCCCTCGTCTTTGTGTGTATGATGTATCGACTAATAAGACTTATAGGACAGATCACATCCGTACCGACAAAGGCAGCCATTTGTGCGGCGGTCCTTCCGACAGAGTTGACCACATCCGTTTCCGCCCCCGCGTCCAACATCATCCACGTGATGTCAGTCTTCCCTGCAGGCACAGAGGAGGACAAGTCACAACACATTCGATGGAGGGACTTTCCAGACCAACAGAGGAAGATGATTTTCATCATTCTGCTGCGATTATCAACTCTAACACTTGATACGCTGACGTCGTACCTGACAGTCCGGCGAACATCAGCGCTGTGTATCCGTGCTCGTGCTCATTGCAGTTCACGTCCGCATCCGTGTTGCAGCAGCAACCTGCACATGTCGGCCTTTCCTTTGTAAGCGGCGTGCATGAGAGGGGTCATCCCGTACTGTGGACGAGACGAGAAGGCTGAAGGGTTCTGTGCACTTCACATCGAACACATCACTTCATCAGAAAAACTAAAGGGCATCAAAAAGAACCTCAGAGTTTTAACGTGAATATACATGTCTTCAACAAACCAGCGTTGCAATGTCGCTCTTAATAAGTTTAAACTCTATCACAGCTCGTTAGTCCGGCAAAATTTAACAGTAGACGATCAGATTCATCGATGCAGTGGAAGTGTCCAGAAGCTTATGAAAAGACTCACATGGCTTCAGTTACTTAACAGAACATCTGAGTGCAAACACCTGATTGTGACAGGTGAGCACAAAGAGCGACAGACAGAGAGGAGGAGGATCTCCTCCAGGGCTCTTCAGCATGAAGACTCAAGTCCTCTTGTCCCTCACACATGTCCCCAAACAAAGGAAGAGCTCTGCTAGAGGAACTTATCGTGTCGTCCTGAAACGTGACAGTCGTACGTTGCACAACCAGCGTCAGCGTCTCTGATGTGTTCATGACACTTCTGAAGTTATGAGAACAGTCGAGTCGGAGAAGCAGACACGAGAGGAGCTGTTTACCTGCCAGGTCATTTGATGCAGGAAACATATGAGAATGATATAACACAGGAATGGAAATGATATAAGTTGGTAATTTATTATTAGGTGAATAAAACAGATGAAGTCTAATAACAGTCCTGCAAATTTAAACCTTTGAACAAAAGCTGAACACTTCAAAGTTCTGTCAAATGACAATTCACTTTGTAATTTCAGAAAATTATTTAACAATGTTTTTTAAGATTGTATACTATTGTGCAATGACACCTGTTTATTATACATACATACGTGTATTTGAATATCTCCTTAGTCATAATGCAGTTACATCCTCGTGCAATCAGCCTGTATCACTGCACTTTAAGTACATTTCTTTAGTTTTCAGTTACTTTCAAATTTCTATCTGTAGTGTAATGTACAGTATATCTTATTTTATTTAATATATGAATTCTGTTGCCTATTTTATACTTTCAATTGTTCTCTTGTGTTCCTCATTTTGACTTTCTATTATCTTATCAGCCTCAAATATAAAAAGCTTAATTCGATATAACATGAAAATGTTTAATCAAGTGTTCTACGCTTTCTAAGTCACCATTGTCATGTTGTGATTTTAAAATTCATTTTATTTGTTATTTTTGTTACCTGTGCATATCAAAATAATACTAAACACGAAATAAACACCACGGCCTCCCATGTGAGTGAGGACAGATTAAGCTTTTATAATCTATAACTCTATATAGAGATATAGATATCTCTATATAGAGTTCACTGAGTTACCTCATCCAGACAGTTGACTCTGACATCTTTACACCCCAGCAGCCTCGAGGCCTCCTGAACGTTTCCTACAAACACAAAACTTCTTATTAAGCCACGAAACACAACATGAAGCTCCAGCAGCAGGTAACACAGCTCCAGACCCTGTGTTCCCGAGGTGATGCTACACACACTGACAGCCACTGACCCACAACACATTCATGCTGTACACTGACAAAGCCAACACACTTGTATACAAACTGCTCGCTGGGCTACAGGTGGAGATGAAGACAGGAAGCTGCCCCTGGACACATCACTGGCTGCTAGCTAGCATTAGCTGCCGTTAGCTTCCCCCTGGGAACTGACCACTGAATGAACACGGTGTTGTGATTTCAGCAGCTCACGAGGAGCAGAACTGACAGTGGTGTGTTTTTGTGTCTGTCATTACAACTTGAGCTAACAGGAGCTAGCTGCTGCTGCATGCTTTCCTGAGGGATTAGCATTAGCCGTGGGGGGGGGGCTTACCTGCAGTGATGACCTCAAACAGTTCCTTTTCGCTGGGGGACAAGTCTCCTTTCTTCGGCGAGGACATGTCGGTGGTGGTCGGTGGAGAACGCGCGGACTGGAGGCACAGACAGAAGAGCGCGTGCGTTGGGTTTGAAGCGTCGCTCCGAGTGAGAGAGAGAGAGAGAGAGAGAGAGAGAGAGAGAGAGAGAGAGAGAGAGAGAGAGAGAGAGAGAAGCTGCTGCTAAAGCTAGCTGGGTCCAGCTGTCACGTGGACTGTACCACTGTGGGCTGTCAGCGGGGGGGGGGGGTGTGTGTTACATCTCAATACCTCAACCCGATAATTACTGAATCATTATGGTGACATAATACAATCATAATATGTGTTTTCTCAAAACGAATTCTCAATAAGTGGAAGATGTGTGATGGTAGAAAAAGTGTCTTTAAGAAAGTATAAAATATAATATAAAATAATTCTGCTTTTCACCCCCCCTTTTCTTTAACTGAAATGATCAGTTCCATGAAAGTCCATATCTAAAGGTCAGTTGTTTAACAGTAATTTGTCCATATTTATATTATTAATGAATTAGACTGTAAAGTATTATTGAATTAATAAATTATAGTAGAGCGATAAAAGTTCCATTACTGAGAAGACTTTAGTTCAACAGATGAGACCTTTTGCAAAAACAATGGTGGAAACTAAGTAAATAAATGTATTTCCCTTAAATATACTCAATTTGCAGTTTATTAAGTAAAGATAATGCAACAAATTCCCCAGGTTATAATGTTTAACTTATATTTCTAAGGGAGTAGTTTGTGAAAGTTGAACGATATTGTCTCTGAATCAGTGAGTAGAGTTTCTTTATTCCACCACGTGTAAAGTAAAACTTTATTCATACAGCAATTCTAAAACAACTGTGCTTCACATTAAAAGCATCAAACAAGCATTATGGAAGCCAGAGGGTTCCGAGAGCTTCTGCTGTGAGTTGCAGAATCTGTCTGTGATTCTTCTGTCTTCATCTGCCTCCGTCAGGCTCCTCGATCAAAACTCTTCCGTCAGGTTGCTTTGTCCATCTCACCGAAAAACCATCAGTCGTATTCTTTATCCCCAGCTCCAGCTGGAGCTTGATCTGAGGAGCAGACGAGGAAATCAAACATTCCGAAGTGTCCATTTATTTCTACCAAAAAGTACAATTGAAGAACAAAAAAATGATTTAAAACAGGAACTAGTGCTGTTGTCAGACACGTCAGGATATTCACAACAACAGGAACATGACCAGATTTCCATGTTTTTGAATTGATCTTAAACGGCTTCGTCACCTTTCCATCTCGGCCACTTGTTTGAGAATTTCTGCGTCTTATCTGTGAACTGTCTGGATATTTTACTCACATTTTGCCAGGCGTCTGGCAGGAAAAGTTCCAGAAAATGTCCGAAGCAACTGACTTGGACATTTGTGTTCTCACAAACAACCACTCCTGACAGTATCGGGGAAAATGTCTGAAATTCAGTGCATGTGTGAAAGCAGCATAGGGTTAGGAGGAGGGAGTCGAACATATGACTCACTTGTTTCAAGATCTCGTCCAGCACCTCAGGTTTGTTTAGCTCCAGCACTGAGCTCTGAGATGTGATCCTCACCTTAAAGACGGACCTCACAAGGGGACCTGTTGATGACACACACACACACACACACACACACACACACACACACACACACACACACACACCACACACACACACACTTTATCATGAGCTGATATCTTCAACCAAAGCACAAAGACTGTAAATGTAGTTTCCTCACAGCTGCAGAGGAATGGCTGTGCTTTGTCACACGACCGTTCTCCCCATCGACCAGATTTGCTTTTTAACAAAGCAACACATGTTTTTACGTTAGATGTATAAACGTTTTGGTCTGCGTTCCAGAATCTCAACGACGAGTAGGTCTTGTCCGACCACACCCAGGGGTCTCTGTAGAGGCCGATCCACACCTTCAAGCCAGCGACTAGTTCCAGGATCCTCTGCATCTCCTCATTGTTCCTCACACTGGCGAGATCTGTGTGTCGCCTCCTGCAATAATCTCGAGCAACTCTCCACATCAACTTCTTTGTCGAGAGAACGTATTGTTCTCCCACGGGTTTTTCTCCTGAAGACAAAAAAACACAGAATCGCAGATTTGTGTACGTTCAATGTTGAAATAATTGTATCCATCTTTCCCTCTTCATCCATCTTTCTATCCATCCATCTATCCATACATCCATCATTCTATTTACCTGTCTGTCCATCCATCGACCCAGACCCTTTCATCCATCTTTCCTAATCAATGTGTCCATCCATTCATCCATCCCTGACTCACCATCAAAGCATACCGAGTACAGCAGAGTGCCACAGGACATTTGAAGTAATATCCCATCTTTTTGAGAACAGCAGTTGTAGGCCTTTTTGCCTCGCAAATGCAAATAATCCCTTTCTCCTTCCTTGTAGAAATCTTTGTCCGACAGAGACCAGTGCCACTTCCTAAGGTTTCCTTTTCTGAGCCCTATCCACACGGCGTCATCGTATCGGCCCTCGACAGCTGTCAGCGCCGTCTTCATCTCTCCCAGGTCGTCTATGGTGGCCAGGTCGACACATTTGCTCCTGCAGTAGCTCTGAGCCTCAAGCCAGGTTTTGGGGGTTTGAAATAAAACAAATCGATGCTGGGGGAGAGACGTACACAGAGAACACAGCCCTGTGGGAGAAATGTTAATTCATCTTATGTTTACTGCTAAGGCAAGTGGACTTGCTTGTGTTTCTACTTCACCGCTCATCCAAAAGGCTTCTTCAGTTGGGAGGTTGCAGGGATTTAACCTCTGTGGGTCTGTGTCACCTGAAAACCTCCCATCACTCAGTAAGAACTGAAGAAGCCTTTGGAAGAGAAGAGAAACATCTTCAAGAGACACAAGCTGCCACTTGTACAACTCGACACTCAAAAAGATCTTGTGCTACAGACGAGGAAATGAAGGGAGTGTGCAATAAATATAAATTACGAAGGCTGATATCAAAATATGAGGTGTAACACTCACCTGGAAGAAGCAGGATGAGAGGAAAAATCTTTTCCATTGTTGTGATGAAGTTCATCAAAACAGAGGAACAAGGATTTACTTGATAATTTCAGCTTATTGATTTCACGTCACTGTGCGATGACGAGCGGATGCTGAATGATTTGCTGTGAGATCCTTTGTCTCCTCAAGATGTAAAACACATGGAAATCACGTGTTAAGAAAAACACAAACTGTATGCTAATCAATTTGGAAGGTGACCTGAAGATGGATCAGGGGCAGATCCTGCATTTTCTTAAACTTTCTTTTACATTGTGAGATAAGACTTCATGGATCTTTATGAAAAATCTGTCATGTTTAAGGGACACACACACACACACACACACACACACACACACACACACACACACACAAATGAAACACAGGTGATGACGGACAGGATGAGCATCGAATCTGTCCTCGGTATGTAAAACACATTCACGCTGAATCAAGATATATGCAAACTTCATCCCAAAGCATTTGAAGGTCAAACTAAAAGTGAGTATAATAAAATAATAAGATCTCTGCTCAGGCTCAAACCTGCTTTTCTTCTTTCTACAGAAAGGTTCTATATGTGTGTGTGTGTGTGCAAACATCAGAAACAAGAAGCAGTAAATAACTCATCTTTCAATAAAAGTGCACGTTGTAGAGAGACAGACCTGCGACAGGCTGAACTTCCGCCATGAACCCCCATAACCTCAAGGACCCCAAATTATCCAAATTCACTGTTGTGCCTTCATCACTCATCTCAAAAAACTAAAACTAAACTAAAACACGTGTTAGTGCACTCCAGTCCAGCAGGGAGCAGTATACTATATTTCATGTGTGTATCTTTACACACCACACAGAGGGCTGGAGACAACGCTTTCGGTTCTCTCCTGTCGTTAGAGACACATTTGACCAGAAGCAGAAGGTAACGTAGAGTATTTACGTCACATCGTGGTTTATTTGGTGCAGTAGTTACGTTAGTATTCAGTTTTAATGGCTCGAATATTAGAGGTGATTGAAGTTGTGTGTGTGAGAGAGAAAGAAACTAGCTGTTTATCTTTACCTTTATAATGAAGTGTCCAAACACTAGTAATAACATCCAGTCAACTCCAGATGTTTTCACTTTATACAGATGTAACATTCACTTACTCTTGTGAAGTAACAATATACAGATAGATCAAATAACAACTAAACAAACAGAGCTGAATGTTCACATAGAACAACGACACAGGGAATATCGTTCTATTGTTGGTTTTATTGACAGATAAAACATGTGGGTCCAAACAATATAAAAGTCAATATAAGAAGATATAGAACATATACAAGTAGAGAAAGGTGAACCAGTTAAATAATAACAAGGTTATCTACAGACGCTTGTTCAGACAAGTACTGACCCGGTGCTTCCTCTTCATTCAGCTCAGACCGGGGACATGAAGCAGGAGAACCAGGATCTCATCCTGCAGGCGTGTGGAGCCTCGTCTCTGCGTGTTGGAGCCAAGATCCAGACCCTGTGGAGCGGTTATGGGGAGATAGTGCGGCTGCACCTGGACGGCTGCGACCGGCCGTCTGTGGTCGTCAAACACATCAAGTTTCCGAAGGAGGCCGAGCACCCGGGCGGCTGGAACACAGACCGCTCCCACAGGCGTAAAGTGACATCCTATCAGGTGGAGACACACTGGTACCAGAACTACTCCACCAATCAGAACTGTCGCATCCCGGCCTGCCTGGCTGCCTGTTCCCATGGAGACGAGATGCTGATCGTGCTGGAGGATCTGGATGTGGCTGGTTATGATCAGAGAAGGTACGATGACAAAATCATGTATTTTTAGTTTCCTCAATAATAGATGTGGAAATCATTGCATTTTTGAAAATGCAATGATTTGGGTTTCTGTGTTAAAACAGCAAACCTTTCTCCTCTGGTCATTAGATGTGGACATAAGTAACATCAGAATAAAACAGAAAGGCAGATGTTCAACCTTAACATGTCAAATTAAATGTGCCGGAGTAAAAAATTATAAATAATCCAAATGTTGTGCGTTTCTTTTCCTTTGCAGAACCAGCGTGAAGGACGGAGAGATAAGGGCTTGCCTCCGCTGGCTCGCCCACTTCCATGCTCTGTTCCTGGGTGCGGCACCGGAGGGGCTGTGGCCCATCGGTACCTACTGGCACCTGGAGACCCGGCCGGATGAGCTGGAGGCCATGGACGACGCCAAGCTTAAAGCGGCAGCCGGCGACATCGACAGGATACTGAACGAATGTCGCTTCAAGACCATCGTCCACGGAGACGCCAAGTTGGCCAACTTCTGTTTTTCCCCGAGCGGACAGGACGTGGCAGCTGTAGACTTTCAGTATGTCGGCGGAGGCTGTGGGATGAAGGACGTGGTTTATTTTTTAGGAAGCTGCATGAACGAAAAGGAGTGTGAAAGGAGGGCGCAAGGATTACTGGACTTCTACTTCACAGAACTGAAGCTCGCTGTGAAAGAAGATGTGGACTTTGCTGCCCTGGAGAAAGAGTGGAGGGAGATGTTTGTGTTTGCCTGGACAGATTTCCACCGTTTTCTGTTGGGGTGGATGCCCAGAAGCTGGAAGATCAACCGCTACAGTAAACAGCTGACGAAAGAGGTTTTACACAAACTGAAACCAGAGCCAGAAAGTTCCGGCACCAGACAGAAGAGCAAGCGTGTGGCTAAAAGGTGATCAGCTGGAAATCTGTATATAGAAAAATAAGCACACATCTTTAATTCCTCACATATTTAAAAAATGTTATCAAACCATTTCTGGATGAATAAAGGTTTTTAAAAATATCTTTTCTACGTCTATTCTTGTTTATAGTTGATGAAATTATTTTAATTTGTTCCTGCAACCACTGATTTAGTTTGTTTATGGTTTTATGTTTCCTGGAATTAACAATGTTGAGAACTGGATGAGAGAGTGACTGGGATGCATCTATATCCTGAAAGACTGACCCATACTGGAACTACAGAAATAATATAAGTATATAAATGTATAAATGATTTGTTTATCTTTTTTAAGTAATGGTCTTTATAATTTTCACAAAATAACCTTCAGAGAACATAACTTGAAGATTTTCAGAACGTTTCATGAAAAACAACGTTAACAAAATGCTTTTAAAACATTACGAACATTTCAAAAGATTTAATCATAAGATTAATGTTTTTAAGTCTTTTCACAAGAGGGTTTTCTAAATGCTTCATGACAATAACCTTTACTAAATGATTTTAGAACATTATTTAAAGGTTGAAAAAGATTTAACCTTATTATTATATAAATAATAATCTTTTTTGTGCTTTATTTATTTATCTGATCAGCTGTTGTGGAGAGGATGATGACGTGTTTCCGGTATCACACCCGACATGAGCTGCAAACCGTGGCAGCGGCAGCTCGGAGAGGCACTTCCGGTGGCAATAGCAACTGCCACTGATCTGTAAAGGCAGCTGCCGCGATTTGAGGCAGCTGCCTTTACACATCAGTGGCAGTTTGTGTTGACACCGGAAGTGCCTCTACGAGCTGCTGCCCTTACTGCCCGACATTTACAACAACAGGACGGAGGAGCGAGCAGCAGCAGGGTCGACGGCACCAGAGTGAAACCGGCTCAGCAGCAGATCTAACCCCCACCGGAGGTGATAACCCGGCGTCAGTCCACTCAGTCAGGCCGATGGACGTGTTGTCACCGCGGACACGGTCCGTCAGTCCGGACCTGGGCTTAGCAAACCTCCGCAGAAGCTAGCTAGCGTTAGCCGAGGAGCTAACGCTGCTTCCGTGGCTCCATGACCGGGGTCAGAGTATAAACAGTCCGGGGGGGGAGCTGCCTTTAAACCGGGCTGGACACGGTGGATGTGTCGGTGTGTCGGTGTGTGAACGCGGGGTCTGTGCTGGTAAACAGACTCGGTAGCCTCGTTAACGCTGAAGCCTCCTGGTTCGCTTGACTCGTGGTGATGTGGAGGTAGTTAGTTGTTTTGGTAGTTCACTGTGAACATGATGCAACAGGGCAGGTGTCAGGGACTCAGCTGCTGCCTCCACCTCCAACACATTATCACATCACTCACACAGAACCGCCAAGAACCGTCTGGTCTATTCGAGGCTGTTGGTCTCAGGATCTCTTTCCACGAGTTCATGAGTTGTCTGGAGTTATAAAAGTCAGAAAGTAGTGAAAAAGTTGCATAGTAATTATTAATTATATGAATTAACCCTGACCCTTCAGTCTCTCTGAAGATGTTGAGCAGTAAATAGAAGATGTATACTGTATTGTCCATAACACAATCTATTCTGTTTATGACTGTGTAAGACTGGAAGAAGAGATTTAGCAAATGTTTGGTATTTTTCCTCCAAAATGGGCAGAAAACGATGAATCGATTAGTTATTTGATTTGTCAGAATAGTGGAAAATGACCATGATAATTTCTCTGAGCCTTACAAATTGTTTTCAAACTTATATATGTATATATTCTGTTTACTACAGCGTAAGACTGGAATTAAAGTCAAAAACGCTTTAAAATGGGCATAAAAGAAGGTATATGTATATATATATATATATATTTCACGTTCTTCTTCTTCTTCTTTTTCCTCCAGGAGCTGTGGCCACAGAAGAGCAGCTTTGATTGAATTGAAAACCGGCACAGATCTCCAGATGGAGCAGAGGTTGTAGAGGGGGAACTCCACCCCCCAGGTACGATAGGGATTGTTGTAGGTGTTTTTATTTCTGTGGCCAGAATGGAGACGATTTGAGGGTCAGTTTCTCCTCAGGTGAGACCTGAGTCGTGACACAAAGCTCTCCTGAGCTCCGGTTCTTCAGAGCCCCACCCTGCTAGTAATATGAGCCATGGACTCTGGGTCAGTTGATAGTCCTGTAACCCTGGTCCTTAAGGCCCCCAACCAGAAGTATGAAGACCAGACCATTAACTGCTTCCTCAACTGGACCGTGGAGAGGCTGAAGAGTCACATCTCCAACGTGTACCCCAGCAAGCCGGTGAGTCCAGTGCTCCTGATACTTTTCTCTGTTCAGATTTTAAGCTACATTTACAAAAAATCGCTCAATCCTGACAGTTTTCTAAACAATTGAAATATTTAGTTAGAAACCAACTGAAGCTTTTATGAAACAATGAACCCAACATGACACATTGAATAATTCTTTTTTGAGCAGTGATAATTCATCCCTCTGTCGGGTTGATAGATGTTCTAGTGTTGTACTTTCACTTTTTATGGACTAAAGTTACGTCAGTTTCAATATAGTAAAAGATTGTGAAGTGTGTGTGGGGGGGGGGGGGACTTGACTATCCACTCCTGCAGTATAATCCACTCTGCTGCTCGTAAGTCTGCTTTGTATGTTCCAGTCATGTGATGAATACAACACAGAAGTCTTCATCCTGTGTAATGACGCGTTAACAGGTTCATTGTGTTGGTTTGTTCACCAGCAGCTGCCCCCTCTTACATTCTCCATATAAAATCGACGGTGCTGCACATTTAAAGATAGGATATTGAGTTTATGTGTTTGTTTCTACTCCTCAAATTTCAAACATATAAACCACAAGAAAAAATCTCAGCATCAATTAAAGTGAAGACAATCGACAGCTGTCGTTTCTTTAAGGCACAAATTTCTCCACTGAGGAGAAGTTCTGGTTTTGAGTACATTTTAAAATCTAATCAATCTAATCTCATCTCATCTAATCCAAAGGTGTGAAATTGCTTTACACACATTAAGAATTTGACACATTAGATCTCATACAATTCAACAAAGTCCTCCTCCCCCATAGCGATAGGTGGAGATAACAAACATGAGAGGGATGTGTATATGAAGGAGTTTCTGCTGTGAGCTGCTCACGCTGGAGGTGTTTCCTCAAAACATGTTAGTTGTTGTGGTTCAACATTCTTGACCTTGAGAGCAGCTGTTGAGGAAATAGTCACCAGTCACATTATCCTCATCCGCGCAGGGAGGTTGCTCAGTGGTTGTAGATATTGTCATTTCAATTTAAATGTGAGATTGGATTGATTCCGGTCTCACACCCGACATTAACAACAACGAGACGGACGAGAGTAAAACAGGTTCAGGGACAGATTGAGCTCCTCCCAGGTGATAACCCGGCTCCAGTCTACTCACTCAGCCCGATAAACACTTCCAAGGATTTCAGGGGTTAATTTTAGCTCGAGTCGCTGGTTTGCTCCCGGGCCCGGAGCAGTATCACTTCCACCCAGTGTTTGTGTTTACGTCCGACCAAGAGCTACTAGATTACATATCAGATTTAAAACGTCACATAGAAAGACACAGTTCATATATATTTTTATAAAGTCACGGTAAAGAAAAGACAGAGACACCTGAATGCACCTTCTTGTTGCTGTTTGTGTGTTTTAATGATTCAATGAAGACACATTTGTCTTCCCACTGCTCATGTCCCTCCATGTGTTGCTGTTTGTGTTGTAGCTGTCCAAGGACCAGCGGCTGGTGTACTCAGGAAGACTCCTCCAGGACCACCTGCAGCTCCGAGATGTGCTCAGAAAGGTGACGACCGATGATGCAGAACCTTTCACACAGATGTAGTTTAGTTTGGTCGCCCTGCAAATCGATTCTTTGTGTCTGTGCAAATGTTCAGGAACTGGAGCAGGGAAACAATAGCTGATCCACAGTCAACAAAGGGCGACTGTGTGTCTGAGTTCTGGTCCTTTCCACACTAACCCTCTCCCTCTCTGTTCTGGTTTTGTCTCTCTGCCCTCACCACCTCCTCCTCCTCCTCCTGTCGCTCCTCCTCCCACCACTCCGGCTCGTGTCCTGAACTTATCGACCCACAGCAGGAGGGGATACCACATGATGCACCTAGTGTGCGCCTCCCACAGTCCCCCAGGCTCGCCCATGCCTCGCAGCCCCTCCACGGCCAGCCCTCCTGCTTCTGACTCCAGCGTGAGTAGACTGCCACCGGGCGCCCACATCCTCCTCTTTCATAAAGGCCTCCAACAGTTTTCTGTGTGTGTGACAGCTCCATTGTTTGGAGTTGAGCCTCAGTACAGGACACACGGAGGCTGAAAACACACTGAAATGGTGCTTTGTTCGACTTTGTGGGAGCTGCTGAGCCACGTTGAGGATGTAGCTGTTCATATTTAGTGGCATCAGCGTTTATACACAACTAAACCCTGAAGAAGACATAATAAAGAGTAGAGCCTGAACAATATGGAGTTTTAAAAAACTTCTAAGATGTCGTTATCAATATAAAATATTCAGTTTCCCACATGCTGGTGATGGTTCTTGTTTTTTTTTATCTATCTCGTCACTCAGAGTTCAGTCAGTGCCGGCTCCGCCTCCTCCGCCACCGCGCCCAATCAGGACAGTCAGCCAGCCTCCTCCTCCTCCCCCCCTCCCCCTGGAAGTTATGACTGGACTGAGGTATCGCGGCGGCTTCCCCCAGTTCAACCCTCAGGGCCCCCCCGGTGTCCCTCAGTGGTAAGACACTCTCTGATAACACAACGCACGAGATATGTAAGACGTTAAAACAATTGATGTTTCAGTCATAGTTTAGATTTAATGATAATGCATGCTTTTATTTTCTAAAGGAGCTCTGTTCATAGTGGTAGTAAGTTGTTGATACTGCTGCTGTTGTTTGTGCATCTTGTTCATTATTGATGTTCTTCTACAGGCCAGACGGAGCTCAGGTCCCTTTACAAGGAGGCTTCCCTGCCAACATGCCCCCCCACCCGATGTACATGCCCATGCAGATGCTGTGGTGGCAGCAGATGTACGCTCGCCAGTACTACATGCAGTAGTAAGTTAAAGAGATGAATATTGAAAGATTCCCTGTAAATCACACTTGCTGGTGCAGATGAGCCGTTCATGGACCTTTTCTCTGTTCTGCCTCTTCCTCACCTCGTCTTCTCAGCCAAGCTGCAGTTGCTGCCTCTCAGCCGCCCAGCGACCCCCCTCCCCCCTCTCCCTCGTCCGTGCCCCATCAGGCCGCTCAGCCCAATGAGGCCGTGCAGCCGCCGCTGGGACCTAACCCCGCCCCCAACCCTTTACCGGAGAACCAGCCCGCCAACCCCAACATCCAGATGAACGCGCAGGGCGGCGCGGTGTTAAACGACGACGAGCTGAACCGCGATTGGCTGGACTGGTTGTATACCGTGTCTCGCGCCGGCGTCCTGCTCAGCATCGTCTACTTCTACTCTTCATTTAGCCGCTTCGTCATGGTGATCGGCGCCATGCTTCTGGTCTACCTGTGAGTCTGCGCTTGGTTCGGTGTCTTTACCAAAGTAAAGTCGTCTCTTTACAGATAAAACTTTGAACCCAGGTGTGAGAGTGTGTGGTTGTTTGTGTGTCTTTTAGGCACCAGGCCGGCTGGTTTCCCTTCAGGCCGGAGCAGCAGAACCTCGGAGGAGGAGACAGGCCGGAGGCTCCTCAGCAGGAAGCAGAGAGGAATCAGGACATTCAGGAAATGGTGAGTTGGAGAATGTTGGCAGGTTTTAAATTCATCTTCAAAACGAATACGATTTTAAATATTTAAAGAACTGGAAAAGATGGTTATTTAATCAGATCAGTCTGTGAAAACTTTGCTGCAACATGACAAAAACACAAGCTTATTAATTGTTGTTAATATTGTTTTAGCTGTGATCCAGTGTCTGTTTTGTCTTTGATTTATCGGCACACCTTTAAAATATACAGAATACACAGGGCACCTAGTAACTGCAGTTTAATCCTGTGCTACTATATTTACCTCCTGTGCTTTGAGGATAGAATGACTTGAGTCTGCCGCCTCGAACTCAGCTGCACTGAGACAATCAAAGAACAGAACTAACACATTACTTTAAAATCAGGATCAGATGTTATTCAAATCATTGTTGGGGTATTTTCCTGCTGATAAACGAATCCAACATAGCATCATGTCCTCAGTAATGTGTGTGTCTCTGTAACCTCGCCTCTCTCTGTCCATGTGTGTCGCAGGAACGTCTGATGGACGAGGGGGTGGAGGACGATGACAGCGGTGAGGAAGGAGGCGGTGGCCCTGAGGACCAGGCCGCTGCCACTGCCGGTGATGCTGGTGATGCTGCTGCTGCTCCTGCTCCTGCTCTCCCTGAGCCAGGCTTCCTCACCACCATGTGGTCCTTCATCAGCACCTTCTTCACCTCGCTCATCCCAGAGGGACGGCCCCAACCGGCCAACTAGGTACACCCCCTCTTCCTCCTGCCAGCAGGTGTCGCTCTACAGCAGTTCCCACCTTCCCCCTCTATGGTCCTCAATGCCCCGTTTCCTTGAAAACCTAGTGGTTGAAAGTCCCCGGACACCTGACACGACTCCAGCTGCTCGACTACAAACCTTCTACCTGCTGCCGTCAAACGGACGGATCCTTAAAACCACGACTCTGAAGAGCGGATGCTGTGTGAGTTCTGCAGGAGTTTAGTGGAACACGTGAACATTTAAAAAAAGAAATATCAAGCTGTGTTTTTGGACGAAATGCTTCAGTTTTTCTTTTCTGTCATTGATCATGAATACATTGCGACGTGATGATGGAGAGAGACGCTGGAGGGAGATGTCTTCCATTTTAAACCGTGGGGAGATGTTTGTCTTTATTAAATCGTGAAACCACATCTCTTAAAGACATTTTCATGTATGCACTCGATGTGCTTATAGACATTGCAGCTACTGAAGCACATTGTTTTCCCACTTAATGTATTTACACATGTAAGTATATGCATCTTTAATTCCTCAATATATGCTTTTTGAATAAAAATCTTGCTGCAGTTTAAACTTTGTCTGTCTTGTTTTACTTCCTGTGCTGTAGTTTGTCTAATGTCCTGCAGGCGGCGCCATTCCCTCACAGATGTTACAGTTGCTCAGATTGGTACTTTATTGTGTGTGAAGGATTTAAACATAGTTTTCTTATTTGAAAACTTTGACGACCATAGTTTTTATATTTTGAATTATCTGTAACGAGTACAATTATCATAACATTAATACTAAGAAAATACATTTGACAAAAAGGAAGTTACAGAATGTTTCACAAAGTAACGACGGTTTAAACGAAAAGTTAAATATCCTACATTAAAATAGACTAAAAAACAACTCAAGTACAATTAAAGTAAACAAATAAAACGTTATTATAGTGAGATTAAAAAAGGAAATACACTGTTTACTATTTTAAAACCTGTGCTGCCATGTAGCAGATAAGACGTCACATCTCCACTTCCTCCCACTGAACTAAAAAGCCCAAACCTCCTGGATACGGGTGGTGGTATCTTGTGAGTCCGGGGGTCCCACAGTCATGAAATATCCCTGTTTTTATATGATAAATTAATCTTATGCTCGTTGTCGATCTGTTGGGTTTCTCCATCATTGTGTAAGGTCTCCTTGCGTCATGATTTGACGCTATACAAATAAAATAGAAAATTAAATAATTAAACCAAACTTCCAATGTCTCTGTTAAAACACACTGAATCTTAATCTTATCAGAAATGTAGTACAGGCTCATTATTGGCTCCGGGGGGGGGGGGGGGGGGGGACAAGTAGGAAGGACAGTACCCCGGTGAAGTGCAGCTGTTTGGTGGACAGGGGGACGGGACCATGTGTTTTCTTCACCTGCTCAGATCTTGCAGGTTGTCCCATGTGTGCACGTTGAGGTTTCCGTTGCTGTCAGCAGATCTTGCAGACGTCTCTGGAGTGGACGTGTCCTTGAGCTTTGAGGGGGAACTCAATGAAAGTGCGGGGCTTCGTGTCGGTCGGATGCTCCAGTCGAACAGTGTTGGGTTCGAGCTCCGACGCTGTCCTCACAGATATCGAGGTGAGCGAGGAAGCGGCTCAGACAGCGATGCACTTCAGAGAGTCCTCCAAAACCCCCTAATCGAATGACCATGGATTTTTGTGTAGTTGGTCGTAGAAGGCCCAATTAATTATGCATGACAGCGGCTTGACGGCCATTTGATTTCGTTACGGGCGCCCCCTCCGAGCCACCCATCCAATCAGGTTAGGATCCCCCCCACACACACACCCTGGCCCCCACCACCCCTCCATTTTTCCCGCGGCTCTGGGGCGAGGTTAGCCTCCCCTTATCTGTGGGAGAGATTTCTCTAAGAGGGTGTTTGAGCCCTTGTAGGACATTTCATCATCATAATAAGTCCTTGTTATGCGGCCGGCTCGCTGCCCGGCCATCAGGCCTCGTTGCCTGTGGGGAGGGAGCAGTTGGGCTGGACACCTGCCACCGAGGCCGCAGAGGAGACGCCTTATGAGGAGCAGGGAGGAGATGGAGCGGGTGACACCTGATGCACTGCAGCACCAGTTGTTACTGCACCATCACGTGGAGCCTGCAGCACTCAGGATACCACTGGGAACGAGGGGAAACAACCAGAACACAACACAAACCTCCACATCGCCCCAGAGGAACCTTCTCCCTGATCCTGGTGCACAGCAGCTTCATGGAGCCTCAGGTCTCAGGTGCACGTCGTTGACGACTGACGGGGAGAATCAGGGGCGGAGCTACAGGTCAAAGATCAGGAAAATATAAAACCTGTGACAGTGTTTAGCTCATCACTCATGTATCATCAGTGGTATATAACAAAGTATTCGCTTCTTTAAGTACATTTCTGACGTATCTGTACTTTACTTTTTAGATTTTATTTTCAAGTTCAAGTACTTTTACTCCACAACCGTATTTGGTTTCGTTTTCACATTGTTTTCTATGTCTTTAAAAGTTTTCAATAAGGAGAGGAGTCACCTGATCCAATCAGAGCAGGCAGGCAACATTAGACTCCGCCCCCTGCAGTGGCCGCATCACTGGGGAACAGCTGAAATGGATTCAACAGATTAATTATAGTTAATCGTGTGTTTTCTGTAGCTTCATCTGCAGAGTCTGTATTATTCTTGTATTAAAATATACAGTAGACACAGTTAATGATGTACACATTAAAGAGGCTACACTTTACTACTACAAGGGACTTGAATACATGACTGAACTCTGTCATGTCTCAGCTGTCAATCATTTGTTTCACTTGTCAGACTTATCAGAAACATGAACACGTGAAGTAACATCAGTGTGATAAGAACTGAATGACAGAAACCATCTTTGAGAATAAGATGTTTTTTTAGTTTGGTCCTATGTCCCATCTGCTAACATGGAGGAGGGGTTATGACCTATACTGCAGCCAGCCACCAGGGGGCGACTGAGATGACTTGGCTTCTCTTTTGGGAGCCGTCATGTCGTCCATCTTTCATCACAGTAGATGTATTAAATCCAAATGCTCCGCTCTTGTATTTCAATACTATATTTAGTTACTTTTCACCACTGATTTTAGTTATTTTTTTATCATATTTTCATTATTAAAACGTTGTCTCATAAACATCAGAATGTGAACCGCTGCCCTCGCGTCCAACCTGGTTTAAGAAACTTTCTGCAGATTTGTACTCGAGCAGAAATCCAAAGGTTTGCGGGAAATTATTCCGAGCTCCGTCAGGAAGTCCTGTCGTCTCCGTTTGTCCTCGGGCAACTTTGCTTTCAGGGCGTATTTCCGCTAAAACGATTTCCCATTGTTTGCCAACAGGTTTCTCATTTCACCACAAACTCCTGTGTGTGTCCGTGTCCTTTGTCCTCCCTGAAGCACTTTGTGGCCTGTTTGTTAAAAGTGCTTTATCGCTAAATTTGACTTGGCACGTCTTGTCAGGACGGATCGCAGCAGATGAGACTCTCGACCCTGCAGATAAAACATCCATTAAGTGGCTTGTCTGGGGCAATTCGGTGCTCTCTCCCCATTAGCATATTCTTGGCCATTTGCAGGACGGTGCATCACTGGGCGCACGCTGCCGTCCTGCAGCCAGTCACCACGCCATAAAGAAGCACCTCTCACTCTGCTGCCGCGCTAAATGTCGTCCCCGACATTGTAATGCTCGCCGGTTGTCCTCCGCCAGACGATTCAAACGACCGCTAAAAGCCCGGGGGAGGGAAAAAGGGCCAAAATGCAAAATTGATGGAAATGACATTAGATTCAGCTCATGCTCCTCACCGTGTAAATTATGCCCCAAAATGGACTCTCTGGCCCGACTGTTAGCTCCAATTTGTTGGGCCATACCTCACACGGGCTCGTCTTGCCCTTCCCTTCTCTCTTTAATCCAATCACGGCCGCAATGGATGTTATTTATTTGTTTATTTATTTATTTTCGAAAGGATGTAACCGATTCTTATCAGGGCCGAAGTGGGGCCTTCTTCCTGGTGAAACGGTGACTAACGTCCAGCCATCGATCCGTCAGTTCGTCTGTGGTGGCGGGTGATGGTTCTGGTGATAGACGCGCGTGTCTGTGTTTAGACGGAGGCGCACGAGTGGGTTTTCATGTAGTGAAGTCCACACAGCCGATACTGTACGTGTGTGTGTGTGTGTGTGTGTGTGTGTGTGTGTGAGTCTGACGTCATGTTTCCTTTTAAAAATTCCAGATTCTTTGATTCGTTCAAATATTCATCAGCTGCTGATAAAAGCGTCTGAAATGTAAATGTGAACCGTCGCTGCTCTTATTCCTCCGCACATCGCTCACAGCTTCCTCCACAGAATATTATGATACATGATGGATTCTAATGCAGAGGTGCATCCTGGTAAGAGCTTTTAATAATTCACCAACTCCTCAGGGCTGCAGAGTGTTTGGTGCAAAATCATTTGTTTTGTCATTCTTAACCTTCTCTAACTTTTTTGTTGCTTCATCAGGATTCTTTAATAAAAGCACGAGGTCAGCAAATCCCAAGGAAACATCTAAAACCATTATTTTATTATCATCTTGGTGTCAAGTTAAAGACCTCAGTGTGTTCTGGGAGAACAGCAGGAATAATTATATCAAGATAAATTAGAGATTAAACAATTTTAAGATAAAAAACTTGTGACCACAAAATGTCGTACTTTCGTGAACAGCTTTATTTAAAAGATCTTTTTTGATGTAATGTCGTTGACGTTCTGTCCCATGAACTTTACGACATTGAAGTGGGTGGTCCACTAATGTAGTTCGATCCCAGTCCCCCCCCCCCCCCCCCCTTTCTACGCAGTGCGTCCTTGGGCAAGATACTGAACCCGAAAATGACCTGTGTGTGTGTAAATGGATGAATGGCGTCATTAAGACAAAAAAAAAAGATGGACGCCACGTCTCCACTTCCTCCCACTCTCCAGAAATGAAGCCAAAATATGCGCGGATGTGAAGGCGGCCATCTTGTGCCGATGACGTCAGTTGGAGACAGACTCTGGGATCGTGGATGGAGCCGCGGCAACATGGTCGCGCTGGTTAACGTGCTCAGCCGATTAGGAATAAGCTTTATTTATATTTGTAGAACGTGAAATGTTCTGTTTTAAACTTCTGTGTCTGGTTTAAAGGGAAACGTCTGAAACTTGACTGATCGGCTTCATCAGTGTGTTTTTCCACCTTTAATGATTTGAGACTTTTCATTTTAAATTCTCGTTTCGTGTCCCTGTCGACTTTTGTCTTGCTGCTATAAATTCAAGAAAACACAGAAATTCAATGAAAGTAGTGAATATTAATTTTATTACGTAAAGATTCACGTCATATTAAAGACAACTTGATTTCTGCTCTGTATTATTTCTTCACTGTACTGGTGCCTGTACAGGTTTTTCTGCAGCTGATACAAATCCCAGTGTCACAAACATCAGTCCGGCTGTCTCGTCTTTCCTCTTCCTGTCTGTCGAACAATTCAAAAATACTTCTCTTGTTTTACGATGCACTCGATGATTTAGTGTCAAAATGAATTCGTGTTTTACTGTTTTTCTGTTTTCTGTTTTCGTCGTGAAGCGTCCAGGCCCCTCAGGACGTCTGGGACAAGTCTGTTTTCTGTCCCCAGAGAAAAAACTAAACATGAAGGAGCAGCGTTCAGTTTTTATTCTTTAAAACCAATGCTGGAGACTAGAAGCTTCTCACACTGCACTGTTACTATATTTGTCTTTACTTTTATTTCTTCATAGTTTTTAAATGTCTATTTAACTTTTAAATATATATGTAATGTCTTTCTTTAGCCATCTTTTTGTATTGTATTATGTTTTTATCTTTTAAAATGATGCCATAAACATTAACTTACCTTGTCTAATATTGGCAGCTTTAGAAAAAGTACACTAGACTCTGTTGGTGAAAATTGAGAATCAGATAATTCAGAGATTGAGCTTCTACAGAATCCTGAATTAAACATTTTAAATGTTTTAAAAATGATTTATTACTATCCAGACTCATTGTCCATCTGATGTCGTGTTTTATATAGTTTCAGATTAATATCCACGACAATGTGATAAAATAGTATGATTAAAAAATGTTTCGTTTACATATATATATATAAATATAGCCAATGCAGAGTATATCAATGCAATGTGAAAGCTGACCACTAGATGCTGCTGTACGATTTGATTTTAAGGCAGTTAAAACATGAAGAAGCTCTAGAAACAGAAAATGCTAAAATAATGAAAACTGATTTCTGTTCCGGCCTCTTTCGTGTTTAATAATATTTTATACAGATAATTGAATGAAGAATAAACAGAGATTTTTTTTACACAGAGACTCGGAACCAGGCTCCGTGAAAGGTTGAAATCTAAATAAATATCTGTGTTTCAGCTGCAGGTTTTAAATCATCTCATGATTTCATTTATTTCAATCTGTGATTCACTGTGAGGGAGAAACTTACACGACATCCCCAAAAAGAAAAAGAACTCAAAGTGTTTGAGTGGTGATATATATTTCTCAAGGTTTTACAAATAACTACTTTTTTTTAATGCGGCATAAGTACATTACACATTATTTCCAGAGAGCAAAATAAATATATTGCACTTAAAATAAAAAATAAAAAAAAATCATCAAAAACACAATCTCGTCCGGTGTCGTTTTCAGATTATGGAATATAAAAGGAAACAAACGTAAAAAAAAATAAGAGGAAGGAAGGAGAGAATATTCTCAGTGGTAAGTCGGGAATGTGCGTTTGCTTCAAAGTGTGTTGTTGTGTTGTACAAGTGGAAAGATGGAAACTACTGGAGAGAAGGATCCAAGCTCTTGTTTCTCCTCAACTCACAGATGAGAATGAATCAACTGTTTCCACGTTATAATGAAAACACAAAGAACATTCACGTCCATCTTCTACAGAAAGAAACGGGCGTCTTGTGATGTGAAACTCTGGCAAAAGTCAAAACGGGAAACATTTACAGTGTTTGTGAAACCAGCTTTTACACAGAGTGAGATTCTGTCCGAGCACTGAAAACATCTTTGTTCATTGCACACACGTCTCTGACGGAACCCGACGCTGCTGTTTCCACGGTTACAGAGGTGGACTTTATACATAAACATGAAAAACAGAAACGTTGAATTATTTCATTATTTCAGCTTCTTAAAGTAAACAGAGCTGCAGAAGAAAACGACTCCTGAATAGACGATAATTACTTGAACAGGTTGAATGCTTGATATTGGTTGATTTGATTTTGAAAATCAAATATCAATAAATATATAAGATAAAGAGTTTTGATGTGGTTCCTTCAACATCTAATCCGTTATTTGATCCACAGCAAAAGAACCAAAAGCTTATTTGATTATCTCTTGATTCTTTACATTTTCAAAATCAAGAATTTTTCTATTTGAAACACTAAAAAGTCCCAAAGTTCAGTGGCTCCAGCTTCTCAAATGTGTGTTTCAGTGTTTTCTGTTTTACTTATATAAATAATATTAACAGTGACGTAGAAGTATTGTTATTTTGCATCATGGACTGTTGAATAAGTCTGAATACATCTGGTTTGAGCTCCAGGAAATTGTTGTGTATTTCTGACATATGGGGACAAAATTAGTAATTTAACAATCAAATGGAATATAATAATTATTATAGATCTTTTTAAAGTTGAAAAATAATCTTAATGGTTTTTAAATTAACATTTTGGCCATAAACCAACCTTTTCCAGTTTCTCCTCTGCCTGTTTTAATTTCTCATGTATTTCTAAATAAATCACTCTCATCAGTTTTACATTTAAACTCAGCTGCAGCTTTAGAGTGTGAGACTCCGCCTCCTCCCTTTTGCAAACCAAACTGCACAGAGCCATTATTTCCAGGTGTGGACGCCCTGTCGACACGCTCCGACGCCGCCATGCATCAGCTCGGCAGCGCCCGCCAAACGGCCGCCTGCTAAAAGGCTGTGGTGCACAGTCGGCAGAGGAAACGTTAAGAGTAGAAGCTGATTACAAACCACAGATGTTTCTGTGTGTTCAGACGTGAAGAGATTTCAGTGGAAACAGAGTGAGAACATCTCGGGGCCGTTTCACACACTTGAAATATTGAATTAAAATGTTTAAAAAAAGGAGGTTTTAGTGAACTTGAATTTAGTTTCAGTCACAACAGAGAGTGAAACGATGAAATCCATCACTTCACTAAATAGAGAACTGGCTGATTTAGGGAAACAGTCTTTTTTACTCAATAAATAGTTTCTTCCATCTTGTTGTTCTCAGATCACGATGTTGGTTAACGAGGCGGATTTTCACGAGCCAGGAATCGATTGAAATGGATAAATTTCTTCGTCGTTTCGAATGATGTTTTGATTTTCGACCTTTAACGGAAATAAAACTCCTGTTGTAGGTGTGTGTGTGTGTGTGTGTGTGTGTGTGTGTGTGTGTGTGTTCAACTACTGTGGCTGTGAGCTAACGGCTAACGTGCTAAAAGGCCAGTAAGGTTCCAGCAATAGCTTCTTTGTATTAGCTCTTGTCTTCTTTTTACTTCCTGTTGACATTTTCTTGTCAGGATTAAACAATTGAACAAGAATGATCGAAAGCAGAACAATAAATGTTTATGGAGCTAATTAGACACATGAATTGATTTTGTATTTATTTTGGAGGCTTTTGCTTTCAGTTCAGAATGTTGCTTTTGTCTTTTTGGTTGTGAAATTGCCCCTGTAAAAAAAAAGTTGATCCAATTTCTGCAGAACTTTTAAAAGCTGGTTTGACTGGACCTTGAAAGTAAATAAAAAATCCTCTCCCCCAGTTGCAGGTGAACATATTCATCCCATAATATTCCATATAAAGTTCACCCAGTGTGTTTGTCTACTGCGTCAGCATGCGTCCTATGGTTTTTCTTCTTTTTTTTTGCACTCTACAGTGAGAATTTTCCTATGAGTAAATGCAGTATTTTCACCTTTGTACAATGTGTTTTAACGTGTGTTTTTTCCAACAGTATTTTCAACAGAGCGTGGAGGTGTTTAACTTTGTACTGTACATATGGCTGCTTTCTAGAAAACACAGAAAAGCTGAGCTGGCCTCTCTGATACGCTGAAGAGTTCCCAGACTCGGACTGAGCTCCGCTGTCCATCGTGCTGCAGCGTCGGATACGAGTCTCTCCAGGAAGTAATGTGTAGGCTGCACCGTTGAAGGATCACACAGCAACCTGCCGTGTGTAAAGCTTGGTGGAGACCCTGCAGCCAGTAGAGACGTTGAATCTTTAGAGGAAGACGTGGTCTTCTAGATATTGTTATTGATTTGGTTTGAATTGAGGATCCACTGTTCTTCAAGGGCCAAGATCAAACATGCTCCCTTTGTTGTCTTGTGTGAGATGTTGTAGTTGTCATAGAAACCCTGGAACCTGCTGGTGTTTCCGCAGGGTTCTGTCAGTCCTTTTTTCTTCTTCTGGATTCTCCTTCAGGAAGCCACGTCCTCTTCGTGGTGTCCCCGCCCGCTCGCCTGCTGCCGTGAACTATTTACAAACACCAGAGGAAAGATACAAACTGGATGAGGAGTGATGAGCCGGCGTGGAGGAGGAACTTGTTGCACTGGACTCGGGGTGAACGCTAGTGTGAGGTTCCGGTCGCCTCCTCCCCAGGATGGAGTCATACGAAGGGCGTCATGACCGTGGAGGAGTGGCGCAGTCCCTGGATGGCGGCGTAGGGCCCCTGCTGGAAGTAGTGGTGGTAGCGGGGCATGTGGAAGGATGGGAAGGACGGCCCGCTGCCCTGCATGGTGCCGGCCAGCGCACCGGGCGTCAGCGGCATCCCCAGCCGGCTGTAGGGCGGGAGGGAGCCCTGGATGGGGTGGGGCAGGGAGGCGGCGCCAGTGCTCATCGCCGACAGGGACTGTGGGTAGCCAGAGAAGCCCGATGTGGTGGTGACCCAGGAGCTGAGAGAGAGGTTGTCTGAGGCGGAGAACGCTGAACCTGCAGGGGGAACATGGCACAAGCAACATAACTAACTGTCCAACATTTTGTCAATAAGCTATTTGATTTATGATGGAATGGGCCTGAGAACAGGGACGTCAGGACGTACCGAGTTACACGCTCACATGATGTGTGTGTCTGTCTCACCTCTGGCGTGTGCGGAGTGGACGTCCTCACCCAGGTTGTCCTCGTCGCCAGTGTAGGTTCGGATCGGCGACCGGGCGTACGAGTGCTTGTGGATCAGGTTCTCAACACTTTCCCTGCAGCAAAAGCCGAAGAGAGAGCCCCCAAAATAAATCTCCTTTGTTTCCACTGTGAATTCCTCCTTCAGGGAGATCTCACCTGAGTCTAACAACACCCTCGTTAGGAATTCATTTGTGGTGGTCACATGTTTTAGAAGCTGTTGACAAATATTGTGACCACATCTTTCTTCAAATTAATACACATCTTGTTGATTCATATTCTTCAAAACATTTTTTAAACATTCAACATTTTACTTTGAACACATCCTATTTTTCTCAGGATCCCATATTTTGAAAGTTGTGCCAATAACACAAACATTTTCAGTTTTTACTGTGTTTCTCTGTGTCCATGCATCCATGTAGTGTTCATGAGTAGATGTGTGCGTCCACTGTGTCTATTCTTCTTCTCCTGTTTGTGTTGATGGTACATGTAGATTTTGCCGTGTGTGTGTGTGTGGTCTCTCCCACAAAGTGCATTAGCTCATTTGAGTCTTGTCAGACAGCACTTCTCAAACACAGTGACACAAATTGTTGTGGGGCAGTTGTAGTGCACGAGAGAGAGTGTGTGTGTGTGTGTGTGTGTGGGTGGACAGGCAAGTGGTCTGCATCATGAGAGCCATGCGTCCACATTAGCAGCCCCCCCCTCTGCGGCCTCCACCCTCCAATTAGGTTAGGAAAGTGCAATATCTGTCAGCAGAGGAGTACAAATGTGTGTGTTTTTATCAGCGTCGGGCCCCTCCGGCACAGAGGCCACAGCAAACTCCCACAATGCACAGCAGGGCTGCAGGGAGCCGAGGGCAGGGGAGGGGGGGGGGGAGGGGGAGGCGGGGCATGCTGGTTTCAATCAGTCACTGCAGCCAATTGAATTACAGTGTGTTTTAGTGCAGTGGCCGACTCCAGACTAATGTGATTTCTGCAGCTCCCTGAAGATCAATTGATCAGATCTAATTCACAGCCCTCAAAAAGAGAAAGACAGAGGAGGAGAAGGAGGGAGGAGAGAGAGAGTGTGTGTGTGTGTGTGTGTGTGTGTGTGTGTGTGTGTGTGGTGGGGGGGGGGTCAGCGGTCACTGTTTGAGAGGTTTGATTGAGTGAAATGAGCAGATGGTTTGATTTTGTCAGCTGATTTTGGCCGTTGTGCCGGAATCAGGGATTAAGAGAAGTGTGTGTTTTGGCAGCGTCCATTAAAATCCTCTGGATGGGGCTTCGTAACTGTGAGAGTGTGTGTGTGTGTGTATATGTGTGTGTGTGTGTGTGTGTGTGTGTGTGTGTGTGTGTGTGTGTGTGTGTGTGTGTGTGTGTGTGTGTGTGTGTGTGTGTGGGTGTGTGTGTGAGTGTGAATGAACTTGCACTGACTCGTCTCCTTCATGCACAAAACAGTACATTAAAATAGAGATATGTAACAAGAAGAAAAGACGACGGAGGCGAGAGTAGAAGATGAAGAGAGGGAACGACGAAGGAGAAATAAAAGAAAGGAAGAAGAAAACAAGAGAGAACAATGAAAAGCACGAATCATGAAAATCTAGAGAAGACGAGAAAGTGAGTGACAAGGAAGGAGGGAAAGAAAAAGGTCAAATAAAGAACAGAATTTATAACAAAGAAATATTTCTAAAGAAAAATAAAACAAAATGAAGAATAAAGAGAAAAAGGAACGACTACAGAGGAAAGTATGAAAAACAGACGACAAGAAATAAAATGACAAATGAAGGAAGGCAGATAAATGTACAAACAAGAGAAGGAAAATGTGAGGAAAGGGTAAGAAAGTAATGATGGAAAGAAGAAAAAGAATGATCTGTTTCATATTGACACAAGCAGAGAGAAATAAACAATGAACAACACACACACACACACACACACACACACGCACACACACACACACACACACACACACACACACACACACACACACACACACACACACACACACACACACACACACACTCCTCCCTCTCTGTGTATCTTATCGGCGGCTCAGAGGTAAACAAACAGTGCAGGACCCAGAATCCCCTGTACCTCTCCATGTCCGTCAGCCGCGACGAGTCCCGGAAACCTTTGGCGAACGGGTTGCTGTCGATCTTCAGTTTGGTTATCTGGTGAAAAGAAGAAAAGAGTCATTCATCTTTTGAATATTTGACTATTTCTCTTATTTCACAGCTGCTTTTCTTTGGGCTTCAAAGCTGTTAATAGTCTATTAATTACTCTAATTATTTAATGATTCCTCCTCCTGTGCTGCAGAACACCCCGGGGGACACCAGGGGGGGACAAATTATTTTCTCAACCTCATTCTTACGAAAGCGATAAAGTCCTAATTAAACAGAGAAGATTAGATACTGATATTTAAATCTACTTTAGATTCTGAACTGGAACTTTATTTGTTGCTTTCATCACAGATATTAAATGATGTGGGGAAGTCTTCAGGGGCTGTGAGACGCTGAGTGAGGCCTCAAGGGAACATTTAACACAACAAATGAGACTATTGTGATTAGAGATCATGTTAAAGCTCAACGTGCTCCTTGATCTTGTCAAATTCAAGTTATTTCAGCTTTAACTTCTTCCCTCAGCTGCTGTATTCTTAAGAAATTTAATTTAATTTAATACATTTGTCAATATCAAACTCTTTGTGGGACAATCACCAGCTGCACAACAGCTACTGAACGGTACTTTTAGAATTAAGTTCAGCAGTTTGATTAAAGTCCAGAGGAGGAACACTGGTGCATGTCGGCTGTCAATCACTCACCAGCTGGTTCTGATAGGCTGTGACGGCCGTGAAGACGGTTTCCACGAAGACGAAGGTGCGGAACTCCTCGGACTTGAGGTTGAGCAGCGAGGCGGTGTGGTCTTTCTTCTTGATGATATGGACCCGGGGCTGGTACTTGTGCATGGAGTTCAGGATGATCTGCGAAGCACGACGACAATCAGTGATGGAAGGAAAAGGTTCAACTGAGGAAGAGTAAAGTCTCATCAGGGAAAATACGTCGACATCAGGGTCGGAACGATTTTTATATTTTTCTTTAAGAAATTCCATGAAAAAGCAGCTCTGTTGTTGTTTATCCTATTTATTAAAAACATCAAAACTACTCATGCTGAACATAAAGTAAAGGGAATATTTATCTAACCAAATAATAATTGGAATTAAAGTAAATGTCACTGGGGACACTTGTCGCAGGTAGTTTCTACAAAGCTGTTTATAAATCAATAATAATGTCGAGATCAACTTTCAATATCTGCTTTTAATCAAATATGGAAGAGACGTGTAGATTTGGGTAAATGCTGATGAAGATCAGGTTATTTCTTTTGTATTTTCTAAATACATTAAATGTTGTCAATTAACAAAGCGCATATAAAATACAAAGTAATAATTCTTATATTATAAATTCATATCTCAATAAGTATAGAGCAATTACACTGGAACATTTCCGAGGTGGTAAATTACAGACGTTTTACACTCAGCCTGTCAAAACGTTGCCTCCTCTCTCAGCTGCTTCTGACTCTGTGAAGCTCTGTGTTGATTTTAGAAATTAAAATCCTCCAGATTTAACAGATTAAAAAGAGAGGGAGTGCCAAGGAAGGTGGAGACTCTCAAAGAAAAACATGACGACCGAGAGAAACAGAGATTCAGTGCAGACAGACGAGCAATAAAGAGATGAGAGTAAAAACAAAGGAATAAAAAAGAGAGAGCGTGAAGAGATAAAGTTGTTAACACAGCAGCTGCAGCATCACTGGGAGAATTTCCCTCCGTGACTGTTGCTGTTTGGCTGCAGCCCAGGAAACCTCATATTTATCTTCCTCCGCCACTGAGTGACGGTAAATGAGCAAAATACAGACGTTACACACACACACATCAGCCACAGAACTAAATCCAGCTGTTTTAATACTGCGGCTGATCTGTGATCTGTGTGTGTGTGTGTGTGTGTGTGTGTGTGTGTGTGGAGCATTACACTACAAAATAATGAGTAATAATAAGATCAAATGTTTTATTATATAAAGAGAAATGTTCTTGACCAATTAATTAATTCTACTTGTTTTTCTAAATGATTGAAGTCTACTGATGTACTTTTTAAGATATTTTAAGATTTTCATCTTTCTTTTTCATTTATTAAATAATTTGTTTGACTGTATGAGTCCAAGGAAATCAGGAATGACCATATCAATGAGTAAAATAATAATAACTAGTGCATGTGATAGGAGATAATGGGAAATCCTCCTCTAAGTGTTATAAAGCAAAAGGGTTTAAATGACTTCAGAACGACAACTGACATTTTAAAAAATGTTAATACCACATAATGTGAAATGTGAAATCTCAGAATTCTACATTTATTAGTTATCATCTCATTTGGTATCTTTTACAATGCCAATATTAATTTAGTAGGAACAAATGAAAAAGAACTTCAAATACAGGTGGTTCTGACTTTTCAATAAAAAATACAATATTTGTCTTAAAACAAACAGCTTTGATGTAATTTGAGCTATTTCATGTATTTTTAATGTTTTAAAACCATGTCAATGAGCTACAGGTCTGCTTTACAAGGACGTGTCTGTCTCACTGAACAGCTCAAAGTGGTAAGGAATACAAATATAGAAAATGTTTGTGACTAATAAAGTAAAACCTAAACGACTATAATAGGACAGTAACGTTTTTTACGTGTTGGTGCTTCGGTTACAGCTTTGTAAATAATAAGTAAGTTATTTTGGGGCTGAAACACACACACACACACACACACACACACACACACACACACACACACACACCTGAAGTTAACACTAAATCTGTTGCCTGTTTGTTCTTGTCAGTGAAAGAAGGATTGAAGGAGCAAGTTGCTCCAGTCAGATGAGTAAATTATAATCCCACACTTTGGCCTTTAAACCTGACGAAGCTTCTTCATGGAAATATATATATATACACACACACACACACACACGTATTTCTGTAGCGTAATAATTTTTGATATATTTCACATGCAACCTGCACAGAACCAGGTCCAGACACATTTTAAATTGAGTCATTTCAGATGCAGATGTGTTAAATTAAATGTTATTGACATGTCAGCAGTGTGTTACTTTTTAAAGGACATTAGCTTTAGCTGGAACTGGAAGCAGCTAGCTTAAAGCCTGTAGCTAACAGCCACGTCCTTTAATTCGCTCAGTTCACGTGTGTTTGTTCAGACTCGAGAGGAACGAAGAGACGCGTGCTCACGTGTCCGTGTTGGTCCAGCTCGTTGTTCGTCAGCTTCACCTTCTCGAAGGAAACCATCTGCTTCATCAGCTGCTCTCCGGTGAACGGGGAGTCCGGGTGCACGTACAGCCTGCACCGGAGGAGGAGGAGGAGAGAAACGGAAACTTAGCGTTATTCTGAAGGGGAACGCGGCAGGTTCATACTCACATCTGATTGGCTGAGACCGCACATTACCCAATCAACGCTCACACGTAAAAAGGCCAATTTACAGGTCGCTAAGCAACGGTGTCCCAGCTCCACCGTAAAATAATCATTATTATTATTATTACAACCATTCATTTCTATTAGGGTTACGTTACGTATGTTTTTATATTGGGCTTTTTCAATATGTACAAGCAAATGCAAAGGAACTAAAATAATAATAAATTAGACTCATACATTAATTAAATACGGGACATCTTTAGTCCACGTGTTCCGGTGATTTACGGTAATTTTTTAACAAATAAACCAACTCAAACAGAAGTCACTTTAGCAACTGTCAACAATAATCGGTCTTTTATTGTTTATGCAATTTAGGCTCGTTTTTGTTTGTTTTCATTTAATTTAAATTCATGACTTTCAGCGACTGGTGCCTAAACAAATGATTCCTTCTTTATGTTTTAAATGACTTGATGTAGTTCGTTACGCAAGTGGGTTTTAGTTCATTTCAAATTATTGAAAAGAAAGAAGTTTAAAAAGGCTATAATGTCCTTAACGATGCCGGAAAGCAGCGCAGGTCAGGTGTGTGAGCACTGCGGAGGACGGAGGGTGAGAGCCGGGGAGCCACGGGTACCTGGCGGGCAGAGGAGGGTCGGCCTTGCCGGCCACCAGCCAGGAGGAGCGGTGGTAGGCGTACCGGTACCGCTTGTTGTCCACCGGGACGATGTCCATCAACACGATGTACTTCGAGTCCTGGTCCACCCCGGAGAAAGAGACCCGGATGGTGGGGAACATCCTCCTGATGAGCAACAGCCAGGTCAGTCAGTTATTATACTATTAATACAACTATACAACCATTAGTACATTTATTATTAGTATTATCTGATTCATATATAAATAACTTAATCCACCGTCATGCAGGGTTTTTAAATACTGAGCTCGTTTTAGACGCAACGACATTTCTGTCAAACGTCTTCATCTGTTGGGTTTTGCACTTTTTTCTAGTTGATCGTTCTTCTTATTTGTTTACACTGTGGGAATAAAACTCCTTCCTTTTTTTGTTTGCCTGGACTCGGCGAGATGTAAATACACCAACGTGTAAAAACCCCTGCAGCTAATGAGGCAATGAAACAGCTCCTCATGAGGGTGATTTGTTCAGCTGCAGATTACAAACAGCCTCAGGTCACTAACACTCACCTCATTGTCCAGCTTCCACTGAGCATTAACACACACAGGCCACGTTGTGCAGAGTGAACGACACGCAGCAGCAACCTGACACACACCGACTGCATCAGGGTCATAAAGTGACTTATCATGTATATATATATATGATTATTATATGAAGTGTCCAGGTCAGGAGTGTGGAGCTGGATCTAAAGGACCTGATGCTCTACGTGGGGGAAATAAACCACAGGGAACTATATGTTATAACCTTTTATTGTTATTGTTATATCTATAAAGAAACAAATATAAATGCTCAATGATGAAACCGTTTTCCTGGTTTTTCGTGTATCTGGGACATGTTACAACATAATTTAACATTATTGCAAGTGCATGTATTATTATTAGTAGTATTACTGTTGCATTACGAAATTACACTATATGGTAAATCACATATAGATATTTTTAAATAAATGCAGACCTTCCGGACTTGGTGATGATCATCTCGGTTCCCAGGTCGTGGAATTTGTCCCACAGCTCCTTGGTCTCCAGGGTGCACGAGATCTTGGCCATCTCCTCGCTCGGGACGCCGGGATTGGTGGGGATGAGGGGCTCCGTGCACACCGAGGGCGCGCTCCCGCTGAAGTCGCCGCCGTGCGCGTCCAGGGAGGACAGGTCAGCCAGAGCCTGGTTGCACGAGGACTTCTCCACGAACTGTTCTGTTATTTTTAAAATTATTATTAAGAGAGATGAATATAAACTTTATTTCCATTCATGTGACAGAAGCAACACGAGATTAGAACCTTTATTTAATTAAAGTCAACATGAGCTTATATAAATATTCAGGCTATAATAACAAAATGCAGGCTGGTTGTAAAATGTTATTTTATCGTTATACCTATGGCAGGAGAAGTGTGATTCTAAATATTAAAATAATAACTGAAGTTGTATGTCAGATTATTTTGTTGTGTGAAAATGGAAACATCATATCACAAATAGAATTTAGCTGTTTTATCCTAAAATAAAAGCTAAATCCATTTTACAATTGTATTTCAATTATGAAATAAACGAAAATCTTGTTTTTCAGAATGGGAAGAGACAAATTAACAAATCAACCCATCTCGTCTGGATTTCTCTCTCTGTAAAATACAAGCTGCAAATGACACCTGACTTCAAATGAAGGAAATAATAATAATTTACATTTTCTTATGTCTTTTGTTCCAACGTCCCCTCAGGTGAAGTCAGACATTTAATTGATTTTCTCTAAAACTCACGATCCAACATGAACAACTGAGAACGAGCGAGTGAGACAAGGATTTCAGTGACGTTCATTTCTCTTGGAACAAAATAAACACGTTCATTTCATATTTAACATCATTTATTAACAGCCCATTTGTAGCTGTCAGTTTTATATTAGTTCAAATTCAAACATGTACGCACAGCTGAGAGTCAACATGTCAGAATTGTTTCAGCTCTTTTATTTATTTACTCATGAATAATAAAGGTTCACATAAGATTCGCTTTTTACTTCACTGTCATCACACACTTCATCCTGGTTTAATTATAATTCCTCATCTTGTTCTTCTCTTGTCCTGCCTCTTACTGTACTTTACATTTATCAGTTTCTCGTCTTTCTTTCTTCTTGAATCCTTCATAAACTCTGGATTTAAATTTAAATAACAGGTGTATTTTTGCGCACAAATAAAACCAAAATGAAACTTCAAACTTTCCGCTCCTCCATCCTTACCGAGGGGCTTGATGGTGCTCTCCTCCGTCTCCTTGTCCTTGCTCGGCTTCCCGCTGGACATCAGGGCCGCTATGGAAAAAGCATTTGCCCGGGATGACAGCTGCGGTTTCGGGGATGACGTGTACTCCATGTCCTTGGTGAAAAAGTGCTCGGAACAAAAATATTCCTCTTTAAATAATTATAGTTATAATTATAATGTGAAAAAAAAAAATCCTTCCAGAAAGTTTCGACCCCGCCTGTTTTTTGGCTTCCAGCGGTTTGGAGAAAGGAGAAAGACGCACAGTCTCTCCTCGACTTGGTGTGTTTACGCACGGTCAGTGGACGCGCTCGGCTCTGTGGACACGCTCGTCACTGGCCGGTTGAGCTCAGTCTCGCTGGATGCATGATGCGAGGAGGAGCAGGAGGAGGAAGAGGAGGAGGAGGAGGACGGAGACTTGTGTGTGCGTCCTGCGGTGCCAGATCTGTGGCCGGCTGCAGCTTTGGGAAGCTTCAGTCCTCAGCCCTCACCCTCCCCTTATAATTCCAGCCTGCCCTCCAATCACTGCCTCTGCCTCCACGTCACACACCCACCGTCCCGCAGCAGCTCTGATACCGAGCAGCCAATTAAATCACCTAAAGCTGTCAGGCTGTTTTTCTTCTCCGTGCCTAAAACCCCCAGATACACACACACACACACACACACAGTATTGGAAACGAGTATGGACTGTCTTATGGCTTCACACTGAGCTATAGGGGGTGATGACACTGGGAGATGACAAATACATGGTCAGGAAAATGTAATTATTTGCTGCCACTGCTCGATATTGAGGATTGAAGTAAGAGGTGAGATTTTACTTTATGATCGGGGCCCTCAGAGGCTCCCGGACCACATGTTGGGAACCACAAACCCCGACTGTCAACAAGGGAGATTTGGCTGCAGACGTGTGGCTGAGATGGTGCAATATAGGAAACTTGATAATTAATGGCAGCAGAGAGAAGATGATGGCAGCTTTCCACAGTTTTTCATACAATCTCCCGTATACACACACAGGAAACCACAAACCCCTTCTGTCAGTAGCATCACTAAGTGGGAAAAGAAATTCAAAGTTGTGTCAAATTTAAATGTATTAGTCAAATTAACGGAGGTTTTCCCATTTCCACAAACACACAATCTGTACTCAAACACAAACAATGACCTCTCAGACTCACACCAAACAGTATGGAAACAACATTGTCTGTAATAAACACACATTTCATTTAATATTCTGTGTAAAAACAGATGAAACTCCTGCTGCTGCTGTCCTCTGATTTGAGTTTTAAATTTTCATTCTTAAAAGTCTTAAAAACATTTACACATTTTATTGAAGTAAAAATGGAAATATTATGTTGTAAAAATACTCCATGACAGGTCAAACATTACATATTTAACGCAACCTGACACAAGTGTTAAAGCGATAAGCAAAATATTATCAGAATATTACTGATGCATTTCAACGAGTAAATGCATATTATCAAAAAAGTCATCGTGGACCTGGAGTTGTGATATTTCCCTCAGACACAGTTGTGGGGTGAAGAGGCCCAGGTTCCTTAAGTGAAGTTTATATTCTCCGCCACCAGGCCGTTTGTATTGTTACGTTAAACTGATAAGCATCTTTAATGAAGTGAGAACACGTGTCGGACATTGAGGGAAGTTTTCAGTAAAGTTCAACAGACCATAAAACACCAACAACACAACACGCACATTCAAAATACACAGTAATCAACAACAAGTGATCACTGTAAGTAACGTAGTATTCAGAGCAGGGCACAAAAACGTGATTGACAGTTTTTTAAATTATATTTCTTATTATTTTCCATCTTCATTAACGAAAACTCGCCTGTAAACGTAGGACGTTGCAGATTACAACAAGATGAATAACCACACTGACCCTCAGCTTCATACCTACAATGTAAACTTGAACCACTGATCCAAACATTATGAAACAGTGATGCTGCGTTTGTCCCCAATTAACATGTTACTGAAATGGGTCCCCAAAGGTAGCCTATGACAGAAGCCTCACACACACACACACACACACACACACACACACACACACACACACACACACAGGAACCTTATTGAGTGCAGGAGCAGCAGTCTTGGGTTAATCCGTACTATGACACACACCAGTGAGCCCCTAATCTTTCACACACACACTCACACACACACACTCACGCAGACACACACACACACACACACTTTCACGTGACAACAGGAAATGCACATTATTCTTAAGGCCCACTTGTAACAGTAGAACAGCTCAGTTGGTTTTAATGGTGACAACAGAGCAGTCTATTACATTTATCCAGTCTATGCTGCAGGTTTCCAGACTCGGCCTCTCCACTGTTCTGATCACATTACTGTCCTTACTCACTCATTCAATTTCATATCAAAGAAGAAAGCTTTCAAGACGGATTAAAGAAATCTTTTTTTATTTTTGCTTTTAACTTGATAGGGACCGAATCCGGTCTAGACGTCACCTCAGGGTGAGTCTTTATCACGGCAGAATGTTTTTTCTTCCTGGATACAGCTGATAGGCAGTGGCTCGGCGTGCGACAGCCAATCAGAGACACGGCGCTTTCACCACAGACCCGATCGCAGATAGACGAGATTTTGAGAAGTCGAAATGTCTGATGGTGGAAAAAGTCACAAGGAGGAATTGCTTCCTAAATGCTGACTGTAGATATTCTCCAAAGGTGTGTGTGTGTCTGTGTGTGTGTGCATGTGTGTGTGTGTGTAGGATCACCTCTCCTCCTCAATGTCACTCTCTCTCTCCTCCCTCAGAGCCGGGGGGGGGGGGGGGGGGGGGGGCCCTCACACAAACCCCCGAGCCAGAGATCCGCGGAACAGCTAAACCCATTAGGCGACTCCTGAATGCAAATCCGCTGCTGCAGATATTTAATAAGAGACCTGCGCGGGCAAAACTAGATTACCTCGCAATTGCCAGTGGATAATGTGCTAAAAGCTTTCCCACTTAAGCGTTTACTCCTTACGGAATATTATTCACACTCCGAGGGGCCCGGAGCAGCTTTAAAGAAACACACGACCTGGAGGAAGAAGAAGGAGAAAAAGACAGATGGTGGTTGGAGCTGGTGTCGGTCGCAGCCGAAGACAGGATGAGTCACATGGAAAACAGGGAATAGGTTGTTTTCTGTGTTGGTCGACTAATCATTGATGGTTCGAAGCCCAAAAAAGATGGAGGATGGGTGGATTTTTATGGATGAAACCACTGGATAACATTGACACACGTGTTTTTTCTCATTTATGCTTTTGTAACATCCAAACCGACTATTATCGTTTCAGTTTTCCCGGAATGAATCATCCACAGCTTTATCTTATGAGTCCCAGTCCACTCTGCTGCTCTTCTATGAATGACTGTGTCTCTGTCGTTACCCCACATGCATAGTGTCCTTTTTGTTTCCAGAACAAACCCAGTTACAAGTCTGATTCATGACTTAATTGAATTTAACAAAGCTGCCAGGAACCCCTAAATACAAGAAAAGGACCCAGTCTCATAAAAACGTACAAATCTTTAGTGATAATCAGCCAAAATATAATTACTAAACAGATCAAGGTTGTAAAAAGTTTCTTTCATTAGTTAAACACACAAATACAACTGAGTCATATCTACGATAACGTCTCTTTACATGTGGTGATCTCATTCCAACTGGTTTCTGGGACTTTTCTGATTAAAAGTCCAAATACGCCGTCATAAAAAACACAGAAAATATGAATGATTCATATTGAAAACTTTCTCCTGAAAGCCCCACATCACTACTTCTAACTAATCACAAATCACTATGATTACATCATTTCACAAAACACTGAAATCAACGAAATTCAGATTCTTTCATATATTCAAGGGAGAAATCATTTCATTCAGGATGATCAGGGATAAAAGCTGGACTCATTCAGAGTTGTCTTTTTATAGTGTAACCTCTGGGCAGATGTGACTGCTGCAATCTGACTGAATGTTTCACATCTGACACTTGTTTTATTCAGACCTTTTACTTTGAAAACAACTGAAACCCTTTGTTCCCTGGCTCCTTCACGTGTTTAAAGAAAAAGATGATTTCTCTTCCGAGCATATTGCACTTGTTGCAGCGGAGACGTTTTGGCTGTGCTCTTCCTCCCTCACATCAGTATTTTTCAGTGGTAGCAGATAACAGGATAGGTGACGCCTCACCACACCGACAGCCTACAAGCTGCAGCACTCAGGGATATGACGGTGAAACCATCCGAACAATTATTCCTCCAGATAAATGGCCGCGGCGTGAAAAGGTCAGCAACAAACGACAGCCAATTCCCCGCAGAGTGGAATCTGAGGAAAAATAATCGCCCTGTGATTGAATTGAATCCGGGGACATTTGAGCCACAGTAATGAAATGGCTGTTGTCGTGACCCGACCCGTTCACCTCGCCAGTGATTTTTTACCAGATTACAGAGCAGGCAGCAGGGGCGACTATTTGCCTACAGGAACCCATTTAATATATGTGCATAGGTTTGTTTTGTCAATGTAAATCCCCATTATCACAGGTACTTCTGAATATTACATGAAAGCGTTCACCTGCAGGGCTGATAGGGGCCACAGCGGGGGGGGGGGGGGGGGGGGGGTTATTCAACTCCAGTTTAAACACCTGCAGCTCTAAACAGGTGGAACCACAGAACAAGCTTGAATACAAACCTGGATCATTAACACAGAAACTCAGGCAGAGGTCAGAGGTCACAAAATATTCTTATGCCTCCATAGATACGTAAAAATATTAGTAGCCAGACTGAAATATCTTAATTAGATTAGATGGATCGCCAAGAAATCTTCTCCTTGTTATTTGTTGCATCACCTCCCGACAAAAGCTCCACGATGTGAATTCATGCTGGAAGCTACGAAGCAAATGGAATGAACAAAAGAGTAATAACGAAAAATAGATGAATCCTGCAGGAGGAGCTGAGCAGAGAAACTGTGGGGATGTTTTGATTTGATCTCAGAAACAGATCATATCAGATCACAGGTTAGCTGCTTTGATCTGAGGCACGTCAGACTCACACACACACACACACACACACACACACACTCCACAAAAGCTGAGGCATGCAGTGGTCGGTCTGTTGCCTCCGTTCATATGACTAATTAGACCAGCTTCACACTGCGCTGTTCCTTTTGATGCTGATCCCTGGTGCTAATTGCTGCGTCAGTCCCAGGCCACAGCCAGGTTAAGTTCAAATGCAGGACCGACGTCTCCACTAACCCCCCCCCCACCCCACACACACACTCACACACACACACACACACAACCCCCACCACCAGCTCTCTCTCCCCCTGACTCTCTCCCTCTCCTCATCAACCTCCACCAGGAACTTTGACAAACAGATTTGTCACAAAGTCTCAAAGCAGCTGAGGCTGAAAGTACTGATGAAAAGATCATTTCATCCCAACATTGTTAAGTACCTCATCATCCTGATACTGGTTTTCAACTAGCACAAGATTTTAGATGAATTTGTGACCATCCAGTTTGCCGTCGTTGTCACAACATTGTGTGTCCACAGAGTTTAAAGTCACAGACCCTGTGGCACAGTGTTTGAATGGAAGTGTGAGATGTGTGGCAGCATGTTTTTATGTGAAGCTAAAGTACGAAGTAGCAAGACAGAGCATAAACCACAGTCAATGACATTTCCTCCATTATCCAGCTCTTGTGCTGCCAGTTACAGGAAAATGGAGCAGCCTCACTGTCCGGATAGTTTTACAGTCCGCTGGCAGGCACAAATGAACGGCACATAAAAGTTCAACAGGGGTGTTTATTATTAAATTGAAAAATATATACTATTACTACGGTTTCTGTGTGTTCAGCCTTTTGTGAATCACAAACTAAGCAGGACTTCATCGTCAGGACTCATCTGCAAACCTGAGCTGCATCAGCTGATCATCAGCCACACACATGTTCCCAGTTTCCTCATCATCCCGCAGTCATGACCTGAACCAGCTCCTCAAACTGTCTCTTTATGTTCCTACAATCTACAAGCATCTTTTAGTTGAAGTTGTTCTTCTTTATTATTATATATTTACATTATTCTACTAAAATATTGTTTGTGTTCTTTTTCGAGGAGTTTATTTTGTCTTTGTGTTTTTTTGCGAAAAGACACACTGACAGTCTCTGAGCCTAAAAGCCTCGTGTCCGTCCTCCTCGCCCCTCGCCCAGCCCTCTGCTCTGTCCGTCTCTACACGACTATCAGACATTCAGCTGGTCAAACAAGTGTTAGATCTTTAAATGGGAATGTTTGACTCCACCAAGCTGCTGAATAATTGAGTGGTGTAAAAAACAGACAGATTGTTGCACATCTACAGGCTGCGTGTCCTCCAGAGTGTGAGAGAGCGCGACAGACACCGACGGCGAGAGGCTAATAACACCGGAACCCTTTTTGCAGCATAGCACGGACAACCGTGAGATTTTAGCGGCAGGGGCGTGGTGCTAAAAGCTAACAGAGGGATCTGAGGAATACACTCCTGCAGCCCTCAGCCTCTTTGTACATGTCTTTAAGGAGGAGTGCTGTAATTGTGTGCTGACTCTGCAGACCGAATCGACCCCGATGACCCCCCCGGGGAGGCTGTTCCCGAGATGTGCCAAGAGTCACATCTCTAAATATGGCCAGGCCGTGGGGGAGTCATCGCTGCATGTTAGACTGTGGACTTCACCTCCGTGTCCTTTTATTAGTTTGACCTCGATTTCAGAACTCCACACTTCAGCGCCACAGATTTTCACTTTGGCAAGAAGAGCGGGGGAGTAGTGCACAGAGGAGCCTTCACACTGAGGCTGAAAAGTTAAAGTAAAGGTCAAAAGGTTATTAAACAACTTTATATCCGTGTTCAGATCCTGGGCATCCACTTCTCAGTCAGATCGACGGCCTTCATATTTATAGACACACACATGATTTTGCTTTGTATGTTTTTCAAGATATTTGAATCCATCATTGCAGGAAAATGTCAGATCTCACAGGATTTCATTTCTCAGTTATTTTAAAAAGTGCTTTAGAAGCTGTTTGGTTTTATGTTTTCACCATTTTCTGGGTAAGGGGGTTTTGCTGGTTGGTTTCTTTAAGAGCAAGATTAAACAAAAACAACCCAACGGATTTCAATGAAACCTGGTGGAAGGATCCATTGTGGGTCACATCCATTAGGTGCAGTTCTGGATCAGGATTTTATCCCTTTCTTTAACATTGTGAGATAAGATGTTGGGAATAAAGTAATCTCTCTCTCTCTGTTATTAGAATTAACTTTTATTCACTTAAATTAACTGTACAACCTAAAGTAAACCCACCAACTCCTCCTCTCCAGCCTCTCTTCATGCTTAGAAAGATTACAGAGACTTTTTCCCCACTCACACATAAATCTGGTGCCTGTTTTTATAACATAATTATCCCCCCCATTGGGATCATTAAGCTGCAGTGGACGATCATTTCTGCCATTTTTACCACAGGCAGGGTATAGACCGTCAGAAAGTCAGACGGGTGGATGAGTAGAACAGGTAGAACTACACACGATGTATCAGATGCATATAGAAAGACACAGGAGCATATAGGAGACAGTTTGGCATGAAGCTGGTTCCAGTCGTGACTTCAGGACGATGAGGAAACTGGAGACAGGTGAGCTGGTGATCAGGTGATATGGCTCAGGTGTGCTGGTGAGATGGAGGGAAAACAGGAACCAGGATTCCACAACAAGCAAAACACACAAACACACCAGGAAATCCTAAAGAAACAAGGCTAATGAGTCACATCTTTATTTTTTCTTTATTATTTTTCTTTATATGTTTATATGTTGAATGTTTACTTTGAAAAAAGAGAGTAATGAAGGAATAACAGTTTGTATGAAAGAGGAGAAATGAATCAACCTCAAATGAACAACACAACCGACTTCATATAACGTATCTTCCGTAGCATCCGGAAACAAAACAGGTCAGAGTCAGAGGAAACAGAGATGAGACGAGGAATCAAACAGTGCTGCACACACTTCAGTTTCTCGAGCATCCACATCTGCAGACGTCAGAGAGACACACACTCGTATGGTTTACATGTTGGCCGGGACAGAAAGAACCGTCTATAAGCTGTAATCTTGTGTTCGCCTTGGCCGCCGTGCAGCCTGAACGCTGTGAGAAGTGGGATTAGCGTCAGTGCTAAAATAACACAGAGGAAGCTGGAGTGGAGCCAAACAGCCCCAAGAAAAGGTCTATTGTGTTCCAAGTGTTGTTATTGCCCGGAATTATCTGCGATTATAGTTACACCATAATGCACACACATACATGCACACACACACACACACACACACACACACACGTAGACACTTGTGCACACACAAACACGACATTGTCAGACACACAGTTTTTTTTTCATTGCAGTTTTCACACAGTTCCCATGCATTTGTTAACAATCTATAAACACATGCACGTGTTGCCTCCCTTGAGATCTCCTACATGAAGCCACGATGAGCGATCGCCTTCTGCCGCTGCGTCCACGTCAATATCATCAAACCTCCGTGCGTTCGATCTGCAATGCTGGTCCTCCTACCTGCCGGATTCGTGAAGTGTGAGAGCCACAAAGGGCCCTCGTCCTCCCGCGTCCTGTAGTCGACACATCAGACCTTGCGGCAGGTGGTTAGGATGTGATCCGCTTCCAGTATTTGACCCCATTAAAATGTCCATCAGAGTTCAAGAGCAGGATTATGCCGTTTTGCCAATGACCCGTTTGAACTCTACAAAGGGTGCCATGGCAGTGATTAGGGAATATTATCAAGATGACGTGGCTGTGGCACAAAAAGGGGGAGAGGTGAGAGTGGGGAAGGAAGGTCTAGTTCCTTTTTTAGTTAATTTTTAAGGACGATAATGTCGATCTCTACGTCCACATTTCTCTAACTGCTTTGGAATTGATTGCACTTCTCTTTGGAAGTTGAATAAGAACTTGTAGCTGAGGAGGATTCCTCGAGTTGGAGGAGCAGAGATGGAGAGATTGTGAGTGTTGAGGGAGGGATGAGGGGAAGTTGATGGTCGGACGGGGAGGGCGGTGGAGTTGGTGGGGTGGGTGGGGGGGCGGCCTCTTCCTCGTGCCTCCAGTCGAGCAGAAAATCTCAGCAAATTAGTTACCGCGACGACGGCTGGTCGGGGAGCTTTCATCCAGCGCAGCAGGGGAGCCGCCATGGGATCGGGACAAGGAACCCCCCCCTCCTCCTCATAACAACATTTTCCCTCACCCTTCCTCACCCCCCCCCTCTCCTCCCCCCCGCTCAGTCACTATCCAACCATCCATTACTGTTTCCAGGCAGCGAGGAGGAGCAGGGGGCTCGTCGGCCTGTTCGGCTGTTAAACGTCTCTCCAGCATTAGCACTCCTGGAAGAGGTGTCACATAAACACCAAGCAGCCGCTAAGAACTGCTGCAGTCCCAGGAGAGTGGCCCTGAATATCACTGTGAGTACATACAAGTGCACTGAAAAGAGCCAACACACATTGTGTAAATCCAACGACAATCGCCAATGGTGAAGTGTTACTGCCCCCAAAACCTTTAATATTTATATCAGCTAGATCCAGGTTTTCATTTGGATCGACACCAAGTCCCACTCGCTCCTGTAAATGTCGGATTAGATTTTTGATTAAGATCCACAAATGTCTAAAAACCTCAGTGTTAATAATGTAACCGTCGCATCCTTCCACCAAGTTTTGTAAAAATCTACTTGATAACACGTACACACGGTCACACGTCATCTCCCGACACAAATAGAAACTGTGTGCATTTCGTCAGCCGATGAATCTCTGAGCTGAGGAATAAAAAATCAATGAAGTACATAACAATCGCGTTGTATCAGGTTTTAAAAGGTGCACGATTGATTTCTCCTGATTGTTCCATATGGCCTACGACAGACCTGCAAGACTGTCTTATAGTCAACAAATGCAGTGAACTGATTGTTCCCCCTGTTTATTCAAGGCCTGTTATATCTTATTCTTATCGTTTTAATAATCAATGATCCACTCAGAGGAACAGACACTTCTCTAAAGCCGAGAGGACGATTCAATCTTCACACAACTGCACTGAGCTGGAATGTGTGAGAGTGGGTTTGTTGCTGAGATGTAAACAAATGAACTAACGTAATTTTTCCATAAATCACGTGTTGATAACTCTGTCGTTGCTTCGCTCCACACTGCCCAGAAGAAAAAGGAGGTGCAGAACGATGGAGTGATGATAGAGAGATGTGACCAGTGGCTTCTGTTTCTCTGTGACCTCTGACCCTGGGCGCTGCCTCCCCGTCTGTAGGAGTTCAGCAGCAGCAGGAGTCTGATGGCTGCAGTTATAGTGATGGACGCCGTTGCACAGCCGCAGTGAAATATGTGTTTTAGTGGGACGAAGACACACAGACACCGAAGACAGATACAGTTGTTGTTACAGGGGTCATGTCTAAGTGCGTGTGTGTGTGTGTGTGGAGGATTAGCTCACAGACAGACAGACAGCCTGTCCCTGAACCCTCAGGACTCCCACTGTGACCTGCTGACCCCCCCACTCCCTGCACGGACCATGATAAACCCTCAGAGCTCCACACAGCTGGATCACCAGAGAGATTTCAGAGACCACCAGTTCATTACCTTCAGTCAGACAGAGCCTCTTTTATAAACTCTGTTCTGTGAGTATCTGGACACTGAGGCTGTAATGGTCAGTTTACTGTACAGTTTGCAGATGTTTGCAGAAAACAGCTGTTTGGTACAAAACCAGCTCCTATAGGACACTGGTTCTGCAGAGTTTCTTGTTTTGACTCTTGTTCAAACCGATCAAAATCAACATTATTGTGAAAACAAAATGAATTCACTCTCTCAAGGTTTTATATGAACACACTTCAGCAGGTGATCCAACGAAACATCCCATTTCATCTCGATCCAAACCTACTCTAACGTCTCTGTGGCAGTGGACCTTGCCACGGGGCTCTCACCACAGCAACCAGAGACGAACCATTCACTTTTCAACATCTTTATTCGATCAGACACACGAGAATAAACATAAAAAATCTTCAATTTAAAGCAGACTAGCTTTGCAGCTCAGTCTCTCGAGTGTCTGAGTTCCCCCGTGAGGCAGCGCAGAAGCTGCCTTTTAGGCACGAGGACCAATCAGCTAACAGCTCTCACCTGCGCTGATTGATCCTCTGTGGTGCAGGCTCTCCCAGCCCCCTCACCTCCAGTCTCTAAATCTTACCAGCACCAAGCTCCACGAAAACCTTTTCCTCATGCACATCAAACTGCACATCACCTGCTGTGAGCTTCATCAATATGAACGTATTCTTTGTATTCTCCATGTTTGAGACCATTAAAAGAAGAAAATTGATGATTCAGTTTTCATTTACAGACTTTTTTTCAAAGTGCCCTGTTTGTCCTTGTAGTTTTTGTATTTCCCGTGTGTGTCGGTTCATAGATAAACTATCTGACGGATCCTATCAGCAGCTCCACAGTCCATTAGTGAGCCACAATTAGAGAAGCACTTCAATTAGTGAACAAGTGAACACAACACCTCCTCTTGCCTCTGTCAGCCCGTCTCGCTGCTCAACCCCACACCGCTGCCTTTGTCTGCAAGCAAAACACAAAATATTGGGATGGAACCACCGACCCTCTGGTGAGTGGATGGCCCGCTCTATCTCCTGAGCCACGGGCGCCTCCTAAAATAACCACTAGATACTGTTTGCATGCATGTTGTTGAGGCGACGTGCAGTAACTGTAGAAATCTGGTAGCTTTTTTTTGCGTGTGTTGACAAACAAACAAACGGACCAGTTCCAGGCCAGGAGCATCGAGGCCTGGAATTCAGACCCACATGTGCAGTAGGAAAGTATTCAGACGCTGTTCGCTGTTGTGTCGCCAGCAGCTGGGTAAGGATCTGGTCGTGGTCTTTTTGAAGGACCCGGCTCCTCTGCTTGTCTTATCTGAGCGAGCTCTGAGTGCTATGTAACGCTAACAGTGACGGCCTGCTGTCCTCTCAGCCTTTCCCAGGGAGGAGGGGCGGAGGAGGTCTGTGTGTGTGTGTGTGTGTGTGTGTGTGTGTGTCTGTGTGTGTGTTTGTGTGTTATGTGATTGTGTTTTATTGGCTGAGAGTGAAAGGGTCTAAGCATTTAGCCTGGAAAGAGAAAGCTGAACGTCTGTGTGTGTTTGTAAAGCTCATGTATGTGTGTGTATTTTTGAGTCAGTGTTTTGTGAGCTCCTGGTTTCTGCATTTGTGTGACTGGTTGATACTGGGATGACTGGGATGCTGTTCTTTGCACCTTTGTACATGGTTAGTGTGTCATTAAATTAAAGGTCCTGCTTGTAGAATTTAGTGACATCTAGTGGTGAAGTTGCATGTTGCAGCTGAACACCCCTCACCTCACCCTTCCCTTCCAGACATGAAATAGAACCCGTGGTAACCTTCAGTTGTCATAACAACTCAAAAAGTGTTTAGTTTGTCCGAGTTTGGGCTACTGTAAATATAAAGTATTTAAATATATAGGGCCCATTCTAGGGTAAAGAAAACAATGATTTAAATTGTTTATATTGAAAACATCACTATGATTTATTTTATACTAAATTTATCTCAACAGATCCTTTAGTGGCCTCCAGCCGGTTAATTCCACAAACCAGGTCCAAGTGTTCACAACAGTTTTTTTGGTCAATTCACTCAAACATTGGCAAAAGCCTTGTTGTATCTCTAATGAAAAGTTACGGACCTTGCAAACACACACAAACACACACTCACACTCTATTCGCTCGGCAATTAGGAAATACGGGAACTGGTCCTAAATGGCGGAGATGGATGCTGGTTAACTTATTTACCCATCAGGCTCTGCTTTCTCGAGCCTCAACTGTTTCATTTTTTTTTTCAGTTTTAAAAGCTTTTCAGAGTGATAAGCCTCCTGTTCTCCCTCCCTTGGGATGGACGATGCGGTTGTCACAGCAACGTTATGACACCACTCCATCTCCAGACATACCCCCCCCGATGGTCTGAGTGATGTCATTGAAGACACAGAGACAGACGTGGGCCACGGCCGGACACGAGCGCTTTAATAATTTCAATCTGTCCTCCACCAGGTGAGATGGCTCCGCCCTTCTCCACCTGCAGACGGTGAGAGCAGCAGTTGGGTCAGTGGTTGTCTGGAGTGGAGTCCGTCTAGTTGTAGAGTTTATTCTCTATTCACTCTCCTTTAGCAGTGCATGTTATGTTGCATTTTTGTTATAATAAAAACAAGATACCTAAATTGGCCACACTGGACCCACGTGTACGTTTATACACATGTTCACTCACTTATGTTGCTTTCAGTGCAAGAGAAGTTATTTTTGTCCTGTTTCATAAGTGCAGGTGTCTGTTTCCAGGACGGCTGGATATCTCGTGTCGGACCCTTAAAATAAAGCTAATTATTGTTAACGCTGAGTCTGGGTCTGCAGAGTTCAGTTATCAGCTTTCCCCTGGATGTGGTTGATAAAACCGTGTAACGCCTGTGAACAAACCTGTTCCTGTTTCAAACCTGCCGAAGGAGGAGATCTGCTGTTTATCTCACTGATAGGACAGACTCCAGGAAGCAAGTGTTGAGAACAGCACTGACACACACACACACACACACACAGACCAACACACACACAGACCAACACACACACACACACACACACACACATGCACGCACACTCTTGCACTTCTATCTTAGTGGGAACATTCATTGATGTAAAGCATTCCCTAGCCTCTTATACGCTAAGCCTAATCGTAACTTGAACCTAATTCTAATCATTACTCTAAACCCAAATCTTAAACACACACATACAACACACACAACACACACACACACACACACAAACACACACACGCAGGGTGATGCCACGAGGAGGCTGCTGATTGAAAACAGAGTCTGTGGTGAGTCCAGGACACAAATTCAAAACAATAATACACAAAGGAGGGAAAGTAGAATAATAAAAGAGATTTCATCTTATTCTTCTGTGACTGTGGACTTTCCTTTTTCAAATTAAAATACAAATTTAACTGAACTAAGATTGAATACTTCTAAATATCTCACTAGTTATTATTATTGTTTTTACAATAAGAACGTGCGAGGGCTTTTTCTGGTAAAACGGCAGCTTACATTTCAGCCGAGAGCTAAATTCTTTTTCGCTTCATTCAAGTGGAATCTACAGCCGGGTGATTCAGATTTCACCAGCTGAGTCCCTGAGTGTATGTGATCCCAGGCTGTGGATCAGGAGGTAGAGCGGGTTGTCCACTAACCAGAAGGTCGGTGGTTTGATCCCCAGCTCCTCCAGTCAGTATGTTGAAGTGTCCACGGGCAAAACACTAACCCCTAAACTGCATATGAATCATGTCCAGAGATATATAAAAATATATAGCACAAACTGTAAGTGATTTATAACACGTAAAATAGGTTGCGAGGTCAAAACAATGAGTGGCGAAGGAGGGAGGAAGGACAGGAAGGAGGGAGGAAGGAGACGAAGGGAGAAGGAGAGACAGTAGTGACTCTGTGCTGAAGGTGGAAACAGGGTTGTGTAGTTTTCCCACACTGAAGATAGAGCTATCTGTGTCGGTCCCAGTCATCCTGGCAGCGCCTCCCACCCCCGACCCCCGTCCTCTCCTCCACCTCCACCTCGGCCCTGCACAGCTTACAGGCTGTCCTCAGGAGGAGCCAGCCAATAAAGATAAGCTTGACGGAGGAGCCAGCCAATAAAAGATAAGACCCAGGGCACGTCTGTGACTTCCTCACTGATCTTCCTTCGGCAGATACAAGGCACCGCGCTGATACGCCTGGCGTCTCGCTGGCATCCACGGAGCAACCGAACGAGTCCATTAGGCCAAATACTGGCATGATCTCAAGTGCACGGCTTCATCATTTAAACCATTTGTTGTTCAGTAGCGGATTCAGGTTTTTTCACTTCCTATTTCTGTCGACCCCGGTTGACAGTTGACCTGCAGTATTTTTTAAACGTGGTGATGTTGGACCAGCATCATTCCAAGACGCACACATTCTCGTACTTCTATCTCAAGCTGCCTTCAGACGTGCACTGAACTCCTCAGTTGCTCTGTAATTTCTCTGGAGAAGGTGCATGTGTGAACGCAAATGTCAGAGTGAGACGCTCCACAGTTTGTACGGACTTTATCCACCTGGCCTCCGAGTATAAAGTCCGTAGAAAACCAGGAGAAGTTGATGGGTTGATGACGCTTCCAAAACGCGACAAACGTAAACATTTAAAAAAGAAAACAAATATCTCCAGACGAAAAGTGAGTCAAACACACGTAGAAGAGAGTTTGTGGAGATAAGAGCTGACGACGGTGTCGGGGATGATGGAAACATGATCACGTGATCTCTGCAGAGGAGTTAATACGTCACTTCCTGTGATCCTGAGGATTTGATGCTGTTGTGAACACGTCTGTGCAGAAAAAACCTCCTGCTGTGTTGTTTATGTATTTTGTGTATGTATGTATGTACCGGATTTTATCAGTAGGTCATGTCTGAAAATGGCTTTAGTGAGGACACCCAGTGGCATAATGCATTTGCCAGCCCCTCATCCTCACCTAATTCTAACCCTAACCTAAAAAGCAAGTCCAGAAATGTCCTCACTCCAAAAGGTCTATTCTCAAAATGGTCCTCACAAATATATACGTACACAAATAGTCACACACACACACACACACTGATTCAGAAAACTGTAAATAAGAGTGAATTTGTCGTTATAAGATGTCGGACTGCAGCAGAAGCTTTTACCGATTACAGCGGCCCGTCTCTCAATCACTTTACCCGCTCAGCCAATCAGCATCCAGATCTCTGACATTTCCGCTCTTACTTTCCTCAGAAATCTCTGTGCGACCAGATCACCAGGACGTTTGAGATCAGTGCGACAAACTGCCGAGTCCTGTGTGTTATTAAAAAACAGGTTTTAACCTTTTTATTACGTCTCGCCGCGATCACGTGACTCCTGAGAGCTGGAGGCCTGGCAGAGGAATCCGCAGCGCATTTGATAATCTGACAAATGTTTAATAAAGGCATTTTTCAGTGGGCTCCTTCTTTTTTTTTCTAATGGCCACTAATGGGAGGTGTACATCGAACACTGGCACATGAAGACAGAGGAGACGTCTTTGAGCCAACAGAGATAAAGTGCAAGTCCTGCTCTGGCTCACACACACACACACACACACACACACACCACTCCACCCTAACAGCACCCTCAGCAAGCACCCCCCTATTCTCTAGTCGCTAATGACGGACAGCTGAAGGCACACTCCTGGGGCGCCAATCAAATTTGCAGGCCTGTAATTGGATTACGGCGGGCAGGGGGGAGGGCTTTTATCTCTCCCGCTCTCTCTTGTTTGTGCTCTCGTCTGCGGGTGAATGATGGACAAAAGAGCGGCCTGTCAACGTCAACTCCAGCCTGACAGAGGATGTGTGTCTTCCTCTGTGTGTGTGTGTGTGTGTGTGTGATTGTTCGGAGGTTTGGAGGCGGCGTAGACGGCTGCCGAGTGTATTGACATTACTTCTTTGCTTTTTTCTTTGGTTTTTCGGCATGTGTGATACTTTAATCCTTGTGTGTGTCTTTGTGGTCGTGTGTGTGTGTGTGAGTGTGTGTGTGCTGGTTCGAGCCAGGCAAAGAGCTAAACATCACTTAGCTCATTGGCTGGTCTCTGTTGCCCTTTCACCAGAGCTCAACACCAGGACGACACAAAGGCCGCTGTCCTCCGGCCAAGTTTTACTGATGCACAAGAGAAGATGACAAATCACTCGCACAATAGAACAAACCAACCACCACTGAACGAAGACGCAGCAAATTCATTCACTTCTCCCACAGCGGAGAGCAAGAAACAGGACGAGAACGACGACTCAACAAAACTGCACATTAATACAGTCTTTGCCGTCTGGTTCATCACTGATTTGTGAAAGGCAGCAGCCTCTTATTCAAGACAATTGGAAAATATTGAAATAAATCTTTTATAAAAGTGCAAAACCTTTGTGGCAAATGTTCTTTAGCAGCTTATTCCTCAAATATCTGAATAAGATGTTTGTCAAAGGTTTTCTCCATTGCACTAAGAAAAGAAAAACGTAATTTGTTTAGTTTAATACATTTCAAATTACTCTGAAGACAAAGATGAAGAAGTGCCTCAAAACGTTAAATAATATTCACGATAAAACAAGGATACATTTATTAATATTTAAAAAATAATAAAGGTTTGGTAAAAACATGTGTATAGATGCAGATGTTTGTGTAAACGTGACCTATAAAACATTATAATTAGATTATTTTAGACTTTCAATGTTGATAGATCAATGGAACTGGAATAATTAAATGCTGTTCTGCAGATCTCACACAAATACATTATAATTAGAATATAAAGCAAAGACTGAAAGATTGAAATATTAGTTTTAAATTTGTTTGGGGAATTTTTGTTTCGTTTGATTTTTATATTTTCTATAATACATATTTCCTGGAGAATATTCAGGAAAAACCTTAATGTCTCTGAATTTTAGTTTTTCAGAAAGAACGAAACAACAAGTGAATTTACAAGAACAACAATTCAATTATTAAGGAGAATTTTTCTTTCAAAATAAAATGTTGACCTCAACGCATCATTGAACACCATGAAACACACACACACACACACACACACACACACACACACACACACACACACACACACACAGCAGAGACAGCAGGTTCTAATCAGAGTAAAGACTCAATTAAGTCACCACCGCTGACACACACCCTGAGGCTCCTCACACACCCTCCTCTCAGCACTACGTGTGTGTCCTACTGTCAACATGACGTCCGAACTACACACTCACACACACACACACACAATCATACATGATGCAAATGCATTTACACAATCACACAGTCACCTGCTGCCTGGATTATGTCTCTGTCATTTGAACATCTGCTTTTCATGAGTGTGTGTGTGTCTGTGTGTGTGTGTGTGTGTGTGTGTGTGTGTGTGTGTGTGGTTTCGTACTCAAATTAACTTATAACCCTCAGTTGCTTGAAATATTGATGACAAATCAATATAAAGCAAAACTTTCAAATAGAAATTAACCAAATTATTTTATTTCTGAAATCAGGACATTGGTTCAAATACAAATTTAACGTGAGGCAGCTATTGATTAATTTTAAAACTGAATAATGTTAGTTATATTATCGATTAATGAACAAATGATTTTGTAAAATTGCAATAAAAACAAAACAAGTCAAACAACTAAAAAGTATGTTATTGGTTGTTAAAGCTGCAAATCTTCATATTTATTAATCTGTACTTTTTAGCCTTGTATTATTTCATTGTAGGATTCAAACGGTTCATTTATCTTAAGAAGTAGAATAATTTTCTCTGCTCGTTAAAGGTGAGTTAATCTTTACTGTAACTTTAAATATGTATTGATTATTAAACCTGACGTGATTGATCGATTAACTCACCGATCATTTCAGCGCTGCTCACGTCCTGCAGCTGCTGAGACCTGGATGACTGACAGCAGGCACGCTTGTCACCCATCGTGCTGTCAGAGTCTGCGGCTCTGGAGACGCTCCGTGTGGGAACGTTCTGGAAAAGCCCGGCTGCTATCAGTGCTTTCACACCGGCTCCTGTCACCTTCCTCAGCTGACACCAGAGGAGCCGCCAGAGCCGAGAGCGTCACGGTGTGAAAATGAGCCGGTTGATTAAAGGAGGCCGAAATAATCAGGGAACCAAAGGAAAAAAAAAATCCATCGATTAATTAATAAGCTTTCATCAAGCAAACCGCTGAAAGGAAATAGATGTTTTTGAGTGTTAGAGAAATGATCTGCTTATTATCACATTTACCGGAGTTTGCCTTTCACATATGAGTCAGTTTTTCTCCACATTAAAACACTTTCCCACTCTTTCACACCTCCTTAACAATAACAGGTGTTAAAGGTTCCTCCGAAACCGAAAGTCGTAGGTGATGACGACAGGACGTACGCATGTCAGACACAATTCTTTAGTCCATAAATTACAATGTGAAGCCAAAACTAGGCAGATCAAATGAAACAATGGAACTAACACATGAAGCTTGGTTGGAATTAGGTGTTAAACCAACACATTCACAACTTTACAATGCAGACAGACACACAGAGCTGCACTGGAGCAGTGCCTTGCTCAAGGGCACCTGAATGGTGGTAATGAAAAAGTGACAAGTGCAGCTCACAGCGATGGATAACTCTGCATGAGAGTGATGACATTACAACCATTAGTTGCAGTCAGAACCCAGACAGCATACTGACGTGGGCCACCTCCGGTCGTCTTGTGGCCTGAACAAAATGGATGTGAGCCTAAAGTTGCCCACTGGTAAAATAGAAAATGTGGCCCAAATATCCCAAAACAAATGTGGACCACCTTTGGCACAATTGGTTGATGTGCGGTATTGCTATGGTTTACTTGCGGCCCACATCTGGAAAACAGGAGCTTCATGAAGTGCCATCATTTCATGCCGTATGTGGGCCGGATGAGTGTCGGAATAATCTGGGCAAGAACTAGTCTCAGCTGGAAAAGGAATACTGTCAGTGTCCTTTTCTGTTTGAGCACTGTGAATGTGTGCACGTCTTCATTTAGGTGTTTTTTTGTTTTCGTGGATGCCACTTGCTTGTTTTTGTGTGTGTATCAGTGTGTGTTGCTGCTGTGTGTGAACGGGAGACCGCAGACAGGGCGTCTGGACGCTGCTGAGATCTTCCAGAGCCCCGGAGCAGAGTGCCTGTCCCTCAACCACGTCGGCTCTGAAACACACTCAAGACAAGTTAATCCTCCAGAGCTCGGCTTTATCTGCACCCACCCACCGGCCCCCCGACTCCCTCACTCCCTCTCTCTCTGCGTCTCCGACTCTCGCTCAGACGTTCCCTCCGTCTTCGTCCCTCCCCTCGCGCCCCGTGATCGATCGTGTACTTTGCTAGCACTCGCTCAGCCCTCCATTTGTTCCCGCACACACTGTGAACGCCCTCATTTCTCAAGCTGTCCACATCCACTTGTTGCAGCAAACGTCTTTATGTGGTTAACAGAGTGTAATGTTTTCACTCAGCCATTGTTCAGCTGCACATGGATGAAGTTAACTGTACTTTCACATCTAATTAGGCTTAAACAAAACTGTGGTGTAGGATATCCTGTTTTGTTTAGTTGCTTACTCTTTTATAAACCAGGGAAAACATCTGTAAAACAACCAAGAATTGTGTCTGTAACCGAAAAGAGATTCAAATATGTTCAGGAGAGAAAGTGAGTCTGTGATAGACTGAAGATAAACTAATAACTTACCACTGTACATCCTGTTTTCATGAGAGAAAAGTCTTAAAAAATGATTATTGTCTTCTGTTTTTAGGATTGACGATATCTCAGCGTACTAATGTCAAATGTTTCCTGACATCTGAAAATGTTTTGCTCAAAAGCACGTTGGACACGAGGCAGCTTGTCTCACAATCCAACCTGAAGGGTGGTTTGAACTTGACCTTGTCCCGTGGCAGAGCTGTCACGTCAGCTCAGGACTCTGAACAAAGGGAACATTGGGGGGGGGCTTGGGACTATTTTATTACTTTGCTGAAATGTTTTTGGTATATTTGGATTGCAATTTAAATTTTCCATGACTTTTGAGCAGTTTTAATTTCTGTTCTTCCAGTTTCGCTTACATTGCATGTTAGCAATGGCATCAATACGTCGATGGGTGGATTAGCGGCGCGGCCCTCGTGTCTACTCGTCGTTCGCCCAAAGATGGGTCACATGACCTGGTGACCTATCCTTCTGCAGAGAGCGCGGTCTGTCAGCGCAGGACCGGCTGGGATGCAGAGCTCAACCTCCGACTCTCTCGCACCATCCCAGAGCTGGATGCCTGAGGATTAAAGTGTGTGCTGAGAGGTAGATCTGTTTCTTTTCTCTAATGCGTTAAGTACTCGTGAGCATCGGAGGTGCTTTACCAGAGATAAAATGCGTGATTGCAAAGTGCAGTTTTCGTGATATTCCTGCATGTGTGTGTGGGTGTATTTGTGTTTTTTTGGACGTTGGTTTGACTCTATAAGTTTCCTGGGAATTCTGTCAGTAATAAATACAGTGAGGCTTAAGTGTGTGTAAACACGTCTGCAGTACCAGACTGTGAAACGCTCTCCTGTGGATGGAGGGAGTTGGGAAAACTGAGCAGGTTTAGTGCCACATATATCTGTCTTTCAGAACTTTTAACGTATGAGAAAGCGAATAATAAAACTACTACTCAACTTCAGTTACCATGACGACATCCTGTTTGAGCCTCATAAATAAATACTGAGCAGGATGTTCTGATGCAGGAGGTGACACTCCTCTTTGATCAGCTCAGCTGGGAATACATAGAAATGTTGTTTCATTCCAACTCTCCTGACTGGTCTGGAAGTTTGACCCCGATGCTAACGATGTCCTGGTGTCACTATCACTGTGTTTTGCCATTTTGTGTGTCAAAATGGCGCTGACTATACTTCAACTGCACAAGAATCTGAAGAAAGGTGACATATCATAGAAAAAAGCTTAATCTGGTTTAACTTCAGCTGCAATGCAACATGATGTCATCGGCCCAGACGCTGTGTTGGCTGGTCACACACATGCAAGTGTGCATTCCTCGTGGATTACTTTGTACGCTGAGCGCTGTATTTCTGCTGCTTACCTCCAGATTGTTATGGCGAAAGATAAACCTGTTGCCACCGTGATAACGTCCCAGAGTTGTAAAAATTCTGTCGGAGGGTATTACAAATCTCTGTGATGTGATCTGGTGTCCAAAACGCTTTTTTAAGTACATAAATTCCTTCGATTGCACTTCCCTGGTACGATCTCATTGTCTCACTAGTATATGAAGCAACACACCCCGACAAACGCGGCCTTCTACAAAGTTGTTCCCATGAAAACAAGTAAAAATCTTTCAGTAAGTAAAGTGTAATCATAAACACAGGATGAAACAAACAGGAATAACCTCCAGAATCACCTCCGTTCCTTCGCCTCGGGGCTGATACCAGAGGCCGTCAGCCCATTCAAGGCATTTACAGTGTCAAGGTGCAAAGTGGGCTCCTATTCTCACCCAAATCCTCCCAAATCTCCCCTCTCTTTCCCGGCTGGGCCCGTGGAGAGGCAGGCCAGTCTCCACAGGTGCAGCAGAGGGAAGATGACAGCCTCTCTTCAGCAGGGCTTAGCTCCTCTTGTGTGGCTTTGAGGCTCTCAGCCAGCGGATTCCCTCGGGCCGTAGTTGCAGTTACACCCTCAACAACACAGGTACTGTTGTGCTGTCGGTCGCGCCGTTTGGATTCCGCACAGATGAATACCGAAATGGGACAGACGGCAATTTGTGGCACAGATATAACAGACGTGTTTGTGCTCTTTGAAGCGAGGGATCATCCGATGCCAGCGGCCCTCTCCAGTCACCTTTTTTCAAAACGAGCTTGTCTGTTAACACCCCGTCGACGGGCGTTCGCTCACAGACGAGGTGCGAACACTGAGGTAAAACCTGAGCGATCAAAGGTGAAACGACTGTCAAGTGGTTTAAGTCGCGGCTTGTTGGTGACCTCAGTGAACAGACGCATTATTATACACTTAAACACGTCCTGTTGCATTGACATACTTGAGGAAATCTTTTAGCGTTAATCAAGGAGCAATACACTTAAGTAATGCAATGCAAATCCCTTTTGCTTAACCAGTTAATCAATGAGATGGAGTCTGCAAAAGTGTTTCCTCAAAGAAGGAACTATGTCCTAATTTCTGTGATTAAGCCAAATGTCCTTTGTATTGTAGACAAGTTTGAAATCACTGTCGAAGATGTGTCACAATGGCAAATGGCATCAATTAAGGCAACATCCAAACTAATACATTTTAGTTTTAAACAGGATCCGCACAAGTGTTTTAGCTCCGTATCTGAAATAATCTCCAGTCATAACAACACACCTGAAAATACATATCCAATGACCGTCCACGTACACAGGAGGCTAACTGTCGATCTGCAGTTGTTATTAAGTTACAGAAAATACTACAAACGAGGAAAAGCTATGATGAATCGCAAGAGCAGGGATTTCTTTTCTTGGACTGACGACGACTTACTGACAGTAAGGGTTAGCAACATTTCACATCCACCGCTGGTAGTCGAGTCCTGACTGATGAGAACCAACCAGGAATGAAACGTCTCAGTATAAATATACAAACAATAAGTAAACAGAATACAAGTACTACCTAAGATGAGGACAATTCAGGGGTATTCCTAACATAGTCAAAAAGGAGAAAATGCTAAAAAGAAAGAAAGCTATCAGGCCATTTTTAAAAGGAACATTTTAGAGACAGGGTGGTCTCCGTCACGAGGAACAGGAAGTCAACGTCTCCTCTTTCACTCGTAAAAGCTGACACAAGCCAAACAACCGCTGGTAACGAACGGCATCCTACTTCCCATGGCATGAATGAGCGAAAGCGCGAGAGGGTGTAGCCGTCGCTGCTCGATGGTGTTTAACAGCGACCGGTTGTTGTGTTTTGACTCCTGGTGTTTTGTTTAGGAAGAGAAAGTTTCAGTCCAGTCAATACCGCGTCTCAAGATGATGGAAATCTCGAGGTGATGGAAGTCTAGAGCTTTTGTCCTGAACTCAGCAGCTTATCATTCATCTAGTCCTAAAAGTCGAGGCAGTTGTGAGGCAACAAAACTGCTTCACACAGGAAACACTGACGAACCGCATCCTTTGGAATGAACCACAGATAGGAACCAATCTGTAAACACCAGCAGGCAAAAGGGAAAGTTGATATTTTTAGTTTTTTACTTGTTCTAAGTAAAATTACTTTTATGAAGCATATGAATATAATTTCTAACTTGGCTCCAGGGATCACATTGAATGGATTTCTGATATTTGGCAAAGACATTCACAATTTCCAGAAGATGAATCCCAATGACTTATGTGACGCTCAGAATTTTCTGCTGGTGCCGTAATTTTGTTTTTCACTACAATGTCTGGGGGGCAACATTCGTGCATTGCCCACATCCGCATGTTATCTAGCAGGGAGATGGCCCCCGAATTGGACACAGCTACCGTTTACTTTTGGAACCTCAAATCTCCTACATACGATCAAAGTTAATCACATTCCTGGGTTCCTTCTGTCACGTGCATGCATCACACATGTATCACAGGTTTATCTTGGAGCTGCTGAACAAATCCCAGAAACGTGTTGATAAAAACAATCGCAAAAAGAAATGTTTGAAACATCAAGACTCATTTGAGACTATTTTGTATTTACGTTTCCACCATGATGCAGACCGTTCCGTTTCATGTGTTATTGTGTGCGTTATCTGTGTTTAACATTACTCTCTGTTATTGTTATCTGTGCATATTTGTGATACCGCTGCACGTCTATGAGCTGTGCACCGTATCACCCCTGCTGAATTACTGTTCTTTATTAGATCATCAATGAGCTCTCAACATGTTCCGGCCGCTCAAACAGTGGCAAAGTAACTTAAAACACACAACACTGTTCATGTTGGGAAAACAAAAACACAGACAGTGTATTTGTGACTTTCCTGAGACATCAGAGGAATGTCTCTGTGTGTGGTAGGGGGGGTATCGAGCAGCGTGAGGAATGCTAACAGACTGCTGCTCTTTATTTGGTCTGGCTCTGGCTCTTATCTGTTCCTGATTCTCGCAACCTAACTTTATTCTCGGAGTTCGACCAATCACAGCCTGGCGCAACCTCTCCAGATGCTGAGTGAGCCAATCGCGACGGATTGGGAGGAATCCTCGTTTTTTTGTGTGAACGTGAAATCAAGTGTAGACAATAATATGTTCAGAAGAATGTAGCTTGTGATAAGATGAGAACACTGAGGATACAAACACACTGTCGCATCGAGTCCATCGGCATCTTGAAATATCACAGGGCACATCAGTGAACAGACGTTAGACGCAGCTTCCTCATGTGTTCGGTGTTAAAGCTGCGTCTGTAGTTTACCAGGAAAAACGTAAAAAACTGTCCAAATCGCAAAAACTTCTGAACCCATTTCCACCAAACATTGTGGAGGGATGGGGCCAAGTAAGAACCTGTTAAATATTTCTGCACATTAAAGCTAATATATTCAATATGAATGAAAACTGAATTCGGTGACAGGTGCTCTGAGTTGTCTTCTTCTATGTTATTTGGTCAACTACAGCAGCGGTTGACCACCGGCAGCCTCCAGCTCATAACATGTGTCCTGGCAGATCATTTGGGTTATTTGATCGTTGTTAATCGTTGTTGCCGTTGGGCTAGTTTTGATTGGTCATTGTGCTGGTTTTGTCGCGCAGACCTGGCAACCCTGACAGCCACAAATAGCGCACAGTGAGTTCTGGTTTTCAGATAATTGTACGTGAAATCTTTGCCCTGAGCTGGGTTTTCAGTTCTGACTCTGCATCAAACTCAGAGTCGTGCGATGAAGGAGTGCAGGGTTTGACTTTTCCCTCCATTACCAGAAACAGCATTTGATGACATCATTAGGAAGGGCCCGAGCCAACCAGGGTTTGTTGACGGTGAGCGGCGGCGGCGGCGGCAGCACGGTGTGAAGCGTTGCATCAGACTTGGAGCTGCAGAGCTGCTCAGGCTCTGCGAGGCCACAGCAGTGTTTATGGAGCCGGGCTGGAGATTAGGATGACTGCATACACTTCTCTCTCTCCTCTCAGACTGCTCACCATGAACGCTCACTGCTCCCCTCCTCTTTTTAAGGGGGTCCCCTTATCGAAAGCCTGGAGACTGGAGCAGCGACACTATCTACAGATGTGGGGAGGATGTGTGTGTGTGTGTGTGTGTGTGTGTGTGTGTGAGCAACAGAAAGAGAGATTGAAGTGCTGGCGGCTGCCTTGAAAAGGGTCAGAGCGTCAGATATGGCTGTCGCCAGCGCCGTCATGGCTTGGAAACTCCAACACAACCCAACAAGGCACCATGGGAGTCTTATCGCAACACAGCACCAATATTCACTAATGCTGCTGAAACGTGTTTCGCGGGTGATGACCTCACAGTGGCCGAATGCTTCAGATTTACATGAACAAAGAGAAATGATGTGGGTTTGAATTTTATCGCATTCTTCGAGTTAAAATCTCCCAATTTTTAGCTGTGAAGGTTTCGCGTGACAGATCAGAGCAGAGCCCCACTAGACAGGTCATACATGTTTAGAGTATCACACAAGGTTATGTACATATACAGTACATAACCATCTCTGTGTGTGTGTGTGTGTGTGTGTGTGTGTGTGTGTGTGTGTGTGTGTGTGTGTGTGTGTGTGTGTGTGTGTGTGTGAGTGATAAGGAGAAGGGTGATGGCGCCATGTTCATCCTCCTCTCTGCAGCACTGCAGTATTTCCCATGCTGTCCACATCTTTAATGAGAGTGTTTTTGGTGTTTGTGCACGTATGTGTGTGTGTGTGTGTGTGTGTGTGTGTGGGTGGGTGTGTGTGTGTGTGAAAGAGATTTTAAGCTAAGTGGCTAAGTCTCTGTTGACGCCTTCACAAAGCAGCAGAAAGCTAATTTAATCAAACTGGCCTTTGTTTAATCTTCTGTGTAGTTTTCCAAATATGTGTTTTATTGTCTGGTGGATTTATTGTTTAAATTTAATTCTACTTTTGTGGAGCACTTTGTGACTTTGCTCTGTGGAAGGTGTTTTACGATAAAAACTTTGCCTCTGTGGGAAAATGTCTGCACGATTGTATGGGATGAACTTACTTGTTGTTTACCTGTGTGTGTTTGAATCTATTAAAATTATGCCAAGCCTATCTGTGTGTGTGTCTCCAGAGAGGAGCATTCTGATACTATTGTTAGTGAAATCTAATCTCTGTGTGTTGTATTGGGGGTGGAGGGTGTGTGTGTGTGTGTGTGTGTGTGTGTGTGTGTGGGCAGACATTGTGCTGAGCTTGGGTCTTCAGCAGCCTCTTTCTCCATTAATGCTCCATTAGCCAAATTAGAGGCCTAATTGGGGAGGCGAGGAGAGCTCAGCGCTGTTCGAGGCGTTGTGAGTGTGTGTGTGTGTTTACACACAGCCTACGGTCATTTACTGTAAAGCCAGACATTCAAGGGGGCGTTTCATTTCAGACAGGAGGGCCGTTATCAGGGGAGGCTGTGAATGGATGAAGGTGAAACGTTGGATGAGAAATGTTGAGCTCTTTGGCGGAATATCAGACGGATCAGAGCTCTGATGACAGTCGCCAGAGGTAATGGACCATCTCCGAGCCTTTAAAGGGCCAATTTGATTAGATGGTTATTAGCTAATTAGCTAGCTACTTACCCAGCTTGTTGCCCTCACGGCCTTGTGGTGGGGAGGTAAAGTGGAGGAGGCATAAGGTGTGTGTGTAATTAACTGAGTGAGTGGGATGATATGTGTGTTTGGGTGTTAGTGTGAGTAAGCTAAAGTGAGACGCACAACCTCCAGAAAGTTTGGTCTTTGAGTGATTGCTGAGATATCACGATTTATCTGAAGTGGAATCACATCTATGACACCGGGGCCACAATAGCACCAACATAATAAGAAGACTTTCAGGAATCAAGAATTGAATTCAAAATTGTATTGCAAAAATTGGTGGAATGGGCAAAACAGGAGCCCCCGGGCGAAAACCCCAAGACATGTAGGGCATATTGGCGTGTGTTTTGTGACGTGTATGGTACGTTGGTAGTTTCAGAAAGCATCCCACCAGTCCTCTCTTTGTAAGTGTGTCTGTCTGCTCAGTTGGGGCCGTTATGAATCTACCTCTTTTTTTCCACCTTCTCTTCTTTTTCCTTTTCTTGATATAATGCCGTTTTTCCTGTTTATCTTGAATCTTTGAGATGAGCATTCTGGCCATCTGCACACAACAAATATCGTTTTAGTGTCTTGAATACTGCAAGTATCATCAAATCAAGACATTGATATTAAAGAACGCCTACGTGTCAACAGTCCACGGACCATGGGGATAGTTGGGGAGAGTCTCTGTTTCTGTCTCCTCAACATTTCTCCTTGGCTTCATCCTCATTTTCTTCTTCAACTTCTTCCTCCTCTTGTTTTGTGTATTTATTTCCATAGGGTTGTGGTAGATGCACAAAGTTGGAACATTTTGGAGGAAATCTAAAAATTAACAGATTCACATAATATGACTGTGACCTTGAACATTGAAGACTGGAATCTAATCACTGGATCTTTGAGTCTGATCAAAAGTTGAAGAAGTTCCCTCAAGGCAGTCAGATATCACATTTACGAGAATTGGACAGAAAAAACTGAGATGCACTGATGTACTCACCGGTTTGTATGTCCACCTCAATCTCGTAAATCCTCCTCCTTTTCGCATCTGGTAAACAAATGTCTTTGGTCCTGGTCTTTCTCTTCCTAGGATTATAATCACTTCTGGATGTAGCCTCAGCTGGAGTGTCTGGAAGCAACACGATAAAGACAAAGTAAAATCGCACCGACAATGAGTAAAACCTAGTAAAAACCTATCTCTTGTTTTCACGTTAGATGTAAAGATTTCATCCACTGAACTGATTTAACATAAACTATAGAAGGTTTCCAGAGATGTTTGTGGATGTTTTTACAATTCATGGCTATATTCTAATTTCATACAGGTACCATAATCATAGCAATAAATATACAAGAAGTGCTGTCCTGGCTCCTAAATGGTGGAATGAGCTCCCCATTGACATCCGGACATCAGATAGTTTACACATCTTCCGCCGCAAACTAAAAACACACCTCTTCCGACTATACCTTAACTAACATTTTAAACTAACAATTTAGTAGCACTTAAATGGCACTTACTTATAGCACTTTGTAGTTTTGCTTTTTTGAAGAAATTGTACTTTCTTGATTCTTGTTGTTCTGGGTTTGTACCCTCATGGTTGATGCACTTATTGTAAGTCGCTTTGGATAAAAGCGTCAGCTAAATGAAAAATGTAATGTAATGTAATGTAAAGTGTTTAAAAGTTATGTTAGCTAGTTGACAACATGTTATATATAACTGAATTTTAATTCTTCACAACCTTGAACTGAGGGGCACTGACGTACTCACTAGTTTGAGTGTCCACCTCAATCTCATAAATCCTCCTCCTTTTCGCATCTGGTAAACAAATGTCTTTGGTCCTGGTCTTTCTCTTCCTAGGATTATAATCACTTCTGGATGTAGCCTCAGCTGGAGTGTCTGGAAGCAACAAGATAAAGACGATATTCACCAAATAATGAACACACTGAAAAAGCTTAACACTGGTGAGACAACCAAGTTTCACCAAACTACCAGTAAATCAGTGGTTTGTACAGGACGTGGCTGAACTGAGATGCACTGATGTACTCACTAGTCTCGTAGATCCTCCCTCTCTTCTCTTCTGGTAAACCAATGTCTTCACTGCTGGTCCTTCCCTTACTAGGATTATGGTCAATGTTCGAAGTGTCCTCAGCTGGAGTGTCTGGAAGCAACACTATAAAGAAAAAGTAAAATTGTGATGTTCCTACTCAGCAAATAAATAACTCATTATCCTCTTTTTAGGGGTCCAGAGAGCATGCTGGGACTTCCATTAACCACAGCCACGTTTTACCAAACTACCCATAAATCAGTGGTTTGTACAGGACGTGGCTGAACTGAGATACATTGAATAAAAGTCAATATTTACATATTTGTGTGTTCTCCTCAATGCAGTCCAGCTTCATCCTCTTCAAAACTGGTAATACATTGTCTGGACTTCTGTCCTTTCCCTTCCTTGGATGACCACTGTGTGAGGCTGATTGCTGACATCGTGGCATGTGGTCGTCATCCAACAAAAGGGAAGAAAAATCAAATGCCAACTGCTGTACAAGAGGATGCTCTCGGTGGTACTGCCAAGCAGGAATGACCCACTCGTCCAGGCTGGTGGTGCTGGTTCGTAGGTTCAACCATGGTGGCTGCACTGGCTGAACTGACTTCGTCCGACAGACTTCCATCAGCTCAAAGGAGAATTTCACACTGAAAGAAAAATAGTTGACTTAAGAACCTACACCCATATCTCCATTATTTGAGAGATTTGTGTCTTTTTAAGACACAGGATCTTAATTTTGACTTACTAGAAGCTGTAGGGGTGTTTCTCTTGAAGGTAGTTCATTGTCATGAAGGGATCTTGAAATATCTGGCTGGGTGTTATGCGGTTGCCATAGTCCAGACGCAGCATCCTCTTTAGTAGATTCACAAATAATTGTCTGTCTTTAAGTTCTGCCTTGTTGTCCTCCTCTGATAAATGGCAGTGTGGTCTGACCTGAGTCAGAGAAAAATATCACAAAGTTCAATAAAATCTCACAGGCTCATGTCTTTGTCAAATGTTTTTCTAGAACTAAAAATCTCACACTGATGATGCTGTCCAGGGATTTGAATTTGCTCTCGATCCTGGTTCTGACTCCCATTTCCTTCGGGCTCTAAAACGAGATAATAATTTATTCACTTGATGTGTCCCAAATACAAGATGGGAAAAGTCATTAAACTCTTTTCAGACATGAAAGCCGAAAAAAAATCTTGAAATTGACATTTTCTGGAGCTTTTCACATATAAAGAACACAGCAGGTGATTGTCCGTATCAGACACTTTCAGAACCACCGGAAAACTTCTGAAACATTCAGTCGTGCGGTGTGTAGAGCTTGCATGAGGCAGGAGTCGATGTATGAATTCCAATGTGGAAAGCAGTGTTTTTGTTTTACAACATATCTAAGATAGTTGCAGAAGAAGCTACTAACCTTCAGGATCCACCGTTTTCTCGCTCCACGTTCCTTCCTTTTACTGAAAAACCATCTAGTGTCCTTTGCAATTTTGAGCAGTCGGTCCGGTATCTGACTCTGAGTCTGGGTGATAAGTTGTAACTGTAGGAGCAACACACAACACGAGTAAGATCGTTGAGTTGCTTACTAAAACCCAGAAGATTCTGAGCTGCGTGGTTCAACGGAACGCTGCATCAGTGAGTCAGTGTGTGCGTGCATACACAAGCATGCAACCTTAAAAGCACTGTTATCTTTCCCTCAAGTTCTGGGACTGTCATACATTTATAGTAATCGGTTCCTTATTGTGATCAGTTTGGCCTCGGACAAACAAGATCACTGCACACGGTTTCCACTGTATTCAAGACAATGACTTAATATGTATTGATTGTAATACTGACCATGTCATATTCACAGTTTCCAGGGTAAAGTTGCGACCCCAGGAACAGCTCTGCAGCAATGCAGCCCAGAGACCAGATGTCAGTGGCTGTGGTTAATGGAAGTCCCAGCATGCTCTCTGGAGCCCTAAAAAGAGGATAATGAGTTATTACATTATTGCAGCACCTACTTCGTTTGCTACGGTTGTACAAGTTGCCAAATACTTGCCTGTAGACAAGTGGCTGGATGTACGGCGTGTTCGATTCTATCTCTGCAGCACAACAGGCCAAGCCAAAGTCAATCAATTTGACCCTGAATGGCTCGTTGATGTGGTCCACCATCATGATGTTGTCTGACTTCAGATCGGTGTGGACAATGTTTATGCTGTGCAGTAACTCCAAAGCTGTGGCCATCTGTCAGGGTAAATTACAACATAAAGTCAGCTGCTGTCCAAATTATCAGAGGATGTTTGAATATCTTCTTCCTCTTTTGTCAGATTTTGAAGACATCAGTTGCATTAAACAGTCAAATACAAGGATCTTTGTCAACCCACTGCACAGAAGAACAAGCTGACAGTAAAATACAGTCAAAGAACAATAACGCCCTCAAATCAACGACAACGGACCATTCACTGGTCCCTCCACCGCTCCACTCTTTAACAAGTATATGGAGCAGTTCAAACTCTAACTTGTTATTTGATATTGTTATATTTGCAGACTGATCAATCCTAAATGTCGCTGCTCTTGGTAAAGTAAAACACATATGCAGCCTCAAACTTAGCTTTTAGTTTGGAAAGTCTAAATATCAGCGACAGGAGGTATTTTCTATCAGTGCTTGGAGCTTGATGAACGAGATACGCACGATCAAATCAAATCACATGCTAGAAATTAACGCTTCTATTGGAAATCAAGGGTAAACTGTTGTTTCGAACATTACTCAGGATTTTGAGTGGTAAATATTCCATGTGACAGTAACAAGGCTTGGTGAACAGCCAGTTGTGTTGTATTCTATAGGAGTTCCTGTGTTTATGTCCACCTCTTATATGTAAGCACAACTCTAGTATAGAAATTACCTGATACAAGATTGGGCGAATCTCCTTCACAGACAAACAGTGGGTGGGTCTCTTCATCACAAAATCAAACAGACTCTGGTCCAGCAGTTCGTACTCGACACAAACATACTTGTGGTCGACAAAAACACTGTTGAACCTCACAAAGTTGAACTGGTCTGGATCATACTTCTTCAGGATTAACATCGTGGACACCTCCTCTGTCAGAAGTCTGAACTCTCTTTTCTTCATTATCTTGACAGCCACCAATTCACCAGTGGCTGTCTTCACACACTTGACTACTTTTCCATAGTTGCCTTCTCCCATAATAGACAGCACCAGGTAGTCAGAGAAGGGGGAGGAGAGCCAACCGATGTAGTCCTGGGACTGACCACATGGTTGAAGGGGCAAAGGAGATGTGTTCGGAACCTGCACCTCATCCTTCCCCCTATAATGTAATAGCTACCAGAAAAAGGAAAGAACAAGGTGTTAAATTTGTCTTATAAATCGTAACATTTTATAATCCACTATATCTGTTTGATGAATTTGGTTACTTAGTAGATTAATCAATCAATGAATGAAATGAAGGAAAATGTCCAAAAATGTCAGATTTCACCAAGTGAAATCTGCACTTGATGAGTTCTTCCCAAACCCATATAGCATACTACCAAGTTTCATGGTAACAAACAACAAACCAACAAAAAAATTATAATTGTAATAAACTTACCATGTTATCCATCAGTGGTGTGTGACATGTTAGGGTCTATTTAGTTCACTTCGTCTATCGGCGGCTAGTGACCAAAACAGATTTGATAGTTTGATAGTTAGGTTGCCAAATGTCTTTAATGTCTAAGATCAAGAGTAGATACTGTTTGATCTTAACTCCTTTAAACATGCAACATCATAGTAGTGTGTTGCAGATCAAAGAGGTTATCGACCTGGTATTGCAGCAGGACCAATGAGAAGGGGTGGGATTAATGAGTTTGCTCCCTTGATCTTTACCAGGATTACCTTAGTTTAAAGGACAAATCCTTTAAATCATAAATAATTAATAGGGTTTGCAGCATTTTGTAGATATTTGTTATTTTTGCGGATCACTTCTTTTGAAATTTTATGCCACAACTGAAAATCTGTTAAAAAAGGACCTTGTGTCTCGTCCCTCCACATTTTCCCTCACGAAGACAACACACTCGGCTGTTTTGCTGTTTGCCCTTGGCTGAGCCGCGGTCCCCTGGAAACCCTGTTGATTTCCAGATGAACTAAAGCCCTGGTGGGTAACTGGGTTACAGAGCCTGTAATTTGTAAGTAATAGAAGTTGTCCTGGATGAGGGCACGTAGGTATAGTCCAGGAGATGTTTTTTAGCAGGGGGGTACAGAGAGACTTCTCCACTTCAATCCTGGTAAACAGGATTAAGTTGGAGGTATAGGGAGAGGGCGAGCTGGCCTCGGGTCTTTCAACAGCTCCGACTTGGTGCTGCCAAAGAGCCGGGAAGAATGGTCAGACACGTTCATTCATTTAGCTGCCGCGCCGTTCGACAGCAGTTCATTTTCATTGGAGGAAAGAAGGGTTTCAGGAAAGCTTGTGGTAGTCGTGCAGTCATTTATTTAATTTACTTGCATCTGAATGTGGCGGTTGAGTTTGATCCGATAATGTTCCAGAGGCTCTTGATATGTAAATTAAAACCAAATGTGGTTTGTGCAAGATGGTGAGTTCAAGAACAAATGACATTTCTCATTTTTTAGGGCCACGTGTGCACCAAGGATGTTTGTGCATTCAATTAACATAAATAATTTAGCTTCTTTGTGTATTAAAAGCCAAGTGCATTGTGCACAGTTTGTACTACTGGGACTGAAAGAACAACTTTATTTATACTTCTATGCACATATTTACATTTTATCATAAAATTGCTTACTTTTTTATGTAATCTTTAATCTGACTCAATATTGACAGATGGATCTGTTCAAACTATGACTCTGATTATCTGGGGCTGATTGGACAATGCGCAGTGGAGTCACAACAACTTCCTGTTGCATGGAGAAGCAACAACCATCGCCACGGCTACATAGTTTGGGAGATACTCACAATTTTAACGATGAACTATCATGAATTTTCTAGGTGGCGCTGTAGAGAAATTTTGTCTTGCCAAATCTGGAGACTCATAAAATCTTTGCGTGTGCAAAGTTTCATGAGTTTTCGTAGGCACCCAAAAAGGCGAGTATTTACGGTGAAGAAGAAGAAGAAGAAGAAGAAGAAGAAGAAGAAGAAGAAGAACATTTCAATAGGGTCCTCCCACTGTTACTGCTCGGGCCCTAATGATTTTGTAAACATGGCTCTTTTCACTCACACCACCCTCAGAGAAACATTCTTCTTTCTTAAGATGATAAAAATGGCCGTGCTCGGCTGAGGTACGTTTTTAGCAACATTTCACTCCAAGGGCTTGTAATTGAATAACTCCATCCCTATAAAAGCAATTGTACGGTTATTATCTTCTTAGGGCCCCATTTGTGTGGAGTGGCACTTAGGATCAGGATAGTCAGAGGGACTAATCTCATATTTGGATTTCTTAGTCATCAGATTCGCTGCTGACGGCCAATGTCATTGCTGCGCTGCCGCCGCTGTCCATCCGGGCCGGCGTGATGATGATGGGGTCGCCCTGACCTCCTGACTGGTGTGATGTGTGCGTGAGTGAGTGTGTGTTACAGCATTGGCAGGAGCTGGCTCATCAATGAGGTCACTATCGAGTGAACGCGCGGCCACGCTGTCGGTGTGCGAGGTCATTTAGCACATTCTCGGGGTCTGCGGAGGAACCGTGGAGATGTTCGGGCGGGGGGGAGTGAATATGGATGAGATTGATGGACTGTCGGGAGGAATTATTTTCCCCAGCTCATCAATGTCGCCCAGTTAAAACCTTGTGATCTGATTAGTTTTGACCACTTAGCTAATCTCACTCTTTGATTCCATGTTGAGGAAACGCAGAGAAAAAACACTCTCTCCTGAACTTAGGCTGTGACGAGAACATTGGAAAAAAAGCATTAAAATAAATTGATTTGCTCGTCATTTCTGTCGTGTCGGCCATCTTTATAAAACTGGCCAAAAACTGGATTTCTCAGACTAACATGGGACCAGCTGTGTTTTGTAAAAGTCTATGTTTCAGGGCTTTAAAACTTTGCGATTCTTTTTAAAACTGAAATTAAAGAGTGTGGACGTATCCACAAAAAGAAATCACTCCGTCCTTCTTCATCTGCCGGCTAATATGTACGCGTGTGTCCGGTGATCGTCAGTTCCTCAGCCGCGGCAGCAGGTCACGTCGCTGAGACTGCGAGAAAGACAAAGAGTGAACACATGGAGGAGGGATGGAGGAAGAGGAAGAAGAAGAAGAAGAAGAAGAAGAAAGGAAGGAGGGAATAAAATGTTTCACCGCTTTCTTGGGGACTCAATGGGTGAAGACCGCCCCTCCCCCCCTCCTAATCACATTACCCAAGAAAACTTTTACTTATGGCTAATGGAATTCGCTTAAAATTGAACCGCTGGGGCGAAAGTAGATTTGCATTGATCCAGATATGTATAGAGCCAAAGTCAGTCTATCTATTCTGTGAGGGAATTAAAGGCCGCTAAGCCTATAGAGCCAGACTGTATAATCCTATGTTAAAAGATCAATACTGGCTGGAACCCGCATGAGCTTCTCTCATTGTGTTTTTGTGTGTCTGCCTGAATGCACTCACATTATATACAACTGAGTGTTTTCATCCCAACTGTACATTTTGCCTGTAAATCCTTCAGTTTGTGAGAACTGTCCATCCATCGTGAAGGAAGAGCTCCTCTGGAAGAGTTGAAGGGGGCGTGGCGGTGGTGGGCGGGGGTGAGGGGGGGGGGGGGGGTTCGCAGTCAGACTGTTAACACCAAACAAATAAGCCAGGGTTCCCGGCGTTTATTTAGTCTGACACCCATCGTCTGCTGTGCCCTCTGACAGCTTTAACCCCGGGAGGAGCAGAGGGAGTGCGGAGCATGCTGAATAAACTAACATGCCAAAGGGAAACAGAAACAGTAGTTTGATGACTTTTAGTGGCCGATCATTCGATGCCAAGAAATTTCTGCAATTCTACACATGTCAATAACAGCTCAGTCGAGGAGAGACAACTGAATCTGCTTCATCAATTCTAGGAAGAGATCTAACGTGCTTTCAGTGACGATGCTAACTTGCTAATGTGTAGCGATCATCATCATATTCGCCCACAGGCTGTAAACAAAGACTGACGATAAGACGATACGTCAGTTTGATATGAGCCAGGAAACTTCAGAAAATTATTTGACATGTATAGTTTGACCTTTTCATTTAGTCCATGTCCAATTCACCAACATGAAGGAGGCAGGAGGATGTCACTGCTGCCAGCCACTAGGGGGTGATCAAGATGCTCGGGCTTCACATGTGTGTGTTCTGTTATTATTTATCATTTGTGACAGAAAATGAATGAATAATAACAATTAAAATGACATTTTAAATCATAAAAATGTTTGTGATTCCCATGTAAAATAAAAACCATGGGTATTAAAGGTTGTTTTTGTCTTAATAACGTCAGATTTCTGTCTCCATCTTGTTGTCATGTTACAACACTTACCGGCCGATTGCAGATATGTAATGGAAAATCAATATCATCCCAATGTATTCATATGATCTCGTTACACACACAAACAAAAGCACACAACAGTAGATGAAACCGTAACAAGGCCACTGACATCCACTGATTGGACCAAATGCATCTGTGAGAATACACACAAACACACACACACACAACATTGTCCCGAGCACAAAATTAAATCACAACTGCTTTTGTGTATTACGACCAATCACTGAGCTCCCAGCAGGCCCGACCTACAACAATAGCGCTGCTAATATTAGAACAACAGGCTGCGATTCCTCTTCACCTCCACTCTCATCCCCTAACGTGATTTCCTTTTCTTTACAGTAATCTGTTTGGTTTGCGAGGGTCTGAGGGCTGCGGCCTGGCGCTGCGGCGTGCGGAGCGGCAGCTGTCTGTAAATGGACGGCGAGTGTCTTTGTTGCGTTGACGGGGGAGGAATGAGTAGAGGTCACTGTCTGTCAGTCACCAGCTTTGTTCGACGGCTTTGATACGTCCGTCAAAGTGGACGGACGAGGTCCAGACGAGGCTGATTGTTGAGTTCTGGTCCTGATGTTAGAAATGTGACTTCCTGTCTCCATGTGGCCTGAATTGATTTGTTGAATTAACTCTGGGCTGTTGTATGTCTTTTCATCTCTTCTGTGGGTCAATGCGTCTGTTGCTCGGCACCTTTCTGACCAGATCAGACCAGAGCGACCATTTCTGCAACTTCCCCAAACAACTGTCTGTCATTCACACTTCGTACAGTAAACGTCAGCTGAAAGGGAGCTGGGTTCCAACTCTCTTTTTCATGTTTTCCAGAGGTCGATTGCAGGGGGTTATCAAAAAAGATTCCCATGGCTGTCCCTTCACTCTGATACCAAATAATTTTAATTATAAAACAACAGTCCGCTTATAAAGCCATGTTTAAATTCTATATCCAGATTTTTATTTGGTGCAGATCCACGTAAAAATCTGGATCTAGTGAATTTAAATGTGGTTTCATAATCCAAGTGTTTGTCCTTCGCGGAGATATGTGCTCTGATGTTTCTGTAGAACAAAATGCCTTCATTGTCATTTATGTTTGTTGTGCAACTCCAAAATGTTATAGTACATAGACAAGTAATAAGATCATATATATATATATATATATATATGTAGTAAAGCTGGTAAAATAGTGCATGGTGATAAGTAGTAGTAGCAGACAGTATTAAAGAAGTCCCAGTAAATAGTAGACAGCTCTTTGCATTGCTCTCACCTGTATGATGCTAAATGCTAAAGATGAAGCTCTGAGTAAAACTTTCCACACAACCTGGGTTAAAAGTTTGTTTAACTTCTTGTTTCGTTAGTTTCTCTCATTTTCCTGTTCTCTCTTTCCTTCATTCCCTCTCTCTTTCCCTCAGCGTTCATCTGACGGTGCAGTTAGCTGAAGTGCTGCAGTAAAAACCCGTCTAACAAGCTGCTGACAGCGCCCTGAATCAGGGGCAGAAGCAAAGAAAACCGTGGAGACGGATTTAAGCTATGCCCCTCGTCATTAGCCTCAACATAATCAAATCATTTTACTCATTCAGAAGTTCTCGGGGGCCCGGGCCGGGATGACGAACGCTGTCGAGAAGGCTTCATTCTCCCCTCTCTCTCTCTCTCTCTCTCTCTCTCTCTCTCCCTCTCTTTCTGCCAGGAGAGCTATTGCTACCGTCTGTCCAGCTGCCGCCGCCGCCACTGCCGCTGGTGCTGCTGCCAAACGAGGTCACTTAACGGCTTTTAATTGTTAGTGTCTGTCTGCAGTCGCTCGGAAAAATATGTTGGCACCGCTGTTAAAAAAGGAGGATTTAGAGAGTTGGAGGTCGACTGCAGGTGAGACGACACGTCAGGAAGCGGAAAAAACACCAGAATTCACTCTTCATTCAGAATTTCACTTTGCGTCATCGTGTTTTAATTGAGAATAAGTTGTTTTGATGCCTCGTTAATGTCGCAGCAGGTTCGGTTTCCAGATGGAAGACAAAGAAGGAGTGAGTCAGGGTGAGGAGAGGTGAAGAGAAAGACGACCGTTCATCTGTCGGCTTCTTTCCTCTCCTCCTCTGGGACTGCTCATGTTTTCCAGAGCTGAAAAGTGTCGTCTCTGTTCCCGGCTCCACTTCGTCCTCTTTGTGTTTAAAGGTCAAGAGGCTTTTCATGCTTCTATCTCCCCCTGGTGGTTCACGGAGGAACAGCACAGCCGGTGGCGCACACGACTGCCTATGTGTTGTTGTTTTGTTTTTTACACGGTTTTGGTTGGAGGTGTTAAAGGTGAAGAGGTGAAGACGTGGAGTATTTTTAAAGTCAAAATTAAAAGTACTCTTAGCAGTTTGTTAATTCACATACAGACTTTGTATTTGTTTCTTTTATCTGTGTTTTATCCTGATGAAAGTATCACTGGGAGTCCGGGGTTATTCTGATCATTCTTTAATGCTTTTGATTTTGTCTATATTACATTTTTTGGTTATTATATCAATCTTTGGATTCAGTTTTTATCAGCACAACATTTTCTATATGACCCCACGATTCATTTTTCTCTTTCTTCTGTTTACTCGTGATCCGATGACGCCGGCGTGAACCTCGACTCCTCACAATTCAATAATCAATAGAAGTTTTCATCTCCTCGAGTTACTTTATGATTCCCGTGTGTAATAGTGTGTGTGTTTCTGTTTGTGTGTATATGCATGTGGGCAAATACATGCACGTGTTTTGTGAATGTACGAAAACACGAATAAAGTATCAAATAAAAAATACAACGATGATTGAGTAAGAGGTTTTTATTCAAAGATGCAGCTCAACCTCATAATTTTATTATTTATATGTTTTATTTTAATGTCTCTGAACACATGAGATGATCTCTTCTTTCTCTGAACATCAGAATTACTCCCCAGAAACAGAAAGACAAATACTTTTATATAGATGTTACAATTTTTAAAACTGAAGTAGAACTTAAACATTAATATTTAATTATTGCCCAATGATTTCTATTTTGATGTGCTTCCGAACGTACGTTACATTAAACTGACTTCATTTCAGAGAAGTCTGAATAATTATCTGAGACGGTAAGTTGTGAAAATTGTTAATAAATTGGTCTTGACGACAGAAACACAAATTAATTTCATTTATTGGAAATATGGAGAGTGTGTTTGAATCTGCACTTTGCAAATATCGCAGTGTTATTTCTCTTTGTCCCTCCCAGGATCCTGTAGCATTGTTCATGCAGCTGTGGACATGATGGCGGTACAAGTGAAGAGACACACAAGTACACACATTCACACACACTCACACACACCTCTGACACACAGAGCCGCCATATGTGCAGCGGGCGGCCGGCGGTGTTGATGAATTGATGTGGCGGGCGGCTCTTCTCCTGCCAGCTCAGGACACACAGCTCAGATTCATGAGAACCAGAAGTTCCAGAGAACCATATATATCTCAGAGGCTGAGTGTGTGTCTGTGTGTGTGTGTGTGTGTGTGTGTGTGTGTGTGTGTGTGTGTGAGACAGAGCTGCACATGTCTGTCACTGAGCTGGCCGGGCCCCGGGGCCTCAGACCAAACACAAACAAACAACAGCTGGACCCAGGGAATTCAGACACACACACACACACACACACACACACACACACACACACACACACACACACACACACACACACACACGGTTCAGAGTTCAGTTTAAAGTTAATTCTTTAGAACTTAATTCTAAGCTTTTATTCAAGTTTGGGAGAAATTGAAAGAAATACACATTTAAAAAACAAAATTAGGGACAAATTTCTTTTACATGAAACAAACTTGAATCATATGTTATGAAGCCGTAGATCTTTGAACTCCTTTTTCTGCGTTAGGGTTGATTTGTGTGTGTGTGTCTGAATTCCAGGTAAAGAGCCGTCGTGTTAAAAATGTCACTGTGTCCGAACAGGAACATTAATTAATTACTGGCTTCTTCTAAAAACCCTCATGATGTTGTGGAGCTGGTGAAAGTAAAGCTTTTATTTGTTGTTCTCAGTTAATGTCAGAAGACAAGTTCAAATCCATTCTGAGGAGAAAGGTGTGACACCACCAAGTGTTCCTCAGCTTTCTGTCTGGCTGTTAAAAGAACAGAAGAGAAGGAGGAGAAACCAACATTAATACAAATCCTCCCCCCCGCTGATGACTCGGGTAAAATATCAGCTTTTTACAGCTTGTCAGTGATAAAGTGACGAACCAACACACCATTTGTCTCAATGAGCCACAAGTCAGCGAATTCTTCTTCTCCGTGCTTTTGTAATCTCCATTTGGACTCAGTCAGAATTCACATCATTAATCCAGAGCCAACGATGGCAGCGTTTGAGTTTTGGCCCATTTTCCAGATTAGGATCCAAACCAATCAGAGCAGACCTGAAACTTTATCCCGTCTCCTTAATTTGTCGCAATTTTGCTCTGAATTGATTGTTAACGTCACACTCAACTGTATTAGGTCCCATTTGTGTTACGGAGACGTCACTAATTCTCTCAAATCGGCCTAATTTATTCATTAAATTGTCCGATTCCGCTGCACGAGTCTAGCAGCTGTAAAGAAATTAATTATGAGGAGACAATACTGATCAAAATGAATCAAAAGCACAAGTTTGTTTGTTGTATTCTGTCTTTGACCTGACTGGTTAATCCTGATCTGCAAAACAGTTAATTCAACATAATTAAAACTCAAAGTTTGATGAGAGGAACCGTTTGTGTGTGAGTTGATGAAACTGATTCCTCTGATCGTCTGAATCTGGTTTTTGAACGATATTATAATTGAATATGTTGATGCTGGTGTCTCCAGCCCGGCCAGTGAGGATTTGTCAACTTGCTCTTTAACTAAACATGGGAGTCAATGAGGTTAATCATTTCCCCACTGGCTCCACCCGCCTCGGGCCAATCTTTCTTGGTTAGGCCCCGGGGCCCATCCGTCACCGGGGGGAGAAAGCCTCCAAATTCACTGAGATCACCGACAGTTTTTCAGCCTCTCCCTCTGCTTACACTCAAAACAATCATCAGAGAAGATAAATATGCACAGCCAACTGCACGGCTATCGCAAGAATTGCCTCTGTTCCGGGAACGTCCGGCCTAATCCGTTCTGCTCCATCATCCGTCCAGTTGACAGGGGAGGCTCTGCCCGGTGGTCGTCGGCAAGGAGCCTCACCCGGCCCCGGTGGCCTCGTGTCCTCATGTCTTCCTGGACGCTCAGGGGGGCCGCAGCTGCTCGTCACGGCTGCTCCTGCCTCTCTCCTGTCGGTATCGGCAGCCCAAACTAAATAAAGATGTTTACTGACAGGCTAATGAACGGATGGGCCCTGGTGATTTAACCTTGATGAATGGTCCGCTCAGGTGTTTTCAATAACGACAATAAGCACTGCAAGCCGCAGGCCCACTGATACTGGTATAATGCATTATTAGGCCATTAGAGGCAGGCCAAGAGAGACCACTTATGCACTGGCCTATCAATAATGCGGTGTCCCAGTCCACATTTGGGCCCGGGGAATTAGTCATACTGATATTCTATTTAATAAAAAAATCACAAGACGACGCATAAAGAATCTCATTACATTTTAACAGGGTTACAGTAACCCAGGAGGACCGCGAGTTTAATTTTCATAAGAGCATCCATTCCTCAATTATGTCAAGCAGAGAAAATGTAAATGGCAAATGGAATGCTAACAATATCTAACCAGCAGAGCGGGGGGGGGCTGTGTGTGTGTGTGTGTGTGTGTGTGTGCATACTTTCTGATCATGCAAGAAAGAAAAGAGAGATAGAGAAGCACACAATTCGCCAGTACTGTGTGTGTGTGTGTGTGTGTGTGTGTGTGTCTGTGTGTCTGTGTGTGTGTGTGTGTGTGTGTGTGTGTGTGTGTGTGTCTGTGTGTGTCTGTGTGTGTGTGTGTGTGTGTGTGGAGAGCAGTGAATGCAGTGAGCAGAACTTCTAAAGATGTTATTTGATCTGTGAAAATTTAACTTATACCGGTTTTTATTTTCTGTTTCTAATTTCTCAATAATCACTTTATTAATATTTTCTTCTCAACAAGTGAAAAACCATGTGAGAGTTTCTTTGTTTATTTATCTAAATAAGAACGTCTGACAGCTGAGGACTCGGTGTTGATGATGACAGATGGTTTTGACCATAATAGATTTCTCTATGCAGATGATGATGATTCAATTCAATAGAGACGGTGACAGATGACGAGTTTGTTGCTTGTAAACGTTTCAATACAATTTGTGCCCTTGCGGCACTTTTGACTGGTGATAAAGTCGATACGTTAGTTAGAGAGAAGAAGAGAGAGCAGATTAAACCACATGTACGTAAACACGAGCTGCTTTATATCGACTGTGTCATCAAATTATGAGATAAGATAAGAAAAGATGAGATGAGATCGAACTTTAAAATCTTGGAGGAAATTCTTGTGCCAGATATTTCTCCAAAGTTAAAATGACAAAGAATGAAAGTTATAAAGAAGAGAGGTATAAACAAGTGCATGAAAATGATATGAGTGTAAAAAGTCTTCATTAAATGTCTAATAACAATTACACCTATTTTATATTTTGTTGACTCGTGTACTTACATTATCAGAAATGTTCGAACCCAGAGACATTTTATTCAAGGTTACAGGACGTTTTATTTTGGTCGCCATTTATTGCCTTGCAGCCAAATGTCGATGCACATGGAAGATAGAAATGAAGATGCTGTATTATCAAATATGTGAGTGATGTTAGAATCTAGTTTAGTGTTAATTGGCATATTTCAAACAAAGATTGACACGATAGCTGTATTGAAATTGCAAATAGAATATCAATATCAATATACTACGTTAATGTTTGCAAAACCTAAAGTTATTAAAAGCCAAGACAGTTCTAATGTAACATGTACGTCATCCTCTGAAAACAGGAGAAACGCTCGTGTGTCAATGTCCACATCCCGAGTGAGTTCTCGACAACAAATCTTCACTTTGCCGAAGCAGAACATGACGCACATGTGATTGGTGCAGGATTCATGGGGTTGTTATGAATACACGCACACAAAGACAAACACACAAACAAGTGGATCAGTATGTTCTGCAGCGCTTCAGACTCACATATGTCAAATCTTTGGTCGACTCACAGCACGTTTCATCAAAAAGGCCCAAAAGACGAGCGCTGAAAGGTGTCACTCTGCAGCCCGGCTACCCCGTCTCTCCCTCACACACCAGCTCACAGACTGTCAGTAGCTGTATTGGCATGTAGCTATCAGCACCCGGGGGCCGAAGGCGAGGGCCCCTGTAATAATAAACGGCTAATTGAAGGACTGCAGTGAGCAGAGGGGCGTTAGCGGGGCTGGCGTGCCGCTGCTGAAAGATCACTGCGGCACGCCAGCCAGGCAAGTCGCTGAAAGAGCCTATTACACCTCGCCTCTGTACCTGGGGCCAGTGTTAATGAAGACATCACACACACACACACACACACACACACACACACACACACACACACACACACATGTATACCCTATACATCTGACCTGAAGTGTGAGGCACTGTGGCGTTTGTGCTTATGTCGACAGAAACACAAGAAAACACAAGATTTGGAACAAGATTTTATAATAGTTCCAGTTCCAGTTCACATGTGCTCGTTGTTGTTGTTTTGCTTCTGATGAATCTGAGTAAATGTGGTTTAGAGCACAAACTGTAAAGAAAGATGGAGGACACGTCAACAAAGACGACGCAAAATATCCCGGATTCGAACGCTGCCATCTTCATGCTTTTGATGTCATTTGGAGTCAGTGTCTGCGCCATAGTGATCGTTGGGTGGAGCCGCCGCATCGAGGTCCCACCGATACACACACTTGACCAATCACGATTCAGTCTCAGCTGTCAATCATGACGTTTCACCCTGTTTTTATATCATCAAATGAGTAGGATCGGAACAAGGGAGCGACTGAAACACACAACAGATGTTCATTTGGAGGAAAATCGTGTCTTGCATTTTTCTAGTAGCTTATCAATGCTGCTCTTCATTTCATGTCTTTGTGTGTGTGTGTGTGTGTGTGTGTGTGTGTGTGTGTGCGTGTGTGTGTTTAATCTTGTAGATAAACGATTGCAGCATGAGAACCAGCCCCCTCCTCAGCCCTCAGTGACACTTTCAATACTCGCTGCCAACGAGCCAATCACAGACGGCGAGGTGCGGTGGTGAAATGGCCAAAATGTTTTAGACAAAAAAAGTCTCTCTTGTATCAGCAACTGGAGGAAACTTAAAAAAAAAAACAACACCACCACAACTGTAATTTCTCCACCTCTTCTCCACACCTCTCTCCCACTGTCGGCCCCTGTCTCACCCCCTCGGAGGGTGAACCGAGGGGCCCCCGGGAGAAACAGCCCCTTATGTGGCGCGGGTGAAGCCATGCAGAACGCTCATAATCTTTTAATACCCACACAGGCAGGAAAGATTAAACCGTCAGGGTGTTGACAAGTGACAGAAGAACCCCGTCGACTGTGTAAGTCGCAGCGGTGGACTCACACACACACACACACACTCACACACACACTTACATTAACACACTGTGTGCAGCCCACCCCTCCTTTTCAAAATGGTCAGGGACTCTTCACCTCAATTAAAGCAATTGGCTTTCCAGATTGCTTCCCCAATACTTGATCAGGTAGCAGTAAGAGGCTTAGGCAAAATCATAGTGGTAATGAGAGACAGAGAGAGAGAGGGAGAGAGAGAGAGAGAGAGAGAGAGAGAGAGAGAGAGAGAGAGAGAGAGAGAGAGAGAGAGAGAGAGAGAGAGAGAGAGAGAGAGAGAGAGAGAGAGAGAGAGAGAGACAGGAAGAGATAGAGAGAGAGAGAGAGAGAGAGAGAGAGAGAGAGAGAGAGAGAGAGAGAGAGAGAGAGAGAGAGAGAGAGGAAGAGATATTTCATTTCAGTATTTATGTATTTTTTAGTTCCAAAGTTTACTTGTGTTGATTATTTTTACGATTGTTCCATTTTGCTGCACACAATTAAAATATATATATTTTTTAAACATACATTTTTGAATGAAATGATGATAAAGAAAACTGTTGAACAACAGACGTGTTTGATTCAAAGATAGATTTTCGATGGGAACTGAAACGGTCAGTATTTGTGTTGCATCTTCTTTTCTTTGTATGTGACGGTCCCACTATGACACTGCTCTGGTGTCCATTAACCAAAATGTCCCAGCTGGGTGACTCGGGTGGTGGTGTTAGTTCAGGAGTTACGGTGTGTGTGTGTGTGTGTGTGTGTGTGTGTGTGTGTGTGTGTGTGTGTGTGTGTGTGTGTGTGCGTGAGAGAGTGAGAGTGAGAGAGTGAGCGGGGCCCCTCTGGCATTGTGTAGGGTCTGAAAAGGAGGTCACTGATTGAGCCTAATTATATTACATGTATCCTACTCAGGGCTGGTTAGGTCTCTCTGTGTGTGTGTGTGTGTGTGTGTGTGTGTGTGTGTGTGGTTGTGTGTGTGTGTGGTTGTGTGTGTGTGTGTGTGTGGTTGTGAGTGTGTGTGTGTGCTACATCTATCTTGCCACTTTGCGACTGACGACTCAGACGACTCCATTTTTTGTTAAACATACAATACGCTATGTAACTTCGGCCACCAGGGGTCTCTCAATCAAAACAATGACAAAAAAGTGAGTGCTCTTATGTTTGGATCACAAAATAAAACACAATCCATCAGGCGAACGTCAGCGTCTCTTATCTGCAGTGACGGAGCCTCGAACATGTGGTCGAAACCCTCGCAGCTGCAGCTAATCCTCCGGGTCCTGCGGCTGCTGAACGTGTTGCTGCTCGGCCTCATTTGTCTGCACAGCCGGCGCGGAGCAGAGGAGTCATGTGACTGCATGCTGTGCACATCGGCCTAATCGTATGGAAGAGATGATCACAGGGCAGGAAATCGCAGCACAGGGCTAAAGGAAACAATCTTTCTGCACTGGCTTAAGCCAATCATGTCCTCTCTCTCAACCCCGCCGCTTGGCCTCTCGCTTGCCCTCTGCCTCCCCCCCCCCCCCCCCCCCCCCCCCCACCACCCCCCGTCTCTCTCTCTCTCTCTTTTTCAGCTTTTTGACTTTAATTCTTCTCTGTTTGCTCCCTGGTCCTCAGATGAGACTAGACCTTAAACCACAACTTATACAAAATATACAATCATCAGTGTTAAATTCATAGTGTATTGGATGATCGATATTTTTATATGTTCAACATTGACACCAGCAAAGAACTTTGTAAGTTTATTTAGCTTTAGACATTAAGAGTTGCTTACAAAGAAAATCTGAAGTAACTTATCTAATAGTTGACTAAATATACAATGACGAACAACATGACGGCTCCGCTACGTTAAACCAGAGTCTTCATTGCCTCCTGGTCACAAACCGAGCCTCCTCCATGTTAGTAGATGAGACATGGACCAAACTAAACAGTCAACGTACACATTAAATACTTTTTTCTACATTAGGTAGTTTCTGATTTTAATTTGTTGATATAAAAACAGGGTGAAATGTAATGATTGACAGGTTAGACACTACGATAATGGAAAGAAATATGTATTCATCTTTATTTACAGTCGATGGATCAGACTTGGTCCCAATTGTTTTCAATCATTTTCAAAATGATTCTGGAAAGTGGTATATTAATGGAACTGCTATAAAAGAACCACTTCTGTCAGTAAATGCTCTGGAGCTTTCTGAAACGTCAGCTAATTAAAAGATATTAACGGGCAAGCAGCATTAACAGCAGTTCAATATCAGGAAATCTCTGATCACACAATGGAGGCACTAATTTGCTGATACGAGTTCTGATTTAAAAAGTCAACCTGTTCTGTCAAGTGAAACACAAACACTGAGCCGAGCAGCTTTTATTTAATGGAGCCGAACAGCGGCTGTGATGTGGATCCGGCTCCGTTCGGCCCGACGACTCATCCTGGCTCTATCTCTCCATCAGTGGAGCAGCAGGTGAACCGGCCGGCAGCTTTGTCCCGGGAAGCGAGGGATTCAAACGCTCAAGGTCAAGGTGCGCCGGTAATCCAGACAGCTGTGTTACCAGGATTAAGACCAGGCCGAGGCCGTCGCTCCCACCGCCCAAAACAGTTGTTGCCATAACCACCACGACCTGGGTGGGTGGGGGGGCGGATGGGTGGCTGGTACAAGTCTTACTTTTGAATGTCTATGTTTTTATTTGTTTTATGTATTTTGACTCAAGGTTTTTAGTTTGAGAAGCACTTAACTTTGTTTTGAGAAGTGCTATATAAGTAATGATTGATTCAATTTAATTATCAATACATTTATTATTGATGATATTAATTCAGCCGTAGCTCCTGCTGGAGTTTTGGATCAGAAAGGAAAACTTAAAGATGATATTTGAGCCGTAAGTGGATTCACCAAAACAGGTAATTGCAGCTTTACATCAAAAAACAACTGCAGAAATTCCAATAAAGCTGCTCTCAGATCTGCACTGAAGTCTGGACATTTGCTTTAACTTTATTTCAAAATTCATTTACACTTCTCATTATAAACCTAAACGCTCTGTATCTAAACCTTAAACGTGCCTTTAGAAGAAGAGAGAGGTGGGGGAACAATCCTCAATCTCTCTAAGATGTAGCTTCATCCACACACACACACACACACGCTGGCTGTGACATCCCCTCTCTCTCTCCTGCGGTCTGACTGATGTGGTGTTGCGGCCCCGGGGCCCCTGGAGAGCACTAATTGAATTGGTTTCCACAGAATACTAATGGGCCTTAATGCTGAGATAACTGATCCTCAAACAACGAGTGATCATTGACAGCATGTGTTTCTGCTCCGTGATAAACATGTCACAGGAACACACGCAGCCAGTTGGTTTCTCCCCCCCCCCCCCCCGTCATGTTCTGTCCCACCCCCTGCCTCAACGCACACAGATGATGTCACTATACTTATACTGAGGACCCGTCAGGAGCCACAAACAAAAGTGCATCAGTGGAGAGCATCCAAACACAGATTCATGCATGTGCACAAAATACGTTCATACAAAACATAAGTTTTACAACACATGGGACAATGTTCAAACTCGTACAGACACATGAACACATGCAGGATTGTTCCCATTTCAACAAAAAGTGAATCATACTTTAGCAATTTTCAGTTACGCACTACTTTAATTTAACAACACACACTGAGAAAGTGGAAGATACACAAACACACACACACACATCTTCCCACTGTCCCTTAGTTACTTGGGCGTTTGGTTCCTTTCTGACCGAGCAGCCTCCTCCTCCTCCTCCTCCTCCTCCTCCTCCTCCTCAGTTTGTGCAGCAGAGACGACCTCAGTGATCCGATCAGTCCTGTCGCTCAGATGCAAATGGATTTGACAAATGATCAGATACACACATCACAGCAAAAAGGACGATCACAACCCCAGTTTGATGAAAAACACAACTTTTAAACATAAAATGTAAACATAACTACATAAGATTATATGTCTAATATCTTGATACAGATCGTTATCAAGATATTATTAATCATTGTCAGAGAGTCAGTTTGTAAATGTATAAGTAGAAGGCAGAGCTGTTGTTGAAAAGTTACTATGCTTGAGTTCAGTGCACGAGCCACATGCACACGTCAGAATCCAAAGTCTGTCTGGCCTGACGTGCTTTAGGGCCTCAGCTCTGACTGGACCAGGAAGTGTTTAGTTGCATGAAACGTTTGATTTTAATGACGGACGTCCAGAAACCTGAGTGTAATCCTGCAGTTTGAGCTGTTTCAAAGAAGAGGAGACGACTCTAATCTGTGCCCGAGTCTTTTCTTCGGTTCAATTTCATGTGTGGACACCAGCTGTCTTTAATTAGTATGAGGTCCCTTAAGCAACAACCCACAGAACGTCTTGGATAGAAGGTGTCGTCACCCACAAGCCCCGACTCAGCCAAAAACACCCCTGACTCTACCCACCCGCCCTGTGGTCCAGCCTGAGCCTCTGCCACGCTGTGTCTGGTGTAAAAACAAATCCCCTCAGTTCAATGGCAAGCTGAGCTAACAGCTTTCAATAGCTTGTCCTTCACCATCGTCCCGTCCAGCGACACCTCCACGTCTCTGACAGCCCCGACCGCCGCTCAGCCTCAGTTATTGTGTTTTGGTTCAGGCCCAGCAGCCACGATTCAGCCGGGAGTTTGAGAAAATACAATGGTGGGAGCGAAGAGGAGGAGGAGGAGGGGGCTTTTTGGTGGACTGGAAACTGGGGGACGATGGTGAGAGATGTGGCGAGCAGGGAGGGGTTTTCATCCCCACGCCGTGTCCACATGTGTTGATGGTTTTCAGGCGTGGCTTCGGACGAGGACGGCACAAACGCATTAGGTGCTCCAACAACAACTGCTGTAGGGTGGTACAACAATAAGCATCCTGCCAGATGTCTGTGGGCAGTGAGGACGCCTGCTGGAGTAGGACGGTTACATTCAACCAGCCTGTGAAGGAACACAGGACATTTTGTGGCTCCGTTTGTGAAGTGATGAGGGAAATAACAAATATTTTAATTAAATTATGATTCGTTTTTACACTTTCCCAGAAAAATAATGCATGTAACTGTAAATTCTGTTAAAAATTCCCTGCAAACTTGTTGCCAACTGCTAAAGAGCAATATTTAAAAAAACATTACAATAACCTCTTTGACCAGATCAATACTGATTTAACCAATATGTCGATTCCCACATGTTCAGAGCTCAGTATTAAAGCCCTGAGGAACTCCTCACTGATCTGACCTCTGCACAAACAGCTTCAACTCTGCGCTCCACCTCTTCTCCTCCTTTTCCTCGTGGTGATTCTCACAGATTCTCACATGCAGACTCTCGGACTCTCGGTGCTGAGCCAGCGAAGAAAACAAACACACTGTCTCCCCCCAAAACTTGTTATCCCTCCATGTTCTCTCTCTTTTTACCCACAGGCCCACCACCACATCGGCACCGAGCAGGAGTTGGTGTTGCAAGGTTCCACCGCTGGGTGTTTGTTTGTGGAGTTTGAGGGAAGCTGTCATGATGTCACCACCAGACGGCAGACAGGCTTTTTCCCCCTTCTCGCTCCTTCCAAGCCAAACAGATGAGATCAACTCATATTTCCTGATGTTCCCGTCTCTGTCGCCAGATAGAGCACCACAGCGCCCAGTTTAAAATATGGCACCGATATCTCAGCCCAGAGGCATCAGTATCTACTCGTCTGCTCATTTACCAGTTGCCATATTTTTTTTATATGAAAATACAATTTCCCCTGTCAAGGCCCAGGGATCTGCAGAATCTCTTACATTCAGGGATGATGGTGATAAGGCTGCGGCTGTTGTCTGGCTGCTATTAAGAAAATGTGAATCTTTGAAACCGGAGAAGAACAAGAATAACCATTAAAAAAAGATGTTTTGGAGAATGACGCCAACGTGAGGATTATTCTGGAATAACTGGAATCATCAGCAGATCCACACCGACTCTTCTGGGAGGTGAAATCTGTGAGTTCAGGAAGCAGACATGTAATCTTGTGGTTGTTTAGTGACATCTACTGGTTTACAGATGCAGGTGGAGCTTACTTGATGCATGACACATTCATCCAACAGTGTTAAATAGTAAACAGACACGTTTTATGTCCAGAAATGATATTGTCAGTATTATTATTGTCCTGTGTTTTAAAATACAAATACACTTCTATTGCCCTCATTTACTCGGCCCCAGCAAATCCCTTTAAAGCTTTTGAGATTGCACCAATATTAGAGCCTCCACTCAACATACTGCAAATTAAGAAATCAATTTGACGACACGTGCAAATACAGAGACAACGGAAATGTTTCCAGGGGACTAAAAACAAGTGATGAACCTGCAGTTCTTTAGTTTAACTGCTTTGTGAAGTTCCATCCCCGCTGACAGAGCAGACTCTAATGACTTCATCAGACAGGTTCATCTCTTGTGTGGGTCCCTTGTGTTGAGCCCTCTCGTCTCCGTATCACACACTTTATTCATTTATGTTGTTTTTCTGTGTATCTTACATTACAATCTGCCTCCCTCAGCATTTACACTCTTATTAAACAGATGGAACACACAGGACTCACATTTACTTTTGTCCTTTCTATTTATTTGACCATCCTGAATATTATGGTACCCACTGGCTGCCGGTCACCATGGTTACTGCTGGAAGCCCCGTGTAGCAGCGGCAAGCGGCCGGCAGGGGACGCAGCGCCATCGGGTGTCGTGGCTCCGGGAGAACCGGGGGCAGATCGGAGGAGCGGACCCGAGCCTCCGTGGGGCTGCTCAGCTGTGCTCACACCGCCCACTGGTGCCTCCTCCGGGCTTCTCTCTCTACCTCGCCTCGGCTCTTCCTGGAGAACCATGGTGGCTAAGAGCAGGAAACAGACCGGTAGGAGTCCGGCGACCCCGGCTGACCGCGACAGGAACCCGCTCGTGTCGCCCCCCGGTAAAAGCGGCGGCAGGCGGCCGGGCAGGGAGGGCAAAGCGGGCTCTCACCCCAACGGGCTCTCCGGCATCGGACACAAGCTGGGGCTGAGTCCCTCCGCGCTGGGGCGGCTGGGGATCACCCTCCTCCTCGGTAAGTTGGCAGGCGCTTAGCCTGCTAGCCGCTAAGCTAGCGTCGCCCTCACGTTTATTCCGTAGCATTAGCGCTAAATTAAGTTATCGCCGCCGCGGATCTGCGGGCTAACGTTAGCTCGCCGGGGCGATGTAGCTCCGGCAGTTAGCCTCCCGTTGTGGCTGCTGGTTCGAATCCCTTTAAAGTGGCCGCTGCTGCTGGTGCAGCTCCACACGTGTTAACAGGTTTCCTGGTAAAGTTGAAGCTAATGTTGTTGTTGTCTCTCCTCCACCAGTTTGCACCAGAGGAGAAACCATCAAACTCAAAGTGACATTTTAATGGTTTTTATTTCTGCACAACTCAAAGTGATTTCTCTGTGTCCACAGCTGCTCTGTCTGGGTTCCTGCACTGGTGAGTTCCTCCTGGGTTCACTGGTTATTACTCCCTGGGTTCACTGGTTATTACTCCATGGGTTCACTGGTTATTACTCCCTGGGTTCACTGGTTATTACTCCCTGGGTTCACTGGTTATTACTCCCTGGGTTCACTGGTTATTACTCCCTGGGTTCACTGGTTATTACTCCCTGGGTTCACTGGTTATTACTCCCTGGGTTCCCTGGTTATTACTCCCTGGGTTCACTGGTTATTACTCCCTGGGTTCACTGGTTATTACTCCCTGGGTTCACTGGTTATTACTCCCTGGGTTCACTGGTTATTACTCCCTGGGTTCCCTGGTTATTACTCCCTGGGTTCACTAGTTATTACTCCCTGGGTTCACTGGTTATTACTCCCTGGGTTCACTGGTTATTACTCCCTGGGTTCACTGGTTATTACTCCCTGGGTTCCCTGGTTATTACTCCCTGGGTTCACCGGTTATTACTCCCTGGGTTCACCGGTTATTACTCCCTGGGTTCACCGGTTATTACTCCCTGGGTTCACCGGTTATTACTCCCTGGGTTCACTGGTTATTACTCCCTGGGTTCACTGGTTATTACTCCCTGGGTTCACTGGTTATTACTCCATGGGTTCACTGGTTATTACTCCCTGGGTTCCCTGGTTATTACTCCATGGGTTCACTGGTTATTACTCCCTGGGTTCCCTGGTTATTACTCCCTGGGTTCACTGGTTATTACTCCCTGGGTTCCCTGGTTATTACTCCCTGGGTTCACTGGTTATTACTCCCTAGGTTCACTGGTTATTACTCCCTGGGTTCACTGGTTATTACTCCCTGGGTTCACTGGTCATTACTCCCTGGGTTCACTGGTTATTACTCCCTGGGTTCACCGGTTATTACTCCCTGGGTTCACTGGTTATTACTCCCTGGGTTCACCGGTTATTACTCCCTGGGTTCACTGGTTGTTACTCCCTGGGTTCACTGGTTGTGTTTACATGTGATTTCCCTCTGTTCTTCAGGCACCATCTCTCTCAGCTGTTTGAGAATGACAGACACTTCTCACACCTGTCAAACCTGGAGAAGGAGATGGCTTTCAGGACAGAGATGGTAAAATATCAAGTTCATTGTGTTAAAATTGTCTTTATGAAGAATATTATGAGACTGTTTAATTGCAAGAGCATGATATTTATCTAGAGCTTTTCTAGTCCTGATGACCACTTTCAGTTCAGGGTTCAGTATCTTGCCCGAGGACACTTCAGGCTTGCAGACTGTGGAAGAGCTGGGATCAAACAGCCGGCCTTCTGGTTTGAGGGACGACCGCTCTAACCCCTAAGCCACAGCCGCCCTTTATAACGAATAGCTTCACATTCTTACCTCCACGAGGAGGTTATGTTCTGCCTGTTAAAAGATGACCACAAGTTTGGTGCGGATCCAGAAATTGTCATAACTAGATGTTTTGGACATTCTCACTGATGTCTCATGGACTAATTCCTGCATCTTGATGACAAAAACCCAGGCATATTTAGGAGACTGATTATTTTCCCTGAGCGTGTGCAAGTTAGTGCAGCCTGAATTTTTAGCGGACCCTTGGGCCTTGGTGCTGGTACGGCTCTTCTGAGTGTCATTTCAGTTTCAGTTTTGTCCCCCAACAGTTCTCACTCTGTGCAGTAGCTTATTCCAGAGTTTATCTGAAGCTCATGTGATGCTTCAGAAGTCTGAGCTGCAGGAATAAAAGTGGATATCTTCCAAAGTTACAGTCTGTGAAAAACTCTCCGTCTGCCACAGCTCAGCGTGAAAAAGAGCTAATTTGCCTTTAAAAATACCGCAAGTGTTGTAGATATCCTCGTTATATGTCGTGCTCAGACTGAACTGAAACGTCCTATTAGCTTCAGATAAACACAAGGACGTATTTGTGCCTGGAAGTAGGATTCTGGAGGGTTTCACTTCCATGATCAGATTACAGCAGGATGCATGCATTCTACAAGACGTCGCTGTGTAAGCATGTGTAACCATTAGAGCCCAAACCATTAAGAGATAAGCCGAAGGACAAATTTATCTCCAGGTAATTTCGTCATCAATCATTTTATTTAGGCAAAGCACAAACATTCCTCAGTGAAACAAGATGTTTTGGTGGCTGCTCTCAGAAGGAAATTATGTGGAGAATGATTCGCTTTATTCTGACATTTGGAACGATAAATTCAATTTAACAAAGAAAGAAACAGGCATTTTATTGATTTAAAACAAGCATCAGTTTTGTTCAACCAGATTGCTCAGCTGGGAACACAGGAAGTAATGCCAGGTTTCGAAAAGTGGTTTATAAATGAGCGTAGAACAGAGTGATGAGAAACTGTGGATTCTGTGGCTGCAGTTTTAAATCTGGGCTGTGGGTTTTTTTCCCAAACCAGGGACTGGAATTACCCCAGAATATTGACTTTGACATCATTGTGTCCGTTGCATAAACCAACCGAAACGTGTAGAACAAAGCTGAGCGCAGGTGAACTGACCTTTGGGTTCGCTTGATGGCAGATTGTGCTTTGAATTCCCCTTTAGGTTTAGCAGTCAGGAACCGAGAGAGCATTTGCAAGGCACATCAGACCAAGTGTATCATCTGCTCAATCAGAGATAATCATACGTTCCTCCCACAGCGTTATAAACAATGCGGGAGCCGCTCTTCAAATCTGACATCGGTTGTAAAAATGTGCACGTCGTCGGCACACGTCTCATTTCTGTGCTTGTCTATCGCTTCCCGTCTCGGACGCTGTAGAGGCAGCTGCACGAGGTCAGAACCGGCGAAGACCCCGTGATTTTAATGTTGCACGTTCTTTAACGGCAGTAGCTGTGTAAAAGCTGCTGATGCTTGACGCGCTCCCCGAGCTTCTCGCCCTTTTTCCGAGATGACACTGAAGGTGACAGTATGCAAACAGAATATTTCTCTTGCTCGGGTTCCCACTGTGTGCGAGCAGATGGGCTGTGTTGCTCCCTCCCGCGTCTCCAGCCTGAGCTGTCTGAGCAGAGTTATATTCAGTCTCTCTGAATCACTCAGTCTCTCCCCTTTCCCCTCCATCACTCGGCCCTGACATTTCTCTTTCTAACAATCCCCGCCCAACAATCCTCTCCCTCACATTGAATTTTATTGAGGTTATGAGTTTAATCTGTCGTTCGTTCTCTCTTTTTGACTCCAGGGTCTGTACTATTCCTATTATAAGACCATCATCGAGGCTCCCTCTTTCCTGGACGGTCTCCACCTGGTCATGAACGATCGGCTGACAGAGTACCCCCTGGTTATCAACACACTGCAGAGATTTAATCTCTACCCAGAGGTAATGCTCCCATGGTGTTCTTATGATTTGTAGGGTGGAAGCATTACTCAGGATATTCTTCAAAAAGGAGAAACATTCTGCTAATTTCAGGTTCATAATTCAAATTTGTGTTGTTATTTGAAAAGGTTTACGTGCTCTAATGTGCAGAAAACACACACTTTCCTCTTTTCAGCCACAAATACAACATTTGCTCCCGATGGCAAAGCAGATCATCAGAGTGGCTCAAACAAACCTGTTCTTTCTTCTCTTCCTGTCTCATTTTGTAGAGTCGTGTAGAAAACATCCAGGTTCTGTTGCAGCTTCTCATTAACTCAATGACAGGCTATAATTAAACACGCCTGTTGTCTGGATCAGGGTTGAAACTAACGACTCAGTTAATGACGCTCTTGTCAGGGTTTGTGTCTGTACCAGAGATCGTTTGTAAATTTAGTTTTAAAACTGGTTTCACACAGATTTACTTCTGTCCTTCGTTAAAACCAGATCATCACTTTCACCTCAGGGAATCAGTCAGTTCAGGAAAAGTAAACAACTTAGGAATAGGAACAAAAGGAAGTGTCTCCTCTCCTCAGAGGAAACAGGACAGAAAGGTCCTTTGAGACGTGTTGTTTGAACAGGTTTTTCACCGATTGTCCTTCCTCCCGTCGTCCGTCTCTTCTCCTCAGGTGGTCCTGGCCAGCTGGTACCGCATGTACACCGGTGTAATGGGCTACTTTGGGATTCCCACTAAGATGTGCTGGTCCATCAACAGAGGAGAAGGACTCACGCCTGTGGATAGTTGTGAAGGTACACACTGTCGCCATGGAGCTCCATTCTCTTCTGCACAAACACACACACACACACACACACACACACACACACACAAACACACACACAAACACACACACAATCTCTTACAGACAGACAGTAGTATATGATATCTGCCTCACACAAGCGTAAAGTATCACAGTAATGACCCAGAGCTACGCTGACATTTAAAATACTCACTCTGACTAATTTCTTCACAAGCTTTGATGATTTTATTCACTCGTGGACAGAAGCAGTTAAAACGTCTCTGGAGGAGCAGCTCAGAGAAAATGTATAAATTTATACGGAGGGAACTGAACTAAGGAAGAAGCTCACTGGATTCCTGCTGAACTCGATACTTCAACCGAAAGAGTTTTTCCTCAATGAAAAAGTAATTTTTCTTAGATTTTGGGGGAAATGCTTCTTTGCTTTCTTGCAGAGAGTCGTGAGAGAATTCAAACCACTCTTCATGTCAGTTCACAATGAGGCTGAAGCCAGACGACAATTAGCTTAGCTCAGCTCAACATGACATCTGGAAGTGTAAGAGAAATAACAAATGAATACAACAAATCCTGGCTGTACAGTGGTTTGTGTACCGGACTGTTGGTCCGGCGTAGCGATGTCGTGGAGTCTTGTCGTCGCTGTGAGGTCGACAGACAATCAGAGGAGTCGGCCAAGAAACTATTTTAAAATGACTATATAAAAGTTTTACCCATCACATAAGAAAAGCAGCAGATACTCACATTTCCTGTAGATGAAATTCAGTAATATTTGGAATTTTGGTTGAAAATAAATTGATTATGAGGAATTTTGCTAATTAATAGTCTTTAGATTCATTAACCGACTCAGCATTTTAGTTCTATTGTCAGTAAAAAGGAAAGAAAAACAGGTATTAACATAGAAGGTCACATAAAATCATGTCAGGCGTTGTTTGACATTTAGGATCTAAATCACAGCAGAAACAAATGTTGAACAACGGGTGTAACACTGCGACAGTAAGAGAAACACAATCTGATTATTGTGGCCCTGAGGGCAAGAAAAACGTGTTTAACATTTAACGCAGGTGTAGTTGTTTCTTTCCCACATTAGTGAATCTGCTGACAGTTTACAAGCGAACAGCATTTGTCAGCGTTCTTTGTTGAGCTGAAACCTCTGTTTGTTTCATTAGTGAAGTGGAGCGGGGTCAATGTACACAGGTTTGTTCACCGTGTTTACACAAACATGACACGGGAGCCAACAGTCACGATGACGGAGTGGAGAGATGTTTCCACACTGAGCTTGTTTGTTGGATCAGGTTTTTACACTTTCTTGTTTTTTCTCCCAGTGATTTTCAGTCACATCCCGGTGATGAAACAGCTTTTAATAATATCAACACGCTCCCGAGTATCTTGTTAGTCATTACAGCCTCATCAATCTGGTCTGTGTACCTGCTAATTTGTCCGGCGACGCTGCTGAAAGCAAATTATTCACCGGGGCCGGAAAACCTGCTTTTAGCCACCGGTTAAAAAAAAGAATTCAGGAACCAGTGCTTCTGCATCACAACTCAACAACGTGTGATTATTCAGTGTAATATATGGTTCTTGTGTGGAAGCTGGTCAAAGGGAACATGTTCTCAGATGTGAAATAAAATCCAGCTCTTTTATGATCCTTTGTGGAAATGATCCTTTCGCCTGAAGTCTTCTTATTCCACAACGTGTGGCAGGGCTCTGCTTTATGTTTCAGAAGGTATTTGGTTTTATGTGGTGAGTAAGTGTGTTGTTAAACATTAGTAGACCCTCGACAGTAGGTTTTATGTTTAAGTATTTGCATGAAAGGTCCGACAATGTTGATACAGAAAAGCACAAATACTGTATTGTATATTTTTACAGACACACATTTTTATTTATTTTGATCTAAATTGTGTCTGAAAATAAGAAGCAACAGAAAACCTCAGGGGACCAGGACGTGCGGCTCCTCGTAGGTAAAGCATGAGCACCGTGAATTTATTATCGCAGCCAGGAGCTTTGCAGAAGTGCTGCTTCTTTCAGGGGCTATTTTTGCACTGACCTAACTTCGTCAAGTTGGAGTTCTCCAAATTAAAACAGCACCCGAGATGCAAGTGGAGCAGTTTGAAAGGAGGCGCCATTTCTATACATCGCTGAAGAAAACTAAAGGTTCAGGAGGATTTAGAAGGGTTGACAACATGGACTCACAGTTTCCTCTCTTCTGTGCTGATCAGACGTTTTACAGTTTATCACAACTAATAAAAAATGACTAATAACATCTTCATATTCTGTCCAAAACCAATAGATTTTCTAGTTGCATCAATAAAAAATGGAGAAAAGCTTCAAACTCTCACAATTGAGAAGCTGAATTTTTGGTTTATCAATCAATCAATCAAATTTTATTTGTATAGGCCCATATTCACAAATCACAATTTGTCTCATAGGGCTTTAACATGGTGTGACATCCTCTGCCCTTAACCCTCAAGCAAGAGTGAGGAAAAACTACTAAAAAACCCTTTTAACAGGGTAAAAAGAACGTAGAAACCTCAGAGAGAGCCACATGTGAGGGATCCCTCTCCCAGGACGGACAGAAGTGCAATAGATGTCAAGTGTGAAGGGGAACATCATCAAGGTTTTAGCAGTACTGATAGGGGTAGACCTTTCTGAAGCATAACTGAAGGTCAGTGAATTGGTGGATTAATGTCAATAAGGGTCAAGTATCTATATTATTATATCTATAGTATTTATACACAATGAAACAATTATCTTACTATTTGGCAAATCATTCTTCCATTTACTGACTAATAAAATATTCAATCTTTGTACTTTGTTTACTTTTGTTGTGTGTTGTGCACTTTAGGAATGGGCGATCCGACGTATTTCTACGTGGCCTGTGTGTTCGTGCTGAACGGCCTGATGATGAGCCTGTTCTTCGTTTACGGCGCCTACCTCAGGTAACTCCGCTCGCTCCTGTCATGCTCTGACGCTCAGGAGGAGAGGATGAGTTTTTATGGTCCGTCTCACCTGGCAGCTGTCAAACCTGAAGAAAAAATAACCCTTCTGTGGTCTGTCTCCTGGATTTTGACCGATCCGAAGAAGGTCGACCTTTCTGAATCTGTCCGCCTCTCTTCTCACTCTCCACTCTCTCCCTCCTAGTGGCAGTCGGCTGGGCGGCGTCGTTACCACCATGTGTTTCTTCTTCAACCACGGCGAAGTGAGTGTGCCGTCCTTGTCCCTCCTTGCGATCAGTTTCAGTGAGGCAGGATTTGAATGCTGAAGCTTTGTAGCTCAGCTTCTCTGGGTCTAAGCTTCTGAAATGTGTAAAACTCGGCGGAGCAGAGGGTGGTTAATGGGAGCTCATTTCATTTCCTCAAAGGGGCTTAGAGTTGTTTTGGGCTGGCACTCGCAGCCCAGTCCCTCCACCCACCTCCTTTTCTCCAGTTTCCAACCAGAACAAATTGTGAGTCTCTATTTCTCCAGATCAATACGCTGACATTTCCACACTCAGTGTTTTTCAGTCCTGTCAAACATCCTGTTCACCTCTTTTCATCAGTGGTTTGTGGCGTTTCAGCAGCAATCGGAAATTGTCCTATTTTCTTTTGAGGAAGTTAAGGGCTGGTAAAGTGTTCTGAGCTGAGATAATACTGAAGTGGTAAGTGTGGTATTGCATATAAGTAGTGGTGTGAGATTTTATCAAGTGCTAGAGACAAGTTCTCTTTTCACAAACAGTCAAGAATATGAAGCCAGTTTCTCTTAATGCAGAGTCCAATCCAATATGTTTTTTTGAGGGCAGATGATAATTTAGATATTAGTGAGTAAAACTGTTCCGTTACTGCTCCACCGGCCAATTTATATATTCTTAGAAATGTAAATTATTCCTAATATGTCGTTATCAAACCCTTTTGACAAAGACAAGTAATTGAGGCTTAACCATACGTTGTATTATAAATAACTAATAAACACAAATACAAGTTTTCATATCAGGGGAACATAAACACAGATATGTCTGTGTCATAATGGGTTTGTCTGCTCTCTCCAACCTCTTTTCTGTTCTCAACCAAAAACCAGCCACATGTAATTATGTCCTCTTATAAAGTGGCTAAAGAGCAGCTTGGCAACGTGAGTAGGACGAGGTGGACAAAACACAGCAGAGAACAGTTACAAATGAAAGATTATATTAGGTTTATTTTAGGCAAAAACAGTTGAGGCTCTGCTCAGGACTCCACACTGAATATAGGCTTCTGTATCACGCACGTGAATATCTGAACATCTGCATGGAGACAAACAGTGTGAAGAAGGTTTGGACAAAAACATCTGGCAGATAAATATATGCAAGTGAGCAGCAGTAACAGTAATACAGGCGCTAATAACTGAAGTTATCTGTGAGCTGCATGGGAACTGCAGAGGAAATGCAAATTGGTTTTCATCTTTGCTATGTGGTGTTGTTTTTCCACCCACTGTGATGCTTCAATTAGTCTTTTAACATGTGTTTTTTTGTGTGTGTTTGTAATCAGAGCACTCGTGTGATGTGGACTCCGCCACTGAGGGAGAGTTTCGCTTACCCCTTCTTAGTCCTGCAGATGCTTCTCCTCACCTACATCCTACGGTAAACTCTCCTCCAGTCTCAAGCATCTGGGATTTACTTTATTTTATGAATAAAATCAGACGTGTTTAGGGGAATGATGTCTATGAGTGTGTATCATTTAATGCAGCTTCATTGAATGTAAGGGGCTGTTGGGCCTTGTTGAAGGTTTGAGCTTTACTCAGTGATATTCTAGTTTGTTTAGTTTTGGTTTTAACCTGAATTTAAAAGCCTGATCAGCGACGGGACATTACATCTATTGCTCTACAATCTGTATCTAACTGAGTATATGTTAAATACACCCACATATACATTTAGTTTGAGAATTGCAGCAGCATCTGTTTCTCTTTCATCCTCACACCCCGTTGAACTTTAAACGTGTGAAATAACCAGAGCGGTAATGATCAGGAAGCTGTTTCCTTGTGACATTAAAGCAGAACAGGCTCCAGACACATTCTACCAGTTTGCCCTTTGTGTGGTAATTACTGTGCTGAAGCGGAGCGTGCTTCTGTTGTCGGCTAAATTGTGCACAGAAGCAGCCTCTTTGTCGAGCTGAAGTACTTGTCGCAGATGAGTCTCACCGCACGTCAGCGAGTGGACGCCACCTGGCGTTGTGTGAGCTCAGTCAACAGTCAGCTACCTTCAGTCTAATGGAGAGCGAAGCCTGTGCCGTGGTTTCTCGGTACATAACCAGGTGTTTGTAGTACATTCAAGAGTGAAATTGAAAGTGTGTGTGTGTGTTTTCTCAAGCGTCTTAATACAGCTTTTCTTATCTTCCATACACACTCTCACTCTCACCGCTCCATTCCTGTATTTATTATCTATTTTCCTCCCTCGTCTCGTCTCTTCTCTCCACAGGACACGGAACCTGAGCCGGGCGGCCATGGTCGCTCTCGGCGTCTCCAATGTGTGCTTCATGCTGCCTTGGCAGTTTGCCCAGTTTGTGCTGCTCACTCAGGTAAACAAGAGAGCAGGAGAAACCCAGTGAGGGAGAGAGAATGTGGTCGGAGGGGAGATTAGAGAGAATAGAGACTTGGAGCGAGAACAGGATTCTGGCAAGGAAGCCAAGGGTTCAGAAGCAGGTGAAGATGGAAGAGGGAGGAAAGGAGGGGACAGAGCGAGAGGTGAAACTACGAGAACACATCATTTCCATGGTCATTTGCTCAAAGCTCTCCCAACATGCATTAGAAAAGGATATATTTAAGATCTGAAGTGGAATATTTGACACAGTTGGAAGGGCAGATTCTCTCAGACAGGCGAGTTAAAGAGAGGAATGATGAGAGCGAGAGCGTAGGCTGGCAGACAGAAGAGCCGGAGAACAAACGGGTCGCTGCTGCCAGCATCTGTGCTCAGCAACAGTTTAGCCCAAGCTGTTGACGGCCCCCTCAGGGCACAGCTGCTGTCAGTGCAGGCGTTTTTAAAAAAGAGGCGACTTATTTAACAGCTGTTCTATCTTAGTTTTATTTTACTAAGCTGCTAATTTAACTCGTGGGCCTCACCCGCTGTATGTGTAAACCAGCCTGAGGGCAGAAAGCTGAATGTCCACACTGCACACTCCTCGGTTTGTTAAGATGGACGACATGGTGGCTGTGTGATAACACCTGGTGGCTGGCTCCCTATAGGTCTGCCTTCTCCATGTTAGTAGATGGGACGTGGAACAAACTCAAAAATCACAACAACGCCTTGACGACAAATGACGTCATTGGCACAAAATGGCAGATCCTGTAATCCTGACACGTGCTCCATCTTTATAAACAGTCTGTGTGTCTGTAGTATTATTTCATTCCATTCGTTTTCTGACTCATATTCAGGTTCAGATTGTAGACTTGAACTCTGTTTCATTTTCTGCACATATTGGATGTTTTCTTGCTTATGCTCTCGTATTATTTTGACCCTGTTTTTGGTGTTTTATTTTCAGGTGGCTTCTCTGTTTGCCTCGTACATCCTGGGCTACCTGGGTCCCACCAAGATGCAGTCCATCCTGGTCACTCATATGGTACAGTTCAACTCATCAGGGGGTTTCCTGTGTTTCTTGCAGTGGCACTGAAATGATTAGGAATGCACAAAAACAATAAATTACCAATCCGTGCACGTGAGACGGAAAAAAAAGTGAAATAATCAGAAACATAGCAGCACGTTGATTCTTTTTTGTATCACTGTAAATAAGAAGTCTTTCCGGCCGCCGCTGTCCTCGGAGGTGTAATGTGTTCTGCCTCACGTCTTATCTCACTTGGTTCCTCGGCCGGAAGAATTGCACATGAGCCGGGAGGACGACACCAGCAGAGACGAGGATGACTTTCTTTATTATGAACTGTGCTGCTGAGCGTGCGCCGCTGCCTTTTCACCATTAAAGAGAGATGATATGTGGGCGACTCGGACACTGCCAAGGACAGAAGAATATTATAGTTGTGTGTGTGTGTGTGTGTGTGTGTGCGTTTTCCTCCGGCCGCTCGTCCTTCTCCTGCACATTCTTTCTCCCCTAATCCCTCGGCGTGCCCGGCTGTTAGCCAAGGGCCTGTGTGCGCCGCTGATAAGGAGAAAGTCCCTTTGTGGTAAGATAGTACGATTTGTGTCAGGAGAAGACATACGGTTCTGCATAATTTAGAGAGCTTGGGCGACAATGACTTTGGCCTTGCATGTGTGTCTGTGCATGTTCTTAAGCACAGAGTACAGACACAAAACCCCGGCGTGTCCGCTACGACCTACAGCCTCAACGAGCCTGTGCAGTGACACTTGTTCCAGGAGATCTGGACACAACCAATACTTTTATTATCAATTAATCTTTCTGTCGTTTGTCTGATTAATTGAATGTTTAAAATTCGATTTTCTGACATTTTTTGGACCCCCCTCAATTAATCAAGAACATGAGCAGCATTCATCAATCAATAAAGTATATTGGTTAACCATTAATTTCCTATGACTAATCAATTAATATATTTATATTTGCCGCACTACAAACATTAGCCGCCCCGCTGTCGAGTATAATACAGAGGGGCGCATTATTCCTCTCTTCACTGTGGGATTAGGCATCAAAAAGTGAATTTAATGGGATTATTTTCTGCAAGTGGCTGCGTATTCAAACTTGAATGCACTGGTTTTAAATCCCTGGAGTGTTTCCAGCAACACGGTCGCACAGAAAGACTTATTGTTGACAGTTAATGCGATGTGATTCCCAGACCACCCTCCTGCTGGAGAGACAGAGATGTTGTTATTTGCCGGCGGTGAGAATGAAGCTGTGTTTTTTTTTTTGGGGGGGGGGGAATCACTGGAAACCTACAGAAGCCGACTGGGCCCCTGAGCCTGCGCTGCCAAGCTCGTGTGTGGAGCATTGTTTCTAATTACACAGACGGATCATGCACATGGAGCTACTGGAAACACTGGTTACTGTCACAGTGCACAGTCAGACTCAGCTCTGCAGGATTGTGATGAATAACAGCTCCTTCTTGTCACACCCCCCCCACACACACACAGATCACACTCGGCGTCTGCTTCATCCTGATGTTTGGTAATTCCATGCTGCTCACATCCTTCTACGCCTCCTCACTCGTCTCCATCTGGGTGAGTCTGATCCTCTGAACTGTACGAACAAGTGTTGAATGTCCTGAGATGAGATTTACTGACAAGACAGAACAAGTGAATTCAGGAGGAAACTGAGGAAACTGATTTCTGTCGTTATTTAACAGATGTGATCGAGAAGATGTATAAACACCGTTTTATAACATTTCTGGAGTTTTACTTTCTGCCTTACTGATTTTGTTTTCCAGGCCATCATCGCACTGAGGGATCAATTTGCTCAGGTTTTCAAACCTGGCATCATCATCTGGGTACGTAGGATTCACTGCTGCCTTGTTTTTACTGCACTGAACTTTTCACATTTGTCTGTGATGATTGGTATTCTTATAATATTTGTATACTGTTAAAGGGAAAACAATGAAAGATAATTATTGAACACAAATGTCAGAAAATAGGAAAAATGCAGTGAGACAATAAGTAAAACAAGAATAACAACATCTCGTTTATTGAGCATCTATACTGCGTGCCTTCAATTTATCATTGAATTGATTATGTCTGTTACTTCTCAAGGCTCTCTCTGTGTATCATTACTCTAGTGTGTGTTTGTGTGTACAACCTGTCAGTGTGTGTCTTCTCTTCCTCCTCAGGTCATGCAGGGTCTGGCGTGGGTCGGCTCCACAGTTCTGCTCAAATTCATGTTGTCCACGATCCTCGGTGCCTCTGACGACGTAAGTGACAGAAACTTTACACTGAATCCACTTTGTTCGTGCCTCAGAGCTGGAGACAGCCACGGCCACAGGTCATATGTTTTCAGGTTGTCTCTCATATTTGTGTAGCATGCATAAAAAAAGAATGTGGTTTTCTTTTGCAGGCTCACATCAGTGGACTGATCAAGTCTAAGTTCACCAGCTACAAGGACTTCCACACTCTGATGTACACGTGTGCTGCAGAATTTGACTTCATGGAGTTGGAGGTGAGGTTCGCTTTGACCAAACTCTAGCTCCTCTTCAGAGTAACACATTTATCTTCTTTGAGTCAAAGCTGCAGGAAACGCTGATAACGAAAGAGCTGTGTACGACCGCGTCCTTGTTCTCCGATAAAATGCCAGTCTCAGCTGGTCTGTTGTGAAAATCTTGCCAAACTTAAGCTTTCAAAATGTCACAGTCGCCCGTGAAGATAAAAAGATGTACCTGCTGTTTTGAATCAGAGAGCGTGGAGAGAATCAGATCTGTGCTCTGAATTTAAACTTCATGACAAAGCTGTTGTCTCGTACTGTCTCACCAAACCTCACTAGTTTACACTAACACCAATATTCTGATATTTACCTCTTTACGACAATACTCTGAATAAGACGCTGCCGTGTAAACAGTATTTTTCTGATTACCAGAACCCAAATGAGGTAATTTTTTTAAATAAAATTCTATTGGGAACAGCGGATGTTGCGGATGCTATGTTGACTAAGCTCTGTATCATGTAAACAGGAGCATGAATTGAATTCTGTATCAGCAAATCATATAAAAATCATAATTTTTTAATAACAAGGTTAATAGTCAGATTATTGATGTCCATGTCTCCGTCTTTCTCTCTCCTTCAGACGCCTCTACGTTACCTCAAAACGTTCCTGCTTCCCCTCAACATGCTGGTGGTTGCTCTCATTGCCGGGAGGGTGAGTCCTCCCAAAGGGTTTGGACCATATGTCAGAAATGGGCGAAGACTTTGGTTCTAGAAGCAGAAGAACAAATCTGAGGAGAAGTTTGTGTGTTAACTGCAGAACGTCTGGTTTCAAAGCGTCCTGAGGACATTAAAGGGAGAGAAGATGTGTGAGCTGATCAGCAGCAGGGTTATCTTTTACTGAAACTCTGCAGAAAAACGAAATATAAATCTTTTCGGAGAAGTCAGAGCAGTGTGCTTGTAACCTGACAGACCAGAACAGGGGCAAAAGAAAGCTTTCTACATCCCTGTCAGACGCTTGTAAAGTTTAATTGCTCTGAGAAATAACTGAAGCCGAAACATACGAGTGTATAATGTTCAGATAAGGCTGAGAACACATACCTCCACAGAGGCTAATGCCCCATCCCGCCGTGTTAAAGCAGTGGTTCCTGTTACATTTTTAATAACATAGGAGATCTCTTGGGGTTTTGCTCTTTTGCTGCATCCTAGTATAGCATCCTCTTTGCGTTTGCAATTTGCACCCCCCTGCTGTCATAGTTGCAACGAACTCTGTGGGAAACACTGCAAAGAAAGTGCAAAAACATATTCTTGGTTCCGCAGTAAACAGCCTCGTTGGCAGAGGTGATAAAATATATACTAGAACATGTGAAAGATGGGAAAAGGCAACACAAAATAACGTAAAAAGAAATCATAGAGATTACCACGCATACATGTCATACGTGTTTATGGATTTAGGAAGCAAGTACAGGTACAGATTTATTCCCTGCACCTATTTACATCAGTGAGGAAAGGCTCAATGACAGAAAGACCTCTGTGTAATACAGTTTAGTTCAAACCACATCCTTCAAAATGACTGTTCTGTTGAATCAGTGCCACGTTAAACAGCTTCAATTAAAACTGAACACTGACTCACGAAGGTAAGATCTCCTGCTGAGTATGTAGGTAGGTAGGATTTGGATTAGGCTGCTTCATTTCCCGCCAGACGAACCTAATAAACTGCCGGCGTACAGACTGTATGTTAGGGGGGGGGGGGGGGGGGGGGACAAACTGCATGTAGTCTAATCTCATCATGCCTTGCCCACGCTAAGCTAAGAATACACGAGTCAATTTGACAAACAATGGCTGCCAATACAGGAGCCAGCTGCTAGAAAGAGGCGTTTTTTATTCCAACAGTTTGACAACCTGTTCTTTTTCAGACGTGCCAGGATGTCGTCCGGTTCCTGAGGGGGGGCGGCGGGAAGGCGTCTGGCAAGAGCGACGATGTCGACGAAGCTGCCGGGTGAGTGACGCGATGATTTACTGAAAACATGTGCTATTGTAGCTGAGTTGATATATTTCTGTCTCTTCTGGGTCGCAGGTCTGAAATCGCTGCAAAAGGAGAGGTGAGAAAAAAAAATCGTTTTCACATCCTCTGTTATTGTTAAGTTTATTCACAAACACCTCGGTGGGAACTTTCTGCCATTTTTAACCCATTGTTCCACTTCTCTAAACCTATTTGTATTTCATTAGATTCTGTCAGTGCATTTGCATCTGCTCAGTTTCCACCGCCCCAAGTGGTTTTCAGCCCTTTTGTCATTACTAAGAAATGAAAGGCAGCTTCTCTTCTGCCATGAAATCTCACTGTGCCGCCTTTTGTTCAGCTGCTTCATGTCATTTTGTCTAATATCCCTCCCAGGGCAGGGGAACGTTCAGATGTTCCTCCACCAGTGTGTGTGTGTGTGTGTGTGTGTGTGTGTGTGTGTGTGTGTGTGTGTGTGTGTGTGTGTGTGTGTGTGCGTGTGTGCGTGTGTGCGTTCGGAAGCTTCCTGAGTTTCCCAGATAATTGCTTTAATGTTTCTGTGGCTCCATGAGAAACTCTCCAGGGGGCGTTCTCACTGCTCACAGGAGGAACTGTGTTAAAAGCATCACGCACATGTCATTATACACAGCTTGTTCAGAAAGGCTTTTAGATCCACTTGAGAAAGCTTCTCTTATAATTTCATTGTCGGCTTTTAAAACATTATGAGTTGAAACGATTCAGACTTCAAAATACATATAAATGCAGCCTACGTAGCGCGGTGTTAACATTCACAGTTTAACAACAAACTAATGTGACGGTGAAGCTGTTGCACTTTGCGTCAGTGAACTGCTCTTTGCCTCAATCCAGGATTTTTTTCCATCTGTGGTGTCTTCACGAGATTTCTTCACGTTACATCACAAACGGTTTGATGTCGTAATCGCGTGTTTTCTTTATTTTCTTTGGAAACAGGAAAAACATTGGGTCAGGCAGAGAGAGTGCATCTCAGGAATTTGAAGAGAGAATTCATATTTAATTTTGCCCACTGGTTGTTTGAATTTCAAAAAACCTTGTTATTGATTCATCTGCGTACATTTGTCTTACATACTTATTTACTTACACACATATTTTAGTCTGCAGGACTTTAGGAGATGATGAAATCAGTTTTCACAACCCATGGTGACGTCCTTAAATAGCTTCAGATTGTCAGATGAACAATTTCCAACCCAAATATATCATTTGTAATGTTTGCAGTAATGTAAAATTACATTGAAGAAATGTGAATCTGGACGTCTTCGCAGATGTCTTTGTTTCTCTGTTATTTTCTCTGCACCTTCTTGTCACCTCTGACGACTGACTGTCTGTGGACGTGTCGCCCTCCAGCTGGTGTACCACAGTCTGCAGCTGCTGGCGTTCGGCGTCCTGGCCGTCCTCATCATGCGTCTGAAGCTCTTCCTGACACCTCACATGTGCATCATGGCCTCGCTCATCTGCTCCAAACAGGTGCGTCTCTCACCTCGCAGAAAGTGACCCCTGGAAAACACGGTGTATTTTCAGTTTGTTGTTTTTATCTCGTCAGTGTTTGACGTGTAACCGGAGATGACCCCTCTGTGTCCCTGTGTCAGGTGTTCGGCTGGATCGGGGAGAAGTTTAAGCACCAGGTCGTGGTGTTTGCTGTCATGGCTGCCATGGCCGTACAGGGAGTGGCCAACCTGCAGGCCCAGTGGGGGATCATCGGAGAGTTCAGCAACCTGCCGCAGGAGGAGCTGCTGGACTGGATCCAGGACAACACCCGTCCTGGTAGGTTTTCATTCTCTCGTATTAAAGATACAGGAAGAGGTGAGTGTCATATCATCATCACACATGATGCCTGGTGTAAAGCATTTACAGAAAACATCAAATATCGGCACCGAGTTGGTTTTGTGTGAAGTTCTGGTGTGATTCACAAATCTCCCTTTTTCTTTGTCAATGGGAATGAGCTCTGTGGAACGGTTTCATAGAACCCAAGAGTCACCTCCTGTCAACACTAATGACTGTCAATCACAGACTTTAGGAGACGCTCAGGGGAACTCGTTTGAACCTAAACCAGGAAGTAGAGATAATACAACAAGATGGAAGGACATTTCAGCAACTGGTGACAAAGCTGATTAAAGGACACCTGTTAAATTTAGTTTTTTCTCTGTGACACAGATTCCGTGTTTGCGGGAGCGATGCCCACCATGGCCAGTGTGAAGCTGTCCACAGGTCGTCCCATCGTCAACCATCCCCACTATGAGGACGCTGGTCTGAGGTCAGTGGAGTTTGCGTTAGAGAAACAAAAACAACCTGTATTTCCCCCTGAAGGAGTCCTGGTTAATATGCAGCACAGATTTCTTAGATCTGTCATATTTCACTTTTCATGATTCGTCTTCTGCGTAAAAATCCTTCCTCTGGTTCATTGTAGTGTTAATCTGTTTTGTTCTCGCAGGGAAAGAACCAAGCTGGTTTACTCCATGTACAGCCGCATGCCCGGAGAAACCGTGAAGAGGAATCTGATGCAGCTGGGAGTGGACTTCTTCGTCCTGGAGGATTCCTGGTGCACCAGGCGAACCAGGTACCACGACACCGGCAGTGACTCTCACAGTGGATCCCTGTTTCCTTTCACATTTGGATTGTGGTGCTTCTATCCAGAGACAACGTCAAAGAGGAAACATGAAGTAGTATAAGGAGAATAAGTAGTTTCTTCTCCTGATTAACTCTTTCCTCTCTCTTCATCCAGGCCCGGATGCAGCATGCCAGAGATCTGGGACGTCGAGGATACTGAAAACGTTGGTAAAATCCCCCTCTGCACCCACATCTCCAAGAACTCACGACCCCACTTCACCACAGTCTTCTCCAACGACATTTACAAAGTTCTCAAAGTCCCCAAAGTCACCAAAGAGCTCAGATAACGCTGTCGGACGAACTGATCCAGCTCCAAACTTCTTCTTTCCACCTCTTCTACCCTTCGGTTTTATTTGTCAGTCACTGCCGTTGCTGCTTTTTACTTCCAAAAACTCAAACCCCCACAGTTCCCCTTTTATCGGAGAGAGGTGTGATTCACTGAGCGGTGGACTGATATTTGCCTAAATAATCATGATTGACCTTGTGCTTCTCAGTATTTGTTTCTGCTGCAGCTTTGTCATCCAGAGACGTTCCCTTAACGCTCCAGTTGGTGCCCAAGTAAAAGCCAACGGGTGTTAAAGCTCTTTTGCTTTAGTTCTGTTACACACTCATTTATTTTAAGAGATGCTGTTCAAACATCATTGTTTTGTTTTGTCACTCAAAGCAACACCATGTAGTGGGTTCGATCTCCTGTGAGAAGAACTGACTGAGAGTCACAGCTGCAGCAAGTTGAAGTTTATCTCCAATATTCAGCAGGAAACTTACAAAATATGAAGAATTCTAAGCAGAGTTTGGTGCCAACATTCCTCTGGTTCAGGAAGCAGAGGATCATGGGTAATATCCACCGTTCAGTTTCTCTTCATGAAAACCACTTCATCGCTCGGACCAGAGCCCAGCAGAATCAGTCACCTCGTGTGGCTGCAGGTGGCGCTGTTGCTCAGTAAACGTTACCTAGTGTCGCTTTGAGAAGGACCTTTTGTCTGGCAGGACCAATCGATGATGTCCACATACTGTGAAGCAATACCCTTTGCAAACTTTGACAGAAGCTTCTATTGTTATGCACAGTGTTAAACTCTGAAAAGATTTTCAGTTTCCTTTCTATAATTTATTTGTGTGAATATTTTTATGCAAACTTCAACATGTTGAGACGTTTTTTTCTTCCGACGTAAACAGTGTTTTAAGAGTCAAGTGAAACAGGTGAAAATTCAATTCAAGCTTTTTTTTGTGTGCTCGTTACTCAGCATTGGTTCGAAGTTCATTTCACTCAAGAACTTTTTTAGCAGACGCTAAGTTCTTAATTCAGTCGTAAAACTGGCATAAAGTGTTTTTATGGCAAAACGTAAAGAAAATCCAGTGGTTTTACGTTAACGCTGCCCTGTACCGACCTTTTTGTAAATACCCAAACAGCTGTTTTGTACAATACTGATGTTTGGCCTTTAAAAGGTTCTGTGTTTGTTGAATTATTGTTAATTGCCAAAGGAAGTTTTGTTATCAATGGCGGGTATTGTATTCTGGGCACTGTAGCAGATGAACGATGTGCGTTTTTTGAGAACCATCAGTGTGTGAGTTCTGTAACAGCCAATCCAAACTACTTTACCGTAGCAGTGACTTGATGTAAATGGTAGCAGTTGTTGTCTCCTTTCGCTGGTTTGGACTCTGATAATGATTCTTCAGTGTTTTTAAGGAATATGGCTTTGTTACAGTTTGACTAGAAGATGAATGCTACTCATGCCTGTGTTGAATATGAAGCTACAGCCAGAAGGCTATCAGCTTAGCTTAGCATAAAGATTGACAATGGGGAAACAGTTCGCTTGGTGCTGTCCAAAGGTTTAAAATGAAACCTCTAATCCTCACTGATTTACATGTTCTATCTCGTTTGTTTAATCTGGTTTCACTCAAATCAACGTGTGATCACTGAGAAGCATAAAACAATACTTCCGATTCATTGTGGGTCGGAGGTAATTGCCTTTTTCCTCTGCCAAGTTAACCACATACTGGCTGCAGCTTCGTGTTCAGTGGTTTTAAAGCAGATGAGAGATGGATGTCAATCTTCTCATTTTACTCTTAGCAAGAAAACAAATGAGCATATACAGAAGTTGTCCTTTGTGTGCAGTCTGAAGGTTTTATCGTGTTGAAAAGAGGATTTGAAAATGTCCTTTAGGTCAAATCAGTGGCTGCATAGCTGCATTTTGTATTGATGGTTTGTTATAATCAGGCTCCCTGAACAATTTAAATTGCAGTCACTCGTCTGTATTTGTTTTTTTTTCCTCTCATGTGAACTGACTTTTCTTTGCCCTCAAAGCTCGGTGCCATATTTCAGCGGGAGAGTAGCAGATGTGGAGCTGTGACGCTTTACAGAACACAGGGTCTTTTTTATATCACTACTCCGTGAGGGCACGAGACGGAGTTCCTCGTTTCGGGAAATAAAACTAATGCCCAGCATTAGATATAAAGATTGATATCACTCAGGCCTGGACATTGAAAAACGAAGCTGCAGCCAGCAGTGGTGGTAACTGAGATTAGCATTAGCATTGTCCTTCACGATAGTTGGAGTATTTCAGAGTTTAATTTCTTTAAAAAGTCTTATGTACGAGTTTGTAACTGGTTGGAATCATTTCGGTACGACACTGTATAGATGGTTTTGTTGATGAAGCATCAGAGTGAGATGAAAGAACAAATGAGATTAGTGAAACTACACTTTTAAAACAAAACAAACCTTTATTCACATTTCAGAAAGAGCTTCTCAGTGAGCGGCTGAACAAACCAGTCTTTTAGATGTTGAGCATTTGATTTCAGATCAGTTTCTTTGTGTAAAGCTCATATGAGAACTGATGATTTGACGATGTAGAAGTGATCTTGTGAGTCAAGTGCCCATTGTTCAGGAGTGGGGCCGCGTGTGTCACACTTCCAGAAACACTTTGACGTCAGTAGTTGATTCCTGTTGTGTTTCAGATGTCTTTTATAATATTTGTCTATTTTGTCTGTATTTTAAAAAAAATAAAATATTTGCATCAACAGCCTCTTGGTCTTAAATGGATTTGAATATGTTTTGCTCCACTGAAGGAGAAGATGATGCAAGCGATGGGGATGAGAGAATCATATTCAAGAAGGACCAGTTCGAATATGAGCTGGATCAATTACAGCAGGTGGATGAACTGGTGCTGGTGGAGAGCAGAGGGAACCCAGGCTGCTCAAATGAATCTGTAGAGAGCTGGTTAAGCCTTTTGTTTTCACTCAGCTAACACTTCAACTAAGTTTGTATCATCTGTATCAACTTCAAACTTTGCATAACTCATATCTTGAGATTATTAACTACACTAAATTTATCTTTTTCACATCACTACATCGAAAATAACACAAACTTCTTTGGTAGTTTACCTTTTAAGGCTGTACGTACAGTGAACATTTAAATTACTACTTTCTCTCATGAGCTCTGGTGTTGCAGAAACTGTAAATATGGATTCCTCTGCAGCCTGAAAGAACTGAAGCGTGAGGCAGACCTGGTGATCCCTGTTCTTTGGTTGTCAACTCCAGGAGCAGAGGAGTCGGTGTAAACCTGCTCCACCTCCTGGCCTCGAGTGGAACGAGACACACACTCTCATCTGAGCCTGGTATCAGCTTTTCAATCGCTCCTTTGAGCAAAGGTTCAGTTTGTCCAAGGCTGAACGGGCGTGAAAAGCAAACATCAGCAGCGAACAAAGCTGCACAGTGTAACCACAGGGTGGCACAATCCTGCCCCCCCCACACAGACACACAAACTTTCCCTTTACTGCTGCAGCATGATGGATCAATGAAAGGAATTCAGTTGTTTTTTTTCAGGAAAGTAACATGACAGATATTTTAGATAATGTATGTATTTAAATAGCAGCTAGTCAGACACAAGCTATAAGAAGTGACTTAATTTATTAATTACAGATTTTATTAGCCAGGCTTGGGAAAGGAAGCAAAATGTTTTGCTCAAGATCAAGCTGTAAAATAATTTATTTTACTTTTGGTGTCTTATAAAACCCTAAGAGTTCGCAACTTCAGAGTGCAAGAAAATGATCATTATATAGGGAAGATTTATTAATAATAATAATAATGATAATGTGAGCCAGATGGATGGATAGATAGATCCCAAACTGGGGAATTTCTGATATCATTATATTTATGCAATATTAATGAATCTGTGCAATAAAATGGTTCATGTGTAATCCAGTCTCTGTACATATACTTGTTTTTACACTATATTAGTTTTTATTCCATTCATATTTTTCTATATTTTGCATATTATCCTTACACTTAAGTATTGCATGTTACTTATTATCACTCTTGCTGCTGTAGTATTACAAACTCCCCCATTGTGGGACTAACAGGATTATCTTATATTATCTAATTAAAAGTTAATGCTAATAATGGTAATTTTTGAGAGAAAATTGGACATTTGTTTAGAAACTTAAACTGCAAAACGGCTGCTAATAAAAAAAACTAATAAATGACTTAGAATAAAAAGTATATTGAAGAACAACTAAATCAAGAAGTTTTCACATTTCTAACTATCACGTGTTTATAACTGTCGCGACTCGGTTTCCTTTTGTCCGCTCCCCCTGGGCAGAACACTACATTTCCCACAATCCCCCTCACTCCGGAAGCTGCGCAGTGCGGTTGTGAGGAGTTAGTGCGAGCGGCGCCGCGGAGGAGAAAGACAACGACAAGCGGACTAAACACACAATGGCGACGGCAACGGCAGGCGGGACGGGCTCCGGCGGACCGGCCACCGGCCCGGTCGGCGGCGGAGGGGCGGCGCTGGGACGGAAGAAGGACGGCGGCCCGTCCACGAAGTTCTGGGAGAGCTCGGAGACGATATCGCAGATGGAGACGGTGCGGCAGTGGATCGGGAAACACTACAAGAAGGTGAGCTAGCTCCATCGATCCCTCCGCAGGCCCGCGGCACAATGGAGGCTAGCTGCACGGAGCTAGCTACCGCGAAGCTTGTGGCTGTTCCCGCGGACTTTTACTCGCGTTCCACTCAAACGCGTGTTAGTTTAAAACGTTTAAAACTCACCGCAGCGTGCACGAGCTGCTAATTACCTCCCCCGAGCTGTTTACCACTGAGCTAGCGTGCTGCTAGCTAGCTAACCCTCCACCCTGCAGCTAACAACAAGCTCAGAGGGGAAACGGCTTTAATCGATGTGTGGATCAACGCTGCAGCTGCACGTGCTTTTATTTACATTCACAGTATTTCTCTGTTCACATCCTTTGCTTTTAAACCCCCTCGCCAGTGCAGCTAAAGGCCCCGAGTAAGCTAACCCGATGCTAGTCACGGGACAGCATGCAGTCAGTGGACATGTTAGCTTGATAAGACCCACACAACCTGCCTCCTATTCCCGCTCAAAAATGTCCAATAGCCACGAGCAAACCATCAGAAAACTTGAAGATGAGTTAGTTTTGGGGCCGAAGAGGAAGCAGGGAGAGTTTATTCAACTTAACAACAACCCCCTGAGTGTGTGCAGGCTGCTGCAGAGCTAGCCAAACAAAGAGTGGGTCCGTCCTGTCGCCTGGTGTCACTCTGCGCTCTCACTTCAAACTGTAGAGAACAAGAGGCGGTGCAGTTAGACAGAGTTCCACGTGTTGTTGTTGGATGCAGGAGATGAAGCTGCACAGTAAACACACATGGGCGCACATCAACACGTCCGGTTCGTCCCGGAGGAGTCGCTCGGCTCCGGGTTGTTTGTGTCCAGCAGCTGCGAGTTCTACAGATTCATTCATTTGTTCTTTCATTTATTTTTGAACATGTAAATAAAGAGAGAGAGAGAAATTATACAAACAAAAAAAGTGTTATTTACAAGCAGCGATGAACGAGATACAGTGAGAAGAAGTCAAAACGTTTTAATTAATAAATATCTTATATTAACCAGCTTCCTATATATCTATGAATATGTTGTTTACATGTGCTCTATATTCTATATAATGTACACAAATATATGTAAAACAAGGCAATCTATTTATACAAACTCGTACACCTACATACCCAAAATTCAAATATAAACAAATTGGCATTATTTATAGCAAAAAGAGAGGAAGGTAAACTAAGGAAGAATAAATATTAAGTGACCAAACACAGAAACAGATTGTCTCTTCATCCCTGCATCTTGTGAACAACATATCTTTGTACTTTGTTTTAAACTGGGTCATGTGTGGGACCCCGCTCCATCGATTGAGGTGCATGCTAAAGCAGGAGTGATTCACTGGAGGGTTTATGTTTGCATGCGATATTTACAAATGTAAGGATTTCTGTCTGCAAGAATCCACCTGTCCTCAGTGTCCTTGAGCAACACCCACTGCTCCCTCCAGCTTCAGGTGTGCTTAGGTGTTGGTGACCCTGATCTTGTGACCTCTCCATGGACGCATATGAAAACAAACACTCTAGAGGCCACTTCAAATTATATCCACATCTACAGGCAGCAACATTACATAGTAGCCTGTCCTCAAACTCGTACACAGAAATGTCACATTTCTTTGACACATGATAATAAAACAAATATCACAGTTATTTCTGTAATTTCTGCTGTTCTTCGCAAATACTATTTCTCCCTAACATTATTCTTTATGTTAATTGTGGTACCGCCTTGTTTGAGACAAATTGTGTAGCTGCAAATGTCCTTGTTACCATTTCTACTAGTGTGGGTGAGTTGATGAATGTTTTTATTTCTGTCTGGTCCCAGTATGTCCAGAACGACTCCCCCTCCAGTAAATCCTTGGCGGGCCTGGTCGTCCAGCTGCTGCAGTTCCAGGAGGACGCGTTTGGACGCAGAGTCAACAATCCTGCTCTTACCAAGCTACCTGTGAGCGCGCGCACACACACACACACACACACACACAATCATGCATCTCCATTATGTGGTGTTTGTGCATGATACCATTTACACGCTCTCCTATTTCCAGGCAAAGTGTTTCCAGGATTTCAAGGCAGGAGGTTCCCTCTGTCACATCTTGGGGTCTGTCTACAAGTTCAAGAGTGAGCAGGGCTGGTGAGTTCACTTGTAGTTTTTATATATTCTTTTTATCACCCTGATTTTTTATGTTGGAACAGCTTGTAGCAGGTATTGCTCAAGGAAACAAGATTTTAAGTGTTAACAATTACTAAAATGTTTGATTTGAGTACCGCGTCATGTTGTTGCTCTTACCGATTCCTGTCCACTGTTCCCAGGCGTCGATTTGATCTGCAGAATCCCTCCCGGATGGACAGGAACGTGGAAATGTTCTTGAATGTTGAGAAGAACTTGGTTCAGGTATGATCCACTGACTCCACACACAAGCTTTGATTGTTTTCAAACTGGCTGACTGACATAAACCGGAATAGTCTCTGCTGCGATCTCTGGATGATCTTACTGTCGATTAGTCATGTGATGCATGCAGTTAGATGTAATTTATAGTATTTACAAAATTCGCAATGAGTTTCTTATTAGTAGAGTAATGTTTGTTTCGCGGTTTCGACCTCTGTTTTGGCTTCAGTATCTTTATAGCCACAGGTTAGTGTTTTTGTTACCTCCTAAGCAGTTCTAACCAAACTAGTGAAACAGATTGAAAGATGAGCGCTGGGTGTCCCCTGCATACATTTTGGATACAAATATTGTTTCTGATTCTAACTGAATGTGTCTGTACCTCTAGAATAACTGCCTGACTCGACCCACTGTCTTCCTGTCGCCGGACATCGAGCAGAAACAGGCCAGTAAGCTCAAAGACATCATCAAGAGGCACCAGGTGAGCTCCGACCTTACACACGAAACATATTTCTCAGTTAAGTCGAGATGTTTCTAATGTAAAACTTATCTTTATTATTTTGTACCGTTTTTCGACCTCAGGGCTCGATTACTGATGACAAGTCGAAGGCCACCCACCACATTTATCCCTCAGCATCCCAACAAGACGAAGGTAGAGGATTGTCTTTAACCTTTTTTAGTACAATATTTACAATATTGTATTAATTGTAGACAACAAACTGGGTTTTTTGTATGAAACACATGAACACTTGGTGAGTGTGTGTATATGTCAACACTGGTTTGTGTGTGTTGCAGAGGAGTGGCTTCGACCTGTCATGAGGAAAGACAAGCAGGTGCTGGTGCACTGGGGTCTCTACCCAGACAGGTAAGAATGTGACCTCTCGAACAACCATAGACTTTGCTTCATGATGTTTGATGAGCCACCATTAAACACACCTTTATTGTTTTTTTCCCATGACTGTCATAACATCGTCACAGTTGTCTCGCCGACTAAAAAATTGGATTTGGATTCTTGAGTAGATGGTTCATTTTATTGTTTTCCCAAAAGTGGTCTACGACAACTGAACTCAAGTTAGTATAACATCTAAGAGATAAGTGTAAGGCAAATGTATTGTTGGTCAATTGGCTCTTAGAGTTTTTTGTTTTGGTTATTAGAAAACGTTTTGTCAAAGAAGAAATTTGTTTTTTATGAGATTTTAATGTCCCTGGTGTTGTTTTTTATCATTTGTAGAATATGTGAAATATATTCTACTGAATCCCTGATTTTTAATATTCATCAAAAAAGTATTTAAAAGTCACCCCGGTAACCAAACTTCTCTCAGGTGAGAACAATATGGTTGTGTGACATGCTCCTTATGTACTGTTTGTTTTTCTTGTAGCTATGATACCTGGGTATCAGCCGGCGAGGTGGACGGTGACGTGGAGGATCCTCCGAGCACTGACCGACCCTGGAAGGTGAGTACTGAGCAGAACAGATGCTGCAATATGAGCAGCACATTTTATCAAGTGAAAATCCGGGCAGCAGTTTAAAGGGATGGTTAGATTACTGTCGTATTAACGATAAATAAACAACTTGCCTCAACCTCTGTGTGCTTCCTTCTCCCCCATCAGGTTCACGCCAAGTGGGTTTTAGAGACAGACGCCTTCAACGAGTGGATGAACGAAGAAGACTACGAGGTCGACGAGAACAAGAAACCAGTCAGCTTCCGCCAGAGGATCTTCCCCAAAGAGGAGGAGGTAGATGTGTGTGTGTGTAGGTGTGTGTGTGTGTGTGTAGGTGTGTGTGTGTGTAGGTGTGTGTGTGTAGGTGTGTGTGTGTGTGTGTCCCACAGCTTTACTTCTTTGTTTTATTGAGAAAATGTCTTGCCCCAGAAAAATGTTCAGCACCAGTAGAAATTTACACTGCAAATTGGAAGAATACAGATTCAAAGTTTTGGGATTGAGTCCAAACTCAACTCATGGATTCTGGACTATGTGGAAAAAGTTGGTGATGGAAATTTTTCAACTGACGGCCTGTATACGAGTTGTGTTTTTGCTGCGAGCTTGTGTTTTGTTGGATGTGGCCGTGGACTGTGCATCCTCCTTCGTCTTTGTTGTGCCTCTGTCTGTTTGTTGCTCATCCTTTCCAAAGCTTTCCTCGCTATTGGTCTCCTTCCAATGTGTTTCAGGGTTTCTGTCCATGTTTGGAACATAATTTTGAACATTGTCCACGATTTTAAAATCAAGACAATCTGCTGGTAGCTTCACATGGTAAAAAGGTTCACATCATTTCTTTTTACAGATGAAACAAACGTTCAAATGGTGAAAAGTGAAAAAGGCTGCAAATAATAAGACGCATGTTTAATTGATTAATTTCTGTGGCCTAAAAAGTTAGCAAACAACTTCACCAACTATTATTTTAACAAACTTTAGAAAAGTTTGGCTGCTTCAGACAATTTATGGCAAATAAATATTTCACCACAAAACTTGAACTGAAGGTTTGTGTGAAAGAGAAGCTTCTTTAAAGAACAGAATACAGGAACCCTGATCATCACCACCACCACAGCATCCCCCCTCCCCGCCGTCGTTCTCCCAACGCTTCCCCCTCCTTGTGTGTGCAACCGTTCCATCCTCTCATTCTGCCACTCTTTCTCTCATCCTCCATCCCTCGCTCCCTGCGCTGCACGGGGTTTGTCTGATCAGTCTTCCCGTACACCCGATCGAAAGGAGCGCAAAGCCAACTCCGCCGGCAAGAAGAGGAGGCGCTCGCCCTCGCCGCCCAGTACTCCTGTTGAGTCTCGCAAGAAGGGAGGAAAGAAGGGGTAAGAAGCCCAAGTTTTAATATTTATATTATTATAAATAAAGGAGACTGAACAAAACAGTGAGTGTGGGAATTTATAAACTAACATTTAAAAGTGTTTTCATGTTGTGCAGCATTAGCTAGAGCTTACACGACAGGTATTTGGCATATTTCGCGCTGGAAAGTCGCACAAGTCAAACAACTATGTGCACTGGATGAAGACTTCAGTTTTGTGTTGCTCAAAGAGTTTAACTCAATGCTAGGCCATACAGAAGTGACAGCAATCGTCACTCCCATACAAATTTAGTAACATACAGCTGTTACAATACGATATATAAGTTATTCTTTTTATAGGCGCCAGTAGTGGATCAATAACTCGTATCGGCCAAACACAAACTCCAGGTATCCTGAATGATGGAAACATTATATAATACCTCCAGTCTTGTCCTGTTTGATGTTACAAAAGATGACTTTGCACTTCAGACTAAAGACAGTGGCAGAGTGACTGAGGTTAAGTCAAAGCTTCGACTCTGAGTCACATGCAGTGAAGATTTCATGGTCTGCAGCCCTGAAGAAGACTGTGTCTGAGGAAGGATTTCTGAAGCACAATCCGCACTGAATTGCTAAGTCCTAACTTGGTTCTCTCTCTGGTGTCAGGAATCCCGGGCCTCACTGGAAGCGACGAGGCCACAGAGGCGAAGAGGAGGACACAGAGGAGGACATGACCAAGGACCTAGACGACTCGTCGGCTGGTGCCAGCTTGGAGGAGGGCAGCGTTTCCAAAAATGGTGCGTGTATTTTAGGAATGAGCTGAAACATTCAAGTTGTACATCATACATTTTGTTTTTCATTGTTCATTTTTCTTCTTTGTTTGTTTTATCACCCAATTCATTCATTTGTGTTTTTTACCGTGGTGGGTTTACTTGTGTGGTTTTTCTATGTTGTGTTATTATTGTGTACTCTGGCATTAAGAGTGATTAGAAGAATCCTCGGACTCCGACACACTCAGACACCGTGTTCCAGTCACAAATGTAGGAAAACAGCCTGAGGAGTTTTCTTTTTAACAACCACAGATGAATGACGCTTGATCTGAAACCTCCTTGTCTTTAAAAAAAACAAATACACAATCCTCTGTGAAACTGCTGTTTTTAGACCAGGTCCCCTCTGCGATGTCCCACTTTCACAAAAATCCTCCTCCTCCTTCATTCCAACAGACGCACACACACATCCCTGTTCTCGCTCAAATCTATTTTCGTGTCCTCAGCAAACCAGAGCGCTGCTTAATGCCTTCATACCCGCAACTGAATTAGACTCGCTTAGATTTCTTTTAATTTTCACCCTTCAGCACATTTATCTCCTTTTTTCCTCCAAACGCAGCAAGTTCAAAGAAAGACAGCGAAAACACTCCAGTGAAAGGAGGGAATGTGGCCGACCTGGGTATGTATCTCTGACATGTTCTGTGTTTAGTTGCGTGTGTGTTACATTTATCAGAACTGATTATTAAAGTTCAAATATAAGTATCGGATGCATCCTTTATGGGGAAAATATTGTTTTTATCTTTTCCAGATGACATGGAGGACGACTCTGTGCTGTCTGGTGGAAAGGTAAGATGACTGATGACTCGCTCTGTCAGACCAAACACTGTAGGTGTCTGTGTTACTTACTTTAAGCCTTTGCTCAGGACACTTACCAATGTTTATCGTACCCAGGTACTAGGTCTTTAATATGTTGAGGTTAATCATAATTAAGTTAAACTGCCTCCTCTCGGGATTTGAAATTAGTTTATACGACAGAAATGTTGTGTCGGCACACATAGTTTATAATGTGTCAAATAAGACCAAAGTGGAACTGAACTCTGTAGTTTGAGAGGTAACTCTGCATAGCGAGGGATATATCTTCCATTTTGAGGAATTCCTTCATATCGATCATACATAGATCTTAAATTGAACTTGTTATATTCACTGTCCCTGCTGTGAATACAATCACACAGGAGCAACGGCTTTTGACAGAAAGATATTTAAGTAAAATGACCCATTATGTACTAAACAAGGCATAACCAGTAAATAATTTAAACAAGTAAAATGAATAATTGCTCATAAACTTCATCATCAGGTAGTTTATTGTTTTAAGCAGATTAATCTTTCTACCTCGGCCTGTCGGTTGGTTTTCAGAACCAGTCTTCTCGATCTGAAACACGTGATAGACTGAAATTATTTATAATCCTGGAAAACAAGTCCTTGAAATGGATCAGGGGAACTGTATTTCCATAAAAAACATCAAAAAGATGAAATAAAACAATTATATGCTTGATCTTACTCTTTCAGAAAATGAATAATAAGGAGAACATTGGCCTGGAAAATTAATCAAATTATCTGCACCCTTATTTCCATCGCCACCACCCAGAAACCACGGCCTTTAAAAAATCACAAATATTAATCTTCATTCCGTCTGAGTCGTGCTCACACACGAGCAGTTTTAAATCATGCTGGCCTGTCTGACATCGCAGGATGACGAGGACCAGGGCAAAGCTGAAATCAACCGGCTGATCGACGCTGGCGAGGACAACGTGACTGAACAGACTCATCACATCATCATCCCCAGCTACGCTGCCTGGTTCGACTACAACTGGTAAGAGCTGGAGTTTAAATGTTGGGACACTTCTGCACGGTTTTGATTTTAGTTTTTCTTGTGATTTATAATAACGAGAAAGCCACAAATGTGTTGCACTATATTGGAGGCTATGGACCAGCCTTTTTGTAATCAATGTGTTGTAGTGGTGAAGAAAGACTGTAGGTTTGAGACATTTTGTCAGATTCTAAAAGTTCAGATAACTAAGAACTAATCACTGATGGCAATTTACGTCATTCCTACCTGATTTCCACTTTTAATTTTCTGTCCTTTCTACTCAGCATCCATGAGATTGAGAGAAGAGCCCTCCCCGAGTTCTTCAATGGAAAGAACAAGTCCAAAACTCCAGAGATGTAAGTTCATACACGCACACACGTCATGATTTTTCAAAGTGGTACCTTTCCTGTTGTGCTAATCTCTTTGTGGTTCTACTCGACTCTCTAACAGATACCTGGCCTACCGTAACTTCATGATCGACACGTACCGGCTGAACCCTCAGGAGTATCTCACCTCCACCTCCTGCCGCAGGAACCTGACCGGAGATGTGTGCGCCATCATGAGGTGAGTTGAGTCCTATGAGCGTGTGTAGTCCTCAAAATGGGATGTGTCATCATTAATTAATCATCATTTGTGGTGCATCAATTATCTAAAGAGAAGGAAATGAAACCAGCCTCTGCTCTTTGTGTCCAGGGTCCATGCGTTCTTAGAGCAGTGGGGTTTGGTCAATTACCAGGTCGACTCAGATAGTCGCCCTCTGCCCATGGGCCCCCCACCCACACCCCACTTCACTGTGCTGGCTGACACACCCTCCGGCCTCATACCCCTGAACCACAGACCCCCACCGGTAAGGACAACTCCACTGATATGAAACTGACGGAGTTAGTTAAACAGTGTCCAGTGTTTGAAGAGATTATAATGTAGGTAAACAATTTGACATCTTCAGATTTACTCGTCTGTCCTAGTCAAAGGAAATCAACTGTCTTTTACATTTGAGAGTTTGAATCAATGAATTGAATGTCATTTTTGAATTGAAAAGAAGAGTAATAAGGTATTGAAATAATAATAGTAGTAATAATATTTTCTCATTTAAACGAAAGAGGAGAATTCCTGTTTTCATAGAGTGAATGTGGGCAAAGATGAAAACAAAAAACGAAAATCGCAGCTGGACAATAATACTTATAACACCAATATTTTGAAAACTCAAATAGATCCATACATGTGCCTCTTAAACTCACTGAACAGAAACATGAATGTGCTTCATTCCTCCAGATTCCTCCTCAGCAGCCGATGCCCAACTTCATCGACAAAGGCAAAGAAAAGTCCATCGACCTGCAGAACTTTGGCCTTCGCACCGACCTCTACAAGAAAAGTGCCAAGGTCAGCACACGACTCGTTGTACATCCTGAATATGTTTTTATTGATTTAAAATATCCTGAACACAACTTTAAACATTATCTTTTCACTTTGTACGGGGGGGGCAAACATTTTGTTGAACATTTTCCTCATTCCACTGATAATCCTTTAAACACTGTAAAAAATGTTTTAGTATCTTTCTCTACAGGCTAAAGCAGTCACTTCCACCAGGGACTGGACCGAGCAGGAGACTCTACTGCTGCTGGAGGTGAGCTGTCGTTGCCCTCTCTCTTCCACACTTGTCCCTTGTTCCTCCTTCGTTTAACTTATTCCATCTTGATTCCTTCTTTCTGTCTTTTATAAATCTTTCCTCCCTCTATGAAAGCTGAAATATTTTCTCTTTTGCCCTCTGACTCTTTAAAATACCCTCTCTTTCACAGTACATATTGTTCCTCCTCTTTCCCTCCATCCCATCATATTCCATCTTATGACCCGTTAGTTGGTACATTTCTACCCCTCCTCTGTTTCTTTTTTAATGGTCCTCTCTCTCCTCGCCTTCTCCCAGGCTCTGGAGATGTTCAAAGACGACTGGAACAAAGTGTCGGAGCACATCGGTTCCCGCACCCAGGACGAGTGTATCCTGCACTTCCTGCGGCTGCCCATCGAGGATCCTTACCTGGAGAGCACGGAGTCCACTCTGGGCCCTCTGGCCTACCAGCCCATACCCTTCAGCCAGTCTGGAAACCCCGTCATGAGCACTGTCGCCTTCCTGGCCTCTGTGGTCGACCCCAGAGTCGCATCTGCTGCGGCCAAGGCAGCTCTAGGTGAGAACTGAGTGGAGGAAGCTGAATATGAGGAGTTGGTATAAGGGAAAATGTTTTAACATGTACCATAACAGTACAGTCCAGTTTCTATGGACTTATTTTGAATCATACATGAATGCATCTGTCTGTCTACAGAGGAGTTTTCCCGTGTGCGTGAGGAGGTGCCTGCTGAGCTGGTGGAGGCTCATGTGAAGAAGGTGCAGGAGGCGGCCAGGAGCACAGGAAAGGTGGACCCCGCCTTCGGCCTGGAGAGCAGTGGCATCGCTGGCACGGCCCCCGAGGAGCCTGAAAAGACCGGTGAGTAACATGTGGCCGAGAAGTAGAAACGGGATCGGCTTGATTCTTCAAGGAAGTGTGGTTGTGGGATTTGAACTTTTGATTATGTATTTGGTCTTATTGTGTTGGGGCGATTGCAGCCACTGGAGGGCAGTATAGGTTAGCAGTTCCACCAGCAAGCCTTTGCTGAGAGAGGAAACTTTGAGTTTAGATCATTGTCGTGCTTGTGCGTGGTTGCGTGTTTGTGTTTGAAGGCCGAGGGAGGACTGGATAGTGTCTTCACTTTGTCCTCAAACGATCACATGAACATGAGGCTGCAGTGGTCGATCTGTCTTGACATTTCAAGTCGATACACATGTCACCGGCACGTCCAGCATGGGGGTGAGCCGTGTGTGTGTGTGTGTGTGTGTGTGTGTGTGTTGCCGTGGTAACAAGTGGATTAAAACAACAGTGGCAGATGGGGCGGGGGGGAAGAGAGAGCAGAAAACTGGGTCATCACACTCCAACATGAGCTTATCTCTTCCTCTCTGTTTTGCTTTGTGCTTCCTTGAAACATTTCTCCCTCTGGTTAACGTGTGTGTGGGGAAGACATCAAAGACACAGTCTTCTATTATAGTGGACGTAGTGTCCTCTGGAGGCCTCATTTCAATCAATATCCTTAATGCAGTCACCGCCTTGCTTGGCCTGAAGCACTCGACCAACACACACATCATCACACAGTCAATAGTCAAACCTCAAAACACAAACTCAAGTGCACCCATGACATGATTTAACACTCAGCCACACACGTGTGTATTCTCCTGGTTGTGTATGTGTGTACACATCACACCCTTCCCTGTGGGCCAGTACATTTAAAATGCTTTTGACCTCAATTTCCTCTCCGGATGTGCTTCCTTCCATCACTGATTGTGTTCAACTCAGAGAATCAACAAATGTGTTTTATTGTCTGACGCCTGTTGTCTCATTCTGTTACAGATGCATCGTTAGTGTTCAATGTGTTGTACTTGTTGTGTAACATCTCAGTCTCACCTCGTTTTTTGGCAGAATAAAGAATTTATAGGGGAGAATCTTTATTCTCGATTAACTTAAGGCGGCAGCACAGCTTTCTGTAACTAAGCAATCAATCTGTGATCAATATGTTTTACTGTAATTTATTCTTTATCACTCCCTCGACTGCAGAAACCGCAGAGCCAGAAAAGATGGACACGGACTCAGACTCCCAACAGGCTGATAAGGTAAGAACATGTTCTCCATGAATCCTGCAAATCTCAAAAGGCCTGTTTTTTTTATTATTTGTTATTCTGTTCATTCCTTTTCATTTGGGAATGAATGTTTTTAATGGGTCCCTCTGCAAATGGAAAACACAAGACTGCCAATAAATTGTATTATTGTCTTTGCCAACAAATCCCACGTCGAGACCAAAATCACCAACACATTAATCAGTCAAAAACACTTTCCTTCCCAGTCTATGGCTCTCAGCCTCAAACCCAGTGCTTCCTACTGAGGATACAAGTCTTTTAAACATTCTACACTAATAAATACTTTCGTTGTGCACAAAATAAGCCCTGAAAACAACCTCCGTGTTTAGCAAACTGTGCTCAAACAGAAATAAACAGTGCATTTGTTGGGGGACTGTTTTCAGTGGCAGGCTTATACACTTTAGGTGTTTTATTTCCAGCAGAGGAACAACCACTGCAGGGGTCGACTCAACGCAAACTACCGGATGTGTGTTCGTGCTAATAAAGAAAGATGGCACCCGGTGCAACAGTGTGGCTCACCAGTGTGTTTTTAATAGTTTGAGACCAGCAGTGAAGCTCTGTGGTCCAGAGGAAGAAGGTGTTTTTGTCTTTTAGTTGTCACATTGAATTAAATACGGCTAAAAGGTGACAAACCTCATCCCTAACAATAGCAGGAAGAATTTCCATGAGTAATAGTTAGTTTTCTAGGACCTTTCAAATCATTTGTTGTTAATCTGTTTAAGTGTACACGTTTGATGTGGTTAAACAAAAAAGATATATTCACTTGTGTATTTTTAAAGACTCGTCCGCTCTCCCACATGGTTTTTAAAATAAATGTTTCCACTCGTCCACATTTGGTCCTTGTCTCTCGGTGTGGAAAGGCCCAGCGGGGGAATTTAATGACATTTGCAAACGTTCACATTGTCCTCGCTCTGCTGGGCAGCTCGGTGCTTGATGGTTTCCTCATTAACATCCATTAACCAGTGTCAGACACTTTGTTCAAATCCCAGTGATTGTCCTCAAACCATAAGTAGGGTCACGACAGGACAGGAACTATCACTTAATTCTCTTAGCTGTGAGGCCCTGAGCACCTCAGCTTAACAGCTAAATTCACCTGTGGCCATTGTGCAGTTGTCTGATCTGAGTAAGACTTGTAACACGGGGACTTGTTTGTGCTTCTTGTGTCATTTGTATGTGCCGCTTATTGTTATTTCCCTGTGTTTGAACTGCTCAGGCGGAGTCGAAGGATGAGGCAGAGAAGCCCAGTGAGTCTGCAGAAAAGAGCGACAAGACGGACGCTGCGGACAAGGTGAAGAAGGAGGGAGGAGAGACGTCAGACCGCGAGGAGGAGGCAGAGGAAGGAGGAGAGGCCAAGACGTCTCCAGCAGGTAAAGATAATGTCCCAAACATTCACAGTTCCCAAGCTCGCAACTGGAACGTTTATGTCCATCGAGTAACCTGCCAAATCTTTTCTCGATCAATCAAATGTCTCTATGGTTCAACACTTTTCTATTTGCACTCAAATACAGAAAACACTCAACAGTATGTTTCTTTCACTTTCAGAAAAAGAGAAGGAGGAGACCATGGAGACATCGCCCTCAGAGCAGGAGAAGGAGAAGGAGGAGAAGGCAGCTGAAGATGAGGGAGAGGAGAAGAGGAAGAAGCTGGAGCACGACATCGGCGAGGGAAACATCGCCACGGCGGCCGCAGCTGCTCTGGCATCTGCTGCCACCAAGGCCAAGGTGAGATGGCAGGAGAGCTGACGTCTGAGTTCACTGCAGTTGTTATTTTAGAAACCTTTCACAAAGACATTGGTTGTTTTACTGATTCTGCTGTTTGTCTCTCTTTTCAGCACTTGGCGGCGGTGGAGGAGAGGAAGATCAAGTCCCTGGTTGCTCTGCTGGTGGAGACGCAGATGAAGAAGCTGGAGATTAAGCTGAGGCACTTCGAGGAGCTTGAGACCATCATGGACCGAGAGAAAGAAGCGGTAAGTCCAAAAGCTGATGTTTGAACTTGAACTCTGCTCCAGCACAACTGGGGAAAGATGGCACATCATGGATTATTACATGCACTTAAATCCTCCACACCCTCCACACTGTGGTTATTAATAATGCAGGTGGTCTGTAAACATAAGCTCATCCTGCAGTTTGAAGTCACACCCCCTCCAGTGTTAATTAAAATACAGCCAAGACTGAACAAAACACGTTTACAACTTCAAACTCTCATGGTTACAAATAATTATCAGAATGGGAATTACCCTAAAATGACTCAGACACGTCTCATAATAATGCTTTAATATTTGAAGAACATATTTTTGAGAAGAATTATGTTTGGTATAAACAAGTGTCCACATCCAAAACCAAGTGAAAGTGGCAAGTAAACATTAGCTCATGTTGGTCATTTTCCAAATCCTCCAGAGACTGGAAAGGAAACACTGAATCAGCTCTTTGTTGAGGAACTGAATTGCAAATAAAACATTTTCAAGTGAAACTATTACCTGTCTGCAAAAAGCAAATGAAAAGCCCTCAGCTGTGTGTGTTTGTGTGTGTGTGTGTGTCCTGCCCATGGACAGTCCCTGGAGACGAGAGCAAGAGTGTAAAACTGTGTTTTCCGCGGTGCAGGCATCGGGAGTGTAGCCCAGTTTCACAGCTGTAAATAGTGCATGAAAAGGAGCCGGGTTTACATAAGCTTTCTGAAGACAGGAGAAACCAAACCTCTGCCGCTGCCATCGGCTGTAAAACACTGAGCTTCCAACAAAAAATACAAAGATCCACACAGAGGAGCAAAGAAACAAAAGATGGTTTCACACAGTCTGAGCATGGTTTCTCGTCTGCAGACGAACAGGCCTCCTGAAGAAAACCTTCATAGAGCTCTGAAAGAAACTTTAACACTGCAGGGTTAAGTTAATCTGTTTGATTTTTATCGTCCCTGGTGTGATCTAAACATGCAGATAAGTTTGGTTTATATAAGATTTAAGAGCTCAATCTCTAAATTAGAGCCAAACCGATGAAGGGTTAATGGTCAGTGTCCAACACAACTTGATCATCACTTGGCTTATATTCAATCAAATGTTTTTTATTCATATTTCTCTGCGTCCCGTCCGTCTCTCTGTGCAGTTGGAGCTCCAGCGGCAGCAGCTGCTCACCGAGCGCCAGGCGTTCCACATGGAGCAGCTCAAATACGCCGAGATGAAGGCGAGGCAGCAGATGGAGCAACAAGCTGCCGCTGCCGCCGCCGCCGCCGCTGCTGCAGCTGCCCAGGCCCAGGGACAGGCCCCCGGATCTGGGCCCTCTCAACCCGGCATGCACCCCGGAGGACCCCCACCACATCACGGAGGACCCCCACCGCACCACGGAGGGCCACCGCCCGGTGCTGCCATGCACCCTGGCTACCCCCCAATGGGTCACCACCCAATGGCCACTCTCCACCCAGGACCGACGGGTGAGAGATGAACCCAGAGCATGTGGTGATAAATGTTCAGAGAGGGAGAGAACAAGCATGAAGCAAAGAGATGCAGATTATTTTCTAGAACGTTTTCTCTGCACACAATTATTTAAAATCTACTTGTGGGAAAACGTTTCCTCAACTAATCAACAGCCAGTCTCTGTTTTCTGTAACCATCATTACCACAGACTGATCATATGGTTCATTCCAAACAGGCATATTTAGAAGTGAAGCATAGAGAAATGACTCTTCAATCTTTTGCCTGCCGGTCCCTCATTAAAATGATTTGCCTGTCACCGTCTCCTTCAAATCTCCACATGTCTGATTCATTTTCTCTCTCCCTCCTCCACTGCAGGACCGATGGGACCAAACCAGCCGATACCTGGACGTATGATGCCGGGCCCGCCCTCCGCAGGGCCCCCTCCTGGCGGCATGGCTCCCATGATGCCCCCACGCCACGCTGGAGCTCCCAACGGCTTGTGTGAGTTCAAATCTCCTTCTGCCACTCTGTCGCAGTATGTCTGTGTACATGGGATGATCACAGTGATCTATGTTTGGTGTCGAATTTACCGAGAGCAGAGTCCAGTGTTTACACCACAAACAACCAAAGACCAAGTTTCTGGGAATTCAAATATTGCTTTGACTCGGGCGCTGACAGCTGCTGTTTACTCGGAATGTCAGCCGCAGCTAAATGTCTGGTTCATGGCTGCTTATTAGCGTTGCCTCACACTTTATTGAGTCTGCAGCCATCTCCTGACCCGAAGGTTTTACCTGGTCATCCTGGGAAGGGCCTACACTCCAAACCCTCATGTTGGGAACCGTAGTCAAGACACCTTGGACGCACCTTCTCCTTTGTTTCTCTAAAACCAGAATCTTTCTCTTTCCAGACCCTGGCCCAGCACCTGCGCAGCCTGAACCGGTTCCTGCAGCTGCCGTGGGTCCTCCAGGCCCCCCGAGTGCACGAGTGGCTGACAACTAAGAACTAAACACACACAAACAAAAGCACACACACACACACACACAAAACTAACTTTATCTCTGAAACCCAGTCCCCCGCATTTGATGGCCTTCGCGACCGATTCAATATATTCCCCTCAGATCTAAAAACTCCATTAACGTCTTCACAGGACACACATGCACACACACTCAGGGTTCAGTGGCAAGGGTAACCCAATTATACACACACACACACACACACACACACACACACACACACACACACACACACACACACACACACACAGGCTTCCTCTCAGGGCACAAGACTTGTCCAGTAATAAACACTGTTTTCTGCTCTTGGGTCAGATGGAGGCTGGAGAGAATATGTACAGGACAGATAAGAACCTCAGTGTGTCTCAAAGTTTTCCTGTTTGAATTGACACTGTAACCCCATCCTGTCTCTTTACCACGCGCACACACACCCTCTCTTCTCGTCTCCAAGCCAATCACTAGGGGGAGCTAGTGAGACCAGACAGCAGGGGTTTGTGTGTTCGTGCTCTGAGCTGTAACACACAAACACAGACCATTCACACAACAATATGGTAAAACACACACACAGAAGAGGACCCAGCTTGCCCTCACTCTAGTCTTGTCGAGTATCTACCTCTCGCTCCTCTTTTTAAACAATACACTGTAGTTCGTTGTGTGTGTCTGTGGATGTGTGTGTGTGTGCTCAGGATAGAGGAGTGTGAGATGAAGAGATAGAGAAATATGATCGTCTACAAGCAAAAAAGTTTCAAATCGGACAAACGATGCAGATCAACAGGACAAAATGCTAAATTCGACATATTAAAGCACGTTGAAGACAATTCTGGATTTCAACCATAAAAACAAACCCCATGAAAAGCCCAAAGCCAACAATGTACTGTACTCGTCTGTCTTTCAGTAAGTCTCCACCTTGTCTGAGGCTCTCAAGCCAATTTGTTCCAACTGTAGAGTGAAATCATTTAAAACCCCTCACAAATAATTTCAATTTCCTAAAACGTATATACAGCAAAGCTCTTGTGCAGCATTGTGGCACATTGATGTATTTCTAACAGTTATTAAATAACAATTAAGCTGAATCAGTAAGAATGAAACATTAAATATCACCAAACTTTTCTTTAAGCATCTGTTAAAACCTCAGAGGAAGAACAGGCGTCTAAACTTACCATCATCCTCAGCACTGTAACACACATGTACACACAACACACACACACACACACACACACACACACACACACACACACACACACACACAGAAACGTAAGCTAGGCTGAGGCTCACACTGGAGGCTGCGTCCACAACACACCGACTTGGCCAGACCCTGCCACAAAGCACTGGACAACCACACACAGACAGACACACACACACACACACACACACATAGAATCTCCTGCTGACCTTCACACGGCCTTTACAGAGAGGGAGACGCTGTGATGCGGCTCGACTGAAACATCCGACCGCGAGCGACACTCTTCCTCGGCGCGGTGGGCTCGTAGATGTTTTTAGGTGCTGATACTGTAGCGACTGAACCCCCCCACCTCCACCTCCCAACCTCCCTCCTCCTCCTCCTCCTCGCACCTCTGCTCAAAACTCTCTTAACGCCTTGTGCTGCCTACCTCGCTAACCCCTCGCACTGACTTCTTTGCTTTTTAGCCACTAGCCACGGTAAAAAAAAAATAATTAGCAATATCCTCACTCCTGTATATCGACCTGTTTGGGCAGCGAATGAGAAGAAATCACGATTTCAAACTTTAGCCCTGAAGTCCTGTGACCTGTTGTTATTAAAAAAAAAAGGAAAATGAACCCGGGGAAACAACCACTGAACGTTTTATTACCCAGCTGAAATGTGTGAGATGTTAATTTCATGTCAACATCTGTTTTTACAGCTGATCTGAAACTTTTAGACGCGTCACAGTGTGATTCAGCAGCTGTTGTTGAACTGTAGGTTGTCAAATGTTCCTTTTTCGGGAGAATTTTAAAAGTACTTTTTGTTCATGTTTTCTGAATAAACACGTGACCCTGGACTCGTCAGTCAGTCTCGCCACAGGCTCCATCAGCGACTCTTTGTTGTAGATGTTCAACTTTCCATTTTCCTGTGGATGATAATAACTTCTAGTCGTTTAACTCGTGTTGTCTGCTCGGGACCATCGACTGAGTTTCAATCAAAAGCTCCAGGATCGTGTTCCAGGACCATTAGTTAATGTTTTCCGCCCCAGCACGGATATTTAATACGCACCGCATTTTATTTATTTGGTTAAGTTTGCTTGAACGTGTGACTTAAATCAGCTTCATATATTTACCTACGAATGTAAGTCCTGTTTTCAAATAGAGGTGAAACGGTTTCGGAATTAAAAGTTAAGCATCTGAAATTCTCCCCCTCATTTCGTGTGTGATTTCGTACGATCCACGTTAATAACTGCGAACGACTTTGTTTTAATGTGAAATCTTAAACCACTCCCGCCCTCCTCTTCCTCCTCCTCCTCCCCCTCGCTAGCACTGTTAGTATCTCTGCTACCTCTTCGTCGTTCATCCGCTAGCTACCTCTTTCTAGAAATCTTCCTCTCGCTATGTGCTACCTCTGTGCGCGCCCCTTCTCTACCTCTCGTCCCTTTTTCTTTCCACCTCTTTCTGTTTCCCGCCCACATGACTGCTGCATCACTGACTGTTGCCCTCTTCTCACGCTCTGTCGGGGGGGGGGGGAATACAAAAATCCCTCGTACGGTCGTTGACTCTCACCCTCGTTCGCCGCGCCCCCTCCTTTCTCATTGGACATCGTGCCCCGGCTTGTTACGTAATATCACTTAAATATGACGGGAATCCCCTTTACGTATATGATCTTTAATCGACTCTTTCCTGTGTTAATGGTAATGTATTTTTAAGGAGAAGTTTTTGTGTAGATGGAAGTTTTTCTCTGTTCTTTGGAAGTTTGTAGCATTTGTTTGCTTTTTGTTTTTTTCTTCTTTTGTATGGGGTCCGTTGGTACTTGGACCTGGACACTGTCGAATAAACTGTGTTTTGTATGAGCCCGACGTCTCCGTGTGTGGACACATTCACTTCATCCTCCTAGGAAAAACACAGTCTTACGCAGTTTTGTTTATTCTCACCACATGGAATAATCTATATATGTAAGAAAACAGATGGCACCTTTTTAACGTATTAAACAGTTTTAGAAGATATATGGTTTACCTTTGTCATGGTTCTAATATTTCATTTTTAATTCTCTAACTTCACTAATGTCCGTCAACATGAAGAACCTCAATGTGTCAATGGCAAAGATGCTTTTAAATAAAGGTTGGACAAAAGTCTACACTAGTTTTACACTAATGACTAAAGAATATATATAAACATAAAGATGGACGACATGACGGCTCCCAGGTTGTATAGTATCAAACTATAAGACTCAGGTAGAAGACGTGCATAAACACTCACTTCACAATTCATGTGCAGTTAAACTTAATTGTAAAGATAAAACAATGATACAAAAACGACAAAAAGTTCCAATGAGGGATTTAAACGGCTTATGACATAATAGTTTCACAGAAAAGTACCTGAGTAACTTACCAATTACACTAAATCGATGCATTAACATGTTCCAGAAACTATTTGACAAGTAAACAGCTCAAAAAACTTGAATACATGTGTAAACAGATAAAGGGTTTAAAAATATGCAGATGAAAGTTGTTCCTTTTATATCCGGTATTATCTGTGTGTGTCTCTTTGTTTTGGGATTAAGGACGTTGATACAAAGCATCTGCACGTGAAGCTGCCACAGAATTTAAATATTGTAGAGACGACAGGTTTATCTGCTCATTGTGGAAATACACGTATAATACGATTATACCAAGTAACGTCTAATTGTCGAGGTTTATGTTTGCAGGTGAGACCTGATCCCAGTTGTGATCTGAGAACAACCAGCAGAGCTTCATGGTAAACAACCAAACCAGTCGAGGTTTTAGATCGAGACTTCAAATGTCACTTTAGGTCATTGGGTTACTTTCTATATTTATACACCACTAAAAAAAGTCCTCTTCTATGAGCCCTCACCCCCCCACCCCGGCCTGTGAGTCACGTGACGGACACAGAAGATGTTCTCGGTCCGGTTGTTTCCGCTGCCGCTCTCTGCTGCCGCTCGCTGACCGGAGCATCTGTGTGAGCGCACATGAAGGGAAATGAGAAGAAACACACGGGTCGCAGTTTAAAACCTAATCCCGGCCGGCCACTGCTGTAATCTGGCGTGGGGGGGGGGGGGATTTCTCTGTCCAGCAGATTGACCATGAGGCTGTTATTGAGAGGGATGAGGGAGCCGATTACTCCCTCAGTGGGGGGGGGGGGCTTTTTATCAAACACTGGGAACAATGATGGTGCAGACGCAGAAACTGATCAGTGGGATTTCAGCTCCTCACAAAGTTTATGGAAAGTTGTGAGTAAAATGCAAATGTAGGAATAAGAAAGATGGCCGCCGCCAGTGCCACTTCCTCCCACTCTACAGAAATGAAGCCAAAACCTCCCGGAGGCACGAACACTAACATCTGAAGCATTTAGAGTCTGCACAGGTGGAGACCAGGGGGTGGAGCCGTGGTCGTGAGGTCGATACACACGCTCGACCAATCACGAGTCCAAGCTGATCAGAAACATGAAACCTTCAGTTTGACAGGAACGACCTGAAATAAGAGAAACAGCGCTTTTACTTTTTAGTTTGGTTCATTAAACAGAATCATTCTGCTCAACCAGGAATCGTCGTGGTCGCGGTTAAACTGAAACTCAACCAGTTAGTTTGGTATTTTAAACACATCGAGGTTCATCACCAGCGACACAAACATGTTGATATCTTCTGTTGTTGCTCAGGAGCAACTCGGCAGCTGTTGAGGGAAACGTGCGTCTGATTATTTAACAGACGACGAGGAATTCAAACAGGCAAACGTCCAGTTCTGACTCTGCCTCGGACCCTGGAGCCCGACAGCTTCTGTTTCCTGCACCGGTTTCCACAGTGGAAAACTGACAACGGACCATTTAGCATTTTGCTGCTGCTGCAGGAGGTTTTCTGACAGGGGAGAGAGGAGGAAGAGGTCGAGAGTTTTACACAAGAGTCTTTTCACTTGACACTTGGTCTCAAACTTTGACCTTTAAGTCACGAACCGTCCGTCTCTGCACAATCTGCCACATCGCTGCTGAGGTTCGGTGTTTCTGTGTTCAGGCACGTGTGTGTTTCAGATTCAGACGATTCACTCGAGGCCGTCAGTGTTTTCAGGATTTGCTCAGATGATGAGAAATGAGTTTTTCTTCAGCCTCCGTCACGTGAGAGGTAGAACGAGCTCATGAAGCTTCATTAGACTTTAAACACATCTGAGCACATTCACACTTTGAATGACATCACCTGGTTTCAGTAAAAGTACCTTGATATTATCCTCAAGTGCAGCAGTGAATGTACCGAGTAACGTTTCCTCTAATGCTCGGTTCTATCCTCGGTGTCCTTGAGAGCCTCACTTCCATCTATCAGCAGCTTTATGTAAGAACGTGTGAGTCAGGTGTTGATTCTCTTCTGCAGCATGAATCTCATCTGAGGCCGCGGCTCGTGGAGGCGTCTGAAAATCACCGGCGTCACACTCGGAGGAGCAGAAACACTTTTCACTTTCCAGTTTAGCTCAGAAAACACTTTGGAGTCGTCGCAGCCACACTTTGCATCTTTTGTGTTGACACAACAGGAAGTAAACAACAGGGTTTTCGGTCGCCTGCTCGTTCCCTCGGCCGCCTCCACCCTCTGCCGCCTTCGTCGTGAAGCTCCCCTGCTGCTGCACAGTGTAAATAAATGAACAGAGGAGCAGAGCCGCAGTGGGTTTGGTTCAATATTACAGAGATGCAACCACTTGAATGTCTCAGCTCTGGGAGATTCAGCTCTTCAACCAAGGACGTGGTGATATATCGTGTGTGTGTGTGTGTGTGTGTGTGTGTGTGTGTGTCGGCAGCAGCAGCTCCTTCCCCAGATTGTTTCATAATTAACATGGCTGCTCCCTGTGGCCTCCCACATCTGCACTGATTCTGCCACATCTGATGAGTTTACACTTCACATCTCCACCGTTCTCTGTGACTCTCTCTGGATTTCATCTCTCACTTCCTCCCATTTTACCTCATCTGACACCATGGACCCAGATTTCACCTTCACGAAACCAAGCCCCTGAATTCTCATGTGAAGACATCAAATAGAGGCATCGGACCCGCGGAGATGTGAGCACCAGTTCATGTTTACAAACCAAAACACAAGAAAGTCCGATCTGGCACAAAGGAGCTGCAGGAGTCTGGATGCAGACTGCTGAGTCGCTGCTGGTTCTTTATCTCTGATGTTTTCCCAGTGAGTCCAACAGGTTTTGTTTGAAGTCGGACCAGATGAGTCGTGAGAAACACATTTCGAATCAGAGCTACTGGGATTAAGAACCAGGACGTCATCTTCTTATGCAGGTAATTTACCCAGTGACTCATCGGATGTCGACGCCAAAACTAAAGTATAATTCCTGCTGATAAAGTTTGTTTACCTGCACATTTTCCATGTACATGATTCCTGTGTGTGTGTGTGTGTGTGTGTGTGTGTGTGTGTGTGTTCTAAATCCTGCCGCAGCCGAACGCGCCGCAGGTGCTCGACCTTTTCGTTGCAGGAGCCTGTTGCTATAGCGATGGCTCCATAGTTACTGTTGACCCGACGTTTAGTCTGACAGAACCAGAGGAGGAGGAGCCTCGTCCAGATCATCAGAGTTTTGTTGCTGGGAAACAGTTTGAGTCCGAGTTTGTTTCCTGGGACAAAGACCTGATTCTACCTTCTAACCCAGAGGATCCTGAAGGTTCAGGTTTAAAGTGAGTTAACTAACATCGAGTTAATCTTCATACCTGAATCACTTACTGCTGTTTTTTAATCCCAAACTAAATTATACATTATGCAGAAAAGTCTGTTTCTGCTCCTGCTGTTTCTTTCGTTGGCTCAACCGAAGCAAAAGTAAAAGGCAGTACAGAGTACATAGAATATTTGATGCAGTCGTACATACAGTACACATATAAAGTATAGTACACCTGCACAGAGCTGACTGTGAAATACTGTTTCCTTTGGTCGATATTCAAACCTCAGTGATTTTCAGGTTGGGTTTGGTCATGCATGTGTTCACAGCTGACATTTCACTGCAGTGTGTGTGTGTGTGTGTGTGTGCATATAACCCCCGTCTGACAGGATTGCAGTCAGAGTCCAACACTTGAGCATGTATGTGTTTATGCTATATGCCAATACGTGTGTGTGTGTGTGTGTGTGTGTGTGTCAGCATGTGTGAGTTTGTGTCATGAAAAATGCAGAAGGTGAAAGTAGGGCATCGGTTCACGACACCACGGGGACTTGTGGCGTGAAGGAGCCAAACAAAGATGGCTCCTGCTCTGCCGCCCACTTTGTCCCTGTCCTCTCCTCTCCGGCCTCCTTCTCTCCTCCCCTCTGTCTCCTGCCTCCTTCTCTCTCCTCTCCTCTGTCTCCTGTCTCCTTGCTTGTGTTGATTGTGTTGCTCTGCTGTTTTACTGAAACAATGGATTCAATATTTGTTCATATTAGCTTCAATAAAAATGTATCAATTTTAATGACTTTATAAATCATCTGAGTTGTGATCGATTTATTTTTCTGACAAATATGCATTTAACTGACGGTCCTGGCTGATTTCCCTCTGATATATTTGTTGATGGCTTGATTTTTTAAACACAAGCAATACACCTGGATTTTAAGTTGACAGAGAAGCAGCGTCAGTCGCTGCTAAGATCAGTAGATTTTGTGTTTTTATATAAAATAAAGTTAATATTAACAGTAACACCTGGGATTTTCCTTCTATGATCAAATATCTGCTTTAAAAAGTCTGAATTCAGGTGAAAACAGTGAAACTTTGTAAATGAGCTCTGAACAGTAGAAGCTCCACAGCCGGTTTGAAGAAGAAGAATCATCACAACATATGAGTATTTAATTAAAACAGGATTTGATCTGAACTCAACAATAAGAAACGTCAACAACAAACCAGGACGGAGCTTCTCGTTTCCATATGTGCAGCGAGCGGCGTTCTTCTGAATCCACCTCCGAGGCCACGTTCTGCTCTCGTTGTGTGTTAGAGAGCAAACTAATGAGACCTGGTACAGTTCAGTCTGCTCGTAGAGAGAATATAGGTCATGGAACAACCTCCGGTCGGATGTGAGCCGCTCGGGTTCACTCTCCTGTGTGAGTTTGATGAAGGCTCCAGTTGTTCGGACAGTGAACTACAGTGAAATCTGATTAAAGGGTCAATGTGCTCTGAGGATGTGAGGGTTTATTCTGCAGCTGGAAACATAAACCGACACCTTTAGATGAGATTTGGTGATAATAGCATAAATAGAAAAAACAAGAAAACACTGTGTTCAGTAATATCAGCCTCCTAGTTTCATTCATGAATTCTTCTCTGGAACATAAATGTCCAATAATCCGTCACACAGCGACTCAGCTGGGGTCAGATGTGAGTTGATACTGAGCTTTGACGTGTTGTCACACACACACACACACACACACACACACACACTAACATCAGCCTCATGCAGTTTGGCGTTCTCCAGTATTTTGGGGTTAACGCCTCTCGCAGCTCTCGTGTCCCGCTCAGCGTCACGTGCTGTTGTTGTTGTCCCCGTCCAGGCCGAATGATTTTCACATCAAATTGGGGACAGTGCTGAACAACACAGGGATTAAAAAAGGACGTTTAATCCCTCGTGTTCACCCCCAAAACGTGGAGACCCCCGTCCCCTGGTCCTCCCTGGTCCTCCCTGGTCCTCCCTGGTCCTCCCTGGTCCTGCAGCTCCGAGGGAACAGATGAGGAGACGCTGCTCTGTCTTTCACACAACACAGACCTTCTGTGACTTACTGCTTCTCCACCAGTGTCACTTCATTGTTATTTATGAAATGTGTCAAAAGAATAATGAGCTCAAGCTGTTGGTGGAAATTCTTCGTGAACACGTGGATCTGTGATTATTATTCTGTTATTACCTCGGCTCTGTTTGTTGGTTTGTTTGTTTGTTTGTTTGTTTGTCAGCAGGATTCCACAAGAAGTAACTCATTATGATTATGATTTTCTTATCACTTTCTTTAACACTTCAGGAGACTCGGAAGGAAACTCGGGTTCTCGAAACAAAAGGCAAAATATTTTACATCATTTAAATTGAAGCTGGTGAAATGTCCGTGACCCACTTTTCACAACTCACTGAACACGTTTTCTATTCCACTACACATTCAGATTTATCTCTTTTTTAAACATGCCTGCTTCCACGTGCACATATACACACAAACAACTGACTGCACACACACAACACACAACACACAACACACAACACACAACACATCTCCTGTTGCAGCCCCTCTCTCCTCCTTTATGCTTTTTGTGTGTGTGTGGAAGAATGCCCGTGCACGACCCCCACCACCGTCATTACCCCCGGGGCCCTTGGGCATTCATCACCGTGTGTCTCCCCTCATTTACCCCTGCAACACCCCCCAGCTTTCATCCACACACACACACACACACACACACCCATACCTCCTCTCCTTCCTCCTCCTCCCTTTTGTTGGCTTCTCTGTGTCACACCATTCAACAAAGCTGCTTGTTTTGATGACATCAGACACCCAACATGTATTTTATTGTTTTTAACATAATCTAAACTGTCTCATCGTCCAAAACTGAGAGAGGAAGGGAAGTTCTTCTCCTTCGAAACAGAACCATCTCCCTCAGGTTTAAAAGAAAAGAGAGAAGTGACCAGAGTCCTATTGAGATCCGACACTTTCAGATGAATAGAAAATCACAGAGGGCTTTGAGACAGAGGGGGGGAGGGGGGAGGAGGAGTGACAAAGTTTTGGGGAAGAGAGGATGAGATGACAACAAGTGTCAGGAAATGTCGGAGGAATAAGTTTGATTCCGGGGGTGGGGGGGGGGAAGAAGGAGTCTTGGGATACAGGCGGAGGACAGAAGGGGAAGATGGGAGAAGGAGAGAGGATAAAAAAGGTGTTGGGGGAGAAGTGAGGGAGGAGAACAAGATGGAAGAATAATGATGTTTTAGGAAAACTGATGGAGAGAGGAGGAGGGAGGTGGGAAGAGGTAGAGGGTTTGAACGGAAAGCAAAGTAAAGATGGAGAGAGAGGACCAACGTTTTTTGCTGAAGGTAAAGAGTCAAATGTTTTGGATGGTGGTGAGGAAGAGGATGGAAGTGGTTGTGTTTCAAGAACAGACACATTGAGGGAAGAACATGCAGAACGACGTGGAAGTCTTGGAAAAGGAGGAGGAGGGATTGTGTTTGGGAAAGCAAAAGGAGGAAAGTTGAAGGAAGTAGTGAGGAAGAGGAGGAGAAATGTCTGGAAACAAGGGAGGAGGGGAAAAGGGGAGGATTTAAAGGACAAAGAAGTAGGAAGAAGAAGTTTTAGACAAGAACAGAGAGAGGAGGAGGAGGAGAGATGTCTCTGGAAAAGACGGAAGAGGAGAGAGATGGAAGTAGTTTTAGGAAAGAGGAGGATGAAGAGAGTGTTGGAAGCAGGATCGGGAAATAAAACATCTTGTGGAAAATGCAGGAGAAGGGAAAAAGGAGAAAAGGGAGGAAGAGGATAAAAAGTCTGAGGAAGTGAGGAGGGAGGAAGTCTTAGGAAAGGGAAGTGTGGAGAGATAGAGAGGAGGGACAGGAACATAAACTCAAGGAAGTAGTGAGGAAGAGGAGGATAAATGTCTGGGGAAAGAGGGAGGAAGGGGGGAAGGCTTTAAAGGACAGCAAAGTTTGAGACAAGGATGGAGAGAGCAGGAGGAGGAGGAGGGGGAGGGGGAGGAGGGGATGTCTTGGGGAAATGAGTGCGGGAGGGGGGAGATGAAGAGGATGGGGGGAGGAGGAGTGGTTGGCATGAACAATCCTTCCTCCCCCTCCTCCTCCTCCTCCGCAGCTGATGAGAAGGAGGAGGCTGCTGTGCGCGCTGCACTCCGCCGTGCGTCCGAGTCCCTCTCAGCCACAAAGTGCCCAAAGCACCCGGTGCTTCCCGAGCCGAGCCGAACCGAACCGAACCGAGCTGTGCTGTCTGCTCCCACCCCCCATAAAAACGCACCCCTGCACCACCCCCACCCCCCCCCACCCTCGCTGTTGTGTGGCGATGGAGCCGTGACCACCCTCAGCGTGCGTGAGAACCAGCAGCGGACCCGAGGAGACGGCTGAGACCGAGCGGCTATGGAGGAGGAGCGCAGGGAGGTTCGAGTCTAGACCCGCACGGAAACCCGCAGAGCCGCTGGACCGGATTACTTTTTTTGATTTTTTTCAACAACCTCCACCAGAACCGGGACTTTGTGTTTCTGTCTCTTTTCTCGTCTTGAGTCTCGTCACTGCTCGGAGAGGATGCAGGAGAAGGAGGCGCGCTCCCCGTGCTCGGGATGCTGGAGACTCACGCTGCTGTCGTGCGTCCTGGCGCTGCACTTGATCCCGGGGCCCGTGCACGGTAAGAGGCTGCACCTGAACCGTGCACGAGAGAAAACTCTGCTTTATTTCATAGTTAAATCGTGTTTTTCCTTTTTGCTGCAGCAGCATTGCCCCCCCCCCCCCCCCCCCCCCCCGTGTGGATATACACACTCCCACAGGGCTGCTCAGAAAGGAGGTCAGTGAGGATTGTAGGTTAGGAAGCACTTCACACTAAACTGCTATTAATCATCTGTGTGTTCATGGGTCTGAACACTTTCATATTATAAATCAAAATGGGATGAATAAATAAAAAAAGACATTTTCTTTTGGACACCAGAGCAAAGATCTGCAGGATGAACCCAGAGATTCAGTCTCCTGCTACTTTCTGTCTCTGCAGGAATATTACAGAGATGATTTACTAAATTAGGTCATGGTGAAAACACAAGTAGACAATTACAGTAGACTGTGAATATCACAAAGAGGAGGTGACAATGGGGTCAGGAGCCAATAAAAACCCTGATATGAGGACATTAATTAAGATTTTGCAAACCCGCTCATTGTAGAAGATGAAATATTACATGCATATCACAGAGATACCCACAGATATGAATATGCATAAATGCAACCGTCTCCTCAAAGCTCGGTTTTGCACACAGAAGCATTTGAGGGTTAAAAAAAAACAAAACACAACCACCATTTAAACCCCCAGCAGCAGCAAAGTGATGAGACTCTGTGGAGATATTACAGCAGAAATGAGATTTGGTGACAGTGTCCGTCAGCCGGTGCTGGACAGTGGGTCCCTGGAGGCACTGGCTCCACATGCAGCCACACAAAGGCCGGATTAGAGCTGAGGGACCCGGTGAATAATTCATGAAGGGATGTGAACAGACATTCTGATACAGAGGAAAGAAAACACACACACACACACACACACACGAGTAAACATTAAATAAAGACACGGAGCCCCTCTCTCTCGCTCGTTCTCTTTCTCTCTGTGGCTCTTTGTCTTGAGATTCATTGCGCATGGCGGACTACATGACTGTCAGATTAATAATGCAGCGGCCGCACACTGGATGAAATCAGTCTGGCGTTATAATCTAATATAATCTGGATGATTCTTGTGCATCGCTCTGTGGAAGCTGAGGGAAAAGATGAGGTTTTTATTGTGTGTTTCATTTGGAGATGGACACAAATAGAACATTTAGGAGAAATGTCCAGAATCAGATTTTTTATCACTCTGGACAAATTAGATCTTGTCAGTTTCTCCTGTCCTCCTAAAATTAAATGGTGTTCTATTTTTTTAAATGGCCGGTGCATTAGTTCCCTCTGTTCCTTCATGTAGGGATGTGTGATAGTATTTAAGGCCCGTGCAGAATATAGTAATTGGTTTTAGCTCTGTACAGATTTTGTCTTTTTTTGAGATTTAAAAGAGAAAATCCAACACCACACCAGTGAAGCTGGTGGTTTTCTGAGCCGTGCACGAGCAGCAAGGTGGAAACAGCTCAGCTGGTTCCGTTCGAAGGTTGAAAAAAATCCTGAAGCTCAGTTACAAGCCCACAGATCTCGTTTCACGTTTATTGAGCTGAAACCAAAATGCATTTTCACAAATATTAAAGGAGACATATTGAGGTTGATCATTTTAATTAGTGACATCTCTAATGTTCGGATCACTGTCCTATATCCTGTCCGTTGCTGCAGGTCCTCCTTTCAGCCTCTGTCTCAAACACTTGGTTTTACCTCCTGTCTCTTTAAGACCCCACCCCCCACACACACACTGGCCACCCAGTCCGCTCTCCTGTGATTGGTCCAACGCTTCCAGCGCTTGAAGGAAATGTCTGCGTCCACTCTCGCTTTACCTGCCGATGTTAGGGGGCGTGTCAGTCCAGCTGCCAGGTGTGCATCATGCAGATGTGATACATGGTGATGTCACAGTGATACGAAGGTATTGACGGACTACTGACGACGTGTTCCAGGAACTTAGGGACACTGAAAATACATTAGCGATACGGGTTTGGGGAACATTGGCCCTGTGGTTGACCAGAGTGAAGGGTTCAACCGCCTGGGTAATGTTATCTAATGAACCACCCTTGAGCAAAGCACATTACTCGTCTGCAACGCTCTGCAGGAAAGCACCAGCTGGCACCTCAGCTGGACGACTGCTTGTGAAGCGAGGTTCTCTTAAAGAAATCCAGACATTATCCAGAGAAAACCTCCTTCAGTGACATGTTTGTTCAACTGTTTCAGTCAATATTTTATGTTTCACTTATTTTAAGAAATTAAGGTTTTTATGGGACCAAATCTCGAAATCACGAGCCTTGATAAGCGGAAGACAATGAGATGGATGGAAGGTTGTGTGGAAGATATCTGCTGTAGTGTAGACGAGGTCTTGATGTGTGGAAGGGTTCCTGTGGGATATTAAAATCACATAATACAATATGATCATCTTAAAGTCTAATTTTCACGTCAGCTCCAACTCAGATCTGGTGCAGACCCTAAAGAACAACCTTAGGCTAATCCTCCTCCTACACACACACACACACACACACACACACACACACACACACACACACACACACACACACACACACATTTCCTTGCTCCACCAGTGAAGTGTGGAGGCGGCAGCTTGCCCCACATCTGTGTGCGATGCTCAGACGACCGAAGCCAACTGCCCCTGAAGTGACGACAGCCGACCAGAACGCCGTCAGTCAAACCGCGTTCTCTCCGGTGGCCATTTGCAATCCCGCGTGTTTAACACGGGTAATAGGATGCAGGGCTTTAAGTGAACTCGGTGATTGATGGAGTGATGGTTTCTGTTTCTCTGACAGAGCCTCTCCTCCTCCTCTCCTCCCTCCTCCCTCCGTCTCTCCTCTGGCCTGCTGACACACATGTGAGCTGACAGATTATCTTTGATGTGCAGTGGGTCAATCTTCAAACCAAATCCTTCCCTCCATGACTCCACTAACCCAATCCCACCTTTTTCCCTTTTTTTTTTTAATCGTAACGTACAAAAGAGTAAAACACCACCCACCCCCCCAAATAAAAAATTATAAAATGGCCTGAACAATGGCTTTGCACTCGTTCTCCTCTCTCTCTCTCTCATCTTCCTCCTTTCCCCGTCTCCATGGAAACCACACACATCCATCGACACCGGCTGGCAGAACAGTGTGTTCATGTTGCCGCCATAATGTGTTCGGCCTTTGAATTTCATTAAGGCTCAAAAATGTTGGTTGGATTTTGGCACATGCGGATGTTTCTCACAGAGTCAGTTGGCTCGGCGCCCGCTGACGCTGTGTGAAAGTGTGTGTGTGTGTGTGTGTGTGTTTGTCCAAAAGCCAGCGGCGACGGGCGTAGTTCATCATTACGAGCTCTAATCCGCAGATGGTGTCATCGCTTGTGTCTTGGTCACGTCTGCAGGAGGATTTCATCTGCTCTCCGGTTTCCAGATGTGGTGTAATGTGCTATGTGATCAAATGAAACTCTGGAACAAACACGTGAATCCTGGTTCAGACCCTCAGGTGTGAACACAGCATCAGCAGCGTCTTCAGTGTGTGTCTGTTCGGTGTTTGATGCTTGTGAAGAGCGGTGGACGGGCGGAGGAATCAGCAGCGATGGCAGAGGCGTCGTCAAATTACTGCGACTCCACTCATGTCAGACTGCTGAAGCCATTAAGGGCCTCGTTAGCGGAGCAATTATCAGTAACGTACGATTGTGTCAGAGGAGCGGGGGGGGGGGGCGACTGCAGTTGTGTTCAGTCTGGAACCAGTATAGTTGTTATTGTGTGATGTGATGTGTCAGAGTACAGGTGATGACAGTGAAGCAGCTAAATGGAATATGGAGAAACATGCTGAGACAGTTCATCCTTAATTTTGACATATTGATAATGATAATAATCTTAAATTGCAGCCTCTGCTTTAGTAGATTGAGGTTTTATTCCCCTGGGGACATAGACCTTTTTTCTCACAGCACTAAACTGGGATCAGCGGTGGCGTCTCCTCCACATAACTCTGGCTGTCAGGACACTAAGTGATCCTAATCTCATTGGTTTCATCCTCCCACCTGGATCTGCCCACATTAGCATCCGTAGGTGGACGTGGGCTCGACCCGACCAGCTGCCGGCTTCTCTCTGCGCTGCACATCCTGTGCTTCGCTGCGGTTTAACGTCCTCTGTTCCTGGAAGTTTGTGAAATGGGCGTAAAATGAGAAACATAGAATCTGTTGCGGGGGAAACTATGCAGTTTAAGTTAGTTTTTCACACTTTTGAGCTGAGCTAAGACAGTTTGTCCGTCTGTGCTGTGTCTCCTCCATGTCTCCATCCTCGCCAGCGTCCAGGTGTTTGTCAGTGTGGCGCAGGTGTGACAGTGATTTGGCGCGTTGAGGTCGTCCGCCAGATGTTTCCACAGCAGGTGGAGAAGGTCACGAGCAGCGAGACGGTGACGGGCTGCTCCGTCCTTCCGGCCCAAAGACAAAAAAACAATTAGGAAACAGTATGCGAGCTTCTTTGTTAGTGGTGCTGAGTTGGCGTTGTTCTCAAACTCTGGGTGCCCTTGAACAGAAATGTGCATGTTTGTGTGTTCATGTAGGAGGTGTTTGTGTGTTAGTGTGTGTTAGTGTGTGTGTGTGTGTGTGTGTGTTTGTGTGTTTGTGTGTTAGTGTGTGTGTGTTTGAGTAAAAAGCAGAAAATGGAAGATGGAACAGGAGCATATCTTTTGGTTTGTGCAGGCTCACACCTGTTTCTCTGTCTTAATGTGCGCTGCAGTGCATTTGCCCTCCATCCCTGTGTGTGTCTGTGTGTGTGTGTGTGTGTCTGTGTGTGTAACGTAGATGCTAGACTGTGTGTCAGTGTGTCCTTCCCGAAGCGAGTCACTGGGTTCATGTTCGTGCGGGAGCTTCCCCTCTCCTCTGCGTGCGACCGTGCACGCTCCTCATTCCTCCCTGTTCTGCTGCAGACTGTCACATTAACATTCAAGTGCACCCATCACAACACAACACACACACACACAGGGACACACACACAGGGACACACACCTGTCGAGGCCACACAGTGTGTTCAGCAGGGAGACGGATCATTAGAAAAGGATTCATTTGCTTTGTGTGTCGCTGTTTTCTCTCGTTCTGCTTCACGGTTCATCTTGGGATGGAAAAAGAAAAAAGAGAATAAGAGGCACAAACACAACATGGATGATAAACACAAGGAAGGAGAGAAACTCTGTAACTGGATGCATACACACTTATCGAGCATGCATGCACACACACACACACACACACACACACACACACACACACACACACACACACACACACGCACACACACACCTGCCAATTTCAATTTGAGTGACTGGCCACTTTAACGTCATGATGTAAAGTGGCCAGGAAAAAGCTTGTGCATATAAGTTGTCATGTTATATTCATGACCTCACACACATGCATGCACATGTCTACACACACAAGTTTGGACACACACACACACACACACACACACACACACACACACACACACACACACACACACACACACACCAATAGAAATAGCACAGTGGCACATTTTCAAATCTCATAAAACCACAGATCTCCAAAGATAAACACATCATTATTAGGTGTGTGTGTCTACGTGCGGCTGCAGATCTTGTCGGCTTTGCGGCGCCGCGGCAGCTCGAGCCGAGCCTGAGAGCGTTTCCACGGCAACACATCCTTCCTCCATCCGCCGCCACCTGTGGAGTCGCAAAATGACAGGATTCATGTGATAGAAGGAGGCAAAAAAAAATAAATAAATAAGAGCCAGACGGAAAAAGAGACGAGAGGGACGGGAAAAAAAATTAGATTTACAAGAAATATGATGTGGGAGATGAAGAGGAGGTGAGAAGATGGAGGAAGAAGAAAATAGATGAGTGAAGGAAGGAGAGCGTGAGAGCAGCTGATGGAAAATCGATAGAGGACCTGAGCAGTTCCTCTTTATATTGATGTTAATGAGCAGCATTGAGTGAAAAAGCCTCATGTTTAATTCATTAGTGTGTGTGTGTGTGTGTGTGTGTGTGTGTGTGTGTGTGTGTGCGCGTGTGTGTGCGTGTGCGTTTCTCTCGAGGTTCAGGTATTCGGATTGAAATCAATGAGAGTGAGTTAAAGAGTCTCTCCGTCTCTCGGCTTCAGCTCTAATCTGTGGTTTCGCTCGGTGCCGCCATTTTCACAACCATTAATTAAAATTCTGCCTGGTGTGTGTTAAATGTCAGGAAACACACACCGGCAGCACTACAGCTGTTTTTAGGGCGTTAACAGTCACAGATGAATAAGTATAAACATTGAATTATTACATCTGGATTATCACAAAACTTTGTTGAACTGGTTCAGATCTGGATCCAGGAAAGACAGTTTTCAACCTTATCCTTGATTTCCCAGAGAATCATTGATGGATCTCAAAGAAAAAGAACAGATAAAGGAAACATCTGGATCTAGTGACTTTAAATGTTGTTTCAGAAGATATGAGCTCTACTGAATTTGTGCTTGTGACATTTAAAATGGTTCAGGTTCCCTGATTTCTCTGTGTCTCCTCCTTAACTCACCATCAGAGGTGAAATCCTTCGCTCCCTTGTGAAGTCATCAATCAGTCTGGTCTGATTTTTGTGTTTTGAACAAACCCTTTATTCAGACAGGATGTAAATGCCCAGTGTCCTAAATGAATTGTGTAATTAGTGAAACATATTAAAACACAATCACGGAGATTTCCCCTCTGAACACGATTGAACATATTGTTCCAACGGGAGCCCGTAAGCTTTTGTTTGTTTGCCAGCCAGCGTCCAACCTCTCCCCTTCTCCCTCACGTCTGGGTCACCCAACTGGCCGTCGGGCCCAAACTGTCAGAACCAATCAGGTTACTCTTTACAGTCTGTCACAGCCAATCAGAGCGCCCCGGGTCTGTGGGTGGTTTGGTGGCTTCCCCTCTCCAAACTGATCTGGGTTTAACAAAAGGCGAAGCCGGAGGGTCGGCGGCTCGCCAACACAGGCTAACAGCACTTGGCCTCGAGGCACCGTCGCCCCCAAACAATCAGTCTGAGACACACACACACACACACACACACACACACACACACACAGAGAGGCCAAACTCCCCATTATGACCACGCCCCTCACTAGGGGAACTGGAAGCCACCCCAATTACCAGTGGGTTGTTCTGGCAGAGAAACAACACACACACACACACACACACAGAAAGATAAACAGGAGTCTCCTTATGTAACACGGGTTGATTATCTCATCTAATTTGGGAGGAAACAAACAACAACTCCTTTCTTCTGTTGGTTTGTCGCATTCTGGTCCTGGACCCAGACTGAGTCTGGAGCCCTGAACCGACCCGTCCTGACTCGACCGCACCCTGACCCTGTCTCTGTGACGGGGTGAAAGACGCTGTGGATTCAGATCAAGCACCAGTTGTAGTAATCAACTACCTCATACCAAGTTTATACCTAAACCCTCTTTAAAGTTTCGTGTGAGTTTATGAACTTTAACTGGTTTATAAGTGGAGCTTTGTTCTGGTGCGTTCCAGCTGCACGACACCTTGTTCCGAACCTTTTTCTGTTTTCCCTGATCCCTCTGATGTTTTCATCACCAGCAGTCATCTCAAAGAAAACATTATTTGTTTTTCACAAATTCAAAAGGGAAATGGATTTTTCCGATGACAAGCTCAATTAACTGAAACTTAACTCTGTGAAAATGGGAATCTTGACTCAGTGCTTCACTTACTGGCTCATTAAAATCTCTCATGTGTTGAATCAGAACATTATGAACTGCAGACGAACTTTGAATTTCCTTCATCTCTCAGATTGTGCGTTTATGTTTTATTTTGCTCGACTCGTAGCACCTGTGATCATTTGCTCTAACCGGTCAAACTACAACTGACAGACGCTCGTCTCTTCTCTCTGTATATTCTCCTGTATCAGAGCCACTAGAAAACAAAGCTGTTGTTTATCGTGTGAGGCGGAGCTTGTTCCTTCCTGAGTCGCCACGCTGCTGCTGAACCAGCTGTCCGTCAAAAGGTTCTCCCTCGTTAATCCAATTATGCGAACGAGGCGGTGAGAGAGAGACAGCTCCACTTAATTGCGGCTCAGTCCAGAGATCTGCGCGGTGAGGACGTCGGCATGACGACACCACTGAGGTTTCCTTATACGGCCTGAGTTTCAGTTTCAGAAGAAACATCAGAACAAATAAGAAGGAAAACATCTTTCTTTGAGATATTTTGGGGCATTTAATCTTAATTGATAGGACATTAAACAAGGAGCCAAATCTGTACCAAACATCATGATTGACGGCTCAGATCGACTGAGGATTGGTTGAGCCTGTTGATCTTGATACTGTGGCTCCATCCCCCCCGATAGCTACCAAACAGACTCTGGCTCCATCTTTATTTACAGATAATCGTCTGAGCCAAAATGGTGGAATGAGCAAACCACACTGTGTGGAGCTGCTGTCACGGCTGAAAATGACCTCACGCTGATCCCATGTGAGCTAACGTGTCCCATGTGTTTCCACTTAACAGGAAACCTCACAGAGTTTCAGATACATGATGAAAACTCGTTGTTTCCCACGAAAAGTCCCAATGTTGGGAATTTCATGTAATTTGATTTTTTCTGGTGAAGCGGTTGAAATGTTTGAGGGTTTTTTTTCTTGATTGACAGGTGACTCACCTTCTTGTTCCACCCTCAGGGTCCATCCAGGGTTTGGCCAACAGTGACTCAGTGGTAGAGTCCAGGCCTCGTCTTGTGTTGTCAGTAAACTGAGGCTAATAAACTTTATATCTGAAGCATCATATTTGAGGTGGATATAAATACATAGCAGCAGTAAGTGAACCCGTATTATATTATTACATTTTATATTATAGCCTGTTTTCCACCACAGGAACTTTTGCAGAAACCAGAAATCTTTTTATCCACTTGTACATTTTGTACAGGAGCCTTTTGGGGAGGGGCTTCCAGCAAGGAAGACGCCTGATTGGTTTATTACTCCAGCATTTTATGTCAGCTGGTGGATCTCTATAACAACTCGTAAAATCTGCCCCCTCACTTTGAAAACACTCTGTTACTCGTCCCTTTAAACAAATCATCTTCATCATTGCATCTGCAGGAAGCTTTTAGTTCCTTGAAAAAAGTTGCTGGGACTAAAAGTCCTGCATATGAAAGTTAACTTCATGGAGATTCTTTCATTGGCACAGGATTAAACGCAGCAGCGATAAAACAAACTCATCCCGAGCTGTTCATGTTGCATCACGAACCGAAACGCGGCAGCAGCTGGACTGTCGGACGCTGTTATGATCACAGAGTGGGGTTTTCCACACGGATGACGGCATGTTGAGGCAAAGCATCGTGAGGCCACTGTGACCTTTGACCACCAACATCGAATCACTTCATCTTTGAGTGAATGTTCCAGATTTAAAGACATTCCCTTGAGGTTTTCTTGAGACATCACGAGAATGGGACGGACAGACAACAACCAAAAAATATGAAGCCTCCGGCCGCTGGCTGTCGCCGGCGTGGAGACGTGACAACTGGATAAAAGTCATCGATGAGTCAGAACGCTCGGCTCAGATTTGTTTATTCATGCGCTGAAAATCTCTGACACTGATTTAACACGTGTGCAGATCACAGTGTTTCTCACCGAGATGGTCACTGACCAGGAAGTGATGTCGGCTGCAGCAGAGTGAGATTCGAGGCCAGTGAAAGTAGAGACTGAACTGAGCAGAGCGGAGAGTAGATTTCTGTGTCGTGTAGTTTCCACCTCAGCGTCTTTCCTCCCTTTGTCACTTTCGCTCTTTCCTTCGCACCACGTCTGTCCATCCCTCACTTTCTGTCACACCCTCCTCTTCCTCCCTGGATCTCTCCGCAGCTTCTCCCTGTCACAATGTGTCATTTTCTCCCTCGTCCCTCGTTACCAGCTCTCCTCATCATCCAGTGTCATCCTGTCAGGTTGTGCAGCAGCCGTAACTGTCTGTTCTCCACAACGCACGGCTTTCATTCATCAGGGTTTTTGCAGCAGCGGCAGGTTGAGGATTCATTTGTGTTGAAGGTTTTCTCAGAAGATTTCATCCAGACCCACCTAATGAGCTGCTACCATGTGTGTGTGTGTGTGTGTGTGTGTGTGTGTGTGTGTGTGTGTGTGTGTGTGTGTGTGTGTGTGTGTGTGTGTGTGTGTGTGGCTGACAAGAAAAGCAAACAAAGGCGAATATGGTTATTTTTATTTGTGCAAAAGAGAGCTACAGATATTTAGGGTCTTTCCTGGTGAGCAAAATGCGTTTGTGTAGTTATAGTAGAGGCTGTGTTGTTGTTGTTGTGTGTGTGTGTGTGGTTTTGGTATTTTACGCTGGGGTTGTCCCGTTGATGTGTTAAACAGCAGTGGATTGTAGGACTGCTGAAAGGATTAGCCCCAGAACGACCCCGGCTTCAAAGATGCACCTCGCTGCCGCAGCAACAGCAAAAACAAAGCGTCCGATAAACAGATGATTTCCACTTGTCGAACTCCTCAAGACCGACAACGACAGGGAGGTGCAGATGAAACCTTGTATGTGTATGTGTACACATGTGTTTTATGATCAGTCTATGCAGGAAAGAATTTCTTAACTGTGTGAAATGTCAAAGAGTCTGAGGGGAAAATAAACAGAGTCTCAATGCAGAAGAGGAGAAATAACCAAAGAGGAGCTGAGTCATCACGTTTCTGTGATGACCTACAAAATCAACACAACACAAAGATCCTGCCGCCAAACTCGTGCAAGTAACGTAAAACTGGTGTGAACACATCATTCGGGAAAACAAGGAAGTTTTATTTATAAGGAACAGTTCATACACTGATGTTGAAGATACGGGAACATGAAGAAAAACACAGACACAGAGTTAAAAGAAACACAATTCAAATAATAATCACTCAAACTGGTTTGATCTCTGAGCCACTTAACGATCACGAAGATAAATATGTCTCACTCAGACGTTGTGGTTTCTTTATCGCTAAGTTGTGAGATTGTTGCTTGTCAGCGTCACAGGGTGGGTGCGTTTCTTTTCTGTTTTCTTTATAAAAGTTTGTTGGAGGTCAGAACAACACGTAATGATCCACTGGTCGTGCAAATGGAGACTTTTGAAGATTAAAACCCCAGAGGGTCGAGATCAGAGCTTAACTCCACATATTTTCAACATATGCCGTTTGGTGGAGGCTGTGAACCAAAGCTTCTTACACGACCACGAGCACATTTAATCATCGTCACCGATCACGGTCGCAACCGAACTAGGGAACATGAATTTTACTTACGTCCAGAGACGCGTAAATATGTTCTGAGCTGTTTTATATGAGTTTAGATGAAATATCACCAACTGCTTAATTTCATTATAATTTCCTCTTTTATTATTAAAGATGAGTAGATACGATTTTATTCCCCCAGATAAATGTGTCACCTTTTAGTCCAGAGCTTATTAAACCCAGAGTTATGAATAATACTGTGATATCGGTGCCGTCATTTCCAGGAAATGACTCAGGATCTCAGTCCCTGGTTCAGATTATTAAAAAGTGACTCAGCTCAAAACTTTATGAAGTTAGTCGAAGCAGTAGAAGCAGATTTGCAACGTTTGATTGAAACAATGGTTGAGTTCTGCAAACACAGATTTCTGCAGAATCTGTACAACTTTAACTAATTCAGGTGAATAAACACAAACTTCTGTTTTGTTTCTTCCAGCTCTTTAAACCACAGAACCTCCACAAACTTCTTCACTAGGAGCAGATAGCGACTGAAAGTCGAACCTGTTGCTTCGTATCTCACCTTCAGTCCCTTTACACAGGTTTAGCTGCACCGTAAAGGCAGTGAATAACAATCAGGGTTATGCTTTTCAGTGACAAGTAAGTGTAAGGGCTTGCAATCTGAAAAGTCAGTAATCAGATTACAGTTACTTTGACATTTGGTGGTTGATTGGTGGATCACTGGGGGTTTGATATCAGCGGAGAAATTAAACTCCAGGTAATTCAAGAGGTGGTGGTTTCATTTATAATGTGTGTTCGGGAACATCTGCTGATTTGTTTTCTTGTCTGCGTCTCCTCAAGAGACCCCCCCCCCCCCCCCCCCACACCCCCTTCCTTTGCAGGAGACCCCCCCCCCCCCCCCCCCCCCCCCCAAAAAAAAATGCTTCTCCCAAATCTCTCCCCTCGCCGTCCACATAATCCCTAATCCCAGTTCCCTGCCATTCAAGTACATTAGTGAATTATTCCTTTAATCCAGAAGGGGCAGCGGCTGTAAAGCAGCTTTCTGCGACGAGCGCCCCCCCCCCCCCCCCCGGATGAAGTCATCGACTGGGGGATAAACATGCGGCCGATCACATCTCCTTTTAATTAGTCTCAACCCCGTGTGTTCGATGCCAGACCCCTCGACCCCGGCGCGGCCCGTCACACGAAGCGAACAGACGTCAGTGTGGTGATGTCATCGTGTCTTTGGAAAGAGTGAAGTCGGTGATTGTACGAGTGTGTTTGCATTTATAGTCTCAATATAAACATCAGCAGATGTTGCGTCCGTCTCCTCCTGCTGTTCTTTTACCAATATCGGTGATAAGTGGTTGGAATCTTGCTTTGGTGCAAGGTCACAGTTTTAACGCCAGTTTTTTCAGATGGGTTTAAAACGTCTTTGTTGTAGCTGAGTGACCTCCCAGGAAACCACGTGGCTCTTTTCATCCCTCCGTCCCTCACCAGTTTATTTTCAACCCCCTGGTTGTTGAATTTTTCATAGTGATGGTTTCTGCAGTCACTGATGTCACTGTGGTTTGTGTGGGAGCCACAGAACCACATTGTTCTGCAGTTTTAGGCCCAGAACATGTTTTCTGATCTGTGTCGTTCCTTCAACACTGAATAAATCTCATCATTATTAACTGCTTGAATGCTTGTTACTGGTCTACCAGCCTTTATAATCCTTCCTGTTTGTAATGAGCTGTTTGCTGATTGCAGTTTTCTCCAAAGTCCAGTAAAGCTCGACTACACAGAAGCTGAACTGGAGACTCAGCTGTTGTGAACGCTCGTTGTGATGATCGACATCATCACTCACATGGATGAGTCCCAGCAGCTGCAGCTCCAGAGCGCCGGTCAGCTGTTTATTCAACGTTTATTAATATTGAACATAGCTCGTGTCCGAGTTGCACCGAATTCCTGACTCATGAAGTCTTTTTTTGTGCTCAGGGTCACAAACGGTTCATGAAGCTTCAGGGGAAAAAACTTTACAAAGATTATACCTGCGTGGTTTAAAACTTCATGATGCAGACTCATATTTGATGGTTCCTCTGTCCAGTGGGTTTGACATTTTGTTGTGTGACCGTCACCTTCTAACATTTGATCTAACATCTTTTGTTTGTGTTTCCAGGAAATGTTGCTGGGACCAATGTCACCGAGCCGGACAACACGGCCAACGTTACCTCCCTTCTCACCGAGGAGGAGGGACCGGCCAAGGCCAATGACAACATCGCCACGGTAACCGCGATGAGCAGCTCTGCCAGTCCCGACGCTGTGACCCAGAGGGCGGGCCGTATCCCCCGCGCCGGCGAAGAGGACGAGCAGAGCAGCGGCATGTTCGGTGAATCGGTGGTTCCTGCGGTGGAGGAAGCCGGTGTGGCGGCTCCGCCTCCGCTCATTCCTGATTCGGCCGAGACGGAGCACCTGTTGCCTAGCAACCCACTTAAACCGGATGAGGGTGAGGAGGAGGATGACGAGGAGGAGCGTCTGCCGCACACCGACCCCCCTTGGATCCACTCTAAGGACACAGCCGTGTTTGACCTCGACCACCTCTTCACCACCACTGCCCCCCCACCTGCTGTCACCAACCCCTCAAGCCCGGACGTCCTCCATGTGGACTTCTTCGACCCTTCGTCTCGCGGCCGCAACCTGGACCTGGCACCGCCCTCTCCTTCATCACTGGCCCATGAGCTGCAGGGTGGGGACCCAACCTCCTGGGCCATGCCGGACAGCTACGACTACCTCACACCCTATGAGGACGGCGTGTCCCCCACCGCCGATGAGTACACCTACAGCACCACAACTGATGCCTTACGAGAGCGATGAAGACCTCCGACTCTCCGCTGGGTCTCCGTCTCGCCCCAGGCCCCGTGTCCCGAGTTCCTTCCTCCCCGGGGCAACGCTTCCTGGTGCTGGAGCTCCGGTTCCGAACGTCCCCGGGGCCGCTCCTCCTGCAGCCTCGCCGGTGGACGGGTCAGACGGGTTGGGCGGATGCCGCGCAGGCTTCCAGACGGTGAACGGAAGTTGCCGCTCCCCCTGCGACATGGTGCCCAACTACTGCTTCAACGGGGGACAGTGTTACCTGCAGGAGGGTGTGGGAGTCTTCTGCAGGTAGGACGCACCATGAACACAAACTCAGTCCTTCACACATCATGAGGCACAAATACACATAAAGTAAACATAGATACGAGCAGAAACAATAACACATTAAAGCATTTTGTACACACTGAACTACACAATGATATTATTTCCAAACTTATCCGTAAACACTACGACTCTCGTCCATTTACTGTTTGAGCTCCGGGCTGAGCCCAGTAATGATTTCCCTCAATACTCAATCCACTCCGGTTGCCGTGGTGATGAATCTAGGTGGAGGTCAGAAGTCGAAGGGATTAAGAGATATGAGATATAAAATATGGCCTGAGCCAAAGAGTCGTTTCGGCTCAATACGAGTTCCTGTTGCCACAAAGTCAACGTTCTCACACTGTGGATTAAAAACGTCCTGATCTGTGATGTGAGCAGCTTCACAACAACATCATCGTCACAGCAGCGGGTTCAGGATTAGAGATGATGTGGAGATCGTAACCTGGTTTTAAAATTCATCTTTAAGGTCGTGTTTTTGCTGTTACGTTTAATTTATACATCTGAACCGACTCTGACTCCTCAACACAGAGGGGCTCATGGGAAATGGAGTTCATAAAGAGACGATAAAAATATAAAGATTGAATAAAAAGCTAAATTAGACTGATTTTTATAAAGCGTTTTAGGACAAAGGCCGAGTTTGTTGGTTGTTTTGGTTTTGTTTGATTTCGCAAAAACTACTTAGCTCCACTGAGTGACCTTCTGATCCTACATTTTTTTGGTTTCACATATTCCGACAGTGTGAATCTTAAAGGAAAGTAAAATGTGTGCCGACGTCCAGTGAGTGAATCCACAGACTCTGGTGATTCTATTAAATGAAAAGTGATTTACAAGAAAAACAAGATTATAATCAGGTGTAGAGGGATGATAGGACGACAACATAGATGTTAAACCTCAGCTTCAGCTTCACAGCTCGAGTGGAAACCAAAAAAGACATCAGCCGCCATTTTGTTGTGACGGTCAGTCTTCATGCTGGAGGAGATCCATCACGAGGAAGAGACCCACAGAAAACAATTCAACACACCGACAGAGAAAATGGCTGCAAACAGAAAAAAAGGAAACATCTGGAACTCTGTGATTGATGAGATTACTTTTTTTTTTTTTACCATTATCAATCACGTAAAGGCAGATTTCTCATTTTATAAGTGGCAGATATTTTACATACATTTCCTCATAATGATGATGAAGATGAATGAAGCAGCCAATCAGTGAGGAGACGCTTCCCATTAGCGAGCAGCTGCGCGGCTCAGCATGCAAATGTATTCACGGTGGTGTCGGTCCTCCTGACCGGAGCTGATGGGGAGAATCTGACTCTGCGTGACACTGTGAACACACTGCAGCTCTGTCAGGGTGACGTGGAACAACTGAGATCTGAAACACAGATTTACCTGCTTCGCGATAACAAAGCCAGAGGTTTACAGCTGTGTGACCCCTCCACGTCACAAATCCACAGCTGCTTCATGATCGTTGCTTATTTTAAGATGATTTCATATCCACCATTTCAGACGTGGACAGAGATTTAAAGGAGACGTATTATACTTGAAAAGATTTACAGGCTTCAGTGTTAAGAAAACGCTTTAGTTTCTTGATGCTGTCCATTGCTGCAGCTGCCTCTGACGCTCGCTGTCTCAAACGCACATTGAGGACGTAGGTAACAGTCAAAACATGTAGAATAGAATAAGAAGAATAGATTTGACTTCCTGCTTTAATGATCTGATGCTTGAACACAAGGCAGAACGAATGAGAAACGTACTTCTGGAACCAGAGCTGTTCTAGGTGCAGAAGAAAGTGTGAATGAACATTTCAACTTCTCTCTGAGTTAAAATGACCTTGGACCTCATTGAAGGAAACCTAACCTTAACCCTAAATGAAACAGAATAATAATCATCACTGAAATAAAGTGACACTCGCACCGAGAGGGAAACATGATCCATGTGTTGAGGGCGGATTTTGGATCCGGGTTTGTCAGCTGATACGAAGCAGAGATGAACGTCCTGAGTCAGACGCGGCTGCAGAGACGCTGCGAGGCTCAATCTGGGTCAATGGAACGCTGGCACAGATCAGGACCAACACATGATGCTGTGTGTGTGTGTGTGTGTGTGTGTCTGTTTACACACGATGTGGCCGAGGTTGTGTGTACTGTGCATGTGAAACTGTGACTTCATGCGTGTGTGTTGTCGCGTGCAGCCGAACTGAGACGGTTCATACATCAGGACAATTGAATCACAGGGAGGATGAATGTTTGGACCTTTAGTCGACTGCAGTAAAACACACGACCCTGTGAAGAGAGAGCACTGACCTGAGACCAGCCCCGACGCTCGGCATCTCTCTCGCTCTGACAGAAATACGATCCTGTGAGACGGAGAAGTTTAATGTCGCTGAAAACACGTTGCTTGACTGATTCAACACAAGCTGCGGTGGAGTTAAAGAATGAAATGATTTCAAATCATTTACAAAATTATATTAATTGATGAAAATCTGTGACACACATATTAGTATTTGAGGTTTAACTTAGACATCGTTATATCTAATTCCCCAACACAATTGATGAATCCTGTCCAATAACTGTGACGTGTGTACTGGATTTAAGAAGGAGGCAGGATCCAGTGGTTCTGGAGTTTGATCCATATCAGCTCCTGATGCTTCAATTTTAAGCATCTTTGTAAAATCTTTTTTCTCTTAAGTCTCACAACTTTATTTTACCACCACAATAAATCACAGGAACGACCACTTAACATTTAGTGCAGTTAATGACGCAGATTCTTTTTAACACTATAACCCTGTAGTTCTTCTCCTTCAGAATAAAGTCTTTGTTTTTTGCTTCAGGAGGTGACTTGTGGAAACTGAGGAGGACAAACTCATGATTCCAAGTAGAAAAATGTTCAGTATGAGAAGTATTTGTGCTGCCGGACATCGTGAGACGACAGGAGCACGGAGAAGAGGAAAATACCCTGGAGAGATGAGGAGGTTTGGATTCAGAGTCTGAACTGTCACACGTTGGCTTCACTTCAGCACATGTGGCTCAAAACATTGAAACATTGATTTAATTAAACCGTCCACTGATCAAATCGCAGGAAGATTTTGCAACTTTAAAACTTTGTCTAAGTTAATTGCAAAGTCGTTGTTTTTTCTGTGACATCTCCGGCTCTCCGGCTCTCGCTCGTCCCTCTGACTGACGGGATCAGTGTTAGCAACGTAACTCTCTCCCTCCTCTGGACTGACGACCACATTCTGAGGAAACGGATGAAGAGAAGGAGCGAGGGAATGGACGGAGGGGTGTGAGCCTGGGAAACAACAGAAAGCGTGTTTACATTCTCAATGCTTGTGGTATCGAGAGAAGAAGGCGTGAAGGAGTGAACAGGAGGGAAAAGATCTAGAAACTGAGAGAACGAGAGAAGCAAAAGAGTGAAGAAGGAGGAAGAAGAGAAGCTGAGAGAGAGAGAGAGTGAGTCAGAACCTTACAACTGCTGCCAGGATGGAAATGACTCCAGCGAGCCAGGTCGAATTTACTGTGTGTGTGCGAGAGTCTGTGTGTGTGTGTGTGTGTGTGTGAGAGAGAGAGAGAGAGTGTGTGTGTCCTGCAGCTTGATGTAATTAAGTGAAGCTTTGAGCACCAACAGCAGTTTGTATCCATTTTAGTTTTCATGATCACATCATGGAAACACACACACACACACACACACACACACACACACACACACACACACACACACACACACACACACACAGAGGATTATGTTGTGTATTAAGGAAAACTTCCAAGTCAAAGAGTGTGGGGTCGTGGAATCGGGCCAAAGGTCAAACAAAACACACATGAGATGTATGACTGAAAGGACAAAATACACACACACACACACACACACACACACACACACACACGCACACACACACAATTAAATTAGTTTTTGACAATAGACGTCACGTTGCAGTATAACTACGCTTTGACTGGTATGTTTACTGGACACACACACACACACACACACACACACACACACACACACACACACACACACACACACACACACACACACACACACACACACACACACACACACAGTATTCTGGATTAGCTCAATGAAATACAAACCAGTATCCAGGCTTTTTTTCCTTTGCAACTTTGTTGTTTCTGTTTTTACAGAATTATGGGAAACTCAAACTGCTCTCGTGTAAGTTACAATATAATAAATCAGCTTTGATAGGAATAGAAACAGTTAAACCAACACGAACGTGATCCGCAGCCACAGCTTTTCGATTCACACCTGCTCGGAAAATTGGTTTTGACGACCAAAGAAATGTTCTATTTCTTTGAACTTTCATCCTTCGTGGGGTCAGAAGTGGAGAAGCCTTTTAATGAAGGCGTTCCCTCGATGGCCGACGGTCGTAATAACTGCAACTGGGGACACATCTGCACACCAGTAATTGGTTTGCAGTTAATGGTTTTGTGATTGTTCTCCGGGGAGTTTATCCAAATAGGCTTCGGTTACAGTCGGACCTGCAGATTCCCGCTGAGCCTCTTTTTATGTGCCATAGCGGGAACGTTAGCACTGAGACGGACTCCGCAGAAAAAAGAAACATCAATTTGAGGAGCAAATGGAAAATGCACTAAATTAGGTGTTTATAGTTCACTCAGCTGAGAAATTAAAATAACTGTTTTAGATGGTGTGAGCAGGAGGAAAGTGCATGGATCATAAATAATGTGTAACGGCAACTTGATTCATACAACACATTGAGTGTGTGTGTGTGTGTGTGTGTGTGTGTGTGTGTGTGTGTGTGTGTGTGTGTGTGTGTGTGTGTGTGTGTGTGTGTGTGTGTGTGTGTGTGTGTGTGTGTGTGTGTGTGTGTGTGTGTGTGTGTGAGAAGGAGATAACACTATTGATTTGAATGTGTCCAATTTCCCTTCAGGGAATTTCTTTAAATTTGGTGGAAACGTTCACCAGAACTCAAAGATGAGCTCATTTCAAATTTGTTGGCCAAAGGTCAAGGTCGCTGTGATACGAGACACGTGATGACATCTTTCTCTCTACGGGAAAATGTAGGGAGCTATTGATCATAGTAAGTCATCGATAAAGCAACGAGTGACAGATTTGAATGGTGTAAATCTCTGGATGTTTCTGGACCGTAGTGACTTCAGAGTTTCCTGGGATGGTCCGTGCAGCCTCAGAGAACAGTCACTGTTTCTGAGCTCATTTTAAACGACAGGCTCATTTGTCTCTGCTTCTGCATTTGGCCCTAAACTCTGGAAAAAAGAACCGCGTCACCTTGTCTTCAAATCCCCTCTTCAGTTTGCCAATCAGAGGATTTGGCTTCACCGGCTGATTGCATGGAGCAGCGGTCTCCCCACTGCAGCTACTAATAAGTTTATAACGTTTCCATCTGCACGACGGGAGCCGATGTGGTGATGTTTTATTTAAGCTGATTTGTTCTGAGTGGTGAAAACAAGCATCTGACCTGAAAATAATACAAGTGCGCTGCAGACGGAGGTGGCCTGGATTGTGGACGCTCACTATCTCTTTTTGTTTATTCATCTTAATATGCTCTCAATCAGCAGCAGCGCACAGGAGACAGATGTTTCACAGCGACAGTTCAAAGACTGTCAGTCAACAGCCTGTCCGTTTCCTGCTCAATGCACAAAGAGCCGATCAAATACTGAAATGTTTAATTAGAAAACAGTCAGGTTTTAAAAAGGCTGAGCTCATTCCTGGTAATAGAGAAGAAGTTGAACCTGCAAACACAGGAGGAGGGAGAGATGTCACATGACTCAATTTAAATCAAAGCCATACGAACCCTCACTTGATCACATGCTGTCTAATTGAGACTGAGATCTGGTTTTCAAGAGAAACCTGAAAATCAAACAAACACAGGAGAGTTTACAGTATTTACAGTGTGAATATGCAGTGACTTGACAGGGAAATTAAAATATAACAGAATAATAAAAGAGAATGTAAGTTAATGCAGTGTAAATATGTGTTTCCTGAACATTGGAGCATGTAAACCTTTTACAGTAATGATGCTAATTAGAATTATCAACATGAATAAGAGCAGAATATGTGTCTTTAAATCAAATGTGGTCACAAAATCCCAATTAATGCACCTAAACTACATTTAAAATACCCCAAACAAAGCATCAACTATTGAAATAAATATTATTTAACTACGATTCCTCCAGTGCACCAGTGATGAGTCACACAGTTATTTTATATTAAACTCCCTCTGAACCAGTTTCTTCTTAGTAAATAACCTCCTTTTATTCTCTTTGACTGTTTTAAAATCAAATCCAATTAAATCTTGAGCATTTTTTAAATCCAGCCCTCAGCCTGACTTCTCTTCTCCTTTTCAAAAAACCTTCACAGTAAATTTCTGTGGACAAAGAAACTCAAAGGAGGTTTTGGAAAAGTTTATGTTTTTTAATCCTGAGCTAGGTGAAAGTGACGAGTTTTCATCCACCTTCCTCTGAGGATGTTCTTCATTCTCTCTCTCTGCCGCTTCCAGAAGTAAATGTTTTTAAAGACGTGTTGTTTTAATGCAAATGTAGGATTTACACTATGCTAAAATATTCAGTGAACACCGCGGCCGTGTCGTCTCCTGTCAGTCCACATCCAGCTCTGACTTCACACAGACAAGGAACATGTTTCTGTCTTCGGCTTGTTCTCCGTCCGTGAGAGAAAAGAGACGTGTGGTGAAGAAATATGGAAACACAAACACCCGTTTATTCAAAGTTCACCGAAGCTTGACTCAGGAGCAGAAGTGGAGAATCTGAAAAGTGACAAAAGTACATGTGTCAGTTTACTGGTCTGTGATTGGATTCCACTCTGATCTTCTGACGGCTGTCGACTCACCCATCAGCCTCCTCGCCCCCTCACTCTTCTGCCTCGTTAGCTGTGAAGGATAAATCACTTCACATCCCGGCTTGGGCATCGAACCTCGGCCCGTGGACGTGAATCTCAAAGTGTAGAACCGTCCGACATGGAGAGAATCGTTCCAGTGATTCAGTGAAACTAAACTTAAACACTGTGAAATCTCTGTGTCTCCAGATCTCTGCTGAGGTCAGTGTCGTCCCAACAGGACTAATGGTCTAAACCATGAAAATGAAATGCTGCTTGTAATAAACTGGAATTATTTTCCTGTTTTGCAGCTGAGTTAAGTTTCCAGTTTCTAAAAATATCCTCCACTCCCTGCTCTCTGCAGACCCCCCCCTCCCCCTCACATTTCACCCTCGATTGCTCCTCATTAAACCCAACAGGGGGGGTTCCATTAGAAGGGACCAACAGCCACATCAGCACCGTTGTCCCCCTTTAAGTTAAATTAAAGACTCGCTCTCTTTTTATGGGTGTGCCTCTCCCTCTCTCGCCCCAGCAGCCTAATCAGGTAAATATGGAGGTGGCTTGTTGGATCATTGTGTCGTGGACTGATGCCTCATGTCCTCTGTGCTCCTGCTGAGCTGTGACTCTGCTCTAAATGGAGGAAATGATGGTGGTGGGGGGGGGGACCCACTGGAGGCCTGTGGGACGCGTGGGAGGTTTTTATATGAAGAAGGAGTGGAGCGCTTTAATATTAAAAAGACGTTTGGCAGTGGACGTTTTTTATTTCCCACGTGAGGAGTCATTTGCAGTTTGATTTGAGCTCCGTGGACGTGAGACTTTAGGAAAAGGAAATTAAAATCCCAAACACTTTGAATTTCAGCCCAGAACTAACTCCTCTTGTTAAATATGTTCCCGAAATCTTTCTGGATAAAAACAATGTCCTTCTGTATTTTTGTAAAATCCCAGAGAAACAACTGTGGCTCTCACACCCCCGAGTTCTCTTCATTCAAACCTTTACAAATGGGCAGATATTTACTTTCCTAATTTAGCTATAAACTCTGTAGTTTTAGTAAAGATAATTCAAACAGGACTAGAATCTACATTTATTTGGGACCCAGCATCGAACTTGAATGTGAATTTTTGTGAAGAAGTCATTAAACCAAAGATCTTTTTATTCACTTTCTTCAACGTTGTGAAATCGGGCGTTTTTAACTCGGGCACCGTTAAAAAGCCGTTGGGCCTCTGGTGGAGGTGTGAGCTCTGTGAGTGACAGTCAGTGAATGATCTCATACTAACGTGCTACTAAACTTCACACCTGCTTCACGACAACATGTCAGCACCATCGTTTCTTCACGTTCGGAGCCTCAGAGTTTTCAGCTCAGTCTCTGGGTCGTGGTTGATGTTTCTTGGCAGCAGCGCTCGAGCTCCACAGGCTCCGAGGAACAGGATATATCCGGCTGCACGGGTTAGAACGGGTCGCGTCTATGTTGGGGTTTTGTTCTTTCCGAAGCATCTTCTCTTTCCGTTACGCTTGAAACCGACCGAACGTTCACCTTGGACCGCTGCAGTTTTCACTCAATGTCGGAGAAAAAGAAACAGTTGCACAAACTGAAAGCAGAGACGTGATTCAGCTGGAGGCGCCGGGTAGAGTGCAGGAGAGACGAGGGAGGGAGGGAGGGAGGGAGGGAGGGAGGGAGGGAGGTAAAGAGCCGCTGAATAATAAAAGAGATTTTGAAGAAGACGAGCAGCAGGAGCGAAGGAATGGAGAGGAGGAGAGGAGAGACACGGCCACGTCCCTCTGATGGAATGGCATCTCAGTGCCGCATCTGCCACGTTTCCCGCTCAGCCGGGTTGCCGTGGCGACCAGCACATCCTCACATCGCTGGCCACTCTTCTCTTTGTGCATCTCCCTCTCTCTCCTCGCTGCCTCCATCCCCATCCTCCTCCTCCTCCTCCTCCATCCGACCCTGACTCCTGCATAAACCTCCTCTTTGTATGAACACAAAACTGTTCAGGGGTTGAGTCTCCTTGAAAATGTGCTATCAGGCCCTCGTCGCTCGCCCGCTCACTTTCTTCCTCTCGTTTTTCTCTCATCCACTCAAAATGTCTCCTGGGTCGTTGCCAGCGTTTTTTCTCCTCAGCCGGCAGAACGAGAGCGTCAGGGATCCGGGAAGTCGACCGGTGAAAGAAACCTGATTATCATGTGGCGAGCGTTCACCCTGACACCTCCACTCACTTCACACACACACCCCGGGCACTTTATTAGGAACACCTCTTCACCTGCTAATTGATGAGATGATTCACCCATCCATCCATCCATTATCTGCACACCACTTATCCTTTGAGGGTCGCCCGGGGGGGGGGGGCTGGAGCCAAACCCACCCGACACTGGGAGAGAGGCACCCAAGTGGCAACTCACTGTGACGTCACCCATTGGTTTGTGAGCTGCCGTTTCTGAAACCTCGTGTTTTTGTTTGGAAACAGAACCTGTGGACACGGAGTCCGAATCGTGAGCGATCACACACGGTTTCCACTCGAGTGACAGCGAGGCGGCGGCGGCGCTCCGCAGCTGGTTATGGTCTCGCTAAGTGGCGAAATAGATTTAGCTGTTTGTACAACGTTAAACAGTTTGTAGACGGAGAGCCATCTGCCTGTGGTTTATGTCCCCGGGTGGAGGCCGCACTCTGCCAAACGGCCACGGAGGGAGGCTGGGACTCAGATGTCCACTGTGTGTTTGTGTGTTTGTGTGCACGTGTCTACATATGTGCCCATAATGCACATCCTCACATGGAGTTCCATATGCATTGTGTTAGATCTTATAGGCGCAAACGTCTTTTATGACTGTGTTTGTGTGACAGAATCTCTGCGTGTGTGTGTGTGTGTGTGTGTTTATACCCAGAAAATCCCCCCAGGGCATTTGTATTTTTTTTTCAGTTTCTATTTTCAGACACACTAAGTGGTGACATTCTGCGTTTGGAATAAAGCATCATTCAAAACCTGCCGGCGACTCTTCCATCCCGCTAACGCACCTGCGCTCCATTATCTCACCACAACACTAAAGATTTATGTAACACGCGACATGTTGTGAAACGTGATGATGCTTCTTCTTTATTTTTTTTAAACAGCTGCAGAGCATTTTAGATTTTTACAGCAAAGCGTTTAAGGATAATCAGAAACAGAGGAAATCCTCAGGGTTCATAAACAGACTTAGAATATAGAGGCTCAGTTAAATGATGCTGGCAAGCCAAAGAAATATATGAACTTCAAATCTGTGAAATCTCACAATTCCTGGATCTGCCCCTTTGTCCTTGTTCTTTCTCGGCTTCTGTTCCATCGATCCACCAAGTTTCGTGGAAATCCGTTCAGTGGTGTTTGTGTCATCCTGCTGAAACAAACAGGGTTAAAACATAACCTCTCTGGTGGAGGTCATGAAACAAAGCTATGAAAGTAACAGTTGACGGTTCACAGAGCATCAAGTGAAGATGTTGTTTTAATCCTCTAACACTTCGTTCTTTTGTCCTATTTTCTTCATTTTCTTTCCCTTTCTACCTTTTCATTTCATCCCTCGTTCCTTTCTGTCTTCATATTTCCCTCTGCTCTGTTTCTTTCCTTCTCTCCCCCTCTCCTTCCTCCTGCCACTACCCCTCCACCCTCCTCCTCCAGATGTAACGTCCAGGATTACATCTGGCACAAGGGCGCTCGCTGCGAGTCGGTGGTGACCGAGTTCCAGGTGATGTGTCTGGCCGTGGGCGCCTCGGCTCTGGTGGTCCTGCTGCTCTTCATGATCGTCGTCTGCTTCGCCAAGAAGCTCCATGTCCTCAAGACGGAGAACAAGAAGCTGCGCAAGCGCAGGTGAGGCTCTGCAGGGAACCTGTGATAACAGCATATACAAAATGGAGGCTGTTCATCTTTGCTTTTTTCTGTCCCAGTCGGGAGGAAACGATTCAACGTGAACATATTTATGTTTCTGATGATGAACTATAGAAACCTAAGTGAAAATACAAAGATCTGTTTCTGTGCTGCAGGTTCAACACTTGACACTAATCAATGAAAGATCAGTCTTGCAAAACGAAAAAAGTAAAGTCTTTAGTGCCTTGCTCACAGGCACTGTTACTCAGTAGCTGCTGGGTAAACTTGCTGCGGCACAATACCTCCATCAGTTTTAACGACTGAAGCAGAAAGCTGTGTTTCTGTGGCCGACGCCGCCTCGAGGCCAAACTGCTGCTGTGACTTTATTATGGAGTTTAGAGAACGACAGAGACAGACGGTCGATACGGAGACTGAACGCTGAGGGGGAAAGACGTTCGGTCCAATCTGAAGCCGACGAGGAAACAACAGCTTCAAGCTCTCGATGAACTTTAGTCAATATTTCTCTTAATACGTCCAGAAATGAGACTTTTGTTTAAGTAAAGAGGGTCTATACACAGTCAATAGAAACACAAAATCTTTCTCTGTTTCTCGTCTCATCCTGTTTGAACAAAAGAACGAAGCTGAATGAAGAACTTTAGAGGAGGCAGGTGAACCCAAAAGAAAACAACAAACAAATCTTCGAAGGTGTGAAAGACGAAAGCTACAGCTTTAGTTGTAATCAATTTCTTTTATTGTGATTCCAATGAGAAAATCTATAAAAACATCTGGTTTAACTTCTGAATGTATATTCTCAACCAATAAAGGGCTTTGTTTCCTTCTAAGATTATTTAGTTCAATACATTTTTATCCAGGAAATCATGAACAAAACATCAAATCCAATTATTGTTTTTTAAACCAACTCTTCGGACGATGGTGTCGTTGTTAAAACTAATTTCTTTCCATTTTTAGCCGAGGGAGCAGTTTTATTCTTTCTTAAAAATCCTCCCAAGTGCAGCGTTAAAACACAGAGGCTGTTTAAATCCTAATTAATGAGGCGACGTGTCCCTGATTAAAAGCTGTTTAGACGAGCGGAGGCTGGGAGATGGACCGAAACCAGACGGAGATGATAATCGAGTCAGGGCTGAAATCTCTCCGAAGAGGAGGAGGTTGTAAAGGAGCCGACAGCAGAGAGACTCATTATGAGAAGAAGTGAGGAGGAGTGAACAGCAGCATGTGTCCTTCACAGCAGCTGAGAGCAGATGAAGCTGTGACTCAAGAACAATGAATTCATCTCAAAGCCTCCATCTCAGGTTCAAGAGAGGATGATTCAAAGAGGAGGGAAAGAAATCCTGTGAATCTCTTGAATCTCGTCGTCTTCATCTGTGTCTTGTACGTGTGTGGCTCCTCTTCTTCATCCTGAGATATTTGAATTGTTTCCTCAGTTTTGCGTCCGTCACACGTTTATTACTGTTACTTTCTAAAAGAAATAAAACTCAACGATCTTTGTAAAAACCCATAAAGTCATTTAACACTTTCCAGTGTGTTAATGAAGCATTTTTATCGACTCTTAACTATTTGCAAGAAGAAAATATGATAGAAAAGAGGTTTTTCAGGTTGTTTTCATATATATCAGTATTATATTCCAATATTTTATATTTTCATGCAAAATAATGCGAATAATGAGTCGCAATTTAAGACATTGTGTCGTGCAGCAGACAGAATATTGTTTCGTGTATGTTTATGTAAATACCTTCCGAACACTGATGTGAGCTTCATCTGTGAAATGGAGGTTAAAAAAACGGAGGAAGAGGAGGGTCTGTGAGAGAGAGGAGGACGAGGGTGGGGGATGGGTGACAATGATGGGAAGCAGACACAAGGACAGTCTGATGGATGGAGGTGAAGCGGGGGGGGGGCGGGATGTGTCTGCTGGAATAGGAGGCGATTTAGTTTGCAACTATTTAGTGAACATAGCAGATAATTCAGCTGCTAAAGAGACGTCAGGAGACGGTGGAAACCAAAGCGGAGCCTAAAGGAGGCTGAACACGGATGTGAACGAAAGTAGAAACGACTCAAACAGAATGAAGGTGTTGCTTCGTATCTCCTGAATGTGTGAATGTTGCCAAATAATAAAAGGTAATTCAGGTTTAAGAATGAAAAAATAGCCAAAGCTGACGTGATGTGATGGAGATATTTAGTCGTGTAACCTCAGAGATGTCTGCACATGTTGGGTTTAAACCCCGACCATAAGGCAGCATCAACTCCTCTGGTGGAGGGAGGTGTATTGAATGTAAACTGCAGGAGAGAAGCAGATTGTCTGGACTGAATATAAAAAAGGCTCGTTTCGGCTGCTTTAGAGTTGTAGCTGTGATCTCCCCGGCAACAGAGCCGTCGTGGATGAGCAGCAGCCCGTCGAGGCAAATGTGGAACCAGAGGATCTGAATCCTCAACGCTACAGAATCCAGCTCCATGCACGGGGTCTGTTTTATACCAGGAATCATCATGCTGGGGATAGTGGAAGCGATGGTGGATGATGAAGGTGATGGTGAGGAGGAGGGGGGCGGGGGGTGTAGTCAGGAGCAGCTGGGATGAGAGTAAACAGAAATTGTTTTAAAAAGGGTGATGTCATTGGTTCTGTGGATCCAGCTGAAAGTAGGGCAGTCTGAACGGGTGAGGAGGGGGGAGGCACGGGGGGAGGCGGGGTTGACCTACATACAGCTGTGACCTGAGGGGGGTGTGTGTGTGTGTGTGTGTGTGTGTGTGTGTGTGTGTGTGTGTGTGTGTGTGTGTGTGTGTGTGTGTGTGTGCAGCGGCAGGGTGCAGCATGAAAGACACAACACAGCCTCATCAAGTGGTCGGCTTAAAGGAAAATCGAAGAGGAGCGAGGAGAGGGAGGAAGGGGAGGAGGAGGAGGAACAGGGTGACAAACAAGAGGAGTGAAAAGGAGAACAGGATGAGAGAGGGGAGGAGGAGGGGGAGAAACAAGAGGGAGAGGAGAGGGAGCGAGGGAAAGAGAAAGAGGAAAAGAGGAATGAGAGAGAGAGAAACAAGCTCAGCGTGACACTTTCAGATGAGTGTGTGTGTGTCTGTGTGTGTGTGTGTGTGTGTGTGTGTGTGTGTGTGTGTGTGTGTGTGTGTGTGTGTGTGTGTGTGTGTGTGTGTGTGTGTGTGTGTGTGTGTGTGTGTGTGTGTGTGTGTGTGTGTGTGTGTGTGTGTGTGTGTGTGTGTGCTGCTGACAAGGCTCATGAATACATGAGACTCCCACACTCCCCCATCTGCTGTGGGTAATTGCAGTCGCAGTGTTTCTCTGCCGCAGTCGAGATCAGACCCAACATCCTGGTCAAAGATGGAGAGAGAGAAGAAAGAACCACCGAGGGAGCGAGGGAGGGAGGGAGCGAGGGAGGGAGGGAGGGAGCAAGGGAGTAAGGGAGCAAGGGAGGGAGGAAGAGATGGATGCAAACGATCTCTGTCCACGTGAGCGTTTTGTCTTCGTATCATTTCTTATCCGTGTCCATACTTCCGTTTTCAAACACGAACGTAGTCGTGTGGATGTAGCCTTAAACTTTGGGGTTAAATTAGAACTATGTTATACTTACAAGACATATGTCACGATAATCACCACTTGGCGAAGGCGAGGAAATGACCACAAACAAGAAGAACGCCATTACAACAAACTGGTTCCTGAACTGGAGAATCGTTGTTCATGTGTGAAAGACAAAGTCCGGAGAGTTTCTGCATCAATATCCTCATCACATCTAAAATAAGTTGACAGAAGACAGATCTATTAGAACCTGTGTATCGTTTAGCGTCTGTGGGAACTCATAAGAACCAGGTCACTTAAACCCGAAGGTCAAAAATCAAATCAGATTTTATTCTCTCTTTGTTGCATCACAGATAAGATGTTTGTGTCTGTTGTGTTTTCTCTGTTTGTCGTTTCACAAACAGAGGACGTGAACTTGCCGTCAAACTAATTCTGCTTTCTTGCTATTTTTTCTCCCCCCCCCCTCCCCTTCCGCTCCTCTGACAACCCCGTCTTTCTTCAACGATGGAATCTTCGTCCTGAATTTTTGTCGATTTCTCTCGTCCACTTTTGTCCTGTAATTCCTCGTCTGTCGCCCTTTGCTTTCTCCATCTCTCCATCTGTGTTTTCTTTGTTCTCTTTTGTCACCTGAAAATTCTCATTTCGCCCTCGTCTCTTCCTCACGCTTCGTTAACTCCTTCTTCCTCTTCGTCCTCCTGGATCTTCAAACTCTTTCTTCCTTTTAAAACCTCTTTAATTTCATCATCTCGTCCTTTCTTTAACCTCTTTTCTTTACCTTCCTCTAATCTTTCCTTTTCTGTCCCTGCCGGTGATCTTGTATCTTTCCTTCTTTCTTTCTCCTCATTTCTTCGCCCCTTTCCTTCCTTTCCGTCTCTCCAACCCCTTCCTCCTCTTCCTCACCTCCCTGCGATCTTATTCTTTCTTTCCACTCTGCTATCTCACCTCTTTTCCTCCACCTTTCACTAATCTTCCTCTCCTCTCCTCCTCCCTCCCTCCATCCTCCGACTCCCAGCAGTAAGTACCGGCCTTCATCGGAGCAGCACAATGATAATTTCTCGCTGTCCACCATCGCTGAGGGCTCCCACCCAAATGTAAGGAAACTGTGCGACACCCCTCCTAACGTCCCTCATGCCCGTGCATTGGCTTACTATGATAACATTATCTGTCAGGTAACGTGGTTCTCGCCTCTCTCTCTCACCCCCTTTTTTCTGCATCTCCCCCCTGCCCGCGCCCCCCCCCCCCCCCCGCTCCCCGACCCTCCCTTTAATGCATGGGCATGAGTATTCTCCAATAACACGCTGAAGGTGGAGGGGGGATGGGCGGGGTCCAAGTATGAGGATGGATGATGGGAGTTTTCTAGAGTGGCGGGTGAAATCGAAACGAGGATGGTTGTAGTCTGAAGGCCGAGCGTCGTAATCTAAAAGTCCCCGAAGACATTTTCCAACTTATAGACGATATATGATGATATATACATATATACATATATACAAACGAGGATCCCAGGGAGGACTGCGCTCCGGCAACCTGTTACCATGGCAACACACCGGCTCCCGAGCCTCATAGTGTTTTATTTTGTTTATTGATTTAGTTTTGCGGTTTATTTCTTATTGATTCCGCTGTGAAAGTGACGGCAACTGTACACACACAGACACACACACACACACAAACACACTCAAGGGTAATATAACGTGAAATTAGTTCACGCTCTGCATTGAGCTGCTCTAGAAATTCAACCATTTAAAGGTTTGAATTGGAACAAAACAAGTCTTTGCTCTCGAACACTTATTTTAAGATCGTCAAACGACATCCACTGATTTATTGTGACAATTGTTTTCATGCAGACAATGAACGGATGCGGCATAAATCAGCTCCGATGGTGAATCAGGGCGCCCGACACAGCCGGGGGTTAGGGGTTAAATTCCCCCTGGAACCACACAGACTAAACAGTTATGGAACGTCCCCACAGCGCTGGCAGCGACCCGCCCTGGCTTTAACCCGAGCCCTTTTTACGAGAAAACTCCCACAGTCCTTTGCTGCGACCCCCTGCCCACCCCCTTCTCTCTCTGAACTGCTCTCTCTCTCTGGTCACCTCTTGCATTGGTATGTCATGGCATGCCTGCTCTTTTCTGCTAACATGCGCCATCCGGTGTGACATGTGTGCCACTGCAGCTGTGCTATGCTAACTGTTCTTTTAACCAAATGCTCTTCTTTACTTGTTTATCCTGAAAAGGGGGAGGGCGGGACTGTTACTGATTGGTCAAAGGGGGTGGGGGTGGGGGATGATGTCACAACCAGGTAAGCTAAAGGGGATGTGGAAAATGTTCGGGGTTATCAGGATAAACATCTGAGATGCAACGCCTCGCTGTTGCCTGCAGGCGGCAGCGGAGAGCCGACAGGTGCCTCCCTAACTGAAGCATGGGTAGCGAGTAGCGGCAACGCGGCAGTCGTAGCAGCATGGGTAGTTCTAGTGCTACAACTGTCAAACTCCAGTTTGTTTTGTTTTCATTCTTACTTTTTTTTAATGTCTGCCTTTTGAAGATGTGGTACCACCCTCTAACAACTCCATCAGTAGTTCACCTGTAAAACTGCAGCGATTAGTAGTTCTCAAAGTCTCATGTGCCTTTTACAAACTGTTTTCACTCCCCGTAATAAACAGGAAATCACTAAACATGTCATCACCTCCTAACAACATCTCTCAAATGTCCTCAACACCACCCATTTATCACAACCCCTCAAATCCCTGCTCATCCAATGGATCGAATAGTATTTGAAATGTTTCATGTGGCTCGTTTTAGGACATTTAAAGGTGCTGTGTGGAGTTTCTGACCACTAGAGGTGCTACAGAGCCGTGTTTTGATGCTGCCAGATTCAGTTTCACACTGATTCACACTTGATGGCAGTAATGTAGGAGTGTGGGAAATTAAAGAATTCAGCTTTGCCAAGGATTTAAGAGGAATGAATACAGTCGAAGAAAACTCCACAGGTTCCTCATTTCCACTTTGGATCTGATTCTGACTTTGGAAATTAAAGTGAATCACAGAACTCGAGTGGCGTGGACGTCAGACGTAAACGTAGCAACAGTGAAGTGTTTTAAAACTAAAACGTGATTGTGATCAGAAACTCCTTGTTGATTCCATAAATATTGATATTTTAAACCTTAACAGAGCTAAATCTGGAAGTCAACTATTTAGAATAATTAACCCATAAATCTTCATCTTTTAAAAATACGATAAACAGGTTGTGTTCTGGATTCAGATTCAGTATTTGTATTGAAATCCATCCCTGTAAATGAGTTCAGTTCAGTTCTTGTTTGAAAAAAAACACAGAACAAATATTTCCATCTCCTATTCATCCCTGGTTTATTCCTCTAACACATTTCTCAAACACATCCTGAATCATCCTAGAAATAAACACCACGCTTCTCTCAAACCAAAGAAAAACCATCCCAACCCACCAGTTTCCCCCCAAAAATAACCAAAACACACTGACTAATAAAACGAATAACCTCAGTTCCCTTCCACACTAACAGCCCAGTGTCTGCAGAGGAACCTCAGCAGACAGATCCAGAGCTGTGTTTACTGTCCTGACACAGAAACACTGTGAGGAAGCACCAGAGAGTGTGTGTGTGTGTGTGTGTGTGTGTGTGTTTCCTCGGAGGTGCGACAGCCAGCCGGGAATCTCAGCTGTCGTCTGAGAGGAAGTTTCTCTTCACCTCCTCTGTCTCTCTCCATCTCTCTCAATCTCTCTGTATCGTCTCTGATCTGTCGCCTCTTCTTCAATCCTCCTCGTCCTCTGTCTCTCGACTGTCCGTCTCTGTCTTGTCTCTGAGGATTTGGACCGTGAGTGGTTTTGAGGAGTTATAACCCTTTGCCCCGTCCCCCTCCCCTCAGAAAACCATGAGCAGATACACCTGGGAGTGTAAGACCAAAGAGGAGTCCGACTGCGAGGTAAGACCAAAACCCCAAATGTCAGAAAGTCCCGCCCCGCCTCCCTCACCCTCCCAAACAGCTCTCTCATTGTTACTGTGGCCCTGTCAATCACCCTCTCTCAAGCTTGAGTGGACCGATCCGACTCTTACCCCCCCGCCCCCCGCCCACCACATAAAGAAAAACAAAGACATCGGGAAAACACATTTATAACGTCACCAGGTGAAGATACTTTTAACTAACTTTAACGTGTTGTCTTTAATATTTCTCGTCTGAACCTGAACATCAGGTGTGAACGGTTCCTCAGACCAGAAGAGGTGTTCTGGGTCTGGATCAAACTGAACCATGGTTCTGTTCCAGAGTGAAAACACAGACAACATTGAACAATAGAAGAAGAAAAAGAGGAAGAAGCAGCTGCAGTCTTCACCTCCGATGTTTTAATGTTTCAACCACGAGGACGTTCATGTGTGAAATGTCCAGAGTCTGATAACTACATCGCCCCAAAAAAACCAATTTAAAACAGAAATGTACTACCACACCACACACACACACACACACACACACACACACACACACACACACACACACACACACACACCCTGTGTCCCTGCAGTAATAGAACGACTCGTGTTTCATTCACTGTCGTAGATTGAACCTGATTGTCGTCACTCGTTCATTCTGCAGGGTCCGGCCTCACGCTCTCTCTCCACAGAAAACACTGAAATTAAATTATTTTTGTGTTATTATTGTTCAATACTAAATAAGATCAACACACAATGAATTGAGTGGTCAGAGCTGCCTGTAACTTAAGAGGATTGTATTTCCATCGACTGAATCGTCTCTCAGGACTGAATTCACTGGCAGAGCAGACGCTGAAGACATGTAGTGGAACTGGACTCTAATACAATGAGTAAATAATCTCTATGTTAAATACATTCATGTAATCATCATAGTGAAATATAATCTGAACGGAAAAACTGCTGGAGACGATCGCTGCTCATGTTCTCCACACAAACACATATACAGTGTGCACACAACCCTGACACTAATACAAACTCTGGAATGCAAACATGAACCTGATATAAACACATAAACAGTTAGGAGCCAGTCAATAAACACAACACACACACACACACACACACACACACACACACGTGTCATGAAGCACGTGCAGGCAGATTAATAAACATGCACACTCGTGCCAATTCAAATATTTTAATCTGTGTAAACTGTAAATGCAAACCAAGGGATTTAATCAACAGCTGAAGATAAAAAAAGAACTGATCCAAAAGAAAACAGAGAGAAACAATAAGTACGATAAACTGTCTAATTTCCCATAAACCGTTTGACTTCCTGCAGAGAGACTGACTTGTTCAATAAACTTATTCCTTCACAATAATTAAAATCTGTTATCATCACATAAACATATCCATATATCAGAGCTTTAATGCTAAGAATAATGTGTTGGAGGGGATTTTATATATTTACTTTAAATTCCAAAAGAACCGATTCAGCAGTGATGATAATTCTCTCTGTATCTTAAACATACAATTATCGCCCGATGCCCATTTGCCTCCACCATCTTCACCACCATCTTCATCATCATCATCCGAACCCTGTTTATCTCTGTTCCCAAAATGACACCTTTAAACGTTAAAGTCCTTGTGACTCTGTGCCTCCCCCCCCGCCCCCCCCACCGCCCGCCTCCCCCTCCACCCAAATGCGTGACAGCAATGAAATCCAACAAACAAAACACATTTTCCAGTTTCACGCTGACGGGAGGACAGAGGGCCCCTACCCCGTCACCATGGAAGTGACGTATCCGCACGTCCTGCCTGAAGTTACTATCTAGGCCAACAGCCAGCGGGTAAATGCTCTCACTGCTCTTCCTTTCCTAAAAAGTGCCATTGAATTCAAACGCAAACATTCAATTAGGGTGTGTTTGTAAGTGGCACACGCCCCAGGGCCTGGAATGTGTGCGGATGCCTGTGTGTGTGTGTGTGTGAACGACTATCTCACCATACTTGTGTGTCGGTGTGTATGTGGACAAAGAGGCACAGACGGACGCCCCCAGGATGCCTCGGCGCGGCAGGGTCGATGATGCCATGCAGCATTAATGGGGATAAGAGGCTGGAAGAAAAAACTGAGCTAAAATGGACTCCGCAATCAATCCCCCCCCCCCCCCACTGACCTTAATTAAAATCAGATGACTTAAACCGAAACCTCAAAAACACGTAGATTCTTTTTCACCCCCAGCAACTGTCTTGGTATGTATGACGGTGGTACCAACAGATAACTCTTCAGGATTCACAGGCTCGGTGCTGTTCTGGTTGTGTTCTGGGGAAGAAAATAAAAGGAGGAGTTGTGTGATTCTGCATGAGCGACAACATGCGGGTCATGGGGGTGTGTTGCAGGGCTCTTGCATGTGGATGTGCATGTGCTTCCCGGCTTGCCTGAGAGGGGTGGAGGGGGGTGTCGCTCATGCAGTTCACCTCACTGTCTCCTCAACCAAACACAACACGCCAGCCGAGCATGAAGATGATCAAACAGTGGAGCCTCCAAACCACTGACTGATGCCTGAGACTGAACAATGCGACAAACACAATGATATTTTGTTTGGTATTTTCAAAGTATTTTTACTGCATCCTGAAAGCCTCTAAAGAATCATACCAGTGGTTTATTTTCAGTTTGAGCGCTTCTACTTCAAATCAAATATATGCTGCATCGCTAAACGTTGCTTGCGTTTTTTGGTGCCTTGATCCAAATTCAAGCATTATCCTCACGTTCATGGATCACACAACTCAGGCAAGTGTCAAGAGTCAAGAGTCTATTTAATTTAACGCTGAAAACAAATGAATGGAAAACTGTGCCTGACCTCAAAGTGAAGTAACGGTTTGTCGTACAGGAGCCAAAACTCGTGGACACACTGGTGTAGTTCTTTAAAGCATGAAGGTGGAACATGGGAATCTGTTGCATGAAATTTAAGACAAATCAAACAGTGTGGGATTGGAACCGAAACACTGTCACCAGTTGGACGATTCTGCAGAACACTGGGTTGCGTTCAGTGCCAATGTTCCCAATGAGATCTGTGATCTTTTAGCAGATACAGTATTGTGAAGGTACATTACTGGTTAGGGACTAAAACGTGCAGGTGAACACCGTGGTTGCAGGTGTGAGACAGGACGCAAACTCTAGGCTTCAACATGAAAGTTACAGAAGCACCACACACCCTCCACCTCATCACATCAAGGACACACAACTTCCTAAACTGTCTCTAAACGTTGACACCGAATGTAAAGTGTGAGCAGCAGAATTGTGCAATATGGACGTAGTTCAGTGACATACACAGCTGATTTTCTTTAGCAACGATAAAGGTAAAGTTTAAATTCAAACAGCAAAGTTTTCCACCAGTCGGTCACATCAGAGCTGCTTCTGAACAAGTAACATGTTGCCTGTTGTGGTTCTAATTGTACTTTCTACCCCTACCCACCCACCTCCACCCCTCCCTGGGTAGGATGATCCTAATTCCCAGAACAAACTGGAGGACCCGGTGAAGGCCCCGCCCAAGGAGGACGACTCCCTGAACATCCACAACTCTCTGACCCCCAAACACGAGAACCACAAGGTCCTGGGCGAGGAGAACTCCTCGGAGGTAAACTCACTGCAGAACAACATGATGTGAAAACAAAAAACAAAACATCCCCAGCAACCTGACGACACGACCCCACGAAAACAACAAGGTGCGCCGGCAACAGGAAGCCCCCCCCCCAAACCCCTCCCTGCTCTCCGTCCGTGCGCTGCCGAGTGCGCCTAACCGGTCAACCAACCAGCCGACCAACCGACCAACCAACCAGCCAGCCAGCCAACATACCAGCCAACCAACCCAGTCTGCAACCGTCTCTGACACGGCAACACTGCCACCAAGCGGCCCGGGCCACTGAAAAAACACTTACACCACCACCACCGCTGCCACTGCCCGAGTAACCCCGCCCCCCCCGCCAGCCTCACCCTGCCGCCGCCTTGCAACCCCCCCCCCCCCACTTCCTCTTACATCCAATCACTCCCCTGTTTCGCAGCCCCGCCCCCTTATTGCTGTCACTCTTCTCTCCTCTTATTTCTTACCTGCACACACACACACACACACACACACATGCACACATACGCACATGCACATAGTGTGCATACACATACAGTGAAAAGATGAAGTCATAAACATGCTTATATGTATACACACATACACACCTTCCCCTGCCTGCATTGGTGTATTTTGTAAAAAGAAAGAAATCATACAGAAGTTTAAAACTTACGTAAAACGTCATTGTAAAAAAAAAAAAAATGTTACGATAAAGCTACTGAGAGGTTTTGATGTTTGTCTGACTAATCCAGTGAGTATGTATAAATATTGGAAAAAAAATTGCTTGGATTGATTTAAAAAGAAGCAACACAATGTGTCTTGGTTTTCTTTGATGTGATTTCTAATCCTTTGATGTACTTGTTTTTTTTTTTGTACTTTTTTGGGACTTCGAACTGAGAACAAAACCAACGTGATTCAGACAGTTGTTGAAATAAAACCTTTTTAACATGACCTCTGTGGATCCTGTGTTTTCCTCTGCATTGTACCCCCCCCCCCCCCTCCTCTTTTATCCCTTGAACTCCGATGCGCTCTGCATGGCTTTGAACCTCTTAGATCCTCGTGGAACAGGTGCACACAAACACCCACACAAACACTTGAGTTTGGCTCAGATTATTTTACTATTTAATGCCAAATACTTTCACCGACATCATGATGGTGGAACACTTTACAGTATAATCTTGCTCTTGTATCAACATGAGGATTTATCAGGCTTCTAGAACTTGTCATCTCACGGCCTTTATTGGCAGTTGGAGGAGGCTCAGTGGTCCTGGACGTGGTTCAGCTTTTATGACCAGAATTCCAGACTTAGGTAACATCCATTCTACTCAAGCGACAGGAGGTGGACGAATCAGCGAAGGCTACGTCGTAACCCCCAAAATCCCAGTAAGCCAGTAATTTTCTGATTAGGCCGGACGTATCCTGAGCAGAGTTAATGCGTTTTAAAATAAAATGAAATTACGAGACAGCGGTCAAAAGATGTTTAATATTTTAGTTTTCTGCCACATTCTTCAGTGGGTATTTCAACATAGAAGCTATAAGTTGTACGATATACATAGAAAACCCCAGAGAAGTTAATGAGCTGATGTGGCGATAAGAAATCCTCCATGCAGACAAAAGTATAATAAGTGGGAATTTTATACGTACACACATAATCATAATACCTAATTCACACAGGTCAAATTAGTTTAAAAACTCTTTTATTACATGGACGTGAGCTGCAGAGCAACAGACAGAGAAATGGATCGATGTGGTTTCACAGGAGTCGGATGAGACAGACAGAAAGACGACGATGTTACTCTGAGTTCCACCGTCCTCAGAGTTGACAGTCGGTTACTGTTGGAAAAAAAATGTCTTCACAGCTCATAAATCATGACGACAAACACACAGAGAACCAGGCTGCTGCTTCTGCATGTTTCCTGCCTCCAGAGCTGCTTCCACTGCAAACACACACACACACACACACACACACACACACACACAGACACACACACACACACACACACACACACACACACACACACACACACACACACACACACACACACAGACTTGCTCATCGTAGATAACACACGCAGAGGAACAAACACTAAATGAACTGAGATGAAAAACTCACCTTCTGCAGACACACACGTAGACACATAAGTGCATGTAGAGACAGAGATGAAAAAACACACAAACATGGAAACGTGGACATCGAAGTTAAATTGCAAAAGTCTTAAAATTCTTCCTCTAAACAGATTTTTATCCTTTGTACTAATAATACATTATTTTGATATATTGATAAATGGGGATTTGGTCAAATCAGTTTTTGATGGCTTTTTTGTGATTTTATTTATTGAACTGATTTTTAATTAACACGGAATTAACAATTTCAAAGAGTTTTATTTTCCATGGACGTATAGAAATTAACTCCTCATGTCTGTGCCTACACACACACACACACACACACACACACACACACACACACACACACACACACACACACACACACACACACACACACAAACCTCCCTCACATATTTCAGCTCCGCTCTATAGAACTTTTTGTTCTATTCATGATGCTGAACTGACACAAAAGGGCAGACACACACACACACACACACACACACACACACACACACACACACACATATGCACACTTTATACATACACAAAGCATCTGTCAGCTTCCCATGCTCACTCCTACTCCCTTGCACACAAACACACATACATATTTTAATTTTATTTACCAAAGGCCAAATCTAAGTCAAGTTCAAAGTCCTTATAAGCAAGTTCAAGAAAATTGTTATTACTTAGTATTTTATTACTATAACTATGACGTTTTATTACTTTATTACTAACTAAAATACCAAGTTATTGAAGTCTTAAATCAAATCTCGATGGATCTGAGACTAATTTAACTTCAAGTCAATGAAAACGAGTCATTCAAGACAAACGCACAGAGGCTGGAGTCCTGCAGCGGCCGCAGGTTCATCTTGAGTACAATCTATGGACCTATTGGAAGCAGGTACACATGGAGGGAATGTGAGACCAACGCTGACCCTAATGTTAGTGTGAATGCAAACGTGGGCATGTACTCGCCACTGGAACAACACGCAACCCTCAGTGGACACGGAACGCTCGGTCCATAAAACACGTCAACAAGCCTCAGTTCATCTGAGACAAGTCTGGAGTCACTCGGCAGAAGTCAAAATCCAAGTTTTAACCCTTAGACAAAATGTTTTCTGTTTCAGAAACACCCTCAGTCTACAAATAGAGTGGTTCCCACAGGGATAGAAGTCTAACAACAGAAACACACACTCTCACCCGTGTGATAAACAGCCCTGAATGCGTCTCAGAAGAGGCCGCACCTCCACCGCCGCCACCTTTTGTCCCCTTTCTCGGGTTAAACAGCGGCATTGTGGGGGATCCTTCCCAGGATGGAGGGGGCACTGAAGGGTGGTGGGGGTGGGTGGGGGAGGGTGTGTGTGTGCCCCTCTCTTTTCTTCAAATAAATAAAGCAGGGTCAGGTGGAGGGGGTGGGGGTGCGGGGGTGTTTCAGGCCCCAGAAAGCAGAAGAAGAAAAGAATCCAGAAAAGGAAACAGCACTTATCAAACGAGAAAAACAGCATCGACGGTCATTATCACCCTCTTTCATTCCTGCTGGCCAGTCTCACACACACACACACACACACACACACACACACACACACACACACACACACACACACACACACACACACACATTCACCCACACACACACTAAAGGACAATCTCCTCCGAAGTGAAACAAGTGAAGTACCAGTGGACGCCATGGCAACAAGTGGGCATTACATTACCAGCAGAGAGAAGTGAAGCATGGGGGGGGGGGGGGGGGGGTGCTGTCATCGCTTTGAGAGACTGAGCCTTTATTCAGTTGTTTTATAAGAGCAGAGAAAGTTTACAGCCTCCTAAAAGCAACAGATATGGATTTTTGGCGGCGATACCGATATTAGAAGTTAAATATTCCACAAACTGTTCGTGTGACCGATGTGTGTGAAACATGATAACGGGAATTTTACTTTGAAGGAGTAGAAACTATTTTAATCCTGCAAGTGATGACAGAAACTGGCTGATCTGCTTTTATCACAGCACACTGACCCCCCTGAGAGTGTTAGAGTGTGTGTGTGTGTGTGTGTGTGTGTGTGTGTGTGATCTCCTTGAGTTCTAACCCTTTTGAACATTTAATCACCTCATCCCTGCTCTCCTCTCTTTCTCACTCTCACTTATCTGCTGCCGCCGGCAATTTCATGCATCTTCAGACGGAGAGGGCGTTGTTGCCACGGAAACATATTCTGATGCTGCAGACTGAGCAGAACGGGTCCAAACTGCGGTGACCTCCGGGGTTTATCTGCAGTCCCACACACAAACACACGGAGGTGGACGGATGGACGAGGCAGATTAAGTGACTCTCATGCAGCTTTACCGTCATCTAGTAATAAACTGTAGAATATCGGAGCATTAAAACCGCTCGCGACTGCACTTTAGGTTCAGCCTCACGTCCTGTGATCTCAGACGACCCTAATCCTACAGCCAGCCAGCTGTCACTTACAGTTGTCTCATACCACCCCCCCACACAAACACACACACACACATACACACTGACCTCATCATGACGTTAGTCAGAAAAACCCGATCAGATCTGTGAGGAACCAACAGATAAAACAAGTGTCATCGAGTGCGGCAGGAAAGTTTTAATCAGGGTTGTATCAATCAGAAGATTTAGGTCACAGTAAGGAAGAAATTAAATATAATATAGTTGAGTGTATTTAGAAAAACAAATAAGGAAACGTCGCAAAAATATAAAAGCTCTAGAATTGCGTTGTCTTTTCTCGTGTTATTGCAGCTTTACAGAAAAATACAGAAGCATCAGAGCATCCATCAAAATAGTTTGAAGTATATATTGAATTCGATTGTATTTTCTTATTTCCTGCCTAATTTAATATCTTGTTGTGACCCTGATATAAAATTGGGGTCCATTAGTTAAACATAATCAGTCATCACATTTTAATTGCTCTTGTTTCATCCATCTGTCACCTCTGGAATACTGTAGTTTAAAGCAGTGGATGTAGAAAGAAGCATAAAACATAAATACAACTGAGAACATGCAGTGAAATTATACAACACGCTTGTTAATGTACCGAGTTCTTTTATAGGCAACATTATGCAGCCCAGTTCTCTGCAGCTCGAACATGAGGAGAATAAACTGCTCTCTGGGGAATAGAGTGTGTGCGGAGGCGACTGATGGTGTAAGAGAGGAAGCAGGAAAGAAGCTGTGAGACAGAGAACATGTGAAGACAAGTCAAGATTCAATCTCTTTTTTTTTCCTCCTCTCTCTGCCGTTCCAAGTTAAACCTGCTGGGACTCGGGATTCATCCGCGGCCTGTGATTGGCTGACGATGTGGTGGAATGATGGTGTTAGGATCCTGAAGGGGCGGCTGTGATTGGCTGACGCAGGCGCGCGCACACATAGCAATGCGTGATGGAGGCATGCACACACGCTCCAAGTCATGCAGTCATGTGTGCAAAAACACACACATGACGAGGCTCGGGTGAGCACAAAATGTACGGCTGTGGATTTACATGCATGCACAAGAAAATAGTGACACGCAAAGAAAACTGTGCACTTGATTTAGATTTAAATGCACAAGCACAGTGTGTCTCACTAAGCTGCCTGAAAAGAAAAGATTGAAACCAAGAGGAAAGAACACAAGCCGAGGTGGGGGAGTGTGTGTGCATGTGTGTGTGTGTGTGTATGTGTGTATGTTTAATGTGTGTGTTGTGTGTATTGTGTGTGTAGTGGTGGGGAGGGGGTGAAGTCTAAACGGATCATTCTGGCACTGTCTAGTTTACTAATGAGGCTCTGAGGAATGCTGCTGATCTTCTTTTCTGATGGAAATCTAGCGATACATTACCAAACAGCAGAGTAAGCCCCTCTACACACACAGACACACAGACACACACACACACACACACACACACCCCATGTGCTGCTCTACATGTGAATGAGTGACTGGTTTGACAGCCGAGCAGAGCGATGGCACTGACTTCAGACGAGTCAACTGACGAGGCCCCGTGACTAAATAAAGTCTTGGCATGTTGGGATGGGATCTTGTTGTGGTCAAAGACGCGGTGTCGTGTTTTTTTCATTTGGACGAGGCTCTTTCACCAGCTGTCAGTCAAGATAACGTGTATGGGAATGTTCTGAACCCGTCTGTTGCAGCTTTCTCTCTGGAACCACCCTGAAGTAAAGACCTGCTGCTGCACAAAGAGCCGTTCACCTTTTTATTTAAATGTCAGTGAAGGTCGTCTCAGTGCGCAGAACCCTGAACTGGAGACTCTGTTGTCAGGATCCAAAACATAACTTGTATCGATGAGACGCAGTTACTCTTGTTGTGTACTCTGGCTATTTGTATGTATCTTCTGTGCACGTGTGTTTGTGTCTCTGTCGATGTACTTGTGTATTTGCACGTCAATAACCAAACTGTTCCTTCATCGAAAGGTGACCATCGACTTGGAGCTCCACCTCGGCAAAAGGATAAAGACAAAGCCCTCCGGAGGACCTTTAGCCCGATATGACGTCTACCTCTACAGGGTGCCCAGAACCAAACCCACAACCTCCAACCGGCCCCACGCTACGACTGCTAACAGCCCCAGCAGAGCCAAGGACCGAGTCCTGCGATGGGAGGATGATATGTACCCTCCTTCGCCGCCTTGTTCTATCTGCAGCCCCGTCAGTACTCAGTCGCTGCCTGTGCCCACGATAGACGAGCTTCAGGGGTCCAGACCCAGGACTGTGAACTCCTACACCCCCTGACAAACCTCCTCCACACCTTATGGCTGTCATCTTGAAAATGGCTCCGTGAATGAATGTGTTGTTGGTCTTTTGCACAAGTTCTTATTCAGGGAACAATAATTTTCTATGGAGTTATTGTTCCGTTGTTCAACGTATGTGTCTCAGGTTAAAACAAGAAGCTGGAGAATTATTATTCAGGTTCAGGTGTTTGTCTTGGATCAGGACAACGAACATGGACCGAGACTCAAACAGATGATGAGCTTTAATCTTCTAGTAGAGTAACAACATGGAAACTGCTGTTCAGGGAAAGATGGAGAGTATTTGAAAATAAATACACAATAGCTAACATGGAGGAGGAGTTTGTTGAGTATTACATCTGCTGCTGCTGCACAGGAAACAGTGGAGATAGAAACGTTTAAAGAATAAAATGCAGATTTGTTGCAGTTCTCCTCCTGAGGTCTTTGATGCTGAGATGTTCGGGAGCTGCACACTGCCATCTGCTGATTCAATGATCAGATGCTAATGTTTCTAACTCCCATTTTACTGCTGTGTTGTGTTACTTCACTGTTCTGTCTAAGATGGACGACTTACTCGATGCATTTGATTGATACCTGATTAAGATAAATTAGTACGCTGGATTTTTGTTTGTCTATGTTATGCAGATAAACTTTGTACTGATCTTTGAGTGTGAGAGATAAAATATAGAAGACAACAGGTGTGAATTTGAAATGGTGAACGCGACTGGTGATGATTTCCTTTTGAATGACCATGAGAGAGCTGCATTAAAATATGAAATCTTATTATTTTTAACCATTAAAGTTATTTAATAGTAAATTTATTTTTTTATATTTTCAGTAATGCAAATGTACCTTAGCTGCAAGTTTCAAAGCTATTTTAAAATATTATTATATTGTTCTTCTTATTCATATTCGTCTTCATATTAATATTCGTCTTCTTCTTACTATTATTATTATTATTATTGATTTATATCCTCTAAATGTACCTGCTGCCAGTCACCCATTAACACAGCACCACCAGCAGGGGGCGCTGGCTGTGAATCAACGAGGAGACACAACGAAGAAGTCCCCACACGTCACCAAAGATCGTCTAGGCGATATTAGATGCTTGGTTAAGAAAAACGCATGAAAACGTATAATTCCATCCTGAAATTTGAGAATAAATCAAATCCGCACACGTGACTCTGGAGAACCGGGTTATATGGAGCAGTGAACATGATGCTAACACGTGAGCTAATAGCTAGCCCGTGACCAGAGGGTTGTTTTCCCGCTGACAGAAATCAGATGCAGAGTGACACCTCCTGTTATATCTACACTCTTCGTGGGTAGCATGTTGCCTGGCGTTAGCACAGCAGCTAGCCGCTTAAAACAACAAAGCTAATAAAGCAGAATAACCTCACGTCGCAGTTACAACAGTGGATTTACATCAAGAGCATTTGAAGTAAATCACAACAACAACAACAACAACAACTCCTCGTTGTGCAGCTGTACTTCCCACGTGGACGCGTTTAGCTCGTGTTGTTGTTTACAGTTAGCTTCGCCATGTACACGGAGCTCAACAGCATCCTGAACTCGGGTCCTGACAGCTTCACTCAGGTGACACTGACCTTCCTCTCTGTCATTAAGACACAACGCACTGTCCTGCGTGCTAATGCTAACGTGTGGCCTCCTGTTGTTCCTGATGGAAGCATTAGCATCTCAGTGTCTTTGTTTATGTTTGTGTCCTCACAGGGAGAATTCATCCTCCTGTCAGACAGACAGAGTGATGCCTCTTTCCTGGTTCACCACTTCCTGTCCCTCTACCTGCGAGGTGAGATGTGACCACGTGTGTGTACGTGTGTGTGTGTGTGTGTGTGTGTGTGTGTGTGTGTGTGTGTGTGTGTGTGTGTGTGTGTGTGTGTGTGTGTGTGTGTGTGTCAGTGTCAGTGTCAGGGAGTAAACATGTGTTTCATGTGTGAGCAGCAGCTCGTGTGTGTGTGTGTGTGTGTGTGTGTGTCAGGGAGTAAACCTGTGTTTCATGTGTGAGCAGCTTGTGTGTGTGTGTGTGTGTGTGTGTGTGTGTGTGTGTGTGTGTGTGTGTGTGTGTGTGTGTGTGCGTGTGTGCATACGTGTGTGTGTGTCAGGGAGTAAACATGTGTTTCATGTGTGAGCAGCAGCTCGTGTGTGTGTGTGTGTGTGTGTGTGTGTGTGTGTGTGTGTGTGTCAGGGAGTAAACATGTGTTTCATGTGTGAGCAGCAGCTCATGTGTGTGTGTGTGTGTGTGTTTTGTGTTTCAGCTCGTTGCAAAGTGTGTTTCCTGGGCCTGGTTCAGTCCTTCAGTCACTACAGTGCAGTCAGTCAGAGGCTGGTGAGTCCGACCACACCTGTCACACTGTCCACGTAAAGTTATTAAAGTATTAAATGAAGGCCTCGTGATGTACAAGTTCAAAGATGAATAATTGTCATTCATCTTCTTTCATCCTAAGCTCCTTTTCAGAAGTGTTTCACATCACATACATGACATTTACATTCATTTCCTTGACAGACTCTCTTTTATCCAAAGCAACTTACAGCTGAGGGACATTTCTAAAGTTTTAGTACAGTGGGAGAAGTTTTAGTGAGTAACCGAGTGACTAATGTACAGTGGCAGAGAGATCTCATCGCACTGCAAATTAATAAAATAACTTCATCAACGTGTCAAAAAGTCACAACACATGCAAATACAGAATCACGCTGCAAATAGTGACACCTGTTGTCTTTGCTTGCTTTAAATGATGGCAACATCTTAATGTGTGTGTGTGTGTGTGTGTGTGTGCGTGTGTGTGTGTGTGTGTGTGTGTGTGTGTGTGTGTGTGTGTGTTGTGTGTTTTCAGGGTGTAAGTCTAACACAAGCGAAGGAGAAAGGTCAGCTGATATTTCTGGAGGGACTGAACGAATCATTGACTCTTTTGATTCCTCAAAAAACTGATACAGGAAGTGAGGCCATGGACTTCATCAGGTACAATACATCACAACTGGTTTTGTCAAATGTAATCATTAACCTTCTGTTTCTTTCCATTTATTTATCTTTCTGTCAGTTTGTAATCACTTCACCTTAATATCAGGTTTTTGTGAAGTCAACCTTATCAGTTCTTCACCTCCACGCCTCTGTAGGAACCCTGTAATAAACAACACAAGCCTTATACTCTGTTGTCGGTGTCTCATTATCTGCTTCTTCTTCAGGGATCCGACAGTCGGCCTGCGGCGTTTGTACGAGTTTGTCCGGAGCAGTTTACGAAGTTCTGGCGGAGAGGAAGAAGATGAGTGGGGACCCCCCGTTTTGCTGGTGGATGACGTCAGTGTGCTGCTGAGTCTGGGGGTCAGCGCTGGAGCCGTGTTGGACTTCAGTCACTACTGCCGAGCCACAGTCTGCTCCCAGTTACAGGTTCGATTCCTGCCCTTGAAGCATCGCAGCTGCATCGCAGCTTTGAACCGTCCTGAATGACTTTTTGTTTGAAAAATGTATGTGACCTATACCACTGTCAGTGAACAAGCCACGGATTCCTCACTATGATTTTAACTGTGCCTGCAGGGCAACATGGTGATGCTGGTACGCTGCAATGGGGAAGAAGAGGAGGATGGCGGAGATGACGAAGGCTCAGAACTTCTCCTGAAGGGCCTGACCCACCAGTGCAGCCTCACTCTTAATGTACAGGGTCTCCCAACCGGCTACTGTAGGGACATCCACGGGCAGGTGTGTGTTTGTGTGTATTCCCACAGTTTCTGATCATTTTTCCAGCACTGAATAGATGAACCAATTGTCCAAGGACTATAAAAAGCCAGTGGAATGAAAACCTTTCATTTAAAATGCGATTAACCCTTCAGCCCTTTGTTGTCTTGTTTTCAGGTGGAGGTGTGTTGGAGGAGGAAAGAAGGTGATGGACAGAACACACAGAAGAAACTCTTTCAGTACAAGGTTCATGATAAAGGAGCCTCCTTCTTTGCAAGAGGAACATCCAGTGCTGTTCTCTAGACTTCATCCTCACGCACCTTTGTCTCTTCAACATGTGACAACGGACTAATGTTTTCATACAACCGGACCAAACTTATGTTGGTTTGTTAGCTGCCAGAGTCATTGGCCACATATCTACCAGCTGAGGTCGAGCTTCACAGTCAGTGACTCAGTCCAGAGGATCGACGCTGAATCGCTCAGATGTTTTATTTGTTAGTCATTTCAAATTAAAGACATGAAAACAAAATGTCAGCACAGGCTGATGAACAGGTTCTTCTGCAGACTTCACACTCATAAAAGGCATTTGCTCAGATCAGTCAGGTTTACTGTGGTTTCTGCAAATGACGACTATAGACTGTTGTTTGTATGTCCTGTCATCGTGGTGAATAGTATGTGGAACGTTTGTTGTCACACAATAACTTAAGTACAATAAATAAAAAGTGATATGTGGTATGTAAAGACTAATGTGTTCATATAAAAACACAAACAGATTCTGTAACTCAAGAACAATCTGGAGCCAATGACCCGATTAGAGTTTGGCCTACATTGATGTATACATTTGCATATTAATGAGTTAGAAATTAGGTCATGGTGTGACATCAGTGTTATGGTTAATTAAATTAACAAGAGTAATTGTAACACTACAAGATGTTCACACAACATAAATCTAATAAAACTGTAAAAGGATTCAAGATGTTCATTTTCACAATGGTTATAAAAGTTTAACCTACAAATATGATTGTGTGAAAAACCGAGAAGCTCCATCATAGCAAACAAAGTAAGTAATAAACAACAGAATGATAATGAAGAATAGCATGAATAAAATATCTCTCGGCCTCCGTAGTAAATAAGGAAGCTCTTCCTCCACATGTTTCCCTGTGCGGTGACCCTGGTGTAACCACAGTTCCCGCCTCTAGAGGCCGCTGCGCCCCTCGCTCTGCTCCCCGCGGGGGTCAGAGGTCAGAGGTCCCTGAGGAACCTGACAACCAGGAGGACCGCTGCACCTTCACGTTAGCATCGGGTCTAGCCTCGATAGCCTCTGGACGCCCCCCCCCCCGCACAGAAGGGACACAACACAGCGGGGGTTTCGTCTCTTTCCGCCGGAGGACGACAGCAGCTACACCCGAGGATCCGTGAAGTTAGTCCAGGCAAGTGTGTGGGCTAACCCCCCGTTAGCATTAGCTGCTGGGTGGAAGCATGTGGGTTGTTTAATGCGGTTAGCGACAGACGTGGTGTGATCTCCCGGACTCACACACACACACACACAACACACACACACACACACACATTGCGTTGGTTTCTATAAAACCGGGTGAGATCCCCGCACGTGTGGGAATTAGCTTCACGTGCTAACTCCGCTTCTGCGCGGAGCTAGCTAACTTTAGCGTTGTTTTTTCTCCCTATGCGGCTGCGTTGTTAGCTTTAGCTCCTTCTCCCACTTTCTCCGTGTCCGGCTGGTTTGTCCACATGTGTGCCAACACCAGCCCCTCGCGTCCCGTGCAGCTCGCTCTCTGTTTACTCCAAGTTGTTTGTGTCCGTTTGTTTAAAAACGCACACATCTCCACTGGGAGCTCGCGCTAACGCAGCTAGCGTCGTTAGCCCCTAGCCTGGTGCCACCATAAGTTGTCAAGACGAAGTGCAGCCGTTTGGAGAAACGTCAGACTCCTGCGTGTGAGTTGTCATTAAGCTCTTTATTTAAATGTAATGTTCGTACATGGTGTCGCTTGGTTTTTAAAAGCTGTGGTTGTCGAGGACTGATGATGTAAGAGTCGCTCAGGGGAAAGTTAGCTCACAACAACCACAGGAAATTCCCCTGAGCTGAAGTGTTTACATGGATTTTAATGGATTCTATGAATGAGTGTGTTGTTCCCACTGACATATTATATAATACATATGCATATATACGTGAGTTTTGTGTGCTACAATCCTGCAGGATACTCGTAGCTAACGTTAGCTAGCCGTCAGTTAGCCTGCAGGTTGATATGTGACAGTTCCCTGAGAAGGAAGCTTCACACGAGAAACACTCGCACCCATCTGAAGACGTTTCAGAAGAATGGACGTGTGAGGAGCCAGGTGATGGTTTTGATGCAGCTCAGTGGTTTATGCCCCTTTTCTCGTGTTTTGTCGAGGTGCTGCAGACATGTTTTGGGGCTTGAAGGAAGTGACTCCCTGCTGATGGCAAATTCATTCAGCCAAAACTACATATTATTGATTTGGCCCCTGACCTGGCCCCTGGTTGGGAGCTGCTGGGCTGGTTGGTGCCTGATGTTGCCACAGGGTTGCATCATTATCTCCTCCAGTCCTGTGTGTACTCAGTCTTTCTGATGCCAGTTTCACCAATATTCTAGATGGAAAAAGACGCCTTTTCTGGTCGTATGCAGTTAAAAACAAGTGCACTATAATCTGCGTGTATAAATAATCTGCTCCCTGCCAGGATACAGACTGCTTCATACACATTGCTTCTCATTGCAGTGTGGTTACTGATTGACAGGAGTTTTCCCTCGGTGGTTGTAAAAAGGCTGCGTTGCAATAATCTGCTCATCCACATCAAGCTTTCCTGTGTATTTACAACAGGACTAATGGGCCCCACTGATCGGAGGAGCATGCTTCCACGTTGTGCAACAGTGTCGGAGCAGGCGTGCTACAGAGAGTAGATGTTGCCTAAAAAGCTCCCTGGAATATTTGTGAATGTGGTGTAAAGTTTTTTTGCTTTGCTGAAACAAATCCTGCGTAGCTGCGCTGTTGCTGTAAATGTGTTGCTTGATACGGAAAGTTGCTTATTATGTCCCTGGATTCTTTTAACCCTGGAGATGCCTTCAAGCTGGGCATTTTAGGGAGTGTTGAAAAGAGGTAAGCTGCTGTTTCATAACCTCTCATTTGAGTTTTGCAAGTGTCTGTGTGACTCTCAATGGTCTCAGTTTTGAAGAAGCTTCACTGGCATGTGGCTTTTGTTAATCTACCTTAATCTGCAAGTCACCCAATTAAGCTGCAGAGCCCCTCAATGATCCCCCTAACTGAATTAGCTCCTGCAATGTGAAATGCTGTGTCTGTCATGTCTGTAGCTGTGTTTTTGTGCTGGCTCCTCGTGCCGGAGGCATATAGACTGCTCTTTGTTAGACTATTCGTTGCCTAGCGCAGATGCAAATGCATAGGGCTCTTGAACTGAGGCATTTTTCCATGTTTTTTGAGTTTAAGCAGAAACGTTATTTTCATTTGCTCAGCCGTAGCGGATGGTTTAATCCAACCAACACCATCCGGTCAGACAGAATAGGATTTTCAAACTATCTCTGGTCATCTGCCAAAGTCACTGAAGAGAACACAAACTCACCAGCTTGAAACAACAGTGAACCAGCACGTTGCTGCTCTGGATTTTCAGCCCTGGTTGTGAATTTTTAGTTTTAAAAAGCCCTTTCAAACTTTATTAGTTTTTTTAACATGTGAATGTCTCTGCGTGCTGTAATGTTCGTGATAGCCTGCCTGAAGGCTGTGACCACAGGAGAGGGGAAGCCGTGGGGGGGGGGGGGGGTGGCCATAGGCCCTGAGCCCTGCTCGTTGAGTTTCCGATCGGCTAAATCCCGGATTAGTTCACTGACGGAGATGCAGCTGAGCCTTTGCCAAATCAAGCCTGGCTGCTGCGTAACCCACAGCATGCAGTGAGCAGGGCAGACAGCTGAGAGATGGAGGCATTCATTGAAAGTTGTCCCTGGAAAAATATCGAGCGGGAGCAGAACCTGGAGACTCGGCTTTCCGCAAGAAACACAGAGCAGAGAGGCTTCACTTCAAAGCCGTCTTTGGACCTTTGCAGAACCCATTGTGCAAGCCTGCCAGGACGTTGCTGTGTTTACTGTATAGTGTATTTATAACAGCAGATCAAGAGACTCCTGAGGCAAATTCCTCCCAGGGAATGTTTCCGTGGCTCCCGGGGGGACAAACCGAGCAGCCACACACTCTGCCTGAAACACGAAGGAATCACTATGTTAACCACAGGGCTCCGCTTAAGCTCACAACACCTGGATATAAACGGCTGCGAGCCAGAGAGATAACCTGGTCCCCCATCAACAGGTACGGTCTCAGAACAGAGCGAGGCTTCTTTCATTTGTACAGTGTGGGAGCGGCTGGTGGTGCCGAGCGATGTCGTCGTGTTTTGGCACGGTAACTAATAACACGGTGCTGCTCGTGGACATGTGAAACGCTGAGTCAGGAGAGTCGGTCCGGTTCAGAAGAATGAGGCTCTGTCCAGCTGCCGTAGATTTGTCCTGGCAGAGAATTAAATAGTGTTATAGAGCCGGTGTGCGTAACAGCAAACACTGATAGGCTGTGTTGAACCAGTCTGCTGAGTAAACAGTGAGATAAGAGCTGAGATTGAGCAGAGAAGTCAAGCAGCAGATTGAGTTGGGAGTTTGAAGGTTGTGCCACCCACAAGGCAAAGATTTCACATTTCTTCCTCTTGTGTCGACATTGAATTAGTGTTCAGGACGCAGGCGAGCACAGAGTCACGATAGTGCTGTGTGGCCAGTTTGGAGAAATTGAATTGAATTTATAGCTTTTGGTGTTGGTGTGAACATTGTGTGTTTATCATTTACAGATGATTAAAACAACGGAATGCATTCATTTGAAGCATTAAAAGAGTTATTTTAGTTTTTGTTTTACATAATTGAGATTTGTTTCGTAATATTATTAAAAACCAGAGAAATATCTCAAAATTGTGACACTGATTACTTCTTAAATGAAGAGAACAAAAAAACAACAACTATTCACTAATTTTTCAAACAAAATGCCCAAAACGTGAATATTTTAGGTTTTTCTGTATCGTAAATGATAGCTAACTGAAAATCTTCAGGTTTTGGACTCATGTCAGATATAATCTGGTAAGATATTGTAATATATTGACCAGGAGTGGTCAGCTGGGCCAGTGGACAAGTGGCTTACAGTCCCATCACATATTGTCACTACCACCCGAAGACCAGACCTGATACTCTGGTCCAGCACGTTGTCTAGTTTGTAGAATCGACAGGACCCTGGGAGGATGCAGTTGATGAAGCGAATGAGAGGAAATGGCGTGTGGTATGCAGACGTGGCATTTGAGGAAGAACAACATGGCTGGAAAGCAATAGTCTGCCCCTGTGGAGGTTGGCTGCAGGGGTCTCATTGCAACATCCACCATCAGGTTTCTCAGGAGGAAAGATCCCAACATGGGCCCCAAGATGATAGGGACGTGCACCCAGGTCTGATCCACCTGTGGATAAGACAAACCAATAATGATTAATAGTTAGTTAGGGCCTTAATATGGATGTCAGACATAGTATCTAGTATAAATATCCAGTTTCCGACCCTTTCTGCATCTTTAATGAGGAAACGGTGCTCCTGTCTGAATGGAGGTGGAGTTTACCTGCTGCTCTGAGCCAAGACACCTTTCTCAGGGAACCTGGTGGCAGTTTTCCCTCCTCAGGTGTGATCAATGAGCCTTGTACACACGTCGAGCTGTCCAGTCGGACTTGCATGTCTTCGCACGTGTCCACACATCGCTGGCTGCTGAATGAGCCGCGTGTTCGAGCGCTGTCGACCATGTGACCCCTACGAGCTCGCCTGAAGGATAAAACACACCGTGCCTGTAGTCGGCAGCATGTGCGCCGTATGTAACCAATTAGGTGTCCGGGACAGAGCAGCCCCCAGAAGAACCAACCTATGTGTGCAAGTGTGTGTGAATGTGTAGTAGTGTTGAACCATACAACATGAGCCCTGTTGAGATGCAACAATGATACACATTATATATATATATATATATATATATATATATATAAATATATAAATAAATAAATGAGGCTAGCTTATTTATATCTTAGATTTACAGTAGACGGCACAAACTTCTTAATTTGTTGGTCTCAACAGCACAAAATGTTTTCTAAATGTTCATCATTGGGTACAGGCTCTGCATCAGTATATACACATATTGATTGGAATGTCAGTGTGAACATTGGACTGTGTACATCTCTGGCTCAGCGGTGCAGAAGGGCATTTTCCTTAGTGTCAGAAGTTGTAGTCGACGCACATATCTGACTATCGGGTATCTGCCGATACTGAACACTTACCCGATACCAGTGAGGAATTTATAAGCTGTTCGTCTCCCTGTGTGGAGACTTGGTTCATTCTTTTATGTCTCAGGCAACATCAGGCTTGACTTAAATATGTCTTGCTTTTGTAAAACAAAAATGTAATAGAAATAAATCCATGTGCTTAATTTACTGACTTGTTATTTATTTTTTAAATAATCAGAATCAGCAATCAATCAATTTGAGAACCTTCTGGGTTATTTTATAGATCAGACCTGATACCCAATCAGCTATTAGAAGAATCTTAATGACCATAGACAATAATTTTGTAATTGAAGAACTGTTTTCTGGTCGCAGCTTCTCAAAAGTAAGGTTTTTGCTTTTGTCTGATTTTAAATATTTTTACTCTTTGCACCTTGGACTGTGGAATTAGATTCTCTTTCCAAAGAGATGCGTCTCATAGTGTCTGGTCCCGTTGAGCATGTGTTCAACAACCCCCGCATCTCCACCAACCCCCACGTCGCTGCATGTGTTGGCTATTGTCTTCAGTAGTTGGTTCACAACAGTGAACAGCCTGTAAATTGCTTTTGTCTTGTTAAACCAGCAGTTTAATTTTATGTTCACCTCTCAATTCTGTTGATCTATAAATACTTCTTTATTTATTTGTCTTTATATACTGATTAATGTGACAGTAATTTTAAAAGTGACGTTCGGTAAAGAGATCTGTTAAAATGATTTCCTCGCTCGCTCCTGCAGGTCCCTGGATGCCCCGCGGCGCACTGTCCTCCGCCGCCCGGTGCGTTCCAATGGCCGGGAGTTGACCCCGCCCACTAGGATGACGCTGCGCGAGCAGCTGAGGCAGAAGATCTCGGCGGCCTTCTACCGCCACGGGCTGCTGTGTGCCTCCTACCCAGTACCCATCATCCTCTTCACCTCGGCCAGCATCCTCACCTGCTGGTAGGTCACCTGTCTAAAAACATACAGCTCTACAGGGGGTGTAAACAATGATTATACCTTTAGACACAATCAAATGTCCAGATAGTACAGAATGGGGACTGGTTCAACTCAGCGGCCATTTTTCAGGACTTGGAAAACCTCACTTTACAAAACAGGTTATGTCATATCCTTCATATTGTTATTTAATAGATTGAATTGAATCAGAAATCCTTATCGGCATTAGTCCCCAAAAGTCTAACTCGCACATCGTAGTAGATGACGCACCACACGTCCTTAACTACAGCTCTAGAGATGCTTTTTAGGCCGGACTTGTGTAGACACTTGTTTGAACTGACCATCTGCGCACACATAGTAACTCTCCCCCGCTGACACAACGCCACAAGCACTCACTTAACAAACACACACACACACGCATCTACTCTTACTAAACCAGCGGTCAAGAGAAAGAACGCGGGTCAGAGAGTTGGCCTGGTTTCATCAGTGAAGACATTGTTAAAACAATCGCAGCGATCTGAAACACACAAACATGCACCTGCTGCGTGCTGTCCTTCCAGCACCTTACAGCAGGGGTGCCTGAACAAATGGACCACTGGCCGCCACCCGGGGCGAAGTGAAAGAAAAGAGCTGGACGACGGGGATGTTTAAGGCCGGACTAGAGCGAAGGGCTGTGAGAAAATGGCCCTGTGAGAATGGGAGGCCTGTCTCTCCATCTGCTTGTCAGGAGGGGGGCGGGCTCCACACAAAAGAGGCCTTTGTGGAGGTACAGTGACCTTGGAGAGAGGGAGAGGCGGGGGTGGGGGGAGAAAACAGAGGGAGAGAGAGAGAATTTCCTGGGAGTTAACTGACAAGCAAGTTTTCACAAAGGAAGATAAGTGAAATTCACAGGAGCACAAAATGACAGCACGTCGTCTACGTGGTTGATAATGTGTTGGATCAATAACAGTGACTCGGAAAGAAGTTAATCAGCTACTCAGGGATTTTGCAAACGTTTTCGAGACACACAGAAAAATAGTTCTATAATAAAAACAAGGATTCGATCTCAATCTTCAGAAATGTTTTTGAAACAAATCAGTTTTCTTTGACTAAATTACTCCACCGCTGTTCCTCAGCTGGAACTTTCTGTGACTGCACATTAGGAAAGTGGAAAACGGCGTTTACAACATGTGGAGTTTATTTGCGGTGGAGGATTGCGCCATGTGTCCCCGATGTGCTTGCACAGACTCATGCAGTTAACTGTCAGAGTGAAAGCCAGGCTATTGTCTGTAGCTACAATTTACAGATGTCCCCTAAATGCCTCACAAGCAGTTTATCAGCAGATGCTACAATTTACAGAGCTGCCACAAATGGAGCCTGTTAATGGGAAATGCTGCATAATAATGTAATGACCGCTCTCCAAAAGTGTGTTGATCGCTCCATTGGTCACTTCCTGCTGCCCCCGGCTGCTCTGCCTCTCGCCTGAATAATACAGAGGATTTGTTGCTGTTGTGAACGTGTCTGTGCAGGAAACCATGTGTGACACAGCCGACAACCTTGCTGCTGGTCTAATTGAATGGGTCAATGTGGCGCCAGTTTAGTTCGGATCTTTCCTGAGGTCCTGTTAAAGGCTTTGATCAGGCTTTCGACAATTAATGGAAGTCAATGCAATAAGGACAGTTGTGTGTGTTTGTGATGCAATCCTCTGGTTTCAAAGTGAGTCTTATGTGACGACACCACAGTGTTTGCTTGCAGTTGCAACCCAAGTAAAAGCTGTTTCTTAAGAATGGCTTGCTTCAAACTCTGAGCCAGTTCCGGTCGTGTGGCACACCCTGCGCTGTCACTGCCTCTGGACCACCCGACTGACTCCATTCAAATGACTGAGGAGGCTTTGTGAATGTGTTTTTCACGCAGGGCTCAGGTCAGTGTGAACACAGCTGTAGATTTAGACAGGGAACTGGTTGAGACTTGTCCGGATGACAGCCCTGCGGCCAACTTTTCTTCAGGTGCTCTGTTCTGACTTGACGCCGACTGTAATGGCTTGAATACTGTCCGTCTGTCCCCCCCCCCCACCTCCCACACACACACACACACACACACACACACACACACACACACACACACACACACACACACACACACACACACACTCACTCTTAAAGGGTGACGAACTAAGTAGTTTCTTGCTAAACAAGAAATGTACTTGTTTTGTACAGATCCAATCTATTACAGGAAAAGGGGGAGTGGGTTTTTCCAGGTAGCTCTGAAATTAGTCACACACACACACACACCCACGACTGAAGCACAACCCCTCTAACTGAAGCTCTCTGTTTTAAAAACAACTTAAGTTTACAACGTCAGATTTTTTAATACTTATATTTAGTTCTGTATTTCATGATGAGATGAGGTTTTGGCTGCTCGACAGTCTGAGGGGAAAAGCCTGTGAGGAGTATTAGTCTTTACCTGCACTTGTATAGTCTAGAACGTTACTGCACTGATGTGAATTGTTGTATGAATGTTAAGTCATTCTCATACTGTGTTATTTACCCTGTGACCCCCCCCCCTCTCTTAGCTATCCGTTATTGAGGCTTCCCCTGCCTGGGACGGGTCCTGTGGAGTTCACCACAGGGGTGCGAGACTACAGCGTCCCTTCCCATGCGCCCCAGGGAGACCTCGGGGAACGACCCGACTGGGTACGAGAAGACAAAACGCACACATAGATATCTATACATCTCAGTATGTTCAGTGCCATCATCCTTACCCCTTTAAATGTATTAATGCATTAACTAATCTCAAACCTGAATCCGAACAAAATGATGCATTTTGAGAAAAGCAAACTAGTTCTCAGTTGCACACAGTCTCACCACAAAGGTGGAGGCTCATACACAATGACAGCAGATGGCAAACACAAAGGGGCGACTCATTTCATTGTCAGCAGGAGTGTTAAGTTACTGCCTCTGAGGTGGTGGGACAGGAAACGTCACAGAACACTTTCACTGCCATTAGCTCTGGTGTTGAATCAGTAAACTGACCCGTTACCTGTTAATGTGGCTGCTTCAGTAGATTAAATGTGCTTGTGCGTCCATGTGCTGCAGTACCGGGGTCTGCCGGTCGCCTACATCCAGCAGGTGCTGGTGAAGGCAGCGGTGTCGCCGTGGGACAGCAGCCTGGTGCCGGTGGACATGTTTCGGTCGCCCCTGGGTCGAGTCTTTACCCTGCTGGAGGAGATCCGTAACCACGTCCACACTGACAGGTAAACACACTGGTAGATGACCAGTGGAAGAAGTACTGAGCCCAACAATATGACAAGGGGAAATATCACAAGTCCTGCATTCAAATCATACCTACTTAATTTAAAGTAAATTAATTTTATTAGCAAAATTCAATAAAGATATTCACAGTACATGTGCAAATGCAAACTGGCACCAATCAGAATCTTATGTTTTATATTTTGTGGTTTAATTACCTGTAGTCGTAGTAAAGACAGACTCAACACTTCATCTCTCCTCTCTTAAATACTATAACTTTCAAGATACATCTGTGTCTGTCCCCAACACAGAAAAACATGCACGACCTTGAGTTATGAAGAAAAACAAAACTGGACTTTTAGTGAGCATTGATCTGTTGTGAACGATGAGCTCCTGGACTTTGTGGTGCACGTGCCGTGTTGCTCTGTTTGACAGCTGCACTGTACCAGTGATAGCAGAGCTGATTGTAGACACTTTGTTGTGTTGCTGGAAAACAGAGAGAGTAGAGAACCCAATGAAGGTTGTTCAATTCTAAAACAACTCTAAAAACATACTGCCATTGTCTAATTAACATTTACTTATGCCGTACTGATTGATAATTAATAGATTAATGTTGTGTCCTGCGCAGATTATTACTTGAGGAGCTAACTCCCTCTTTCCTCTCACCTCCTCTGTCTTCTCCCTGTCTCTCCTCCTTCAGCTCTGGGGTTCGCAGTCTGGAGGCGTTGTGTCTCCAGGTGACCGACCTGTTTCCAGGGTTACGACGGATGCAGTCGGTGCTTCCAGAGCACGGCTGCCTGCTCGTCTCCCCCGGCAACTACTGGCAGAACCAGCGGGAGCTGTTCGACTCGGACCCCGACCTCCTCAAGACCATCCAGAAACACGAACCCAAAGGCCTGCACACCTCGGCCACGCTGCGAGGTAGTTAGGGGTGGGGAGGACCAGGCAGACAGGCAGACAGGCAGACAGGCCTCCTCTGTGCGATTGGACAAAATGAAGCGTTTCTTTTCCTGGGATAAGATGTTTCTTTCATTTCCTTAAATGCGCCTAAAGGCAGAGTTCATATGAATTTATGGCCTGTCAGATGCTCCTGTGTGCTGCTGACAGACTCGAGCTTTGAGCCACAACTTGCTCTTAACTTGTTAATTATGGAAAATACATCAGAATGATGAATGTATTTGAACCCCTGAGACATTGCTGAGAAACGTCATCCGTGGGAAGATTTTATCGGACAAAGAATTCGTTGTCATCAGGCTGTTTTTAAAACCACAACCTTCAACGTTAACTTTACTTTACCAGAATTAATGAACCAAGTCATTTTCATGGTCGTCTCCCCCGGCAACTACTGGCAGAACCAGCGGGAGCTGTTCGACTCGGACCCCGACCTCCTCAAGACCATCCAGAAACACGAACCCAAACAAATCCAGCCTGAAAGTATTTTATCTTCTAGAAGAGGCAGCAACTGACAAATGTAGTCTTCTGAATTGTCAGTGATGATAATGGTGTCTCCTTTAAGATAATGGTCTATGGTTTGTTTGGTCCTTTATTGTCTTGACTGTCTTGTTGGAAGCAGTTTGTCATTCAACAGGAGTGGGGAGGTGGTGAGTGGTGAGATTAGCTGTATAAGCAAAATAAGAGGGTTTTATTCTGACGGACAACAAGCCATTTCATTTGTTGGGAACTTATTGAATTCTCTTAAAACTTTACCCACTGACACAGTGAACCAAATCACCCCAAAGCCCGCTCAGCATTCTGCCTCAGACTCCGGCTCAAGTGATTTAGAGGTGGCGAGATTATTGTGGAGCCGGAGTCAGAGACGGCTTGGCTGCCAGATGCAGTCGCACTGATACTCTTGTTCACACTGAGCTGATGTAGGGTCAGTCACACTGGCATGGGAAAGCTGGAATGGAATATCCCAGCAGCCCCGGCGAGGCACAAGGGTACCCGCCTACCCAGTATGAATTATATTAAGATTAAAAAAGGGGCAGTTCACCTGTGATCGTATACATTGCAGTTAATTTATTATTCTTGCACGAGCTGCTCTCCTGCTTAACATGTCATCGAACATCAGAATCAGACAACAGCAGCTCAGTGTGATATCAGCACCGAGATCTCAGAGCGTTCTTAAATAACAGTGGTCAGCGGGTCAGTAGAGGACATAACTCATCCAAGGCCCAACAATCCCCTTCAATTCAATCAAGCTGCACCAACTTACACACACTCATTATTGTTCTTTACACTGATGTGCCGCAATGTGTGAGTTTTGAGAATTGTTAATTGTGTGCGTTACAGATCTGCTGTTCGGCGTCCCTGGAAAGTACACGGGGGTCAGTCATTACAACAGGAAGAGGGTGGTGACGTACACGATCACCGTGGTGCTGTCCAGCTACGACACAAGGTGAGTAACATGGGCAATAAATAATCATTTAATGTATGAATTAAAAGTCAAGTTTCAATTGAACTTTGAGAGAATGAATGAAAATGTCAGCATTAGCCTTCGTTTCTTTACTTTCACTTTTCTTATAGTTTACTCTGCTGTGACAATTGCGTTCAGTTGTAATTACATTTCTTTTCGGGTTGTTCCAAGAGTTTTTCTGTGTCACATGAAGGATTGTTTGACTTCACTTTTTGCCAGTTGAGCAAAAGCTGTTATTTAATTTTGACAGGCAGACCTTTAAGGTAATTTAGTTTAAACTAACGCCTGAGACAGAGACTGGTAATCCACTCCAGTACTTTCTTACAGTCATGTATACAAATAGGGAATTAGTGGGCCTCCTCTGTCTTGCTGCTGCTGATCCTGAGCTCTGTGTGCGTCCAGGTTCCTGGGCAGCCTGCGGGCGCGTCTGAAGCAGCTCCACCCGTCGGCCAACTGCAGCCTGAGAGACGACCACATGGTTCACGTCCACTTCAAGGAGGAGATCGGGATCGCGGAGCTCATCCCCCTCGTCACCACATACATCATCCTGTTTGCCTACATCTACTTCTCCACACGTGAGTCCACCTCCTCTCTCTCTGTCTCTGGCTCGTGTATCTTGTTCCTCCGTGACTTCTTTCCCAACTTACCTTCGTGCCTGAGTCACACAACCCTCATTGCTTAATCTGCGGAAAGTGCCAAAGATCCAGGCTTATGCCCATTGCACCTTTTTCTGTCCACGTGTGTTCATGTGCCAAGGCTGTTCCTGTCTGGTGCAGGGATAATCCTCCCACAGGAACATTGTACACCGCTGCAGGAATGCACCCAGCTAACACCTCCGATACTTGCCAGCACAAACATTAGTTCAGGCAACAAACACACACAAATACACAGATTGTTATTCACGCTCAAGCTGATTAGTTAATTCACGTTTGGCACATTGTTAAAGTCATTTGTTCCTCGAGCTGGCATTTGCAAATGTACCTAAAATTGCTTGTAACTGCAGTTTTTTTTTCTTGTTGAAAAGTTGAATAGTCCTAATGTCTCGGTTGGATGTAAACGTATAGCTTCTTGCTCTTAACACCTTGGGTCCCTGCAGGTAAGATTGACATGGTGAAGTCGAAGTGGGGCCTGGCTCTGGCTGCTGTGGTCACCGTGCTCAGCTCTCTGCTAATGTCAGTGGGACTGTGCACACTGTTTGGACTGACACCCACGCTTAATGGAGGGTAAGAATCCCCTCTGTTTTCTGCAGACTATCAATACATCTCCCCAATACAACACCTGCGACTCAACACAGGCGACACAAACACAATTGTAATGTGCTGTTTGCGTGTAGGTGCCCTGCAGCAGAGGAGATCAGTTGCACAGATAAAGGTCAATAGGAGGTGAAATTAGCAAATAAGGGCATGAACTTTGAGGTTGTATCTGCTAAGTGCACAGAAAACAGTCAAAACAGCAATAAGACATTCATCACAGTAGTAAGACATTGATCAGTGGAAGTTTCCATTACGTGCCTCTTGTGGGTTCTTCACACCTGCAGATGAAACTCAGGTCTGACTGTCTGCATAGATTCTAACAACTTCTACATGGACGAGCGAGCTGCACACAGCTATACAGTGCAACAACAGAGTAAAACAGTTGGAGATCTCTGATGTTATTATGAGAAGTGCAAATTTATCAAGACCAGTTTATCTTATTGTCATTTTTTTTTATGGGAAATCACAGAAAAGTATTGAATTCAGCTTCTGTGTCTCAGTTGGAGAGATTTCTGCAGCTGATCTATTTTTCTCTGTAACAGACAAAGAAAAGTGTCCTGTTAATATTTACTGGCCCAACAGGCCGTTATTGTGTCATCATTATCTCTTATCTGTTTCACAGAAAGACAAGGACAGGTCCAACAACATACACTAACAGTTACACACACACACCAGTTTATTGACTTCCCATTTCTTCTGCATTGATTTAAAGGGATCTCCCTGAATGTCTACAACGACTTGGCAAAAAAGAGACGGGAATTAAGGGGGCGTGCAGGTGGATGGGGCTACACGAGGGGGCGGGGATAAAGTGATACTGACATTTAATGGTCGTCCAATCATTTGAGGATTATTAGAAAGCAGACAGCGTGGCGTGATAACGGCGCGCCGCTGTCCAACCACTGACCGAGGTCTACGCAGGTTGGCTGTGGGCCGTGCTTGTACTTCGTGTGTTTGCAAATAAAAAAAAAAAACAGACATCAAGGTCAACGGATACACGCAAACTTCACATTCTGCCGACTCACGGTTTACTCCACACGCGGCTGCTCAGATGATGTTAGCCTGTGTTTGTTATGAGCCGTGTGCGACTGAGTGCGTCTGATGTAATGTGCCGAGCTGCTCACTCCCCTGTGACCCAGTTCTACACTTACCTCTGTGGCCTGAGCTTATCACTACTCTCTAACTAATCTCTCTTCACTTTATCGACACGGACATTCCCGGCAGCGAGTTGTTAGATACTGAGAAATAATTCTGAATGTGGGAGACTCTTTGCTTTGCATCTGGCTGCTGCTCTGACGGGGAAATGAAGCTTTTATTCTCAATGACCAGTAAAAGACATGAGTCACATGGCCTGACTGTAAATGACCTTGACGATGATCTCAGTTGACATTAGTAAGCATCATGGGAGTGAGGGTGACTCACTGTTTTCTTAAAAAGTGATTTCACACAGAAATGATTATTCATTATTATTTGGCAGTTTAATGAAGAAGGAATTTCACCTCAAGCAATGATGTCGTCCAGAATCAATTCATTTTGCTTTGATCTTAATGATTCTGTTACATCAGCTGAGTTCTAATGTTCTTCTCAGAATTTATCATGAAGAACTGAAAGAACAAAAAGGTAAAAATCATTTTCTGGAATTTAAGAATCAATGTTGCATCTTTCAAATTGCAATTAATTGGATTATTTAATCCAGCCCGACCTGAAAGCTGTTTTGAAACAGTTTCTATCAGATTATTAAATTTAGACCAATGTCCCTTTTCGAACAAATAATTTTGAACTTTAAAACCTAAAGAAGAAAGACTTCCACCAAACTCTGCTACAGTCCTTTGACTCTTTGCTTGTGGCTCCTTGTTATGTTGAGGATCCAGGATCTAAATCTTAATTTCCCCTCGAGTTCATTGTCAGATATCTGACGTTACTGGGAAAAGTCATGACAAAGGTTCAAAACACATTGATGAAGTTAAGGGGGTGATTTAATAATAAGTGAGATAATCTGGAGGATTCATTCGAGCAGACATTCTGGAGTCACATTGCTTTTGTCCATTTAGGTTTTGATGTTTCAGCTGTTTTGCTGCTTCCTCTCTGCAGGGAGATCTTTCCGTACCTGGTGGTGGTCATCGGCCTGGAGAACGTCTTGGTCCTCACAAAGTCTGTCGTGTCCACACCGGTCGACCTTGAGGTCAAACTCCGCATCGCTCAGGGTGAGAACAGTTTGTGCTCAGCCTTTTTGCTTCAGGTCCAACAGAACACGTGTCTATTTCACTCGTTGCCAAAAAATTAGCTCCGCCAAGGTTATGTTTTATTGCTGATTGTCTGTTAGCAGGATTATGCAACAGCTGCTAAACTGACAGGCCAAGAAAGAACCCATTAACTTGTGGAAAATGCATGTTTAAGAGCATTAAGCTTTTTTGTCCGACTGCATAAATCAAGCATTTTAAATGTTGCTATTTCTTTCTGCAGGCCTTAGTAATGAGAGCTGGTCTATCATGAAGAACATGGCCACTGAACTGTGCATCATCCTCATTGGATATTTCACTCTTGTTCCAGCTATCCAGGTGAGAGACACGCGTTTGATTCCTTTCATCAAGGAATCAAGAAATCACATGCTGTTAGCAGATCATCAAGTGCCACTTCTGTGTGAAGCCGTTTAGTCGTCCAGCCACTTGTTTGTCTCGGGGATAAGTAACGTGTTTTGAGTCTGACTTCTCTGGTGTCTGTGTGTTTTATCTTTCTAGGAATTCTGTTTGTTTGCTGTTGTGGGGCTGGTGTCTGACTTCTTCCTGCAGATGTTCTTCTTCACCACAGTGCTGTCAATAGACATCCGGCGCATGGAGGTGACAACTCACACACACACACACACAACCTAAGAGTGTATAAGTCTTATGTAGAGTAATCTGTAACACCAAGCATTGTGTAGATTCTCTTGTTTTGTCACCACAAAAATATCCTGTCTTGTGTATTGTCAGTACATTTTTACCGGTATTATAGATGGTCTGTTGGACAAACCAGTTTGACAATCAAAGGTAAAACCTGACATTTAAACACAAAGATGATGTGAAACTCGAGCTAACACACACGACACGTCACTTTCTGACATATGTAGGACTTAGGGGAGTTCAGGTGGTGGTGACAGGTCCACATACTTTCACCACATAGTTTTCAGATTACTGTTTACCCACACGTGCACGTCTCATTTAAAACGTCTTACTGCAAAGAGCTGCTGGTTCGTTATCCTGTCTCGCACGTATGCACACACACACTCACACTGAAACCTTTCACTGGACTTAGCTCAGTGCCCAGATAAATAAGCATTAGTATCATAAACCTATATATTTAAATACACAAAAAAATACAATATAGATCCCTGTTAAGTCCTGTGGGAAATATGGGGTTTACGTAAAATATGTGATAAATACAGATGTAAATAATACGACTTGATTTTATTTTTTTAACTAAGTCTGAAAATATATATAAATGTGTGTTTTCTATATACAAAGAAGTTAAACACTGGAAAGTAGAAAACACTCTTGACTGGACTAGAAAAGAGTTAAAAACCCGTCTGTGTGGACACATGTCTAAACTGTTCCTTGTTCTCCTCAGCTGGCCGACTTGAACCGCCGCCTGCCGGCAGAAGCCGGGCTCCCTCCTCCCAAACCAGGCCCACTGCGTCCACGTGAGGTCCCCCCTCCACCACGACCCTCCCCCCACACGATCACCCTGCAGACCCCGACCTTGAGGACCCTGAGGCTCCCCAAGAGGCTGCGAGTGGTGTATTTCCTGGCTCGCACACGCCTGGCTCAGCGTATCATCATGGTAAGAGGACTGGTTCTGATCAGATTACTATACAAGCTTTTTAATTATGTTTTCATTCCCATTTGTTTGAGGAGGATCACTCAAAACCTACGGAATTCATTCTCAAGGCGTACTAATGAAATCCACCGATTGTTAACATCAATTTGCTTCATTTCCAGGTTGGCACGGTGATCTGGATCGGCATCCTCGTCTACACCGACCCAGCCGGGATCCGCACCTACCTGGCTGCACAGGTGTCAGAGCAAAGTCCTCTGGGAGATGCCGGAGGAGCTGGTCTGCCTCCGCACCTGGGGGTGGCCCCCGTCTTCCGTGGTGGAGATCCCACCAGCATCCACCCCGCACCAGATCCAACTCCCGTACCCGAGAACCAATCGCAGGGCCACTACGGCTCCGCCAGGGCGGGGTCCGGGGGAGGGGCCCCGCCCGCCGTGCCTCAGATCACCTGGGGGTCGGAGGACGAGGAGGGCTGGAGGAGACTGTCCTTCAGGCACTGGCCGTCGCTCTTCAGCTACTACAACATCACTTTGGCCAAGAGGTGAGAGGTGCAGGAGACATGTTTAGTGTCAGTTAGTCACAGTTGTTCTTTTTATTCACCATAAAACAAATACAGAGTCAAACAACAATGATAACATGTTAACGGACAGTAGTTTATTAAAGATCCCACTTTGTCCACTTTCAGGTACATCAGCATCCTGCCCGTCATTCCCGTCACCGTGCACCTTGAGTCCCCAGGAGGCCATTGAGACACGTCACCCTCAGGACACGAGACATCCTCCCCCACCCATCCCCAAAGTCTCTGCAGATCTACAGACTGACCTCACCCTCTACAAGTCAGCACACACACACAAATACACACACACACAAATACACACACCTTCCACTTGAATATACTAACTTGAAAGGTTTCTAATATCACCGTTTCCTCTGACCCACTTAAGAGCTTGTGTGCATTGTGTTGTGTGCTGGGAAGGACGGACTTGTCATCAGTCATAGTGTTGCAACATATATTCAACACAACCAGAAGACAGTTGTATAGCTCAAAAGAAGTTGTCATTACAAAACCACTAGAAGGGAGAAGCATTTAGCTGTGGTGTCATAATACTGAGCAGAAAGGATCATTGATCACCTGTGTTTAAACATCTGTACAGTTTTATTACGGCTTTATAAACTCATGTCAGGTTTCTAAAAGTGTCTTTAAAAAGCAATTAGCTCCTTTAACTCATTAAAAAACATATTTAACATTTTATAACTTCAATCACAACGAAACCAGGCTTTTAAAATATTGATCAAACAATGAAATTAAAATGTATCTCTGCGACTAATTGGTCTAAATGGGAATATGTCCTACTTCATTTGTTGCACTTATCAAAACTTCCATAAATTGATCAATTTGGCCACAAATTTCAATCTTGAAAATCAATAAACATTCACACACACACACACACACACACACACACACACACACACACACACACACACACACACACACACACACACACACACACACACACACACACACACACACACACACACACACACACACACACACACACACACACACACACACACATACACAGTCCATTGTGAAAAAACAGGCCACAGAACATAAAGGTGTCTTTTTGCACAGTCAGCATTGAAAGCTTCCTGTCGTCGTCCCTCAGCTGAAGCAGTAAAGTAAGAGTCCAAGGTGATTTAAGGCCGAGGTCACGTGTCGCTGTCATATTTATAACCAGCACAGATTGAAGATCAATACTGATTCTTCCTATTCTAAGAAATCACTGTTTTATGCTCTTGTGTTGAGAATTTAAACAAAGGATTTCCACTGCAGGAACTTTCTACAGGAACAAGGAACCTCTGAGGAAACTCGTGTGTTTTAGTTGTTTCATGAGGTTAAAATGTTAGTTTTTCTACAGTGTACAGGAACCTATTTCTCTTTCTTCTAGATGAAGAGAATAAAAGACTGAAGTCTGCATAAAGTGCAGTGATTGTTATCTTATCTGAAGCAGAAATAGAGACAAAGAGAGAGGAGGGGAAGGAAGGGAGGACATCTGTTATCGCTGCCTCTCCTATTATTGACTCTTGCAGACTGGACCAGCCTGGTTGACTGACTGGTTTGCTTTCAGGATCCCAGTGATCTGTGGTGTAACAACGGAGATGAAGATGGTTTATGTGAAGAATTATGAGTAAAAACACACAAAAGGCATCACAAGCTGTTACAACACCCTCCATGGAAACCTGGGACAGAGGAGACATGTTTGCAAAGTGACAAAAGAAGATGAGTCAGCTTTGCCCTGGAATTTGAAAGTTAATCTTTCTTATATTACAGGTCAATTTTGGGCCATAAAATACCCTCAAGAGAGGTTTGGTTTTGGAAGCTGTTAACTTGAAGGCGTGTTCACACTTTATTCATCTCGGAGGGAGGTTTTACCTTCGATTGAGCTTCCACTGCTGCGTTGTGTAATCTGTTGTCATGTTGTCACCCCGATTGCCAAGTGGAAGGTTGAGTCGTGTGTTTCATCTTTGGACAGTTGATAGGAGGGTTATCAGCTGCAGCTGAGTCAGGGTCGTGACCTTCAAGCACCTGGGTTTATGGCTTGTTTAGATGACCCTGAAGCTGAGAGAAGGCCAGTGTGACAAAGGTCAACACCGAGGGAGAAGCAAATAGAGAAGAAGTCATTCTTAACTGTAAGTGTGAGTGGCCCGTGTTCATAATCGAGTTCTGACAGAGACGTTGTTATCTCCCCAGGAAATCATGTAAAATACACTCAGAAACAACAACAACAACAACAACAAAACTATTAAGGTCTAACAGAGACACAATGTGATGTTTGTTCACAGGTTACAGCCCTCTGGTCTAGTTCCAGAGGAAACTGGGTGTTTGTGGACTGGTATTTGAAACAGTCGTAGGTGTCACTGGTCTGACAGGTTTCATCAGCACTGTTTTGACACATTCCTTCACAAATGGTACAGTCCTGTGTGTGTGTGTGTGTGTGCGTGTCCAGTTTTTTGTTTAGTTCCTTGCCTTCTGACGAAACACACAGTAAACAGACTCATAGTGTTAAAGGTGCAGATATTCACAAGTATATCGTTCTATCACGTTAATGGCAGTTTGTAACGAATGAGTTTTACATTGACGAGCTGGTGTGAAGAGTTTCAGTGAGTTATGAAGAGAGTGTGAATTCATTCGTAGAGATCGTGAAGACTGAGCGGAGCCTGATATTTAACTTATTATTATTAAATCGAATGTGTTCCAGTCAGTTGTTCCAGTTGTGGTGATGGACTGATGGATTAAGGCTGTGGTTTGCACTGGGGAGTTAACACAATGTGTATAATGGGATTATTGTTGTTCGTCGTATCCAGGGTGGCCTTCCTGGGCCTGGCAGCGGGCGTCCTGCTGGTTCTGCTGCTCTTCTGTCTCTACCGTGTTCTCTGCCCACGTAACTACGGTCAAAACGGCGTCGCCCACGGACGCCGGCGCCGAGGGGACCTGCCCTGTGATGATTACGGCTACTCGCCCCCTGTCAGCGAGATCTCACCACTTCTGTTGAGGGGCCACAGCATGGTGAGAAATCACATACATGTAGATTAGAGAGATCGGAATGGTTTGTACACAGTTTATCACCAGTTAGTGGAGAGGATGCTTTAAAAAGTTTCAAAGCATTTTCACAAAAACGAGCAGGGGGACTGATTTCAAAATGCACTGTTAGACGAGAATAAATATGAAGTTAGTTAGTTAGTAAAGTTTAAGGCTCCTGTCACAGGGTAGTAAACAAAATAACTACAATCTACTACTTTCTGTCCTGCAGGATATCGAGTGTTTGGCCAGTGACGGGATGCTGCTGGCGAGCTGCTGCCTGGCCGGACAGATCCGTGTTTGGGACGCCCAGACCGGAGACTGTCTGACCGTCATCCCAAACCACGGGTGAGGGCGTCACGATAAACACGTTTTACAACAATGATGAAGTATGTCAGTAGATATTTCTCTGCTGAAATGTATTGTGACCTGTGGGCCAACACACAGTTTGAAAAATATCATCCAGTCAAACATCGTCTTCCTCTTATCCGGGTTATTCCAGCCGTCCCTCTTCCCAGCCTCGCTTCCCAGCTCTTCCTCAGGTGTCCTGAGTCTTTCTCAGACCGGAATGGGATATGTAGTCCCTTCAACAAGTTCTGGGTAACACTAACTGAGAACTCTGTCCCGGTTTCAGGCTGAGACGGAGCAGCAGCAGTGGCTGCTGGGAGCAGCGGGACGGCTGGGACAGCATGAGTGGAACGGCCGAGCTGGAGGGGTTAGGCCCTGACGGCTACGACCGCTGCAACCCTGGCGACGGCCTCTCGGAGGACGAGACGTACCCACTGAGACGCCGCTCTGCTCCCGCCCGGCCGACACTGTTTAACGACCAGCCTGATCTCACCCCGCTCATCGACACCAACTTCACCTGCCTGCCGCCCTCCCACCTCTCCATGCCCCCCAGGGCAGGGTTTGACTTTGGCGGTCTGGTGGAGCGCGCCTACATGGAGCACGAACCCCCTTCGCCCTCTGGTCACCCCTCTCCTTCCTCAACCTCCTCCTCGCCGCCCTCAGCAGCTCAACTCCAGAGAAGACCCAGCCTCGGGGACGCAGCCGGCGTCTTTACCCAGGAAAGAGTCTCCACAGCAGGAATGCAGGCGACGGCCGACTGGGAAAGTTCCGTCTGGGCCCTGGAGCTGAGAGGGAATCTGATCGCTGCTGGGAGGAGCAGCGGTAAACTGGAGGTGAGTCTTATTATACCACCACCTTCTTCTTCTTCTTCTTCTTCTTCTTCTTCTTCTTCTTCTTCTTCTTCTTCTTCTTCTTTCACTCACAGTAAAACTAACTATAATGAACACAGTCCTACAGTCAAGATATGATAATGATTTAAACCTTTAACTTGGCTGCAGCTGTGGGATGCTGTGGAGGGTTTGTTACGCTGTAATAATGAAGACGGTGTATCGGGGATCACAGCTCTCGCCTTCCTCAACAACAGGTAACACACACACACACACACACACACACACACACACACACACACACACACACACACACACACACACACACACACACACAGCAAAACACAAGGGCTGAACTGTACTTCTCTGGGATGGGCACAAATATTCCAGTGGAACATCTGTTCTTTATTTGTTTCAGGTGTTATTACACCTCCTGTGGCCAGAGGCTGTTTCACTGCTGCACATTAAATTTCCACATGGAATTTATCTTCATACATAAAAACTTCAGGCAGATTCCTGGACACAAGCTGATCCTCACTTTATGTGAAGCACCACAACACTTTTCCTTGATTCTGAGAGTCTGTGTTTCTTCCTCCTCAGAATTGTGGCGGCTCGACTCAACGGGTCTCTGGATTTCTTCACGGTTGAGATGAACAAACCTCTGGGTCTGCTGCAGTACAGAGGTGAGACTATATTGTGTATCTATGCATCTCTGTAAGTTCTGTCAGATTTCCTGATCATTTATTTAAGTTATAAATGTGTTGCCCTCCTGCAGGCGGACCTGGACGAGGCAGCATGCCTCCGTCTCCCTGTTACAGCAGCGAGGATGCCATCAGCGTCCAGCTCACACGCTCGATACAGTGCGCTCACCACAAGCCCATCACGGTGCTGCGAGCGGCCGCCGGGAGGGTCGTCACCGGCAGCCAGGACCACACCGTCCGGGTAACAGACCCATTTTTACCCAGAGAGAAATAACAACTGGATCAAAGCACAAACCTTTAACTTTACTGCTGTGATCTTACTGATGTATAGAGTTAATATGCCATATGTGATTCATCACAAAGCTTTGAACAGAATTTAGTCGATCCTCCTAAATGTGTGTGTGATTTGTCAGGTTTATCGTCTGGAGGACTCGTGCTGCCTCTTCACGCTGCAGGGTCACTCAGGAGGGATCACCGCCATCTACATAGACCAGGTCAGTGCTACTGTACACAACACACACACACACACACACACACACACTCACACACACTTTGCATTGATGATAATATTGTTGTTTTTAAATACAAACTCAAGACCTTCTTTTTAAATTAATTGTTTGCATGAAAAGTGCTAAACGAATAAAAAAGGAATTAATATTATAAGACTGGATGTGGCACAGTTCATGTTGTTCAGAATAAAACTTCAGACTCATATTTTGACACAAACCTAAAACCTAAAAACACCCAGAAATATGATTTAAATTAGTAAATATCCGAAAGTATCACTGAGCGTCTTCCTCTCTCTCAGACGATGGTTTTGGCGAGCGGTGGGCAGGATGGCGCCATCTGCCTGTGGGACGTCCTGACAGGCAGCCGGGTCAGCCATGTTTATGGTCACCGCGGCGATGTCACCTCTCTGGTCTGCACCACCACTTGTGTCATCAGCTCAGGACTGGATGACCTCATCTGCATCTGGGACCGCAGCACCGGGATCAAACTCTACTCGATACAGCAGGTTAGGGTTTGTCAGAGGAATAATCCGTAAATAATAATCGTATATTCTTCTATGAATATACCACTTCATTTCTTTTGACTTTTCTTGGTGAGTGGACCTAACGTCTCTCTGCCCTCAACAGGAAGTGGGATGCGGCGCCAGTCTGGGAGTGATCTCCGAGTCCCTCCTGGTCACAGGGGGCCAAGGCTGCGTCTCCTTCTGGGACCTGAGCTTCGGGGACCTGCTGCAGACGGTCTACCTGGGCCAGAGCAGCGACGGCCAGGGCGTACGGCAGCTGCTGGTGCTCGACAACGCCGCCATCGTCTGTGACTTTGGCAGCGAGCTCAGCCTGGTGTACGTGCCCTCGGTGCTGGAGAAGCTTGACTGAGGGGGGGGCGGTGATGGTGGGGAACTTGATCATTCATCCTGACTTTCCCAGCTTTTGTTTTTTTTTTTTACTTTTTCGTTGTTTCTGACCCGGATGAGACACAATCATTCGACCTGGTTTCTACCTGCGTACAAGGTTCTTTAAATTTTTTATAGGCGTGGGATGTTTTAAAGCCTGGATGTAACGAGGAACACTGTGTGACCTGCTGCGTTTAATCAGAGGAGACACCAGACACAGACGTGTGGACATTTCCGCGGGGTGTCTTTCAACAACAAGAAGAAGAAGCTGGATGTTTGGCCCCTGACGAGGATCCGGCAGTCACCGGTTTGTGCTTTTTGTTTGCTCGCGTTCGTTTTGTGGCGCTGCCCTCTATGCTGCTGATACGGGTGGGGCTTCACAGCGACCCGCCCAGAGAGGAAGAGGAAACCCTCTCTTTATTTTTTAAATATTCCCGCTGCCTCGTTCGCTCGAGCGCAGCCGGCGTGAGCTCAGCAGGTTTACAACCTGTCGTGATGATCTGAGCAGGTGTGTGTGTGTGTGTGTGTGTGTGTGTGTGTGTGTGTGTGTGTGTGTGTGTGTGTGTGTGTGTGTGTGTGTGTGTGTGTGTGTGTGTGTGTGTGTGTGTGTGTGTGTGTGTGTGTGTGTGTGTGTGTGTGTGTGTGTGTGTGTGTGGAGATGGATGAATGAGTTGAGGCTCTTTTTATGGCAAAACACTGCTGAGAACAAACCACTGTACAAAGTAAACCTCCAGAGGGGACTTGTTTTTATATGTAAAAAAATCTATTATTTATTAGCGATATTTTTTTGAATAACAGTTTGTTTATTAACGGCTAATCCTGGCTCTTAAACAAGAACATAATGATGTGGATATAGATGTAAGGTGGTGATAATGTGTTTGGCGGAGGGGGGGGGTGGGGTGGGTTGGGGCACTGGGTATAAAATGATTATTCGTGTTTGCTGTCGTGGAGGTGGGGGGCTGTCGGGGGGGAAGAGGTGCCCCAGCCTCGGCCTCTGATCCTGGGGCTGCTGACGCTGTACGAGGGGCCCCAGGCTGCTACACCTTCAGGCTACCTCCAGTTTCCAAACTGCTTGAATTCTATTTGACAATATCGACGTTGTCCCGCGCAGGCTGTCATTGGCCGACGTCACGTTTACATCGGCTACCGTATTCTTTTCCTATTTCTTTTAATATAGTGCCCACAAGAGATTTTATTTTGTTAAAAACACGGTTAACTATATAACTTCAACTTAAACAGTTTCCATTCGGGGCCACAGACTAAAAGATAACTTCCTCCTCACAGTCCATCTTAGTGTCGTTGACGATGTAAACTTCGCTGGAGTTGTCTTCAAGAAAACCTTCCCGCCTCTTTCTGCAGCCAAGCCAATCGAAATGTGAATAATAAATAACACTGTATATAAGTAGCTGCAAATAATTTAAATGCCAAGAACTTTACATTCCAACAAGCTTCACGTTAAACACAGAACTGAGGGTTAGAGCCCGGCCGATGGGAGGGGGTGGGGGGGCGATCGATGAGAAGATGTTGATATCAAGTCCTTTAGACAGAGAAATGTAATTGATATTTTATAACTTTATTGTGAATAACTATAAAAAAAAAGAAAATACAACCAAATATATAGATCTTAACAAATGCACATATTTTCTGCACTGTTTAGTTTGTAAAGTGAAAGTCTTATCGACCAATCGGTGAATCGCTAATTAAAACAATGACGATAAGCAGCAGGTGTGAACGACCGCGAGCTCCGTCCCGTCACAGAACTGGAAGGTGAAGCGATAGAAGCTGCTTGTTGTGATTGTTTTAGTTTGTGTGCTCCGATGCTAAAGATCCTTCAGCTTTGAGACTCCGTTATTCTCCAATTGAGTCATTGAAAAGTTTAAACCGTCTTTCACTCTAAACAATATTCCTCCCGCTGTCCGGAGATGAAGCCAAAAGATCCCGGATACGAAACGCCGCCGTCTTGCGCTGACGATCTCAGAGTCTATTGAATAGTTTTATCCTGTTTTTACATCATCAAATAACTTATTAAACCCCAACTTCTCCGAAACATGAAGACTTGAACAATGAGAATGATCTAAAATGACAGAAACCTTCTTTGAGAAACGTTTATGTAGCTTTGACTTTTTATTTAGGTCCCATGTACCTTTCGCTAACATGGAGGAGCTTTGATCTTGTGTGTATAACTAGTTAAAGGCTGTTTTTTTTAAACATGGTCTAATAACATTAAGATAAAAGCAACTCTAGTGTTGTGATGATTCAGTTAAAAGGAGTTTCTCCAAATCCTAGAATCCTGGAAGTCTGTTTTCAATCTGCTCAACTGTTATTTAAGTCGGTGCCTGAGCTTCGACCCTTTTCTCTGATAACCTGCTGAGAGAAAGTCGTCCTCCAGCGTCAAGACGTCTCCCACGTGGAACGCCAACAACACCCAGAATGTATTTTCTTTTCCAATCCTCCACCAATCTACCGTCAATGTGCGTTTTGTCGAATGTAGGTGTGGCGAACAAACCTGTTAAACAAAACCAGCGACTATCGAATCTTAACACTAATTCAATGCACTCTTAACGCTATGAATGCATTGGCACTTATGCAAAACGTCAGCTTACACACGGGAACGTGTGTGAGACGGTGACGAGCTGACGTCACAGGTCTGGTTTCACAGGGACGTGGTTTTCATTCTGCTCCAAACGAGTCAGAAAATGAATCAAACTCATTGTTTTGTTTGGACAAACCTCTGAAACGGTTGAAGATGCATATAAGCTCATTATCTGGTGGTAGTTACAGGTTTCTATCCCTTTTTGTTACTGCACAGCGCCGGGGGGAAAAAACCCTACCTCCTATGAAGCTACATTTAAATCCACTGGATCCAGATTTTAATTCTGATCTGCATCAAACTGTTCTCTAATAAATCAGTCCTGTAATTATTCCTGATTTTGTTCAAGATCCACGAATTCTTCGATCAAGTTTTGTGGAAATCCGTGAAGTAGTTTTTATATAATCCAACAGGATTGAAAACACGACGTCTTTAGTGGAAGTAAAGATTCATACGTTTTGCATTCAGCAGAAATCAGACCTGCGATCTCCTCGGTAACTGTGTTAACGATTTAACTTTGTTTTTTTTCTCGTAAACGGACGATAAAGTTTTAGAAACAGGAAAATGTGTAGTTTTTTTTGTTTTTGTCAGACTTAATTTTTTTTAACTTCAGTTTTCAAACAAACAAACAAAGCCATTAAAAAAAAAAAAAAAAAAACGTGAATTTGAGTTAAAGGCATTCTGGGAAATATTTTCTGGCAGAGTTGTCGGAATTATCAAAGATACGAATATGTTCTTTCTCCAGCCTCAGGCCGAGGACGTCACGGTGTCGTACAACTGCCTCTGACCTGGTTTGTTGATCTTCTCATCCAGAAAGTGAGCTAAAGCAAAAACCTCCCAAACTCTTCCTTTTGCGGAGGAAGCTGCTGAAGCTTCTCATGAATGTTTTTGGACTTGAACTCAAAACAAACCAATTTCCAGTCGTGATTATGGCTCCGTCTGATGTATGGAAGTTAACTGTGCTGGTGCAGCTGTGACTCAACATATCAGAGGAAAATATTTCCCCCGTTGCAACTCAAATATTTAACATTAACGGTCCAAATCTAACCGACTGTAGAGAAGATCCACTCGTCCACTGCTTCTTCCCCTCCAGCTTCCTCTCTTCCTTGGCAGGCTACGGTAGTGGAGGTAACTTATTTACTGTTTTGTAACACACAAGAAAACCCTGCAAGACTTTGTACTAATTTTCAAATAAAGAGGCTTTGATACCAACAGTTTGTCTACTGGATTTATTCTGATATCTTTACAATGATGAATGATTAGTGACACTTCTTCCAGGAGGACTTTTTTTTTTGGGATAGTCTAATTTTATTTAAGATATTTACAGTGTTACAGACAAAAGACAAAGAAAAAGAATTGACTTGTTACCACGTGCTGATTTGTTTGCTGCTCTGTGACAGGAACTACTGAGCTACACGCGCTGATAGAACTGAGGGGGGGGGGGGGGGGGTGTCTTAAAAAGCTTCTTCAACGCTACGCACACGTTATTCCAGTCATTAAAACGATCACAGCGCAGGAAGGAAGGGGGGGGGGGGCTGAACACGTCGCAGCCTGGTGATGCCTTGACGAGGCTGACGATGGAGTGCATGCTGGGATTCTTTGGGGGGGGGGGATCTGGTGCTGGAAGTGCAGAGCAGGCTCCATCCGTCACGGACAAAAAGAAAAGCAGCAAAGAGCGACAGAAAGAATGAACGGATACAGACGAGTGCATAGTGATCTGGTCCCAGAAGCCACCAGTGATGCAGGGACAAGCAAAGTGTGTTTCAGGTTTCAAACCCCCGACTTCCGTTCTCACCCCCGACTGTCTGCCACCAGGCACATCTTGGTAATCAACAGAACTTCTCCCAGGATTCAGCTTGTTTAGTTTTCTCTTCAAAGCAGGATTGGAAAGGGCGACAGGCCTCTAGCGACGCCTGGTGGTAGAGTGAGAGAAAGGCAGCGACCTGTGGACTCATTGCTTGTTGAGGCTCCAGAGGGGGTCCAGGCAGCCGAGCGGGTCGTCACCTTTATCCCCCCGAGTCCCGTGGAGACCCTGACCCTCCACCGGCTGCAGGAAGCTCTGCTTGGTCACCCGCTGCTTCCCCCGGCCCCCTCCCTCCATGGAGAAGGCCTCTGGTGTCATCGAGGCCAAAAGCTCCAGGGACGAAGGAGCAGAGGAAGCGGGAGGTGGGACGACGCTCGGCACAGCCTCTGCAGGAGGGGAGGTGGAGACGACATCCAGGCCGTTGGGAGGAGGTGGGGAGTGGGCAGGTGAGGAGAGGGGCGGGCTGAAGGAGGAAGGGGGCTGGGTATCTGTCAGCGGGTCGGCGTCCTGGAACAGCTGGATGTCACCCAGAGAGTCCAGGTCGGGTATGATGGAGCCGACCGGCTCCTCAGCCTGCTCCATGGCCGGGTCTGTGGCGCTGGGCGGCCGGATGCTGAGCTTAGCGATGGTGGCTTGGATGGAGCTGATGGGCATGTCTCCGCCCAGGACGATATCCTGCTGCGACTCCTGTCTGGAGTAAGGCTGCAGAGACGGTTCAGAGAGGACAGGAAGGTTCAGGTTAACAAGAGGAGACGCTCGGAGAAATGAAACGGCCTCGATCTACTGAAGTGACAGAAGCACCACTAGTACCTTGAACTAGTAGAAATCCTTCGGAACAATCAGGGGCACAAAAAAATATCACGTTAAAGTTCAGATGAAAAATGTTGTTTGGCCTTTTACATGATTTTGATGTCTTACAATACTTTGATATTTATTCCGAATGTTCCTCGTCTTTAATGCTACTTTCAGATATTCACTGTCGAGGGACAGTCTATGAGAAGACAAATGTCCAAGTGAGATTAATGGGACATTCTCTGACCAGGACCAGAGTAAAACCTGTTGTATAATCTAACATGACACATAACCAGTAGGTTTTCCACTTATTTTACCTTTCAAGCAAAAATGAAAAACATTTACTGGTCCCAGATTCTTCAACAACAGTATTCTCTTCTATTTTACTTCACTGTACATGGGACAGATTTCTTTTGATTCTGGAATGTTGGTGGGACAAAAAGAACATAATCGATTATCCCCTCAAGCAGTTTCGGAGATTTTCTAACATTGAAGTTGTTAAGTGGTTTCCATGACGACCTGAGGGCAGCCGAGCATTTTGTTGCGTCTCTGTACAAAGACACAAATATGTGACTGATGAATCCACAAACCTTCGTGGCTGCAGAGTTGGTGTTCTTGCTGCAGGTGGCGGTGGTGATGCCGTGGCGCTGCAGGACGTTCTCCGCGTGCTTCAACACGGACTCATGGCAGTACTTCAGGTGCAGCTGGAGACGAGACACAGAGGAGGACGTTAACATGAAGCTTCTAACATCTGAGAATCTATTCCCCCTGAGGATCAGATGTTAAATTAGATTTTGATTTATTTCTGTGTATCTGACCTTCTCCTGGAGCATGTTCTTCCTCTGCTGTCTCATCTTCTTCACCAGCAGGGGCAGATCTGGGATCCCGTTTCCCGCCTCCAGCTCCTGCAGCGCCGCGTACAGCAGACAGAAGGCGCCGGTGCGTCCGACACCCGAGCTGAGGCAGGAAACAGACGGGTACGTTTTAAAGATTTAAGAAACACTGCTCTCAAATCACAGACCCCGACCCCTCACACAGACAGGACGTTATCGGCTGGTGTTAACTTCCATTTTGAATATATACCTGCAGTGCACCACGACAGGTGTGTGTAAGGGCCTCTGGTGGAGGTAGTGTCCGTGGACCTCCTGGATGAATCGGAGCAGGTTGCTCTTGCTCTCAGGAAGACCCCTGAGGACAAACATGGAGAAATGATGACGACTCGGTGTGAAACATTTGTTATTTAAGAGAAACTAGTTTATTTTACGAGTATCTTAGAAGCTGACTCACAGCTCCGGCCAGGAGGTGAACTGGAGATGGACGACGGTGCGTTTCAGGCTTTGGTCGCGGTACTGCAGGCTGATCATTCGCTCCACGTGTGTCGGTGCCGTCTTCTGCGTAGTCAGGCTGAGCGTGATCGGTCCCTGAGAGAACTGCTTGCCGCGCTCTGTTGGGAAGTAGCGCAGAACTCTTCCCTGTGAGAGACAAAACAGACGGTAACAAGAGAATGAGTCAAATTTAACATCATAATATTAAAGAGAGGATCTGTATCAAAAGATATTTCAGGAAAAACAAACTTTACAACTTAAAAGTTAACCAAACTAATCTTGGTACCTTATCGAGCTCCTGCTCCGACACCAACATGACTATCAGAGACACCTTCTGCTCGTACACCATCAGCCAGAAGTCTGCCGCTGTGCCGGAGAGGGGAGCTTGTGTGGCAATAAGGCGAGGGCAGTACGGTGACAAGTCCTCCACGTAGCTGGCATTGATGTAGTCATCTTTGCCGGACTGCAGCATCACGCGGTTGAGGTCGTAGGGCATGACATCCTGGTGACGGTTCTTCATGGTGTAGCAGCGGGCGATGGCGATGGACAGCTGACGGGCGTCTTTCTCCTGCTGTTCCTGGAGCTCTTTCCAGCGGGCGTCCAGCACTGATAGGCCGCCCTCAGTCTCAGAGGGGTGCTCCAGGGAATCTACTTGGGCCCTGTAACGTTCAAGTTCACTATGAAGCCGGGCAACACGCTCTGGGGCTTGGTACGGGTCCCCCTGGATCAGGAGAACTGCCTGGGTGCTTTTCTTCCGACGCTCCCCGTCCTGTGGGTCAGCTTTAGTCGGTTGCAGGACATTGGTCGGGGCCTTAGGGCCTCCAGGTTGGCTCTCTGGGCTCGAGGAGAGGAGGTCGTCTGTGCTTGAGTTCTGGCGTTGAAAGAGCGACGTGGGGGAAGAGACAGCAGAGGGAGAGGGAAGGGTGGATGGTGCTGTGCCTCCAGGGGTGGGGGCTGGTGTGGGTCTCTGCTGGGGGTTCAGACCCAGAGATGTAGGGCCTGGAGAGGGAGATGGAGAGGGGGAAGGTGAGGGGGAAGGAGGGACGGGTGGTTGAGCAGGTGAGGGCTGGATCATGTGCTGAGCAGAGGGAGCATGCGGACCATGGGGTCCCATGGCAGTGGGCTGCTGTGGGGCACTTGGAGGTACATTAGGTCCTGGAGCTGAAGGGTACATAGTAGAAGGCTGTGGATGAGTCATGGGGAGTGGGGCCTGAGGTTGTTGGGGAGCAGCGGGCTGTGGTGCCAGGGGCTGTTGAGGCATCATCGGAGCCCCTCCTGGGTAGCCCACACCCCCAGAGTGAGGGGGCTGAGCCTGGGGTTGGCCGGGCATCCGAATAGGCTGCTGGGGCATGTTTGGTATAGGAGGCTGTCCGGGGTGGGGGTGATGCTGATGCAGTTGGGGTAGTGCACCAGGGGGCATTTGTGGCATAGGGCCCCTTGGCAGGTGGACCTGAGGACCAGGGACCATATGAGGTTGTGAGGCAGGGGGCATCTGTGGGTGCATTGCAGGGTGAATGGGCTGGCTGGTGGGGGGCATGTAGTTCTGTGAGACTGGTGGCATTGGCTGACTTGTGGGGGGCATCTGAGGTCTGGGACCTCCTGGCATCTGCATTTGTGGGTGTGGCGGCATCTGCTGGGCATTGGGGGGCATTGACATTTGTTGTTGCTGTTGTGGCAACATGTGTTGGTGAGGGAGTCCAATGGGCATCTGTTGGTTGGGATGGGGCAGGTAGGGCTGTGACACAGGGGGTGCTGGTTGAGATGTTGCAGGCATTTGGGGGTGTGCAGTTTGAGGTGGCCTGGGTATGGAGCCTGGCATCATCTGAGGGTGCTGCTGGGGCCCATAGCCCTGCGGAGTCTGATAGCCTTGTGGAATCTGAGGTCTCGGCTGGAAGCCATTTTGCATCTGTCCTGGGAATGCCTGCTGGTACTGTGGAGGAACGCCTGGCTGTTGGGGCATATATCCATGAGGGTAGCCTTGTTGGGTCTGGAGGTGAGGGCCGGGCATTGGTGCAGGCTGATAGCCCTGAGGCAGCTGGTGCCCCATGGCTTGGGGGTAGTGCTGTGGATGTTTCTGCTGCTGTGGTTGGGGTGCAGGAGTTTGGCTTGGGCCTCGAAGCGGCATCCCTGGTTGGGGCATAAAGTGTGGATAGGCACCCATCTGTGGCGGTACAGCGTAGCCAGCTGAGTGCGGGTGGTGCGGTGTTGGGGCGTAGCTGGGGATCGGGGCCTGAATGCTGTCCACAGTGGTAGTCGAGGGTCGGACTGGTGTCGGTTGGGGAGCATGAGGAGGTGGTGGCCGATAACCTGACATTGTCTGCATTTGTGGAGGCATATGGGGAAGGTGTCCATGTGGCAGAGCTCCTGAAGTAGGAAACTGAGCAATCCGTGCCAAAAGTTCTGGAGGTGGCAAGTTGGCGGGGAAGCGAGGAAGACCAGCAGCTGGAGCACCAGGCCAAGGCAGAGAGCTGCTGCCACCCAGGTTCACACCAGGGGGGATGTAGGCTTCAGGACCGGGGTGACGAGGGGTGGTGTGGGAGGTAATGTCAGGGGGGAGGCTGCGGAGCTCCTCAGGTAAGTCACCTCCCAAGGCCAATATGGCTGCACTGAGCTGGGCCAGTTCCGGGTCGTCCAGGCTCGAGCAGGCAGAGTCGTTATCTGGATTTTTTGGCCTCAGGGAGGGCTTTGCTGCGGTGGGTCGAGCTGGGGGCTTCTTCTGGGTCTCTCTGAGGAAAACACAGTAAAGAGCATGAGAAGAGCATTCAAATGTCACCTTTAGAAGACTGAAACTTAACAGAGACAAACATTCCCCTCACTTTTCCAGGACGGGCTTCCTCTCCTCCACTCTCGTCTGACACACGGCCTTCGATCTCTCCAGCAGACGGGACGCTTTGGCCTCCAGGTCATCGTAGAACTCCTTCCCCTCCTGGGACTTCTTCATCAGGTCCTCGTAGGCTTCGTACGAGCCCACCAGGCCCTGGACGGTGCTGTTCCACTGCTGCTCGGTCTGGCTCAGGCCCTTGCGAACTGAGGCGTACTGGACATTAGCCTCTGTCAGGGCCTTCAGGATGTTCTCCTGAGCTGCCAGGTTCTGCTCGATGTAAACCTTCACCTGCTCGTACTTCTTCAGTTGGTCCTCAAATATGTGCTGGAAGGACAAAGGGTTGGTTTAGGTCTCACATGTAAAAATATACAACTGAAAAGTCCAAGAGTTCAGGCAGATCTTCCCTTGAATCATTTATTTTTGTTTTAAAGTGACAGTGGTCTTTTGTGTGTCCTTGAGGGAACCATGTGCGACCACATACCTTCATGTCCGCCCGCTCCGTGGTGACGAGGGTGGAGGTGATGTCGTCGTGCTGGATGAGGTCACGGAGCTGTTTCTCCAAAGAGCCTCTCTGTTCTCTCATTTCCTGGACCTTCCCAAGGATCCGCTTCATGCACTGCAGCCCGGCGACTTCCTCTGCACAAACACACACGAGGTAACACTCACAATTTAGAACTACATGATGTGATGACAATTAAACACAACTGATGTGATAATATCACCTCCAGACCTGGTCATTCTCAAAAGCCTTTTATTGATGATTTCTTCACCTGTTGTTTTCTTATTCTTTAAATATAAATACGCATCAGGAGGCTTTTTAACACATTTTTTATAAACATGAAAGACTTGTATTGAATATACGGAAATCTTAACATTCTTTGATGTCTTTGTTGTCCTTGTATTTTACACTGATGGTAACTTGCCAGACTTTTCTCTAGCAGGAAAGAAAGAATGTTTTCTCATACCTTCACTAAGTTGGGGCCGGGGCAAGGCCTCTCTCAGGCTTTCCAGTGGCCCCCCCAGCAGACGCAGGTTGCTGATGTGCAGGTTCATGGCCCGGTGGAGCTCCGTGTTGGTGAAACTCGCCTTCTCGTGGGCCTCCATGTACTTCTCCAGGTCCCTGTGGATCTCGGCCAGAGCCTGGCCCTGTGCTGCCGGGTGTATGTCGCTCGCGGAGGGGCCGCCGACCTCCTGCAGGATTCGCTCGCTGGTCTCATCTTCCTCCAGGACGTCTCTGATCTCCTTCAGTGAAGACTCCACATCAGTGAAGACGCCTGAAAGCACTGCACAGATATGATAGAGAGGTAAACACCAACAATCAAGACATTCTACACAAAACTTGAAACATGTTTATACAACAATTTGGGGCAGACATGATTTCCCTCACCCTGCATGGATTGGATGAGGCTCTTGACGGTGTCGGGTCGGACACTGAGCGCAGCACATTTCTCCATCAGGACGGGGGGGATGTGACTGTACATGTCCAGGTTGTCCACAGACTCCGGCTCCAAGCCCAGGGAGTCCATGAACTGCCTGTGAGACGAAACCAGTCAGTTTATACTGGGAACAGAGTCTGGTAACATTTGTATCTACTCCTGTCAGTACTGTTATACTAAAAATGATCATTACCTTATTAATACTATGATGTTATTATGAAAAGTTACAGGACCATAGTTTGCAGTTTGCACAGCCGCAGCATATTAATTATGAAATGAGTACATTCATGTTCATGTCTAAGTAACAGTACAGACTAGTGGCTACTGTGAGAAATACCCTGAAACAGGATATAAACATAAATACACATATTTTCGACATCGTTTATTCTGTAAAATAAAAGCTTCATATCACAAAACATTAACGTTGATATGTCTGTGAAGAGTTCTTTTAAGGCTCCACACACACTCATGTACTCACTCTAGTGTTTCGTTCTTGCTCTCTATCTTGGCCATGATGTCCCTCAGCAGCTTGGCCTTCTCCTCACTGGAAAAACAGAAAGTAACCACAGACATTTAAATAACTTTAATCATGAAGGACTGAACACACTATTTGTTTCACCGTTCTGAGATGAACTACCTGTAAAGAGAAGACGCTTCATGTGCAGCCATCGGCACCAACTTGGAGAACAGGTCTGGTCCAGTGACGGTGGGGTCTGTGGGGTTGACTGGGAGGGCTTTGACCAGTGGTGCACCTAGAGGGCAAATTATAAGAGGAGAAGAGATCATGATGCTGAGAGATGAAGACATTAGTCAGTCAGCAAAATAATCATTTATCACTGTTAAACAAAGAGCTGTTCATAACAGATACATGTCAACATCACAGTTGTGTGTCATCTCAGCAGCGTGAACATACTCAAGCTCCACGTTACCTTTGACTGAGGCCAGAGTTTCCAGAGAAGGAACTGTCTCGTGATAGATGAAGTCATTGTCCTTTTTGGCTGAATTGAACCTAGAGGTCAAAGTTCAAAAGAAAAACATGTTCACACACTGAAAACCACCAGTGAAACTACAGGAAAAGACTGAAACCATGACACAAAGAATGAAGTGCTCACTTTCCACCGATAACATCCATGGTGAACCTCAATGCCTCTTGCACGCTGTCAGGTTGACCCTGGTTGTAACAAGACAAGAAACACGAGGTTACAGAGACAATAAAACATTACACTAATGTGTTGCTGGTGACAAAGTGCTTTTCTACCTTCGCCAGCTTGATGGCTTCACTGAGTTTATCCAAGGAGCTCTGCAGGTACGCCAACTGGTGGAAACAGAAAATACAAATGTGAGTAGGAACAGAGAAACATGGAGGGAAGTGGAAATAATACTTTGTATTTGTTGTCCTACCCGCTCTCCGTACTTCTGCTGCTCCTCCGCCTGTTTTCCCATGTGAAGCTGTAGACAGAAACAAAACGGAGGAAGGTGAATGTGATGAAGTGAACGTCGGTATTAAAACAACACGCACTCACAGCCACTCGCTCATCGGACTCACGTGTGCAATGGAAGCAAAGTAGTAGATCTTCATCTGAACCAGTTTCTTCCAGTCCTTCTGGATCTTCCCCAGCATGGAGGCCGTCTCCGAGTTCTCCAGAGCCCTGCAGGCCTCTTTGTAGTAATCCACCACCTGCAGCAGCACAGCCAGTTATCCCCTGCTCAAGATTTCACTTTTGATTGATATGATTATTGAATGTAATTCATATTAAACATTGACCTGAGCACTGATACGGGCAACAAGGAAACTCTTCCTGTTGTCCAACATGGATTTCTCCAGAAGACACTCTTGAGCCTGACCCTAGGAAGGACACACAGAGCGATGAGACACTTTCCTTTGTGTGTCTGTGTGTGTGCGTGTGAGTGTGTTACCTACCAGCATGAGGTTAATGTTAAGGTTAAGGATCTGGTGGCTCATGTCCACACTGAAGTTGTGGCTGAAATGGTCTCTCAGGTAGGAGAAGGCCCCAGCTGAGCACTGGAAGTGGGTACATGACACCTTCATGCCCTGGACACGAAGCAGAGGGTCAGAGGGACTGTGTGGACATAGTACACAGTGTGTGGGTGTGTGTGTGTGTGTGTGTGTGTGTGTGTGTGTGTCTCACCTCCTCAGACACCCTGTTATCCATGGCTCCCAGCATGGAGTGCAGGGCCCCTATGGAGAATGAAAACAAGGAGTCGAGTTGGAGACTAAATTCACACTTTTTCAAGTCAATCTTAAAACAATACTGACAAATGTATGTTGAAAGAGTTATGGGTCACTCATACTGTTCCTTTAAAAGGTTGTACAAGTGCAGATCTGTGTGTGTCAGTATGTGGACAACTCACTTCATCAGTCTATCAGTGGTAAATTGTTTTCACGAGAATCCACAGATTTCTCTCCGTGACTCAACTCACCAAGATTGTAGAGGATGCAGGCTTGTTCATAGCTGATGTCGTCATGAGTGACCGTCTTTCCAGAGAAGATCTCAGTCCTGCACACAAGCAGAAAATTGCAGAGTATTTGACTAGAATACAGTAAATTTGGATGTTGGGAGATAAGATGTGACAGGAAGACGTGTGTATGTGTGAATGTTGTGTACGGTTTGTGTTTGTGTGATGGTTTTTAGGTTTGTGTTTGTACCACGAGATGGGCACAGCAGCCTCCTGGCTCGGCCCCATGGGTACTCGGCTCTGGAGGTAATGCAGCTGACCGAAGTACTTCCTCAACGTGCTGCATCCTTCGAAGTCCCTCGTCACGTTCACGGCTCCCTGTGAAACAGACACAAACTGGGTTTCATCTCCTGTTCTTTACCAGAGCAGCTACAACGACTCCTCTCTGTAGAGGTAAGAAGCAGTTAAATTCTCACTGGGACCAGATCAGGGATGGATTTGCAAACTGGCACCAACAGACACGAAGTTGATCAAAGACACTGGAACCACAGACGAGCCTGAGGCACAGAGATCTGCCAGAAAACAGAGAGTTTACCGAGAACCTACCTGCCGCAGTGTCTCCAGCTTCTTCAGCTGCTCATTGTAGTTGTCAGGATTCTCTCCGTAGTTCTTTAAGATGAACTGAAGGTGAAGACACAGAAAGAAAAAGTAGGTCAACACTTTAAAAAAAACAGAGTCACTTCCTGCTTATACTGGAAAAAGAAGGCTGCTCCAGACTGGAATCACAATGTAAGATCTGAGGCCTTGGTCTTACCAACAAATCATATTTAATTAAATATCTGTTATTTTGACCCCAAATGTCTTTCAACTGCAGCTAATTAATTATTATGCAAATCTTTGGCCGTGAGCAAAACCAAGAGTTTAGATTCTCTTGCTCTGAAGCGCTCCCATCATTCTTTGCCAAGACTTTCCTTGTCCTCATGAGCCCCTGGAAGCAGCGGCGAGCTACTTCTTTTTGTCAGGCCAGGAAGTAAACAGCCCTGCAGCCTGATTCTCTGACTGGTCCTCGTCGCTCTGTTTTTCAATGAAATGATGGAGGCAGGAAGGTCACAAGGTGACGGAAAGATGGACAATGACAGAACAACAAGACCAACATTGTCCCGCTCTGAATTCCACAAGAATCCTGATTCACTACGAGGCAAATGGAGGAAATCAGAGCTAATTTAGACACAGTTCTAAACGCACAACCACTTCGGTGATAAGGAGAAGCAGCATTAACCTGTCGTATGTTAAACTTTAACTTCCTAAATGAAAACCACCACCTATACGTTACATGTTAAACACTGAGGTCAGCAGTCACTGTTAGAGATGTGGCCAAGAAGTGACTTCATTTGTTTTCCTCTGTGAATCACATTTAACATTTCTGAATGAAGGTGTTGACCTGAGCAGTGCAATGAAAACAACTGTGACAGGATTATTACTGCCGGTAACAGCAGTGACCTGAGAGGGCAAAGATCTCTTCTTTTATCTGCTTCAGGAAGGAGCTGGAAAGTTGGTCACCGATTACAGCAAGAAGCATTCGAATGACGAGCCGGGAAACAGCTGAACAACTGAGTCATTTAAATGATTAATCCAAGTCCAAATAAATCAGGGACTTGTTCTACATTTCTGAAGCAAAAGTGCGAAACCTTTGCTCTATGTTGCTTCAGGATTTATTGCTTTTCTTTCTCTAGCGTTTCAACTGCTGGTGAAACAACACCAGAAGAAATCTGAAGTCACATTAAAGCCAGTAACAGTCATTGTACTTTCTGGTAATAGTCGTATATGTGGGCAGACACATTGTATACCTGAGCAATCGTAGTTGTCATCATATACTTTATAGAAAAATCTATTGATGCCTGATATTTTCTTTCATGTGATCTAACCTAGTTGTGTCTGGTTCTGTTCTAGTGTTGTTTTATTCTCATGTATTTTGTAAAGCACTTTATAACCTTGTTCAGATGAAGAAGTGCCACAGGAATTAGAATTGCGCTCCCTCTGATTCATGCCCTGGTCACCCCCCCCATACCTCTTAGACCTCCTCCATCCCTTCACCTCTTCCTCAGCTTCTCCTCTCTCCATCTCAACATGTAAACTATTGGAGCCAGACCTCACATGTTCAAATCCCAACTCAAAAACACTATTTTATCTGTCGCTCACTAATCACATTAAAACCGTTTATGTGCTGTTAGTTGTCTTTGTCTCTAAACCTGAACTATTTTAGTGTCACACATGTTGTATTGACAGTGTTTGTGTTTTACTTTTATCATACATGTGTTTATCAGTGATATATTGTCAGGTGAGCTTGGCTGTCTAAAAATCCGCTGTGAAACATATCTCATTATTATTATAATAAATACAGTATTATAACTGGTACAGGTTGTTTTTATTATTCCCAGTGGATCGAACTAGGATGAAGAACCACATGTGTCTGACTCCTGCTCCTTCACCAGGTGCACGTGAGGATGACATCACTGTTTGTTATCACGTGGGACTGGACCCGAGCCACTGACTAGTTATTTGAACCTTTTGTTTTAGTTGTGGTCTCTAGTGGTCTCTAGTTCACTATGAGGTGCTGCTTGTTGTAACAGGTGCATGTTGTTCTTATTGTTCCCAGTGAACAGAACTAAGATGAAGACTTGTAAACAACATGTCGGACTCCTGCTCGTCACCAGATGTTTGTCTCCTCCTCTGACTTCAGGTGCACGTGACGATGAGATCAGAGTTTATTATTACCATGAGTTTTAACCTCCAGCCTTAATCCCGCAGACTGTCTACTGGGTTTAATGGGAGTTAGCCACTTGCCGAGGAGCTAACTTCGCCCCCAGCTGCTAGCTTGTTGTGTAGCTAGCAGCTCGCTAACATTAGCAAACAAAAGGCGGTGGTCAGAGGGATTCACACCAGCAACCTGAGCCCAGCTCCGGGCCCGGGACGCGTCTCCTCCGCGGGACCAACACAGCAGCTGTCGGTCAGACGTCAGCTTCCTGAAGGGTTTACCCGGGCGTCAGTAATCCGTGCCGGGCTGACTCTCTCCGGCTCAGCCCTGTTGCTCCCCGGTCCCCTCCCCGAGCCTCACCTGCCTGACGGCCGGGCTGAACGGGAACTCTCCCGCCTCCTTCAGGTCCAGCCAGATCATCGGCATCCGGGGAACCGCCTCCATCGCGGCGGCTGTGCGCGGCGCTCTGAGCGGGGAAGGAGCGAAGGCCTGGTCGGTGGTTCAGTGACGGTTCCTCCGGGAAAAAGCAGCTTTCCTCCTCCACGGTGTCATGGCTCCATTTACACTCACACCGGAAACTGGCGAAGCACGTGACGCAGGGGGTTGTGGGAAATGTAGTCAGCCAGGAAACTAGCTTGGTTTTCGATTTTCTTTGAAGATACATGAACTGTTTATAAAGTACATGTGTATAATAAATATATGAAACAATTCACTAATATTATATATATATATATATATATATATATATATAGTGTTCTAGTCATTTAGCTTAAGAGCTGAACATATAATATTCTATTGGTTAATTTACTCTTACAATATAAAATAACATAATATAATATAATACAACATAATGTAATATAATATAATAGCAGTGACAGAAAGTAGTCAACCTTTGATACTGTAAATACAACATGAAGTATACAAATATTTAATTTAAAATTACAATACACAGAGAAAAGGCATCTTTTAAAATTACTTTGCTTGAGAAATTATGAGCATTTCACAGATTATTTAAATTGCAGTAGTTTTCTGTGGCTCAAGTTGTAATTTCAGCTCTACAGCCTGAGAGTTAAAGTCTTTCCATTACAATAAATGAAGATATTAGTGAAGATCATTATTTGATTTGGTGCAAAACTGAAACTAAAGACAAAACAAATACGTTTTGATCTAAATATTGATGATATCTCATGTAATTCTATTACGTGAACTCATGTTCACCCTCTGTCTCCTCATGAGAACCTCACAGTGCTTCTCCTCTCTGTCAGCAGAGGTCACTGGTGCATCTCAGGCTTAACGAGGAATCATGTACAAGCTGATGAGTATGAAGGCTCCATTGTTATAAGAGCCAAAGATGACTGGCTCTTATTGTCATGTCAGACTGTTTCTACTGTGACTTGATTACTTGTACACCTACTGTATATTTGTTATCACTGTTATGAAATAGTAAATAATACTCCATATAACATTGTGTTAAATGTCTGAAACTTGTTAAAGTATCGTTTACTACACAATTCATCTTCATTTAATGTTATTATCTCGATTAATTGTCATATGTCCTGTTTTGTACAGTTCAAAAATATAGTATATATCAGTTCAAAATATTGCTTTCCCTTTATTTCTCTGTATTGATGAGTTGATTAATCATCTTATTGTTTCAGCTGCACTATTCTACATGTTTTACACAGGAACTCAGTCTAGACAGTAAAACGTAATTGAATTTGATGAACCTCAGTCGCACTGTAATGAGCTGTGTACAAGTGCACAGCATCAGTGTCTATGTTCTACTTTAATGTATCTTTATTTCTAATTAATGGACTTGGCCTCAGTTTATGTACTTTTTAATAATTAGAGTAAAGAAAGAGCCATTGTTTTAAATAATTAATTTGTATTTTTAAACATAAAAGCCCACATTAAAAAACCTACAGATGCTTCCTCTGACTCTTATTATCATATCTATATATAACATTCATTTATAATTTACTGCCCACAGGCACAGTGTACACCACTAATGCAAATGTATTGAATTTCCTTTTTCCTCCCTGATTCCACCTGTCTCACTCACACAGCCTCAGATAACAGACTGAATTAATCATGTCCGTAGCCGAGGTTTGAATTTAAAATATCACATCTTTAAAATGCACACAGGAGAGTAACGGTGTTTTGCTCCACAGGATTTAGTGGATTAATGTCACATTCACACATGATGTCTGAATTTTAGAATAAGTGGAGGAATGGGAGCTTTCACCTGTTTCATTTATTAAAACAGTTGCATCCCAGCTCACATTTATGAATCTGAAATTAAGTGAAGCTGACTGCGTGAAGAGGATCATTTAGATTTTTAATACTGCAGAGTGTCGGGGCTGGTGGATTACCTGTCTTCCTCGCTGTAATGTACGACACAGAGTGAGGAGGAATAATAATGTCTCACTTTCAGAAGACGAGTATGAGGAGTCGTTCCCTCAGCAGTCGACGGTTTGTGTTCACGATAAATCTGACGTGATGTGAGCGAAGCATACGAGGAGAATTAGAGACGAGGAGGTGTTTTGTCATGAGATGACAGAGAAATCACTGCAGAAGAAGATGTTTGGGGCCAAGTTTGACGAGAGCTTCATGACTCATGCTGCAACCACCGAGTCTAAGAAGTGTTTACCAGGCTGAAAAAGGTCTAATACAGTATATAACTATATACATGTTAGTTGGACCAATACATGCTGTGACTTTTCTGTTTATATTCAGTCTTCCTCCCAACTTTCATGGTGACTACACAACACAGCTTCTCTTTTAAAGCTTCCTGGTTTCCATCCACAATGCAGCAGCAGCAGCAGCAGCAGTAACAGTAATAATCATTTCTCTTTCATCATCGACCAGCTTCAGTTTAACTGTGGAACCTTTGATATGTTTGACTCTGCAGCCCAGAGAGTGACTGCACAGAAAATAAATGTGTAATTCTCAACCAGCTCAATGTTAGTTGAATAGTGCCAAGTCACAGCATATATATAATATCTCAAGGTTCTTTAAGGTCGAGACCTGACAATATTTCATAAGAAAAAAACTCTGCTTCCACCGGTTGCGGAGAGAGAGAGAGAGAGAGAGAGAGAGAGAGAGAGAGAGAGAGAGAGAGAGAGAGAGAGAGAGAGAGAGAGAGAGAGAGACCAGGAACAGTTGTGTAAGTGTCAAAGTGTGAAAGTTTTCTGAATAAATAAAAATGACAAGTCACTGATCTTTGAAGGTCATTGTTCTCATTTTAAATTTTGCAGATGCTAAACTGTGACACACTTCAGTAATATTGCAAACATATGCAAATTATTATCGTGTATTATTAATATAAGACGGGGTTGATAATGAATTTGTGGCCAAAAGTGTCAAATATGATTATTCCAAAATTCCTCATATATTTTCTGTTTACAGACCCAGACATGTGTCCACATACTTCTGGCCCCATGTCAGTTCAGTTGTACCCCCCCAATCTTCGCTCTCATCCCTTCCTTTTTTCCTCCTCCTTTTCTCGCCACCAGGAGGCGCCGTGCATCTGTGCAGAGCGGCTGGGCTGACATCGATGCCAAAAGATGTGCTGAAGATGACAGCGCTGCAGGAGCGGCTGGATCCCCTGCTGAGCTGCGGAGCTGCGGAGCTCACACCATCACTGGCTCTGCAAGTTTGACAAGACGCCCTCTGACATGGACGCCAGCGACACTGATGAAGCTGCTACAGGTGGACAGACGGGAGGGGGGAGGGGGGGGGGGCAGTCAGACACCCAGACAGAGCTGAGGAGAGAATAACGAGGGGAGTCAAAGACAGTGAGGGAGTCAGACAGACAGACAGACGAGTCACGGAGGGGACGAAGGGACGAAAAGATTCACGAGAGAGACAGAAACATGATGAAGAGGAGGGGAAAGGAAATGAAGAAGGCAGAGAGAGGAAGAGCAGGGTGAAAGCTTAATAAGGGAGAGATAAAGGGACAGATATCTGTAAGGGGAAGGATGGGTGAGGCGTGCAGGGAGGAGGACAGAACAGCAGAGACAAGTCGAGTCGGATCAGTTTCTGATGGTGCAAGGTTAATAAACAAGATAACAGAGGAGAAGACGGAAAATGACCAAGCAGTTTTCAGACAAGGCCGGTAAAAATGAGGAGGACAGGGATGGATGGATGAAGGCGTGGAAGACGAGGAGAAAATGGATGAAGGGGGAGACAGAGAGGGAGACAGGGAAAGGGAGGAGGGAGCAGACCCACAAGAAAACAGACAGAAGGGGGGAGTAAAGTGAAAAGGGAATAAGACGACAAAAGTGTGAGATGTGTTCGCACATTGTCCTCTTGTGGTTTCAAAAACACGTCTGATGTTTTCTAAGTGCGACGGTGGTGCGAGTGCTCCTGTCGGACTCTCACCGGCGTTGCTATGGTTTCCGTGGCCGTGCAGCCTCTCTTCTCCGGCATGTTGCAAAAAAAAACGTCTTTACAGTAACTCCCGCGTTTAGACACCATTTCACACAAGATGGGATCACACCCTGAAAACTGAGCGAGAGAGAGTCCACGCTTAGAATAACAAGAGTAAGAGAATCGTGGTCAGGGATTCATTTGGATGCAGGAATGAGGAGAGAGTGAGATTCTGAAAGGCCCTCACGCTCTCCCACACGCAGAGGCCTTGCATAACGGAGGTGTGTGCGTGGGCCCGCGGGTCGTACGTTGGAGGCTCTGGTTAGATAACTTCTCTCCTCGGACAGGACTCTTCAGCTCGCCGCCACACAGATAGCAGGGCCTGGAGCGAGAGCGAACCGGTTGACCCCGTGCAACACGGCAGCAAACAGCGGAGCAGTGACACGTGTTTCATGGAACACAAACACCCACCGTGGCCCGTGAGTGTGAAACGATCCCCCTGAGGTCAGTGGTTGAGGAGGATGAATCACCATGACGACACCGCGATGTGCACTCGGAGTCTGAAATTAATTTACTGCTGTTGTTATAGGTGGGATTTTTTCTTTTATTAGATTGAAACACAGACATAAAGCTGCAAAAAACGCTCATATATTGTCAATAAAATAACACTAAAATGACACTGCTGCTGTGTGAGTAGATAAAATGTCTCCGGCAGATCGACTCACTCCCACTACTCACTGTGTAAGATGCCAAACTGCATTAAGAGGGAACCATCAGCTTCTAAACAATAAAACAGACTCAGTTTTAAATCTCAGACTCTGCAGACTATTATGCTTCATGCAGCATTAACCACACGATTCCCTTTGCTGGAGAAACGGGCCTGTTTTAGAAAGAGAAACTGTTGTAAAGTCAGTGGAATGATTCTAAGAATGTTTTCTCACCTTCGTCAGCGCAGACGAGTTGAAGCTGAGACTCTTCGGGGCTCGAAACTGTTGAGCTGTGACTCTGTTCTAATAGAAACCGGTGGATAAAAGTGTCAGAGTCGAGTTGTCGATGATTTCCACTTAGAATTAAAATAAATTGAATGCTGCCGACTAAACACACTCATACTGGCTGATTGTTCTGTTTTCTACTGAGCAAACATTTAATATCAGACAGGTTGGATCCTATTTTATACGTCAAAGACTTTCACTGTTTAATTCAAGGCCTTAAAAACGACTCAAAAATATAATAAAAGTTCATTGACCAATGATGAGAGGAGGGATACTGTTTACCAAATACATTTAGTAGTTACTTGTGTTTAATGTGCCTATAATCTATATTTTTTTTAGGTTTTAATCACTTGACTGCTCGCACTCATCTCCAGACTCTGAGGTTTATGGAGCATTTTAGTTTTATAGGTCACGACTGCACTGTTTTAATTATCTACATGTACAGCTATTTTTTATCTTTTTATCATATTCTATAAGCTTTTTTCAACTTCAGAGCGCTGACAGCTGACTTTACAAAACCTTCCCACCACCAAGCGACAGACAAAGTTAGCGACCTGCTGGTGAACATATCAGCTGGAAGTGGTGGAGAGGACAACGGAACCAAAAGGAGGTTTACATCATACTTATAAACTATAATACATAAGACTATTACATTTAAGTTTAGAGGTTAAGGCCACTGGCTGTGCAGGGAGAGTTTAATGCCTTCTTGTGATGTTTGTTCTTCTAACAAACCATTCACAGTAAATATGTTAAAAGTTATATGTGTGTCGCTCTTTGTCTGTCGACCGTCCTCATGTAGAGACCGTCAGTAAAAAATGTCTGAACTAGAAACCATCTGTCTGACGAGTCTGAATTCAACCTTCCTCCATCATCTCAGGAGAAAACACTTCCACACAATCTTATTTGGAAACTGTTCCTTCTCTGATACAACAGAACAGTTTATTAATCATTAACCGCTGCAGAATACAACCACAGCTCCTCCTCACGTGCACAGGACGGAATGCAGAACCAAACTGTGACCCTGGTCCGTCTCAGAATTCACCTCCACCACACAGATCACTGCAGCGTGCCGCAGTCGTTTGTGTTTAGTTGCTGTGAGAAATGAAGCGACAGAAAAACTAAGACTGAGCAGCAGATGGTGAGAGATGAGATCATTTGTGCAGGTGAGCAAAAACAAAAGAAACCCCAGGAGACGCACTGTGTCTGTCTCGAGGGACATATGAAATAATTATATCTGACAACCAACCAGAAACACCTGGAGTGGACACCAACAAGTAGGACAGAAGCAAAACGACAGCAGGAGACAAAGAGAAATAATGAAGACGTTTTGCTAGTCAGTGTTTGGAATTCAGAGAGGAGGGACAGAGAGACGGAGAGACGGAGGAACGGAGAGACGGAGGGATGGAGGGATGGAAAGATGGAGGGATGGAGGGAGGGAGGCATGGGGGGATGGAGGGACGGAGAGACGGAGAGACGGAGGGACAGAGGGATGGAGGGATAGTGGGATGGAGGGACGGATGGATGGAGGGACGGAGGGACAGAGGGACAGAGGGATGGAGGGATAGTGGGATGGAGGGACGGATGGATGGAGGGACGGAGGGACAGAGGGATAGAGGGACAAAGAGATGGAGGAACATCATTTCATCTTTCTCTCAGACCAGAACAACATAGCAACATAATTAAGTTTGTGTTTGTGTTTGTGTTTGTGTTTGTGTTTGTGTTTGTGTTTGTGTTTGTGTTTGTGGTTGTGTTTGTGTTTGTGTTTGTGTTTGTGTTTGTGTTTGTGGTTGTGTTTGTGTTTGTGGTTGTGGTTGTGTTTGTGTTTGTGTTTGTGTTTGTGTTTGTGGTTGTGGTTGTGTGACACTTTGGCCCTGTTTCATTTTTAAACAGCAGCCTCGTCCTTCGCTTGTTGTTACCTAACAATACGAGCCAGCGTCTTGTCTTCAGGCGAATCCGAGGACGCGAAGTCAGTAAGCAGCCGCTCGTCGGCATGTGGTGGGCGACACCGGCCGCAGGGTCATCACCATGGCGACGGACCATCTCGACAACCTTCATCCGGCAGCCCCCGGGCAGCGAGTTCAACGTCACCCTGCAGGGGGCGGCACAGCGAGCGGGGCAGCACGTGGGCTCAGTTCTCTGGAATCCAAACTGAGAGGGAACAGAACTGATGTTACAGAACCACGAACGTTTACAATAACCACTGAGGGTTTTTCTTTAGCTCCTCTGAAAAGGAGAAATAAACCAACAGCCGCCTGTCGGAGCACATATCTGACGACTCGGCAGATTCGCTTGAACAGAAGCTGTGAAGAGTTCAAGATAAAAACTCGGCCTCTGAAGTTGCGTCTCAGTAACGGCTCCCAAGTGTTGTAGCTCTGACAAGTTGGCACTCACTTCCCTGCTGAGATGAAATGTGACCTGATTAAACCCAGAGAACAAACCCCACACTGTGGAGGAGACAAGGCGGATTCCGGTGAAAAGGTTTGGTTAAATGGTTTATTTAAATATCTACAGTCTCATTTGATCAATGTGTGTTTGCTTTGCAGACCTGCATCCCTCTTTAAGGATGGAATGTCCACAGGGAAGCACATGTTGACTGTTCGGAGCCTCATGCTGGGCGGGTGGAGCATCTCTCTGAGTGCATCTCTGCTTTTGTTGTGTTGTTATGAATATAAAATATTGATAGTGGAGCTCAAACAAGCGATGCAGAAAATCAAAATTTTACTTTAGGTCAACGTAGGAAAGTTCAGGAATCAGTCAGCGATGTTAGTTTTGAATTTTGCATCAAGTATAACAACAAAGTTTCATCTCCTTGCTACTGAAACGTTATTACGGCCTCAGAGAGCTCTGGATACATATCGAAGCATTTTCTACTTTATTATTATTCTTTATTATTCACGTGAAGCAACAGAAATCCTCCTCCTAAGGATCTAAAGTCCTGTTTATCTTTATCTATTCTATGTTGGAACCTGGTAAATGTGACTCTGATATACCAGAACAAGCACAGACACAATTCCAGTAAGAGCACTTCCTACCCAGGGTTACCGGCCTCCAGCAGATATGGAGCTCGGTGTTGGGACTCAAGGACACTTCAGCAGAACACATGGCGGTTGATGGACACCGCTTATCTTTTCCGGGAATCAAACATGTGACCTTCATGTTTGCAGAGCAGCTTTTCCCCCTGTTGGTTTAATATGAATTACAACAGGAGACATCTGACTGTGACTTGAAGGGATTCAAATCTCTGAATTTATAGGAAATCTAACTTTCAAACGTGTCAGCGCTGGCGTCGGTTCTCCTCTAAAATAAATGAAGAGAGAAGTTTGAGGATTCATTTGCTTAAGAAGCTGAAAGCCTCAACGTGCAGTCATCAGATAGAACCAATGGATTTGTTTGTTTTTCCCCATTTATGGAATCTGTCAGCAGAGATTTGTTCAGACATCTGTACACAAAGGTTTTTATTCATGTCGTATCATAAAGTCTTATTTAAGTAAGTCAATTTTACAGAGAAAACTGGAAATGTTGAACAAACAAAAGCAAGTAATGGTTGTTTTCCGGGGGTATAATGAGTTTGTTAAAGGGGAAGTTCACATATTTTACACATTAAGATGAGTTTGTAACCACTAAGGGTAAAATAAAAAAGTGGGAAACGCAGGATTCAGTGTTCTGGGATCTTGTTCTAGTCCTGAAACTTAATGTCAGGTAACTGAAGTTTGGCTTTTCTTAATAAAGTAAATAATTAGAAAATTTGTGAAATACGGCCATACGCTCAATGTCCAGATTAAAGTAGCGTGGGAGAGCAGTTGAATAGGAGACTGCACGAGATCAGGTGCATTTGTAAGAACATTGTTTCGTTCTGCAGTCAGTGGAAGCCTTTGTTCTGCAGCTGCTCTATAACAACGCTCTCCAGTAATGGCTCCTGTTGAACTGGGCAGCTCCCAGTGACGAAGAAGCACCGTTACATTCACATTTCTGTGGCTAAAAGCCTCCAAACGTGAACACAGGACGTCTGAGTCTGAAGCGATGAAGCCGGTGTCTGATGTGACGTGTTTCCTAAACAGCTGTCTGCCTCTGATGTACTTTGAGGACTAAAGCAGATTGCGGCTGACTGAAACTGACAGAGCGTCTCTTTCAACAAGACGTCGGAGACTCAGATCACATCGGCCTCGTTCCCTCCTCCACGCACACGCTGCCTGATCTCACATTCGAGTCTTAAAAGCTCTTTAAGGTTCTGGGTCTTTCACGACGTTGTAGAGGTTTGAAAGTTCTGTCATCCCACGCACATCACCTGGCAGGGCCCCTCCGGCGGTCCCAGAGAGAGCAGGAGCGACTGCGCCTCAGCTGTCAGGACCCCGAGGCTCAACACGACCTGCCTGCAGAGACGAGCTCCACATGAATCTTTAACATTGGTAGAAATCACCGTCAGTCTTATCCGGATTTTTATGTTCCTTGTTTTGTTTTCATTATGTCAAAAACTACTACATTTGATTGTCAGGACATTTCGTTGGCGCCAGCAGTAAATAAAGATGGACGATGTGTCTCCACTTCCTCCCACGATCCAGAAGATGAAGCCACAATATCCAGAATATGAGCGACGCCATCTTGTGCTGATGAAGCCTGCGCAGTAGCTATCGGGGGGGATGGAGCTACGATGTCGAGGTCCAGTGGACAAATGTTATCAAAGTAGTATTTTATATAATACCAAACTTACCACAATCATGAATACAGGAGCTTAAACCATTTTTGAGAAAAACTGATTCAACGTGTACTTTTTAGTTTGGTCCTCGTACCATCCACTAACATGGAGGAGGCTGGATTTGTGACCAATACCGCAGCTAGCCACCAGGGGCAGATTGAGGCGCTTTGGCTTCACATTGGGGGAGCCGTTTATGAAACAGTCAGAAAATAGCCAGATGTGATTATATTCAAATTTATTGGTTTTGTTTTGAGTCCAAAACCCCAAATTATTTAATTTGCAACCTATATTAAACAGACAAGAGGCAAATTGTTGCATTTAAAAAAACTGGAACGAGCCAATAATTGGGCTGATGCATTGTGGGAAACAATGAGTCCACTTTATAGAGCATAAAAAAATCACTAAACATTCAACAGTACCACAACATTTATATTCACTATAGGAGTCTGAGAAATAAAACTAAATCTGAGTAATTCAGGATTATTAAACTTGCTTTTCTGTGTATTTGAACAGAAGCAAACTGTGTGAGAGTCTCAGGTGGCTCAGCCCGACTCTGCTCGTCAGTCTAACCGGTGACAGACTCTGTAAATGTCACCGGTTTCTGGGGAATAAAAAAGGAATCTTATGCGAAATAAATTATGCCGTATCAATACTCTCCCTCTCCGGTGTCGTCTGGCGCAGATATTCACGTTCACGGGGGAACGGCTCCTTCCAACCTGTTCAGAGACCATTAAATTAACTGGAGGCTGAATGGTGAAATGGGGCGTTAGGGAAGGGAATAAATTCACCATAAGGCGTCTGAACGTGCACGGCAGAGAATGAAAATAATTCAATTATCAGTGGCTTTCTTTAATATGAGTCATGTTGCATAAAGCATGACAGCGATATCGATCCACGATGCTTAATGTTCCCTGCCGCTGCGACTTGCTGTGTAAGGCCACGTTTAGATTGGATTATGGTCTTTGTTTGGCGCGAGCTAATGAGATTTCAGAGTCGCAAAATGAAAGCTTTCACACCAAAAATGATTTGTTTCTATTTCGGGGATCAGAGTATCAAAGCCTACAGGCGACAGTCGCAGAAAAACAAAAGTCATTTCTGGATTCTTTTTAGCAGGACTGATAAACTTTTCTTTCATTTCAGAATTATTTATGGACGCAGGTGTCAGTGTTTTCAGATGATAAATATTCATAGTATCATTACTTCTCAGATGTGTTGTCTACATCCCAGCAGGTTGTCATCACTGCTCGCAGCAGCTTGTGTAACAAACTGGTTTCTTCCTGCTGCCAGCGTGCATGTGTGTGTGAGCAGGTTTGAGCGTGAACAAACTGTGCACGTGTACTTTTCTGCCTTCGAACAACAGGCACAATGAGCCGAGGATTGCGTGCACGACGCTACTTTGACTTTTTTGAAAATGAGCAGAACTGTGAAAAGGCTCCGGTAAAGATGTCTGTGACAAGATAATCCAAAAAGCACAGACTGCACATTTCTCCTCTGTGGGATCAGCTCACATTTAAAATTCTGATCCTCTTCAGCTCCCTTAAAGTAAAAAACAACCCTATGGATGTGTGGTATCGGCAAGATTATGAAGTAACACACGGCACCGGCTCACATTCGCCTGCTTGCCAACAGAATTCACAGGTCAATCTATCCCTGTGAGGAACCGTGCAGCTTTTTCTCAGGGAGGTGCCCGGCTGATGATTGCGTATCAACATATTTGGTGTCAGAGGAAAGATTGTTATTCTGCGAGGTGTCCTGGAGGGTCTCGGCTCAAAGAGCAGGTCTGGAGCCCGGAGACTAGTGTGTGTGTGTGTGTGTGTCTGGGTTCATAGAAAACCAATCCAGACACCTGCTGGCTGCCGCTGATAAAATGGGAAAAGAATGTGTTGGGCCTCCGGCTCATTCTGCCTGCCTTGAAAAGGGCAGGGTGGCCGAAAAATGGTTTTCCTCATTTATGTATTTTTTTGTTTTGTTTGTCCTTAACACCTGCCACTGTCACCAGCCAGTGAATAAACCTAATGGAATAAAACACATTAAAAGCTGCACTGTGATCGTTTTTTATTACAAAAAGAACAGCGGCTCCAGGCGGAAAAAACTGATTAAAACAAAAAGACAGGAAAAAAGCTGCTTGAGCAACAGGCCCACAACATCAGGATTAAAGCACTTCACCATTTAATCATGCACGGAGAGAAGACGCTACATGCGGAAAAACCAGAAAAGAAAAAACACCTCAGCACAACATCGCAAAAACGTCTGCGATAGGAAGGAGAAGGCCACAGCAGATCACGAGAACATCACACGTGGTGGAACGGGTCACTTCCTGTCCGGGGCAGGAAAGAGCTCGGGGACGAAACATTTCTGTTTTTCTTTTTTAAGCGCGTTGTTGTATGACATCTCGGTGAAGTGCAAAGACACTGACGCCTCAGGGAAACCGGTGATTTCCAGTGTCTCTGCTACCTATGATACTGTAAACAATCTACACTATAAGGCGCACAGTTGAAAAGTTGCCCAACGAAAGAGCCACAACGTCAGTTCGTAAAGGGTTTGATGTGAAAACATCGTCTCCACCATCAACTCTCTGCAGAGCCGGCATACCAACTGTCAATATACCAACTGCAGGCAGTAAAATGCTGTTAACAGTTTTTTTCTTTTAAATGGGCACGACACAGGAAAAGAAATAAAAATAAACTACGATCAGAGACAGAAATGTGAACCCATTGTCTTTCTTTTTCCTAAAACATCAATCTAAACTTTTTCGTTTTTTCTCAGATGAGGCACACGGTACAGCACAGTAAACGTTATTTTTTTCTTCAACACCTCTTCTGGTGGCTGACATCTAAAGACGTGGACACACCCGTGGGTTTTTATTTTTTTTTCATCGCACACACACGGAACAGTTTGAGTTTCTCACTGCTGACATCTTATCTCTTGGGGAGAAAAAACGCTCAGGAACATTAAAGGGAGAACTTCTTCCACCACAGTTTCCTCCTTTGTGATTATTTTTACCTGCTTTTTTTTCACGAACCTTTGACACCGAGTCGCGCTCGTGGATTTTTAGGCAACAACCACCGCTGAATATCTTACGAAGACATAAGGCATGAAACTCGTCGCCCCCGAATCTCACCGGTCATATAAAGTCGTCCTCTCGGGTTCGTCCCACGAAGACAAAACACGCTGAAAATGAAAGATTACTCTTGTTTTTTTCTTTTCTCCTGTTACTAGTTTAAACACTGATTGTCTACGTTATCAATAAAAATCTAAGGACGTAAACGCGATACGATGTAAACACTGTTTTTTATCCAACCGGCGTGGATTTGGAAAAAGATACTCGACCCTGTGTGAGACGTGAGATGTGGTGGTGGCGGGGGGGAACCTGAAGAGGCTCGTGGAGAAGATGGATCACTAATCTTCACAGCACAGTTCTGGTTGTCTTGTTAGAGTTGATTAGATTTGGCAGGGAGAAGCTGTTGAACTCTGGTCTCAGTCTGAAACCTTCGGAGGGTTTAGTGAACGCCTGGTGAATCCGCTGTCATTTGTTCTGTTGGGGACAAAGTGCTCTTCTAGCGTGGAATCAGTCCTTCTTTACTCAATCTTCTGAACGCGTGGGCTCCTCAGACGATGCGGTAATCGAACGTGTCCTTCTCGGTGTGGTCTGTCCAGTTGGATGAGGGCATGCTGCGGTAGGGGTCCAGCAGGATGCGGAAGCAGCGCACGATGAGCAGCGCCAGGAAGATGAAGAGCAGCAGCACGAAGACGAAGGCGGCCTTCTGCTCCAGCGTCAAGTAAGGGGGCGCGTGGTGGCCGCCGCCTGACGAGGACAGCGTGCTGCTGAACAGGCCCTCAGCCATCCTCGGCACATCCATGCTTGATCGTCTCGGCTCCAGCTCTTTGTCCGTTGGTGAAAGATTTGCGGTGAAGACGGGCCCTCGGCGGATCAGACCTGTGTGGGGATCCAAACAGATGGATTAGAGATCACGTCCTGTGCAGCGTCACAGATGGAAAAGCAGAAGCAAACGCATCCGCCGAGAAAAAACAGGGAAAACCTCAAACACACAACCGGAGCAAAACAAAAGTGTCAGGCCAGAAAAACCAAAGCTCTCAGATGAGTTTATTTTTGGATCCCCAGGCAAAAAGCCCACAGCGTGAGAGGAGAAGGCTCGAGGAACTCACACACTCACACACTTCCACATTTATAGGAGGCAACACTGCTCCTGAGGAAGATTTCAACTATTCTGAAATTACAATCCCTGTGAGTTTGAAACATCGTCGTGCATGAACAGAAGTGATTTTCTACTCTCTTGGTTTTCATGAATTCAGTTGATGAGGGATGAATTACTAACCAGGCAAAGGAGCCGAGTGCCCCCGGGCCCCTGAATGGTTTGGGCCCTGAACAGCTCCAGAGTTGGCTGCAGTATAAACCCAGCCTCCTCCATGTTAGCAGATAGGACATGCACCAAACGTCAAACGACTGACTCGTGATTGGTCGAGTGCTGGTAACGATGGTCCAGGCTCTGACTGCGTCGTCCCACTGAACTGAAACACAACTGAACGCTGGATATTACCCATGATCCTCTGCTTCCTGAACCAGAAGAACTGCGGCTGTAACAAATCCACCAAACCTTCATATTTTAAACGTTTCCTGCTGAACATTGGAGATAACTGATCTCCAGCTCAGCTTCACTCTTCAACTTGCTAGAGCTGTTTCTGACAGTGCTGCTTTAACTTGTGTTGGATCATTCTGCATTTCTCCTTTTGTAAATCCATCCCATTAAAAGATGCAAAGCAACAAAGACATTATCATTGTAATATTGTTTTCGTGCCTCTAATAAAACGACTAAAACGAGCTGCACTGTTTCACTGGGTGACACGTTCCTTCATCACCATTAACACACACACTAGTTTATTCAGACTCCACATACACACTCCTGCTGCCATAAATACCCACTAGAGCTGCAGATGCGTATTAATCCGCCGCTAAACACGGCCTCTGACAAATGCGGTAATTATCCCTGTTGAAGACGTGTTTGTTAAAAAGCGGCGATGCCCAGCTGTTTGAGGAAATGACTGAGTCTGCAGGAGGGACGGACGTGTTTGGAGCTTAAAGCCGAAATCTGGCTGCAGAAGAAAGAAATGTACGTCGAGAGGATTGAACACGCTGTGGTTTTGTTATTGTGACGTATCGACAGACAAGAGACAGAATAATGTCCTTTAGACAGGGGGGGTTGCAGCATGGTGGGGAAAGAGGGAAAGTGCCTGTGGCAAAAAGCTGAGAGCCCCCCCCCCCCACCCCATGCTGCAACAGCAGCAACAACTTTCTCAGAATCATCTTTAATTCTGTGATGTAACGGAATCAATCCACAAACGAGGCCCCAGGACGCCAAGTTTCTGCAGGAAGCTTCATTATTTTAGACATTTCGATGAAGACAAGGACGTCCAAGTGTGCGATGATGTGTCTGAAGCTACTTTCAGACACGTACAGAATCTGGACATTCTCCTGAATTGCTCCAGAGAGTGAGAACTCCGATGTTTGAGTCAGTTGATCCGGACATTTTCCAGAACTGCAGCCCCCTCACGTCCTACATCAACTATGTGACTTTTGACGATGTTCTATGTTGTGTTCACTATAGCACTTAATACTTTGTGAACTTATATATTCCATCAACTACACTGGGAATTAGAGAGAAACAACAATTTTGAATGTTCTGGACGAGGAAGGAAAAGTCTGAAAATGTCCAGACCTAATTTTCGTTAAAGTATTCCAAAGTTCATGAAAGCGGTTTGAGACGGTGATAAGCTTTTATTATTTATGTGTCTGCACAGTCTGACCTTCGGTTATAACTCTGATGATACAACAGTCATTCTGACGTCGGGCCCCTCAGGTCGTTTGAAACACGCCTTTGACAAACTAATATAAAGAAAGAATCTGGACTGTGGCTGTTCACAGGATCATTTCCCCCCAATGCATCCTGGGAAGTTAATCCATCATGCAACACCCTTATTTGTTTTACAAGTTTGCAAATGGCTGCAACAACTAAAACACGTTAGAGAAAATAGTTTCCCCTTTAAATCGAACACACAGGACAGACTTTAGTTAAATTCACTTAAGTTTGAATCGGTTCTAAGGTTGATTAAAGTTGTGTTAATTAGATCAATTCAGGATGAGAACAGCAGGTCAGATGGTTTGTTAGCTGCAGTTAAATCTGTAGAGAACCAGCCGCCTGCAGCAGCTCAGTGTGTGTGTGTGTGTGTGTGTGTGTGTGTGTGTGTGTGTGTGTGTGTGTGTGTGTGTGTGTGTGTGTGTGTGTGTGTGAGATGGAGTTGATGGTTTGGTTGTCTGATGTAAAGTCATCGGTCCAAACGCAGCCGGCAGGTCTGTTCATCATCTGATGCAGTTTCTCCTGCTGAGCAAATTATTACTGAGTGTTTGCTGCAAATCTTTCTGAGAATCTGTCTTTTCTTTCCACTGCAGGAAAAAACAACACGTTTATTAAATCTCTGCTCAGGAATCTGCTCCTGTTCTTCCTTCTTGTTTTTCCCAACTTCAACGAATGAGCAACATGAGCTGTCAGGTGTAATCATCTCAACCTGGAACCGCTGTTCCTCCACCGCAACATGTACAAGACACGACATCGATACCATGGCAACACCAACGAGGACCAGCAGCTTTCTAAGAAGAACGTCTCAATGTGTCCCAAAGTCCCTGAAAAATCACTCCTGGTCCCCAGATGAGTGCATCAAGTTTGTTTGGAAAAAGGCTCAGACTCATATTAAGTAGACTGGTATCTATGATGTGTTGGTTCGATCCCCGGCTCCTTCAATCTGCATCCATAGTGTGGTGTGTTATAGAGGAAATACAGCATATAGTAGTGTGTGAATGTGGTTTGTACTGCAGCACTTTGTCAATAAGACCAGAAAATATACATATATAGACATCGTCCATTTACCAAATCTACTTCACTCATTTCCACCAAAACCTGGAGGAGAGATGGAGTCTCCAAAACGTTTTGACGTGGATTAAGGTGCGAAATATCACTTTCTATGTTTTAAGACAGAGTTTGGTTCTTTTTCTCTTTTTATATTATTATTACGAGAATCGCGTTGTTGGGCCTCGGTGAAGAGACGTGATCTTTGTGCCCTTCTCGTCTTTTCCTGGTTTCATCTGAAACATTTTTATCTGAAAATAAGACGACTTGTGCAGATGAAACATCCTGTTTTTGGGTCAGAAACATCTTCTTCATCTTCTCTCTATTCCTGTTCATGACAGATTTCCCATAAGATGGCGTCCTGACCCTCAGGTAAGGAACCTGTTATCTAGACAGTTGATCTGAGACTAAGGGATGAGGTGACAGTTGTTGGTTAAACCTTAAAGTCGCTCTGTAAGAGTTCAGTGCACATTACACCACAGATATATCAACGTTACTTGTGTTAGCCGTGCTGTTGCATCACCGCAGCTTAAGAAATATATAAATTAAATTTTACTAACGTGCAGAAAAACTTAAACGAAGCTGCAGCCTCTCATTTTCAGATCAATCCGATTATTATCAGACCATCAGCCGCCTCTGAGAAGAACCCAAACCACAATCTTCTCCGGGTCGCGTCCTTCGGTCACGCTTGTGTAAGCGTGAAGAGCCGTCACGCAGACTGACGGTCACATGGGAGGGACGTTATGAGACAGCTCCGAGAGACATGACGGGCTGAGGAGCGGTTTCTGAATAAAAAAAAAAAAGAGGTAAATAAGAAAAGATGTCTGTGGGCACCTCTCTGGAGAGAGAGAGAGAGAGAGAGCAGCTTCCAGCTCTGTCTGGCTGATGAGCGGCCTGTAATCCATCACACTTAAAACTCAGGAATGATATCTCACAGCAGTGATTCATTGGCCTCGTGGTGAAGAAATGAGAAGGAACAGGGATGATCTTTTTTTTATTTCTTCTTCTGCTTCTTCGTCAGAGTTTAATGTCAGATCATGAGCTCGTCATCTCGTCCGCCAACGACTCGGTGAGGTCACAGGGTCTCGAACACTTAGGGCCCGAAACCACTGTGCAGTTTGCTAGCAGGTTACATAACACACTTCAGAGAATCTCAACGTTGACGAAGAGTTCAGAGCTTTTCTCTCTGACCGTCGCATCTAAACATTTAAGCTTCTTCTGACGACTTTGAAAAAAGAGACGCACGTCCTCTAGAAGCTCATGTCATCTATTTATGTTCTCTGCTCCTCGGCAGCGACGTGTCAGGAAAAGATAATAATTACTTCTGGAGCAGTAAAAATAAAACCTTAACAAAGCCTCGTTTTTAGAAAAGCGACTTTGCGTCTGATAAGTGCATCGAGTTATTTCGGTCCAACTGAACAACAGGACGCAGCATCAGGGGCGGGTTGCCGTGGCGAGGAGAGATGAAACGGTGACAAGCAGTTACCAAGAAAGTGAGTGTGACAAAGACGAGAAGCCGAATTTAGAAATGAAGCTGATAGAGTTGAAAAGTTGATGGAATCTCCAGAGCTGTGTGTGTGTGTGTGTGTGTGTGTGTGTGTGTGTGTGTGTGTGTGTGTGTGTGTGTGTGTGTGTGTATTTTATGCCCTAAAGCTAAAAGACAAATGTAAAAAAACAAGAATCATGAAAAAATGAATATTCAAATTTGAGGTTAAAACTTCTAAATACATCAAGTGAAATTGTGAAATTCATATTTTATATAAATTAAATAGTGATAAATTAAATGTGTTGCGTTTTGTTATATTTGCACATTGTACAACTTCTCAGTGGCCATGTGACTGTTATTTTTTACAATCATATCAATAATAAAGTTTGTGTATTGTCATGAAATAACAGACAACACACACACACACAAACACACACACACACCCACACACTTCATTACCCAAACCCTGCATGTGAAACACATTTAATTATCCACATAAAAATTACAACACAACATTTCCTTTGTAATTTAAGTAAATTAAACTGTATAACTATGATAAACATAGTAACATATATTAATGTAAAGAAACTGCGTGTAAGAGTGGAAAATAAACATTAACCATGTGACTCTATATGAGATTATACTTGTTATAAATGTATAAATGCTAATATAATTAATTAATTTTTTGCTTGATCCATTTAAATGCATGTGATGGATGGAGACACACTGCAGCTCCAGGAAGAAGAAGAAAAAAAGAAGATGAGCCGCCATTGAAACGAAGCTTAATTTATTCTACATGATTTCAATCTTTCTATATTAATGTGAAGCTGAAGATGAAGGATGGAGTCACAGCTGGACTCCACGTGGATGCATCACAAACATCTGCTTCCCCCCCCCCACCCCCCCCCCTGACTGACAGCTTCACACCTTCACAGCAGGAAACCTCCAAACACCTCGTTTACAAATACAAGATTAAAAAGATGGTGAGTGAGCAGCAGCATCATCATCATCATCTTCATCCTCTAACCTGTTGTTATCAGCGGGGGCAGCGGGGGAATCTCCGTCAGCGGCAGGTCTCCATGTCTCTGGATCTCACGCGGCTCGGGTTGTTTTCTTTGGACCGAGGAAGAGGCAGCAGCGGCGGACACACGCGCCCTGACACACCGATAGAAAAACACCTCACAGCCCGGTTGTTGCTTCTGTCTCCGCGGACTGAGCCGGTCAGACCTCACCCTCTCTCTCTCTCTCTCTCTCTATCTCTCTCTCTCTCTGCTGCTGCTGCTGCTGCTGAAGATGAGGAAGAGGAGGGTGGATGTTGTGGTGCGTGTGTGTGTGTGTGTGTGTTTCTCTTCCTCCTCCTCGTCCTGACGCGCCGCTTTATCCCCGCAGACACGAAGAAGTGGTACCCGTCGCTACTGGCAACCTGTTGCCATAGCAATCCTCCAGGTAGGCTATATATACTGCAAGTGGATGAGGATTGGGGGGGGGGGGGGGGCGAAAGGTGTGGTCCTCACATGTCTGCAACTTCAGTCACACAATCACACAAAATAACACAACATAAAAGATATTATAGGAGGTCAAAGGTGAGTCCACAGAGACATTTGTGCTATTTGAATGTCATCTTTAATATTATTATGAATTCATGTTGTCATGGCAGCAAAGTAGTTGTATCTTATTATTCTTTTTGATAATATTCACTCCCATCAATACAGATGTGTTCGCACTTGCACTTGCAGATGTTCAGGTGACGATTAACACGTTAAGATGTGATGGATATTTAAAAAGGGATAGTTCACCCTCATCATCTCCTCACCACTAAGCCGATGGAGGGTAGTGGGGGGGGGGGGGGGGGGTGAGTGTTGAGTCCACAAAACACTGCTGGAGTTTCAGGGGTTAAACACAGGAGCAGACAAATGTAATACGATTGAATTAAAGGATGACCACTTCTTCAAACGTAAACACACAACAGAAAAGAAAAGACGCCTCCACCCTGCTCCAGTGGTTTCATCCAAATTGGCTGCGACTCTGTTTCCCCCTGAAACTCCAGAAGTGTTTGGTGGACTCCAACACTTCACCCCCTCAAAGTGGGAAGTAGATGATTAGTGGATTTAGATTTTTGGGTGAACTATCCCTTTCAGCACTGGTTTGAAACCTGTCCCTGTTTCTTCTGTCTTTATTTATTTTGGTGGGGGGGGGAGTCTCCTGCTGTCTCGACCTGACAGACAGGAATCCCCTCAGTGTCTCAGAGTCACAGTGACTGTGCAGCAGTGAAATATGATGTTATATAAAATACTGGAGTCAAGTGTCCAGCATCCAACTGCAGCACAGCGTCTCCACCTGCTGGAGGTCCGGGAGGACTGCAGACTGACAACCGCAGCAAATATATATATATATACAAAAAAATCACTTTGGTTATTAAATTTATTACAGAATTGGAGAAGACGTAAAGTTAGCTTAGCTTAGCATTAAGACTGGAAATAGGGAAGCAGCTGGTCCAGTTACCTTTTCCACACTCAATGCTAAAATAAGTTACACATAAGTTTATATATAGGTTTGTATTTACTGAACAGATGAGGGCGTGGTTTCAGTTGTATAATATTCATTGATATGAGCAGAGTCTGCTGAGGATCAACATCAGATATTTTACATCTCAAAATGTCTTTAAAGCAAGAATATTTCATCTTCATCTGTACATGAACATTTCTGGAAATCAGCAGATCCTGTTCCCTCGTGACTGGAACTTTATTATTCAAGTAAGCTCCTTTAAATTATTCTTATGTTATGGTGCTGTTATAGACGCAGCACATTTGGACAGACTGATGTTAGTGAAACGTTAGAATGGTAATAAAGGAGTTTCAACTCAAACAACGGCTCAGAACTGTCATCACTTTTAAGTTGACTTAAGTGTCATGTGTTTTATCCCTGTTTCTATTTGTGTATTTGTATACTGGTGTCTGTATTTGCACTGTATCATGTTTAAATTACCTGCCTATGGACAATGCATGTCAATTATTATTCTTGCAAACTTTACATACTGTATTTACATTTGGTATTTTATACTGATGTTCATTAATGTGCTATGTCCCTGTTAAATAAAATAAATAAATCTTTGTCATGTAGCATTTCTCACATGTTGTGGTCTGAGCTCGTACGTTGGACGACTACAGATGAAGTCAGGAGGCAGAGCCACGGACAATTTATTCATTTTGAGAAATATAAATGAAACACACGTACTGTTTATGAATAAGATCATTTCCTTCTGAGAAATTTAAGGCAAACACTACGACTTGTCTTTAAAAACATGATCAACTACACAGACTGTGAACGAGGTCAGAACAGTTGAATGAGGTTAAATGTTAACTGTTAAATAAACATCACTTTCACCTCATATCATCATTTCTGACCTGATTCCTGCAGCTTTGTCCCCAAAGAGACGACACTAGGAGGGAGGCGGATATATAGAGTTCACAGATATAGAAATACACACACGCACCCACACAATACACTGTACAACATGGTTATGAAAGCCTGGGTGGAGAGACGCCTATTGGACAGGATGGGCAGCGGAGGCGTCTGATTGGCTCCCGCTGACGCTGTGTCAGTCTCTCAGCTGCAGCTCACGCTTCAGAAGACAAAGATCAGAGAGAAGTGAAGCCGACTTTTCCACAAGTTCCACAAACCAAACTCTGAGTCTGAACAAAACCAAACTCTGAGTCTGAACAAAACCAAACTCTGAGTCTGAACAAAACCAAACTCTGAGTCTGAACAAAACCAAGCTCTGAGTCTGAACAAAACCAAACTCTGAGTCTGAACAAAACCATTTCCCTCTGAATGTTCGGGAAATGATTTGGTGAAGTTTCCGTGCTCTCGTGGTTAATATCAATCTGAGGACGTTTTTCTTCTGTTCAGGTTTTATCTTTTCTTTACGTGACTGTGGACTGGATGGTCAAATATCTGCTAGTAAATACATAATAATAACATTACCTTAATTCATATGGAACCTTTTTAAACACAGTGCTTAACATGGTTGAAACAGGATGTAAACATTCATCGGGCCAATGGCAAATAAGATCAGGGAATAAATAAAACAGAAAACATGTGTAGGTAATACAAATTGGGTATTAGGATTAATAAAATGCTTTTTTTAAGAAATAAATGTTTTAAGAAGTGAATTAAAAGACGCCACATATTTACAGGCAGGGAACAGGGACATCTATTATACAAACTGGTAATTAATGAACTGGTCTCCACGTATAAACACTCAGAGTTCACCCGGAGGGCGGGTGAAGCAGGGGATCTGGATCTCCGGGGAATCGGTCCGACAACCCTCCAGCTGCAGGATGGTGACGACGGGGACACTGAACCAGATGTGCAGATTTAGCACATCTGTGAAAGCTGCAGAGACAGATTTAAGGTCGGGTTCGGGTTCACAGAGGAAAATAAGTGAGACAGCTGGAGGATAGTTCACAGATATTAAATGCTCACACAGAACCAGGGTTTGACGGAGAGAAGAAGAAAGAGAAACAGAGGGACAGCTGAGACAGGAAGATGCACTTGGGCCCAGACTGAGCCTCTTCCTGTTTGCTTTATGTTCAGGTCCAATTAGATTCAGGCTCAGAAAAAGAGACAGAGTCAGAAACGAGAGTCAACCCACCGTGACGTCACCCGTTGGCTTGTGAGGTTTTGAAGTTCTCCAGCACCATCTTGGTTGTTTGAAACCAGAAGTAACCATATTTGGAGGAGCAGGGGTTGGAGCATGAGCCTGCACACCCACCCACACCTGCCCCCTGCAACCATGTTACTCATGTTACTCTGTTAGTGTTGATATAATGTTGGACCTCTGCTTTATGTTTAGACCATTCATTGATGGCTATCGGGAGGTGAAAAGGATTTCAACGAATAAGATAAGAAGTGTTTCAGAACCTTATACCTTTAGGTTTTAACAAACACGTCCATACTCCTCCGACTCAATAATGACAAATAATAAAAACCTGAAGGCGGTGATGGTGACAGACCTTTGCAGCTCCAGGAACCTTTCTCATCTCAAACCTCTCTTTTATGTCAAGTATTTCCAAAGAGGAAAAAGTAATTGGACCATTTAGCTCATATATATATATATATATATATATATACATAACTTGTGTAACCCTACATTTGCATTTAAAGAGGTATATGTGGGACACTTGCAGACAGGACACATTCAGCCTAAGTGCTCTTGACTCTGGGGGACACTGCGGAGTCGCGTCTGTGGACTGATGAGACAATTTCTCGTCCCGTGGTCCTGCCCTCGCCTCGCGACAGGCGGCTTTTTCATGTTGCCCTCGCTCGGCTTACGCAGCTCTCAAATTAAACTTCTAACGAGGCCGCTAAGTGTGAGAAAACACGTCAACCACACACTTCACAAAGTTTGCGTAAGTTTCCCGAGCCTCCCACGTCCGAGCTCAGCCATCAAGGGTACTAAAAGCACAGCTCAGGGTGTTATTGATTTCCTGGCTCCTCTCGAGGCTTCTCCTCTGACGGGCTACTTTGGTTTGACACCTCTTCTCCCACAGCGGCTCGTCTCCTTCGCTACTGTATGAACTCAGTGGCTCGGCCTCTCCAGCATTAATTAATAGCTTTGTGCTCCCTTCAACTCGTCTGTTCCCTCAGACTAATTGCTGGCAGAAGCATCTCTGTTAATCCAATTTGGGGCCTTGAATATTCTCTCAGAGTGTCTCAGACATTATTGAGTATTTGTGGGAACGTTCAGGCCCGAAGTGAATATTTCATTTATCTGCTCTGACTGAAGGATGCTCTCTTTTCAAAGGGGAAGGCTATCATCGTGCACACGTACTGTAAAGAACAGTGGCTGAAAGGATCGGCTGCGTACGTGAGGACTTGTCTCCAAACCAAGGTCGTGACATCACCTCAAGTCTCTCTGCGCAGGGTCGAGAGCATTTCTTATTTTGAAACTGCAGGATTTTTATACTTTAAATGTTAATCAAAGCAAATGGCATCACAGTGATGAAATCCACATTGCCTCTATTTTAATCCAGAGTTTTTACTGAAATTCATATTCAGGACGTTTCCCCCTAAATCTGACGCAGCGGTTTCATGTGGAACGTTTACAGCGGAGGCTTCTGAGTTCTCTAACTCATTATTAATATGCATCTATACTGCAGCACATTTAGTTCCATCTAAAACATCAGCTCTACATTGTGTTTTTAACAGTGTGAAATGAGTGTATGCACAACACGAGTGGAAAATATGAATACAAAACATGTTTCTGCATTGTAAAAAGAGCCACGTCTCTCGGGTAGAGCTCATTCAAAGGTTGAGTTAAAGGTGATTAATGGATTTATGCATTAATTTACATGTCGTTTAGCAGAAAAAGCAAATCCCTCGTGGAAACATGGGCATCATTTTCAGTTTCTCTTCACTGTTAAATCCAAATGACACTAAATGTTATCATGCACTAGAATAATTCCACAACTTGGGCCTCGTTCTATTCAAGTCGAGACACAACAGTGACAACAGATAACGTCCTTTGAAAGTCTTGAAATGTTCTAAGATTTTAAACAAGCAACTTTAACCAACAGTGATTGTTTGTTTGCATTTTGACTCTTATTTCACTTATTTATTCACTTCAGTTGCATTTTTTATTTCTAATTAATGGATCTTGATTTAAAAAAGCAATCAGACGTGTTTTGGGGACTGAGATCTATGAGTGTGTGTGTGATTTGTTTCAGATTCATATAAGAATCCAGCTCTAGTGGATTTAATTGTGGTTTCAGAAGGAGACTGTTGAACTTTACTGAGTGACATTCTAGTTTGTAATTGACTCTATTGGATATATTTCATTAATGTCAGCTTAGTGTGACTGTGCTTGTTATAGTTAAGTGTCTACAAAGTTCTGAATGACTCATATTATTATTGAAGGAAACGCTCTCTTGCACCTGCAGCCCCTGGTCACACGGTGTCAGTATGTAGCTGCAAACCCACTGTGGCTGGACCCACGACCACCAGTCAGCACCTTTCAACAGAGACGTTCCTTCAGTGTCTTTGAGGAATGAGTTACAGATCGTTTGGATGAGACTCAGGAGTCAGTGAAACACGACGCCCTGGAAAAAACAACAAAAACAGGCTGCTGATGAATGTTGGTCAAAGTGTTTTAATTTACTAAAGTGACTGTCAGGAGGAAATGTCAAGTGTTTGTCTAGTGAACAAAGGAAATCACACACACACACACACACACACACACACACACACACACACACACACACACACACACACACACACACACACACACACAGACACACACACACACACACACACACACACAGACACACAGCCTTCGTGTTATCACATTATTTCTGACCTCCTCCCTCTGTAACTACAAATCATCACTGAGCTCCTTCAGCTCAGTTCAGCTCATAGATCGACTCAGTGCTTCATCTCCTGTTTCCTGTGAATAGAAGCAATCAGATGCTCGTTCAAAGACCCGGCGGGTCCGCGGCCTCGTGCGGGATAATTAGCCGAGTTAACTAACCCTCTGATTGACACAACAAGGTTTGGTTGTGTCATTTTGAATGAACGAGGCAGGTTGATTAGAAACCTGAACTGATCACAATGGAGTGAAGAGGGGACGACTTCACTGTGATTCTGGGGGGAAGAGGTTTATCAGAACCAAAGAATTGATTTACAGGATATTTCACAAGCGAGTTTGATGAGTCGGACGCAGAGAGAGACGCTTTGAATTCCAGGAAATCAGGTCGTTTTGAGACATGAACTCTGGGAAATGACTAGAACATTGGATCTGGATACTTTCTGGAGTTTGCCTTTCAATGTAGTACTAAGTACTTGTGCAATAATGTAATGACAGAGTACTCTAGGAGCAATTTATTAATGAGTATGAGTACTTGTGTAATAATGTATTGGTGGCTACAGAGTACTTAAGTCATAAAGTAGTAATGACTACCAAGTACTCATTTGATATTGTTGTGATGACTACAGAGTAATGACTTCAAGTACTACTGAGTGTACATGTTTAATGTAGAAAAATCTACCAAATACTTGTGTATTGATGTATTGATGTAGTGATGACGGCCCAGTACTGTGTGATGATGTCTACTGACTAATCGTGTCAGCAGCTTCAGACACATCACACACATTTAGACGTTGAAGTTTTCAATCAAACGTGTAAAAGAACTTCCATCAGCCTGGTGTCGTAGTCTATTTGTCGTCGTTGTGTCTGAGTGACGTTTAGAATTCCACTCAGACAAAATTCACCGCTGTGCCGTTATAATCAATAAAACAAATTTCCCCTCAGTTTGTCCATTTTCTGCAAATATTTGAAAACTGAGCGAACTCCTCTCGGTATAAGCAGCACATTAGCTGGATTTTGAACAATGATCTTCGTGGTCGTTAGCGATGCTGCGGCAGGCCTGAGCTGTGATCATATGCGTTGCCGCTGCCTCCTCACAGCAGGAGATAATGTGATATTCTGGCCCCGTTCAGGAGGAGAGCCAAGACGTATTAGTGCGGACGCAGCCTGCGACGGCCCACTCATGCAGCCCCGCTCTTCATCTAACGGCTCAGTCTAATTGGTTTTTGATCCACTGCTAACGAGGTTAGAAAGTGCTCCGGAAAGAAGGAAAACACTCGAAGCAAACTGTAAAAGTGAGGAGAACAAGTGAAGGGACTATACAGGCAGGACATGAACAAAGGAAGGGATGAATACAGTCTTAAAATAACTGACAAAAGGTGAATTATTGACCTTTGTTTCGTTCTTTGTGACGTTGCCTTCTTTTGTTGCCCATTCATCTTTTTTTTATGTCTACAAAGAACTCTGTAAATGTGTTATTTGAAAAGTGCTGTATGAATAAAGGTTATTATCATTATTATAATTGTACGAATTGTTTAAGTACAGCCGCTTTCGTTACTTAAATTCTGATAATTAATTAATTCCTCACTTTTACTTCTTACTTTATCTCTTTTATCTCAACGTCTGTTTAACTTGATATTGTTATATTTATTCATATTTTCTCTTATTTTCTTATTGTATTTAATTACTTATTTATTTGTATCTCCGTTTTGCTGCATGCATTCGTCTTAAATAGTTTTAAAAAAAAATGTTATGGTTTCTTTTCTTTTTCTTGTTTTTTTATGTCTGTCTTATTATCGTATTGTCCATCACACGTGAAGCACTTTGAATGTCAAAAACCTGCGTGAGTGGTGCTGTATGAAACACATTTTGACTGATTGAAAGTGACAAAGCTTTGACTTTCCACATTAATAAAGAACAGAAGGCAACAGTTTGTGTTGAGAGCAAAGTACGAGGAGCGATGACGTTCATGAACCGAACCACGTGACAGTGACACGACGCACATGAAACACGGCTGTGGATTCATGCAACAAGAAAACAAATGGCTGGCGAGGACAGAAATCAATGAGGTGAGTCTCCGAGATCAATCCTGTGGTTGCTGGGCTACTCACTTTCATTTCCTCTCCTACACACACACACACACACACACACACACACACACACACACACACACACACACACACACTCCACACGACCCCAAAGTCATTGAGGGTGACAAAGACTAAACATGTTACCGCCTGCACAGAGAAATCTACATTCCTCAAAACTGTCATCTCTTCAATCTCGTGCCGACAGTAATGATCCTGAGACGCCGCCATTTTGAGACATGCAATTTAAAGAAAGAAATGAGTGCGCGGAGGAGGACAAATGTCTCTGAGTGAAGAGGGGAAGAGGAGGCGAGACGGAGGAGGGGAGAGCGGAGGAGGACTCGCTGTGAATCATTAGTTCAGTGGAAGCTCCGAGGTACCAGGACTAATTGAGTATCAGTGTGAGCTATGGGGGGGGGGGGTCGGCCTCAGAGCTGCTGTTGTTAGGTGTTTGGGCCCGATGGGGGTGTGTGAGTAGGGGGGGGGGGCAGTAATGATCTGGAGATGACGCCATTTTGAGACAAGCAATTTAAAGATAAAGATGAGTTTAAAGGATTCACTGGATAAACTGGTGAAATAAAACAAAACAAAGAACGTAGTTAGGACTTATGCATGTACAGTACTTGTGTAATAATGTAGTACTGTAGCAGTGATGACCGAGTACCGTGTACTCAAGTAGCAATGCATTGATGACTCCTGAGCATTTGTTTAATAATGTATTGGTGGCTACAGAGTACTCATGTTATAAACTAGTTAAGACCAAGTACTTATTTTCATATTGTTGTAATGACTACAGATAATTTGTGTGATAATCTAGAAGACTACTGAGTCTACATGTGTAATAATGTAGTAATGTCTATTAAATATTTGTGTATTGATGTAGTAAAGACTACTGAGTACTTATGTAATGATGAAGTAATGACTACTAAGTACTTGTATAATAAAGTAGTAATGACTGTTCTGTTAGTACTCATGTACTAATGTCTGCAGATAATTCATGTAGTAACGTAGTAACTGAGTACTTGTGTGATAATGTAGTAATACATGAGTACTCCTGAGTCATAATATCAACCTGTTGACGTCCCCGGTGGTTCGATCCCCTCTTAAGAACCAATGCCTTTAACTTTATTATCTAATCGTCTGTTTTTCACCTCTTATCGTCTTCGCTGTGTAAAGTCACAGCCGAGTCGAGGTGTTAATTTTCTCTCCGGGATGCAGACAACATATTTTCTCTCTGACACTCGAGTCATATAAATAATTAACTTCTAACCTGCAGAATAATCAGCTCGACTTCCATCGATCTGCAGAGGCAGAAAACCGAGAGACAATCTTCTTCTTCATGGGAGGAAGTTAACAGAAACCAGCCTCTAATCTTCACTGGGTGATTAGAGCTGAGAGGGAAATTATGCGTTTATGAGAGGAGCCATAACTTCAATATTGTCAGAAAGAAGAGTGCGATCATGATGGAAAAAGAATTCATTTAAAGTTGTGACGGCTGCTTGAGCCGTTGAATTATCAGAGAAAAGTTAGGACCTCACAGGAAGAAGAAATGTTTAATACAGATAATATAATAACAGGAAGTTCTTTAGTCCCGTATTAATACAGAGTGTCATTAGCTCAGAATCATTTTCCTAAAGGTTTAATATCTCCAGCTGTGGTTATGGTTTCAGAACAAACAGCGTCCTGAGCAATAAATGAAAATCCAATGACATGTAATCAGCATCTCATTGATTCTGAGCCAGAAATCCATCCAAAGTCACTTTGGGGTTTGAGGTACGACCTCCGGCAAAGTGTTTGTTTAGCACAAAGTCAGATTCATTACTTCACACTTCTACTGTTCCTGGCCTCATAGAGAAATCATTTCACTTTGTTATGAGCAGGTCAAACTGGATCTGTTACTTTCTCCTTTAACAAACAAGCTTCATCTTAGTTTTGTGTTTTCATTCAGTTGATTGGATGCCAGAATAAATTACTATTATGATATCATTATTAAAACCTCTTACTCTGCTTGTAAACAGCTGTAAAATGGAAAATCCCTATTTGCACAGATGTGGAGTTTGTATGTTGGTGCATGAGTGTGTGAAACGTAAACCTCTGTGTGACAGTAACTCATCAACAGAACAGTGAATAGTGCTGTTATTCGATTATTCACTTTTGAATATGGCTGATTATAGATAGTCGTCCTGTTTTGGTTTGGACGCCCTCGGAGCAGCAGGACAGATTCATGCACAACAAGCTGTTGGATGATGGTTTTCACTGGGAAGGAATCGCACTGAACCGGCTGCGCTGGGGGGTTTCCAGCTGGCTCCAGTCGCACAGCGATGGGAGTGTTGGAGGGGTGATGGTGTTGGGGTGAGATGGGGTGACGCGGGGGGTGAAAGTGGGGCGAGATGTCCCGGTGGGGACAGGTGCAGGGGGAACAGGTTAAGACGAGCGTGGGTCTGCATGCGTGTGAAATCTGAGTCCTGCTGGAACAGACAAGCACAGGTGGCTCCTTGTCTCCGGGTGAAAGAGTCTGAGCTGCTGAGTCGAGATCTGAGCTTCGCCTGACCGCGCCTGGATTCAACCGGCAACACACACACACACACACACACACACACACACACACACACAACAGACACGCTACTGTAGCAGTGACCGGGGGTGTGTCAGGCATCAGGCCATTAGTGCCAGACGTGCCAGGCATAGCACATAACTGCCTACTGACCTCAGCTCGCCCTCATGGCAAAGAGCGGTGTCACCACATCCAACGCACCGGGCTGCAGGAAAAAATACATTAACCACCATGATACAGTTTATCCTTAAACCCCTCACAGCTGCTGTTAGTTACAGGGAACTTAACTTTGAATCGCTGCATCTTTAAAAAGGACCACGACACCAAAATCCACCCCTGACCCCATTTTAATGAAATGTATGTGGGACATGACCCAAGTAATAATTACATGTAATGATGAATTTAATAATTGACATGCTTGAGCCGATCCAGAGGAAAGGCGTTATACGTGATGGAGGGGTTTTACTCTTAATGAATATTTTGATGATCTTTTCTTTTATTGTTTTTTGCACAATAGATTTTCTTTCCTTATATAAAACCTTTTTCATATAAGCGATGCAGGACTGTACAGGAACTATCAGATGGTCTGATTTTCACTTACTCTGTTTTAATGATATTTTTTGTTTCTGTTTGTCACTTCATATCGTTTGTTATTTTGTTCGGGGGGGGGGGGGGGGAGTCGGGGTCGTTCCCAGTATTTTAACTTGTGTGCAGATGCCGCAGTCGGTTCTGATTTAAAATCTCTTGACATATGCAAAAAGGTAAAATGACCTTTTCCATAAACAAACAGACTCAAAGAAATGTTCTGTGTTATCAGACGTCCCGTCTCTCCATGCTAATGCAGCAGCTCTGGGTTTTATGTGCGGAGGGTTTCTCAGATATTCATCTGTGATCTTTCTGCTGCCACAACACAGATGAGATGAGTTTTCTCTCCGGGACTCAACACATTCACAAATTGAAAAATTCCACAGTAACAGTGTCGCAGTCGTGCTGAAACTGGAAAAACATCTATGATTGAGACGTTAATAACATTTAATTGGCCGACGGTTGAACCATTAAGAGGAATTTCTGTTTGGAACATTTCCTTCCAAAATAAAGTTCTTGGCCGAGGCAAAGCTTTGAGTTTGTGTGTTTGCACATCTGCATTTTGTCATAAACTGCATTGGTCTGTTTGTAATGTACAATACAAATATTATATTCTAATTACAACAACACACACACAGACACACACACACACACACAGACACACACAAAATCACAATCAAGTGGTCTGTTTAAATCTTTCGACAGAGTGAACATGAATTCTGCTTGAACAGAAGATTTCTTCCCTGAGGCAGAAACAGAGGATCATGGTCCAAGTCTGTCTAATAAAACACAGCACAGACCTGAGCCGGCCTCAATGTGCAGAGAGGAAGAGCCGCGCTCCGCTCCACCAGATGTTTGGGAAACGCTCGATGCCGAGTGTTGGACGCGGGGCAGAAGCTGAGATGTAGGTCACTTCGGAATCAATGCAGAGCTGCAGTTTAACTCAGTGAATCAAGTGTGAAAACTAACCAGCAGAGTGTAAAGCAGCTGCTTCTCCAGCTCCACGGTAGCAGAGGTTGTTTTTATTTAACTGTTTCTCCGACCTGGCTTTGTCTGCTCCGTTCACTCGGTCAGGAAGGATTTCATAAGAAGGCCCGAGCCCTGTGATGTTCTTGGCAGCACAGACATCTTCGAACAACTGTAATTTCTCCTCCTCTCGTTCGCCTCGGCATGAAAAGGCTCTTTCACGGAGACGCGTATGAAAAGGCAGCGCCGGCGTATCAGATGGAGAAATGCAACAGTTTACACTGAAGACATTTTCGGGGAATTCGGTATTTGGCTCGGTGGGAGGGAGGAGGGGGGGGGGGGGGGGGGGATGGACGTTGTGTCTCTGTGTGTGCTGCAGCCCTTTGTGCTCCTCCATCGGTGTTTATGAGGCATTTAAAAGCCTCCAAATGTGCTGCGGTTTGCGGCCTGCAAGTCCATCCCCCCCACCCGAACCCTCCGGGCACGCTGCCATCGCAGGCCTACAGTTAAAATCCACAGCACAGACACAGTGCAGGGGGAGTTACGAAGGTTTTTGCAGCACAGAGCGAGTCGCCGACTATTTTCTTGGCTTGTAAAATAACTCCACTTCTTGCAAGACTGTATTTTTACCCGACCGATGAAGAGGTTGTGGGGAATCTAACCTGTTTCCTTTGGTTGTGTTTCCATGTAAACATCAGCGCAGCCTCCTGAGTCTGTTACAAGGCTGACAAATCCTTTTTTCAGCCTCCAATCACGGAGATGATTTAGCTAAATTAAACGGGATCAAACCGTTTAATGACGCCGCATTTGCTCCTTCAATTGACTGTCTGCTGTGTGTTTGTGCAGGTTTAATGAGCCCAGCAGATTATTTGTGTTGTTGTGATCCCTCATGGTTCAAATTTCCCTAAACTACTTTGTGCATTTGACATTTTCTGAATGGTTATTAATGGATGCTGGGATCAGATATCAGCCCAATAATGACCTGATGTCAAGGAAGACCTTCACTCGTCTGTTTGGACACGGTATCGAACTTTCAGGGCGGAAGTTTTACAATAAGATGTTTCAATGACTCATTTCAACGCACGAAGGTCAACGTGACGATCCCTCGTTTCGAATGTGCGATTTTCTCATCAGTCAACGTCAGTCAGCTCCATGTTTTGTGTTTTGGAGTCTTGGTGCATCCTCCCCTTCAGTCAGTCATGATCACATAATCTCACACGTTTAAATTGATGAAATCCACTGATCACAAACAACATTAAAACAGGAAGCTGGTTTTCAATGTACTGATCAAAGATTTAACGATATTTTTGATTTGATCACACAAGACGATCTTGTTCCTTGTATTTATCGTAAATCTGCTCTGACGTAGAGCTAAAGGCTGATGGGATTTTATTATATTTTATAAATAGCCTACTTTACGATGCATCGTCCTATTCTCCTCCCGAACAGTGTCTTCTGTTGACATGCGATTAAAACTGACGCAAACAGACTTGCATTAGATTAGACTGTGTCACTCAGGATTATTTGACACCTTTATTTACTTTTTGAGTTAATTTATTGTCATGTGTTCCAGCAGCTGAGAGCAAGGACACGACTCGTCTGTCTGATGTGAGGTGACGTATCTTCAAGATGAGACTCATATACGTCAAACCATAAATTGTACCTGTCCTCTGCATCATTATTTCCTCAAACTCAGCTTGACGTATTGTTGTGTGAGATATATTTTGGAAAACTTAAAGTTCCAGTGTTCATCTCAACATCATGAGCAAAAGAAGATCATTACGATGTTTGAGAGTAAATGCATTTTAATTAATAGTCGATGTATGTAATGAATTTGAAGGCGGAGACCTCACAGCGCTCAGCCCCCGACTCTCTGGCTGCAGCAGCTTCATTAATTGAAAGACGTAAACCTGCTGAATCGATGCTTTCCAGTTCAAACACTGGAAACTGGCCTGTTTGGACAGATTTCAGTTTCCCGACAGCTCGAGTCATGATGCAAACACCGGACAGTGTGAAGACAGAGGGGGAGGTCAGGGACAGGGGCTGCATTTTAAAACATGAGAACTTTAAAAGTGTTAAAGGTTCAGTGTGTAGGATTTAGTGACATCTAGTGGTTAAGTTGCATGTTGCAGCCAGGTCAGGGTCGGTGAAATGTTCTATCGCACGGGACTCGCCCACAGTTTGGACTTCATGTGTTTCCTTGGTGATTAACTGAAACCCCAGAGGCTGTAATTCACCTCGGAGTACTTCTCTAAATGGTTATTAATGGTGTTGACGTTGGCACCTCAGGTCTGCTGCTTTACATAGTAACCACAACAACAGATAACAGATAAGCTCAGAATGTGCACAAACATTTTCCATTCGCACGAGCTTCCAAAGCTAATATTATAAAACAATAAACCACCAGTTGACGACCTTTGCACCGTAGATGGAGAAAAACCAAACTGCAGATTAAAACAAATCCAAATGATTCAGCCTGAATCTGTGTGTGTGCAACAAGAACCCTGAGCACATCAAGGAAGTTATAGACCTGATGACCATGTTTGTTGTGTGTTTTGGATTTGAACTTCAGCGCCACCACAGATTGTCAGGCCACGTCTCACCCCAAGCAGCTTCTCCACAGACTCCTTTCGACAGCCCGTCCGTTCTCATTTCACCAGGAACGCTCCTCTGGATGTTTGGATTCAGTCTGTGTCTTCAGAAGGAACCACTGGGCTTGAGGCCAAGAGCTACAGACAAGGTACGGACATTTAGAAAGACGTTCACATTGTTGGTTTTTTTCGTCGAAATGAGACCAAACGTTAAAGGACAGTGACACGTACACATGTCGACGCCCCTCTTCCTGTCAGACGTGGACACACACACACACACACACACACACACACTTCACACACACGATACTTCAAAGGAAGTTAATTAGAAGAGGGACTTGAGGAAAGTTCTGCCCGACTCCTTCACCCTGCGTCTTACAATCCATCCTGACAGGGAGCGATCCGGCAGCCGACTTAACTGAAAACTTTCCTTTACCGTCAACTTCAGCGAGATGTATCTGTCACAGACTGAGATGAAAGTCGTGCCGCAGTGTTTAACAAGCCCAAATTAATGCCCACTCTAATGAGGCTCTTTCCTTGGATCCTTTGAGTCGAGGCCTGGGGGCGAGCAGGAATGCAGCTTTTTTCCGCACATGATCCCGAGGAGGCCCTGGAGCGCCGAGGTGGCCCAACGGAGGCCGAGTTAAAAGATGAAGATTAAAAACACAGAACTCTGCTCCGAGACCACATTTAAAGACAAAGCATCAAAGACACTCGGATCCGTCCTTTAGTCTGAGAACGATATCTCAGACGTTCATGTTCCCCAGAGGATGAATTCTTTAAAGCCAAAAACAAATTCATAAATACTTCATACTACACTGTGTTAGGCCTTATCTTTAAGTTGTATGCAAGAGATGATGGTCGACCCTTTTCTGTCTGTTGCTAAATCACAATTAAAATATGAAGCAAACCAGGTCTTTGCTGTTTAATCTCAAATTGGAATACTTGGCACTTGGCATAGGTGGGTGGGCAGAGTCCCCTTTCCCCTCCATAGTGACAAAAATAAATGTTACTGATCAATAAGAAATGACTCTTAACCCACAGAACATTAGAGAAGGTGTGCACGCTTGTTCCCCTGCAGCCTCCATGTTTCGCTGCATGTTGAAAGGGCCGGTAAGAGCTTTACTTAGAGGCTGGTGACAGCGATGGATGGGAATATGAAGAGCAGCCTTGGAAAATCCCCCCCGAAAAAACGCTGACGGAGGACAGCCCGTCCCGTGTCCCTGACTTCACGTCAGGGACACGGGACAGAACACGTGTCCTGAAACCAGGATCAGTGTTTTCCAGACAGATGCCTGCCTCACAGACGAGAGGACAGAATAAAGAAAAAAATCACAAGCTACATGTCAGTGCCAGTGATTATTCCACTGACAGGTCTCGATAGTGAAATATGGTGAGACCTTCTCCCTGGCCCTTTGCTGCCTTTTCCAGCGGAGACATAATGAATTGTGATACCGGCTGTCAGCGAGCAGCAGCCGGGCCTCAGACGTGGGGAATAGAAAGTCATTTTGAGGTACATGCCATGATTCCAGCGTAGATGTTTTTTTTAAGGCTGGAGGGTTTGTGTGGGGGGGGGGGGGGGGGGGGGCAACACAAAAACCCATTTAAAGGAGTAAAAAAAACTGCAGTCGCTGGTCAGACAGATTAAAGGAGGTGGGAGGCCGTGTACAGTAATTGGAAAATGTTTTTCCTCTGTCAGTCACAACAGGCTGTTTTCTCACCGTGCCCCCTGTTTTTTTTCCGGGAGACATCGAAAAGTGACGAGGTCAAAGCCAATGATTGGATTAGAGATCAAAATATGTTTCAGGAGAGAATCTTTCAATTGCTCCAGACAAAAAAAGCAAAACGCAGTAACAACTTGCTAAATGTCAGACTTGCTCCAAAGTTGCACGATGTTGAATCAGTGTTTTGGAAACGCAGTCGCGCTCCAGTTTTAGGTTTCAGTCGACAATGTGGTGGGATCCTGGATAAGAGGAAAATCACAGAGAGAGATTAAAACCTTTCTCTGTCACTTTACATCAGAAACTTTGCCTTTTCCACAATAAATGTCAGAGACACAGCTTATTTTTACTTATTGAATCAGTATCAAATGTCAGATTTTTACTGGAAACTGTACATTCTAATCAGTTTTTTGGGAAGGATAGATCAGACGATTTCTCCATGTGCTGCAATTTATATGATGAATTTATCAAACATCAAACATCACCTTCATTCAGCAGCTGTTAAGAATCATTCAATTGTTTGTAACTTGACGACCAGATCATGTAGAACAGAGCGTCTGTAGTTAGAACGTGTGGAATCAGTCTCTAAGAAAATGTACAATTTGACCTTTGGACCCATCACGACCCCCCTGAACACATCAACATGTGAACACTCTGCACCACAATGCTTCAGTTAAATGACATTTCCCCTGTGAAGTCATCCGCCTTATTGACAAGAGTCAAATAATGACTTCAGCCGAGGCTTATTTCCATCAGCACACATTCATCAGCAGCTGCCATCGAGATGGAAACATGCAAACAGGCTTGAGAAAAGGCAGCGCGCTCAGACTGCAGGCTATCGACTGACGCTTTGTTGGAATCCAATAATTATGCAGGAGCTAATCGCTGTCCATTATCCAGCCTGGGTTCAATCTCCACCAGCAACAAACACGTCTCCGTCATCTCCTCCAGACACACAAACACACACAGACATGATTATCTAATAGACTGCGGGGAGGATAATTGTATAAACTAATCGATACCACCTCATTAGTAGAACTGTTTTGGCTAAAAGGTCAATCTCAGCAGCCATCAGAGTCATTTCACTGTATATATTAAGACGAGAGCATCATTTGGCCTTAACGCCACAATCGGTTTATCCAAGATCCTCTCGGTGCTAATGCTTTTACAGGAGGATCAACTGATGGACGTGATGGTAAAACTCCGCTCGATAACTTTTAAGAGGCTCCGACGTCTCTGGCTTCACGCTGAGGGAACCTGTGGAGAGTTTAACTGGAAACAATCAGGATGATTGAAATTGTCTATTTTTCCAGCAGTGGTTCAATGTAAATATCGTCTGTTTTACCTGCTGGTGGCCCCCGAGAGATCAACGCAGTGAGAAGACACAAGCAAATACACAAAACAGATGGAACAGACACTTGACAACACGTACACGACAAAGAGAAAACGTGTTGCGGTGCGTTGAGCTTCCACGGCCACCGTAGGAAAGGGTTTTATGCGATTTGCGTTTTCAGGTTTGTTGGTATATGGGCGGGGATTATAACTGACAGAGCTAATATTCTTGATGTGGACAGAGATCGTTTTTAGTTTGAAACTGTTTTAAAACAAAGACATATTCGAATGGATGTGATTCTGATTCTGGGTCCCTTTAATCCCAAAGAAGAGGACTAACACAGATGAGACACAAACATGACAACTGTTTGTTCATTGGAACTAATCTCTAATGAAATGATCCAAAACGTTCTACCACTTGTAATAAATCAACATTATAATCTAAGTCTTGTGTTAGTTTTGTTTGGTTCCAGAGGGCTGATTAAAACTGAAGGTCTCAGATACACAGCTTCCACCAGCAGACGTAGACTCTGCAGAAATGTCTCTCCACACGACCCCGGAGCTCCCGGCTGTTTACTCGCTGTCGGGGTGAGTTCACACCGTGATGTTTATTGTCTCTTATGCAACGGCCTGTGTGAAGTCTATTAGTCAGTGTAAGTTGGTAATTGAATTCAGATTTACTTCTGTAAACACATCAGAGTTCTGTCTTCATCACTCTCCTGTGACGGAAACTTCTGAAAAATGAATCTTTACAGGGAAGCAAAACAAAACCCTGTAACTCCACTAAACTCCTGCTTCTGATAACATGTTCTCGGAGTAAAACCTCAACAACACACTCTGCATTCAGCACATTCGTAACACCGGTGGTTCAGAGGTAGAGCGGGTTGTCTGATAATCAGAGGGTTGGTGGTTTGAATCCTGGCTGAACGCTGAAAAACATAATGCTAAAGAAGCTCTGTGTGAGTGTGGTTGAATATTAACAGCACTGTGAACTGCTCTGAGTGCACTGTTAATATCAGGACGGCTCAATATAAATGCAGCTCATTTGCCTGAAAATTACAGAAGTACTTTTACTTTTGTGATTTTCTTATAGTTCCTTTTGAAAATACAAGCACTCAGTGGAGAGAATAACTTCTATTATGTATAATTATGTGTCAACTAGGGTAAGAGTAGCGACCACTATTCCGTGGGTGCTTCAAGGTACAGATTTTACTGATTAACAGTTTTAACAGCCATTTTCACAATTTATCAGTTTATAATTTTTGCTATGAATAGCCAACACTACTTGGAATTTTCTATTTAGTAGCTTAATGCTAAAATGTACCTGAAACATTTTAGTTTTTTCCCGAAACCATAATTATATGTATACAATAATACGTGAATTTCAAATAACATTGTAAAAAATGCAAGTGTAAAATAGAATTCACAGCATTGTTGCCTTCGCAAAGGAGGCTTTGTTTTAACCCATTTCCATTTATTTATACGTTAAAAACTCTCGAATCGATCCCCATTGCAGAACTTGCAGAAAAGATGTGGATCCGGAAGTCACTCAGCTTTGTTGTGGGTCCGGATCAGGGGGCGAATCCAGGAAGTTCCAGCGTCTTTAACATCATGAGACGTTGAGTTGATGAAAAACATCAGGCGTATTTATGCAAGTGTTCAATTTGGTGCAGGTGCAGATGAAGTGAATTTAAACCCGGTTTCATAAAGGGACTGTTGGGCTTCGGCAGATGTTTGCACTCTACTGGGTCCATTCTAGTTTGAGATATGAACGATACCCAATGACGTAGTTAATTTACTTACCTTCACATGGACGGAGCTGTAATGAACAACAGACCTTGAAGCACAAGATAAAAGTAAATGATTTCTTCATTAATGAGAACAACGTACGCGTCGAGGCGCTCAACATGGGATCACTTCATCTACCAGGGGAACATTGAGTGAGTTTTCACTTTACATATGCACAAGGTATCATATATACATTCACTGTGCTGAGCTGGAGCAACATTATGTTCAAGATATAACTGATTATGAACTGAATCGGTCCTGGACAGTTCACTGCAGGACGCACAGGACAAACAAGATGAGTGACACATTTGTCCAAGAGTGAAAAGCACTTAGAGCGTCTATGTTGAGCAAGGCTGAAGCCTAGACATGTTCTATGTTGCTTTATTATATCTGAGGTATGTTTGCCAAGTTCTAACTCTGTTACGTTTCCTCTTGAAATGTCCTTGTTTTTCTTCTCATCAGGGGTTAGGTCAGAACAGGACTCCTCCGCTGTACGGCAGCAAAACCTGGACGTTTACTTCAGCTGTGTCCTCTCGTGGCTCTGGGCTCGTCTTTATTGAAGGAAACAAAACGGAATGACATTTGCTGACGTTGTTAAAGCCTTTAAAAGATCCGCTCTTGATGAAATGTGTGTAATAGAGCAGGGAACTGTGTTTTCTAAACATCCTGACAGACAAACACTCAGTGATACTCTGACCACAGCCAACAACTAACACAGTCATAGGAGCGTTTTAAAGGGACTTTAGAGGTCTGGAGCAGAACACACCTAGGGGCCCTTGAACCAAACTGAACCCTAGTGATGAACCAAATCTCTGAGATTAAATACTGATACAGCAGGGTATTATACGGAGGATTCACCATGAGCGTTGGGCCACTTGATGACTTTATAAGACGATGCAAAACTGATATAACACAGATATCTCAAAATGAAGAAGAGGAACCACTCACACAGAAGACCACGATGAAGACGTCAACTTGGAAAGACAAGACTCAAGAGCTTTTGGTGATAATGGCCGACACCTGTGTTGATGTGCTGTGAACAACATGTGATTTCTGCAGTAGAATTTATACGTTGTGTTCTTTACCCCAGCTCCACCCCCTCACTACACAACTCCACTCCAACTCTACACAATGTCAGAAAGTTGTGTTTGTGTTCATGCATCACCTGGAGACTTTACATTTTGACACATTCACCAGTGAGACACGTCATGTTTTCATTTTTATTCCTAGTATAAGAGACATACAATGGTATTCTGTGAGACCAAATTCATAGTAATTCAAGAGGCGCAGTCTGAAAATCAAACAGAAAAAGGAAAAACAATACTGAATCAATGAGACCCCGTCCAGGTAGAATGTATTTACACCAAATCAAATACTGATTTAGACGTCAGAGGCGAGACCGCTTCTTTTCTCATTCAATCTGTCACCGGCAGATAAAGAAAAACTCACACACTCTTCAAACATGGCAGCAATTCCTCTCATGGAACATTACGGGCGGGACCTTAAAAATCAAGTTGCATGTTTTATATTTGTTGTTTGAAAAGCTAAATCTACTCCCCCCCCCCCCCCAAGAACAAACCGTGTGGTCAGTTATATTTTCCTTCGTTAACTGGATGAATGATCAACTCTACATTGGGTCCAAAGTCGAGGCTTTGAGGATTCTGACTGACATCGTCATCCCTGAGGGAAAAACCTCAGCAGATGTTCAGCGTTGCGACCACCGGGGAACCTGGTCCACCAATCGCTTCCTTAAGAATCGACCCAAGAGACAAACTCAACTTGTCGGATCGATGGTCATTGCACTTCTCCAGGTTTTAACATTTTTGCTCAACAAAAACTTTATCTCCACTCGGGTTTATCTGCTTCCTGTTTATCTGCTTCCTGTTTATCTGCTTCCTGTTTATCTGCTTCCTGTACTGTTGATGTTGACGCCCGGTGACTCAGGTTTGTCAGAATCTACAGCAGCGACCGTGTCGACTCGTGTCTCATCCTGCATTTCTTCTGATTCACACACTAAACCAAAACTAGATCGCTTTCTTCCGAACTTAAGAAACTGGAGCAACGTGCCACATCTTTGCTTTTATCCATCGGTTAAATGTGACTTGTAGAAATGGCGACAGGTCTGTAGGTCAATCTTCAGAGGAACCGTGAACTGCTCCTACAGAACTCCAGAGAGATGCTCACACTACTTCTAAAGGAAAAAACAAAACAATGGCACCAATAGGGGAAGTGACACCCAGTGGAAAGTGACCGTCTGCAGTCTCACACTCGCTTTAACCCAACACTCCCAAAAATAAACTGCAGGCTCACACTCCTGGGATGCGAAAAATAACAACAAAAACAAAACAACAAAGCAAAATGAAGGGTTTCATTCCAAAACTCCATCAATCTTAGAAAAAAAGAGATGATAATTTGTAAAATTAATATTCCTTTGTAAAAAAAAAAAAAAAAAAGGCTCAATATACTCAAGATATAACATAAAATATGACACAATAATAAGTGTTACAATCATATTCACAGTTACCAGTTTATCAGACGACTTTTTAAATTCATTCTGGAATGAAACTCTTCAAATATACAATAGATACCGTATGACACGTACTGACGACCATAGAAAATGAAACACCAACAATATACTGGAGCATAGTAGCCATCAGAGCCCCTTGCATTAACCCCTACCCCCATGTCACACACTATTATTAAATAAGGCACACATTTACACATACAGTTAAAATTTGGCTAGTAATTATTCCTTTATTTACAACCAATAGTCACAAAGTTAATAATTATAATACTTGCAATCCGTTCTATGTGTAGTGTTCATTCTGCCAGATGGCGTGGCGTGTTTGTCTTGTCACTTGAGTATACCTTGTTTTTTTTTTTTATCTTCCACTGCAGAGGAAGCTAAACCCTCGGAATTTTGTGGAGCACCAATGTCATAGAAACATTCTGGAGGAACCTAAATGGACCCGATTAGGTCGCTGGTGACCTGACATCTGCTGGAACAGGGAAAGAAAAGAGAGAAGGGACGAGAATATAGCTGCTTTGTTGAAGTATTTACTTTCTCTTGTCAACAAGAAACTAATTTGGTTCATTGTTTTTTTTTTTTTTAGCCAACTTACAATGAGCTGTGTTGATGAAGTGCATGATTCGGTGTCTCTCAGATACTTCTGAAGAGTGTGTGGGGGGGGGGGGGGGTCGTTTGATATGCCCAAAGATGAAAGAGTATAGTAAGGCCAAGACATAACTACTTTCGGGGGGGATTTTGCTGACTTTTCACCACAGGTTACATATACTGCAAATGTATATGTATACATATACGGTGTGGATATAAACACACATATATATACACACACATGCATAATATAAACACATTCGAGGGTGGGGCGGGTGGGGACTGGTTACCAACACTACATCAGAAAAGGTTAAGCAAAAGCCTGAATCTACGCATCGCAGGAGCCTCCGGCTTTTAAGTGTTCAAGATGACGGATGAGTTACGTTTTTCCAACATCGATGTGTCCAAAAACTAAGTTGCATTGTAAATCCACACTGAGGACATTGGCAGCCTAATATAAGGAGGTGGCGTCACGTCACCCGTGTCAGCGGTTCTATAATAAGCAATTAGCTGAGCAATACCAATATGGTACAAAGATATTCGCTGGACAAAAAGAGTGGGAAAAACAAGTTTGGTTGAGGCTTTTGTCCACAGTGACACTGGCTGTCACATGATAGGTTGTGTTTTCTTGTTAAGGTCTGCAACCTCAAACCCTCTGGATTCCTTCAAAGAGAATGTCCTTTGAGAAGACACGACAAGGGAGAACCTCCTCTAGTCCAGGAGTGAACCTCCTCAGTAGTTGAACTTCCCCTGTTGGTTAACCGGGGATGTGGCAGGTATGAACAAAGGTTTGGGAGGGACGTCGGGTTTGAGCGAGGAGCCCCGGCGGACGATGGCACCCCTGTGTGGGACCTCCTGCTCTCCGTTGTAGCTTTGCTGGCGAGCCAGGTACCCATTGGGGATAAGGGGGTAGTGAACCTCGCACGCGCTGCCTGTTGAGTTCATCCGTGCCAGCAGGGGAGGTGGTTGGTGGGGCCCACCGTTTCGTTGGCTGAAGCTGTGCTGGCGAGGGATCATTCCCCCTCCTCCACTTCCACTTGGCATCTTGGTGGCTGCAGCAATCAACGAGTGCCTCTGGGAGGAGTGCCTCCTCTCCAGAGTGGACTGGTGGTGTGGAGGGATGTCAGGAGGAACATCCATGCGTCGGGTAAGGCTGTCTCGAGGTAAAGTTGACGAGCTGTAGTAAGGGGCAGATTCTGTCTCAGGGATCTGAGGTTGGATTCGGTTGGCAAAGGCTAATTGGCCTCCACCACCACTGGCCATCAGACCTGATGGGCTCATTAACTGGGAGTTTTTACTGCTGCTTGCCTCATGGATGTGCTTCAGGAGCTCATCCAGCGAGGTTACCTCCATCACCTTCTGCGAGTAACCAGGGTAAGGCTGCTGGGATAGCACACGTTCAACATTGTGGATTTTACGTTCGTCTGAAAGGAGGTGACCCCCAACTAGTGGCTGCCCATTGGACATGCTGTGGGAGTAGGGGAAGACCTGCTGGTGGAGCAGGGCCGAGCTGGGCCTGGAGCCGACGTTGTGGGACTTTGGGTCTTTGGCATTGTTGCAATTCTGGTTCTTCTCCCACTGGTTCTTGAAGGCTTTCATGCTCTTGATGGGAAGCTCTGGGGTCGAGTCTGGTGTCGGCAGACCGGAGAGTTCTGAGGAGTGGTGAAGGTGGTGATGGTGGGGGTGAACCAGGTCTCCCATTGTCATTCCATGGTGGCCATTTCTCCTTGGTGGGTGATGTTCCTTGCTGTTGGTGAAGAACGAATTGTAGATCTTTGGAGATGACACCTCCAGCTTGTCGTCCTTACTTTGGCTGTCCAGGAGGCCGTTGAGTTTGGCCAGGCTGCGGAGGGATAGGGCGTGTGGAATCGGAGCCTCGGGATCCTTAGCCAGCTTCTTGGTCTTGTGGCCTGTGTGGTTGCAGTAGCAGGAGACCAGGAAGCCAGAGAGAAAGGCGCCGAGGACGAAGGCCACCAACACACACGCGATCAGGAGCGTATAATGAACACTGTGATTGGTCTTCTCCAGGTCTGGGGGCCGCCTCACACCTTGACAACAGAAAAAAGATTGAGAAAAGGTTAAGAGCTTTTCAGACTGAGCCCGAAAGAGAAAAAGCAAACACAAACATTCAAGAGCTAATGTAGGTCAAGTAGCAGCTGGGAGAGACAGGTTGCGTTGACAGGGATTTCACTATGTGAGAAACAGCATGGGAGAGGTGTTTGAACTCAGCTCTCTGCTCCCTTTCCCCTTCACTGTTAATAGATCAATACTGACTTTCTCGGACCTGTGCTCTCCCCACAGACCGGTGGAGACCGAGAGTTCCCCGGCCAGCGAGAAATCAACTCTGAAATGAGTTAGAGCTTTAAATATTGATGGGAGCAGAGCAGCAGGAACCTGATATCATTTTCACAGACTTTGCTTTCCAGTGTAGGGATCACGAGCGCAAGCACCTGGCGTGATGAACGAGCCAAAAATAACAGCCCTGGCCAATAGCTCACCGAGTGCGACGCCTTTGCCAATGCGGACCCAAATGAGGTTGTCAAATTCTTTCAAAATGAAGCCGAGGGGGACAGTCTGTGCGATAGTGCACCACAAACACAAGGTTACTTAGCTGAGGTAAATCTACCATGTAAATGTCCTTGGGTGATGTGACCCTAGCAGAGTGTTTGCCTAATGGCGTGAAAGGCAGCGATGATAAGAAGAGTGAAACCTGCCACCTCTTATAATCAGAGCTCATTTGCAAGAGGCTGCTGCCATCTGTGGTGTCAGGCCCTTCTCTCCGCCCTTAATGACAATTTCTGTGAAACTGATTAGTCTGTGGAGGTGGAGGGTGGGGGGGTGGGGGAGGAGGACAGAGCAGCGCAGAGGGGGGAAAACATGCAGGTGTTCAAAACAAGTCACGACAGCTCGAGAAAGCTTCGATGAGGAATGAAAACGGAAAATGGAGATGTCTAAATCAGGCCTTGCTGATGAGTTCATAAGATGTTCAGAGTGATGATGACGAGGGTGATGATTGGTTGGCGAGTGAAGAGCAGATCGGCTCAATAATTCAGAGGAGCAGATTTTAATCTTTCCTCTGAATTAAGTGACCCAGACCTGACAGGACGACGGCTCTTGGGTCCAGAATAGTCCGGCATAGAAATTCATCTATCGAGTTATGAAGCGGACGATATGGATGGAATCTAACAGAGTGTGTTAGAGTGTGTGATCTTATTTTGTGATAAACAGTTCATCCTCAAGTGGAGATATATTGACAACAGAAAAAGTAACAGGATGCTTTTGGCTCAGAGAGTTACAGAATCATTATATTCATCCAACTCTGCCAGATGATTGATCGCTCCTGCCATGAGTTCAGAATTATGTGGATATATTAACGTGGCGAAGCCGCAAAACAACTCAAATCCTTCAAAACTTAATTCTTTGATCCCTTCGAGACAAACGTCTTGGATGGATTTCATTTTTCGTGGAAAGGAGGGTGTGAATACAAGCTAACGCAGAGTTCTGTGTGAACATTATTAAAGGTAACGACTAAGTCAAAAGGGTCAAGAAGGTTCCTCCTCAGAGTTTGTGTATTGATTAGAGGCAAATATTAGGGGATATTACAGAGGAGGGAAATCTGATCAGAGTCGTTAGATTTCAGTCAAATCTCATTACAAATCCTCAAGAGATGAACGAGTGAAAACTAAATCTAATTTCCTTGAGCCCAGAAAGACGCCCGACACCACAATGCATGAAACGGAGAGACGAGCCATTTGCCTCCTGTCGTCCTCGCAGCTTTAATTTGACTGAATCTTATTAGAGACGTGGGGCAAAATCAGAATCCAACAAGGTTTGATCCGATCTGCATGTGCACAGTTCCCGGCCGACAGTTTAAAGCTCATCGTTTAAATCCTGAAGTTACTGTGAAGTTCTTTCCACTCGTCATTATCCGGAGGCAGACGTGTGTGCAGGTGCTTGTCGAGGCTTAGTATCTCATCATCATGTATCATCGCATTCATTCTCTAGCTGGGCTTTGCTGCCATTTCCCCACAGAGATACTGGAGTCCACGATCTAATCTTTCTGGATATAACGCTTTGAGTAGAGCTTTCCAATTAAAAATCCTCAATTTTTGCCATTTATTCTTATGATTGCCTGGACTTATGACCACATTAAAAAGTCATAAATCATAATTGCAATCCCAGTGGGGGAGGCAATCAAAAGTGGTGCAGCAGTGAGCCTGTTAAAGCCTCCTCTTTTATTCTTGGACACTTTTCTTTTGTCTCATTACGCCGGCTGCCAATCAGCTCTGTGGCAGAGACACAGTTCTGAGTTTTGGATTCTAACCGAACAGCGTCCCGGCCTGGCGGCGGCGGCATGCAGCTTTTGGTAATGAGCCTCCATCTCAGTCAGTGTGGTTTCTGCCTCCTGTCGCCCCAGTGGCTCTCTGGTACCTGTGACTCATCTGCTCCCTCTGGACCATGGCGCCCTGCCTGGCCTCAGGCTACGAGGCGGCTAAGGGCTTCCAATGAGTCAAGTGGCTCGACGGGGGGGGGCGAGACGCGCAGCTGAGGTAAACAAATCCAGAGCTGACAAACGACCTGTCACAACATGCTTCACCAGCAGGTCGGATGACTCAATCATTGGGTGTTTGGGACATACGGTGCCACCGGTCACAGTAAGATCATTTCACGGTGAATCATACCGACAGCCTGGCAAGCAGCTCGGTGGCGAACAGGAGGCGATGGCCAACTGTACCCAACTTCTTGGCTTTCATTCGCTGTGCTTCACCAACTCGTGGAAACTAAAGATTTGGGGTTTGAAACTACACGAGTACTTATTATTTTAAAGTTAGGTGACGGGGAGAAAATCATCACCTCATGTAGAAACGATAATTAACGCAGCTTTACGCTTATTTCACAACTTCCCTTCCACGTTTACACCGTTTAAGAGTCAAGTTTCTTTCTCTAAAACCGTCTCTTTGTATTTCTGTGTCGACTCAACGAGCTCTCAGCCCAGCGAAGGCTTAATATAGAGATACCCAAGTCTGCCAAAAGGTAAAAAGACAGATGGGCTGCGTGAGTGGAGTCAAGGGAGGGGAGGGGAGAGAGAGGGATGGTGACAGCCAGGGGAAAGAAAAGAAAGGGAGATGAAGGGACGAAATTCAACCTTGGTGACAAAGTGGCGATGAAGAGGGGGAGTGAATGAGGGAGGACTCGGAGATCAATAGACAGAGGAGCAGGAGCAAAGCAAAGGGAGGATGAAAGCCACAGAGCGAAAAAGAAGGAGAGAGATGGAGATAACAAGTGAATGTATGTGCGAGGAGCTCATTTGAAGGAGGAGCAGCAGCAGAGTGAGAGACAGACGTGATGGGCTCGGTGACAGACCATCACTCTGCCGCTGCTCTGAAGCTCTGCTGCAGCTGTGATGTGGTGGGAGAACAACCCTGGTGCTCCTCCGCACAACCGGAGGAAGAGAAACGCTCTGCGACTGCATCCACCGTTGATAAAAATAGATGGTGCGGCAGGTTACGTAAACAGGTTTTACACGGCGCTGCCTGAGCTGTATCTTACTAATTGCCGATATTTTTTTTTTTTGCATAAGGGAAATAAATCTGTCTGCTGTTATGTGTGAAGTGTTCCCCCCCGCCCCCCCCTGCAGGTGATTAAGTTGAGTCTGAAAAACTAATTACAATGGAAGTGATAACTAAGTGATTAAGTAAATGGCTACTGTCTTTGCAAGCCCCCAAATCTGCTTTGTTAACAATACAGCAGCCATAAGCTTTTTCCATGACACCAATTACCGTCAATCTGAACACTTTGAAGTCTCGCACTTTTCTCAATGGTGAAAGAATTCCTCCCTCTCGCAGGACATTAAAGCATCTGAACTGTACAATGCCGGAATTTTAAATATTGCTGCGAGGGAACAGCTACTTTTATATCAAGGTCAGATACGAAATGATTTAAACGGGACAACTTTTTCTTTAGCATATGACTTTTTCCATTATATCAGACTTTCCTCAAGGGTGCGTTTAAAACACTTTGCAAACCTGAGAACAACTCGTCTTCTGGTTTTTTGCTGCACGTCAAGTGAAGATTCTTTTTCAAAATAGCCCCCAAATTACTTTCTGCTTCCACGAGTTTACAAGTGCATGTTATTGTTCCCTTAATGGATACTCCATCCCAATGAGAAGTCAATGAGACAAAATGGCCCTGAGTTCCATATCCCTCTGCTTCCTGCTAATGCTGCAGATTTATTTCTTCCACACTAAAAAAAAAATAAAAAGACAATTTAACTCCTGAGAGACACCCTGAGGTCGAAGAATGGAACAAATTAATCATTTTTCCCTTTTTTCAAATCCGGGTGAAACGCAGAGCAGCTCCGGCTCGTCGCTGTGAGTTTTAGTAATTTGACAGTTTTAATTCCTGACGTCTGTGCGCTGACAGACGTGGTTAACAGACAGAGTGTGATTGTGTGCGTCACATGCGCACACACACACACACTGAGTATTAAGCACTGTGTGTGTGTGTGTGTGTGTGTGTGTGTGTGTGTGTGTGTGTGTGTGTGTGCAGGACTCTTGCTGTTGACTGAGTGAATTCAATCATGTACACTTGTTATTAGGAATTTGCATAATATTCCACCTCAGTGCTCAGCCAATTGGATGAGGTTTAATATATGCGCAGGAGCTAAGGTGATATGGTGTAATGTTAACAGATCCTTTCCAATTGAAAAGTAGTGGTGATGAGAAGTGCATTTCATTCCAGGTGTGCTGATGCAGACAGAGAATAGATTTCATTACAGGTTTGATTGAATGCTGGTAAATTAAGTGTGAGGTGGCATCTGGCAATCAGCGCCACACTGTCTGTACCCGGTCGGTGCTTTGAAGGGAAAATCAGGTTTTTCAAGGAGCTGCACAGAAAAAGCAAAGAGAAAAGGGATAGTTTTGGTTTTGATCGTCAGATTTGGAGATATCCGTCACTGCCGCCACTCAGCTGCACATGGACGTGAATGTTTGTGCTGATTAAAGCTTTAAAAATCCTATTTGATAAAACCGAAAAAAGTGGCGTGTCGTCATAACAACAACTCACAAACAGCTACCGGCACAAAGCCAAGTGATTATAGATGACAATATTTTACCAATGGAGGAGGCAAACGTCGCAGATATCTTCAGATCAGTGTGAAACCAAAACTATCTGCATGATGAGAGATGTCACCAAGTAGGAAAAAGAACATCTGATGAACTCATGAAGCCAGTAAACCGGGCAGAGCACATGCACTGGGTGGAGTCCTCGTTTTCCTCTTTACATGCAGTTGCATCAGAAACTAAATTTGCCAATCGAGGGCTGGTAAAGCAAAAACAGTCCCAGTGCAAACCACCTGCTGATGATCTGATCCGCAGTGGAAGAATCTTGGCTTTACCAACCGACTTAAAGAGACAGTCCACGCCAAAGTCCGGCTCTATAGCTTCTACAAATCACTCTGTTCCAGCTTCGAGTATAAAGAACATACAGCAAAACAACCAAGAAATGATGGGACCATTAATAACAATCACTGGTTTCCTGGTGGAATCGTCTTTGGAGTGAACTGCTGCTTTAAGAGACGGAGAAACTGTTGCTCAGACGCCTGAGCACAGTGAATCCAGAAAGGCAGATCATAAAGAGGTCTGGGGTGAAAAGGGGTCAGCGAGGGAGAATTCAACAAAGGAGGCAGGTGCGGCTAAAGGGTTAGTCCGACTAAAACACAGAGAGGGACAGAGGAAGAAGAAACACAGGCAGGTGAAAACTGGAGGAATACACCCCCAGAGGTCAATGAGACAGATTAAAGGGTAAGGGGTTAGGGCCAAGAGCCGGGACGACTGCGGGGGTGGGTTTGATCACTGCGGGCCCCGTGGATCAGCGGATCGCTCACCACCCTGACACCGAGCTGAGCTCTCGTGGCCCACGTGGAGGTAAAAGCCATTAAAATGTGCCGGGGATGGAAAGTGAAGTATTCGGTGTGTGTGATGTTGTCGAGGTGAGTTTGTACAGCGCAGTGAGGAGCGTGTTTTTAAAGGAAAAGTAAAAGCATGATGTCACTTATGATCGGTGAAAAGTGTCTGCGTGACCTTTAATGATCATTACACCACGACTGAGAGTCAGGGAGACCGAGGTGTGTGTGTGTGTGTGTGTGTGTGTGAGTGTGTGTCACACCCTGACTGGTGTTAAAACGTTTAAGTGAATCCTGTCAGGTCAAAGCAATTTAAAGATGTTAATATTAAACACACTTTATGGTTTTTAAAAAGAGCCACAGTTGGTTTTCAAAATAATTTTTTGAAATTCAAAGTAAAGGCTTGAATAAATGTTTTTGAATTATTATGAATTATTTCATTAACTCTGGTGTCGAGGCCACTAGGTTTGTTTCTTCTTCTACATTCTGCCACCTTGTGACAATGTGCGACTGTTGGGATTTTGCTAAGCGGCTTCAACCGAATCGGTGGCGTTGGTGCAAGAGGGAAGTTTTCAGAGCCAGGATATTTTGGAACTGGAGATGTCGTCCATCATTATTTACAGTCCATGTTTTCAACTAACGATACTTCATCATCACGTGATTGTTTTTTTGTTGTTTTTGCATCGATTTTAAACTAAAAACTATTGTAGTAATGTTTGAACAGTTTTGACACTGATGTGAGTTGAAGAGTAGAAACTGCGGCGGTGGCTTGAGGGGACGTGTCGTCAGAGCTCGACCAGACGATGTGTCTGTTGCCATGGTCTTTCACAAGTATAAATAACTATCTGGAAAAACGAGCTGGCATCGATGCCCCACCCCCCAGGACACCCCCCCCCCCTCATGTGAAGGTTCAGCCCGAGTTCACTTTCTGCTCGGCTCCTGTCAAGCTTTAATGAGTTGGAAAACACCCGCCTCACTTGATTCTATTATCGAGTCATCTCTCTGTGCACGTCAGTTAAATTAGTTGCTAGCGCGGCTTTCCGGTCCCCCCCCCCCCCCACACGCACACGCACACACACACACACACACACACACACGTTCATCCAAATGAGCAGAGGAGTCAGGGAAAAGGTCAAATCACAATGGAGGGCAGGAGAGGGGGAGAAAACAACCTGGAGGAGACTGGATCCACGAGTCTGCTCACACACACACAGCTGTGAGGTGGATGTATCCCCCGTCCTGACCGCAGCGGTTTCTCTCAATAACCGAAGAGGTCGGCAGGTTCCTGCTCCTCTACGTCTTCACTGGGGTTTGAATAATCGAACGCAGCCGCCCACGTCTCAGCCAATATTCTACTGTGTGGTTTTTATCTGTCGATATCTGCGCCACATAAACACTAATTCCAGTAGAAACTCAGGTGAGCTGAGACAGTCTTCTCTTTTAAAACCCTTGTTAAAACATTCTTTTATCGGGGAGCCTTTCCTGCTTTTATCTGTATTTTAATTCTATTTTATTGGACTCCATCTTAAAACTTAATTTAAAAGAATTTTATGTCTTTCAATATTTGTGATTCCTTGATTTTTGCAGTGCTCATGTCTTTATGACCTGTTGGTTTTATTTCGCTGCCCTTGTTAAGCACTCTGTATTTTGTAAAGTGCTCTATAAATAAAGTTATTATTATGGTCTGTATGAGCCGGATTTACTTTTACTCCTGCGCTTTAAGAGCAAAGGTTGATGAAAGAGAAACTTGCGGATGTTAGAAAGGTTTCCTGAGCTGTTACAGTTCTCTTCACTGTCACATAACAAAGTGACATCTACTCTAAATACTATTAAGGCTTCTTAAATCTATTTTACAGTATTTCATTGTTTTATTTATCAGAACCACTCTGAAGTGCACTTCTCTATGTGAAAGGCTTGATTGATTGATTGATTGATTGATGTATGTCAGCTCCAGCTGTCATTAGTATCAACACTTCATCTTCTCAGCTGCAGCGTTTTGCTTTAGGAGGCATCGGAGCTGAAAACACATTAATTACAGAGCAGGTACTGTCGTCATTCTGTCGACACTTCGCGTTAACCAGAGTCATTACATAACCACAGTCGACAGCTGTTTGGATTAAATTCACATCTGCTCACAAAGACAAACACTGTGGATGGAGCATGTTTAGAGGCGGAGAGATAAATCAGCATTATCACACTGCAGGTTAAAGTCAAGGTCACGACATTGGATCATTTATCTTTTAATCTGCGTCAATAACGTTTTAGAATATTTCACATAAAGCAACAGGACTAATAACCACATGTTAAGCTCTCCTGCGTCTGTCGGGCTTCTTTTTTACCTGGCAGATCTTTTACTTACTCAATCTTCCCTCTTTCCAGTCTCAAGTCCTCATTACTGCGACTTAGGGCCGATTGAAAACCTAAATGAAGTCCTAAATCTACAGGTGGCGTCTTAATAAAGGCTGGAGGTTGTGTGTTAGCGTTAAATTACCTGGGCCTGATGGCTCGTAGGTGAGCTGCCTCTTTGTTACAGCAAATGAATGTGATTTGGAGTCGAGACTAAGGAGCGAAGTCAATTTTCTTTGTAACAATGAGCAATTTAACCACGTTAACCGCAGCGTTTCCTCAGAATCTCCTCAGGTAACTGTGTCTCTCTCGACTGGTTGTTTTATTTCAGCGCTGCGTTGTCTGCCGGCCCACCTGGCGGCTGCCGGGGAGATTTGTGACCGGGCTGCGGAGCGTCTACAGAAGGTTCCGACACGAGAGCAGATATCTGGTGAGGAATGGACAGGAAGTGGGGGAGATTGGACGCCCCTCTCTTCGCTGTGATGCTTCCACACCAGCTCCTCTCTCTCCTGCCTTATCAAGCCGCCTCCTCTGATTGAAGCGGCAGCCCCACAGTCTCTGGCTGAAATAGATTGTGTGGCTGTTTCTTGTTTGCCCTTCACCTTCCCTCTCTCCTCCTCTCCACCTCTTTGTCCGATTCCCCCGGCTTCGGGTCCCTGCTGCTTTTTATTTGTTATGGTTTTTTCTCATTTAAGCCTGAGTGGCTCATAATTGCAGGCACAGAGTCTGGCTGTGAGATTGGACGCCTCTTTCACCCACTGAGGATTTATGGACCTGTGACTTGGTGTCTGTACATCTGAGCAGCAAAGAGAAAGACCTGCGTCACGCCGCATTTTTCTCCCCGAATGACGTTCACATAAACCGAATCCTCTTCCTGAACGTGGAGGAAAATGTTCTGTGGGAGGGGAAGGACCCGAATTCTGTCTCTCGCTGCGCAGCTCGTTTCCTTACGTGATTATTTGAGGGTCAAAGAGACATTTTCCTGCATTTCCAGTCCTGGCTAAACAGCTCTTTGACTTGTAATGTTAATCAGTAAGAGTGCGAAGTGTCACATTAAAAATGTACGAAATAATGAGACTGCGGCCTATAAAGATCAAGGTGTAATTAAATATTCAGGAACTGGCTGGACTTTTATAGGTCATGTCATTTACTGGGGCGGCCGGACGCTCTCAGCTCTCACTGCACCAGCTTTGATGCTCGGGACAATACGTGAAGTGAAAGTTTCACTTCCAGAGGGAAACTTTACTCGATCACTTTGACATTTGTTACTTTGCAAATTACAAACAGCAAGTTTAACAATATAACCTTTAGAGCGGAAAAGACCAGGCAATTAATCATCTTTGATAATAATGAACGTGATGAATAAGATGATCTCAGCTTCTGGAGTGTGAAGCTGTTTTAAAGTATATGTTGTTTTGGGCATTTTGCTTTTATTACCTATTACTTGTTATTGTCGGCTTTTACAGCAGAATAACAGAAAAACTACTGAACCGGTTTTCGATGTCATTTTGTGGAGGGAAAGACAAGTTACTGTGTGGGAGAGAGAACTGCCTTGTCACAACTGCAGCTTAAACTATGAGGTCTGCATGGACGGTAACAACATTATGGTCGATAGCACGAGCGGGCATGCTGCACATAGTACTTGCTTGATTGGTTCATCATTATAAAACTGTGGACAGTATAAATATGGCGGCTGCCTCAGTCTAGATGATGTAGAAAGACGACATTGAGCGTGAAGGGCGTTTGGTCGGACGCACGTCTGATTGGTTTGAGGTTTAATGAAGGAACTAAATATTTCTGCACTATCTCTCATCAAAGCATGTTTGTAGTAACCACTCGTCCGTGTGTGTGTGTGTGTGTGCGTTTTATCTGGTGCACGTTTTATTCGCCTTGCTCTTTTTCGGTGGATTTTAATATCGCTGAGTTAAGCTCAAAAGGGGTTTAATTTTAGTATGCATATGATTTAATATATTACATTAGATTACGGATTATAAATCCAAGGAACATGTAAAAATCTTTTCAGGCAGACTGATGAAGTCCTGATGAGTCAGAATCCCGTGGGACCGACGCTGAAGTTCACATCACGACTTTGGTGAATTTTCAAAGTCTGAGTTCGCTGAGCGGGGAAAAGCCTTTGTGAGGTGCTGGGTAAAGTGGGAGTTATAAATGCAAATGAAGGGTCTCGGTGAGGGACAGAAACTTTACCTGGTTTGTGCTTCTGAAATCTTTGAGTGTGTTGTGAAACATCCAGGGAATATGTGCGTGTGCTGACGAGCTAAATAAAAGATGAGGAGGGTTCAGCTGGGAGCAGCGTTGTTTAGACTCAGGTTGATTTGAGGAGTTAATTAGAGTCGGTGCAGTATTTTTTCTGAAGTCATTAAATCTTGCACAGTCCGCGACTGTTGTATTGAGACGTATGGTTGAACATGAGAGGATAATAACCTGATAATATTCTTCAAGCTCGACCTAAACAAAGTCTGTGTGTGTGTGCGCTGCAGCCTTCGGTCACATGATCATCACACGAGGCTTTAGCTCCGTGAAGCTGCACAGGAAATCAAGCATCACGTCATGTGAAGCTGAAACTAACGAGGTGTGCGGTTAAAAATCAGTCAGTTATCAGCGCCGGCCTGATCTAAGAGATTGTTTTAACTAGAGGGTTAAGTGTTAGTGAGAAGATGAGAGAGATATTTCACCCTGGAAGAACATTCACACACATTAACATGCAAACCACCGCAGTGCACGAGTGGTCGGCCTCAAACTGAAGCAGATTCTTTATCGACTATTTGCCAGAAACAGCAAATAGAATAAAAATGATAGAGTTGAATTCATCTGCTGCCATTCCTCCATCAGCTGTGAGAACCCATCGCTATGGAAACACAGGAGGGATGATTGATGTGCAGGCTGAAGATGTTTCTACCAGAGTGAAGCATCTTTTCTTTTTGGTTTGGTGTTAGTGGTCAGTTTGTTAGACGGCGTTCGGGGCCCAGCAGTGCAAACCACGGCAGGTCAGAGTTCACTGAGGACACACATCCCTCCCCCTTACCCTCCATCTCCACACTGATTGGCTCCGAGTCAGGTGACCCCTGTTCCCCCACTGGGGGAGGGCCATCAGGACCTGTACCTCTTTCAGGGTCACCTGCCTCCTTTGGGAATGCCGCCCCATGATAGGTTGCGCTGGCGCTTGTGGGTGTGGTCTTCCCTGCGGTTGTGACGAACGGGAGGGGGAGGAAGAGGAGGAGGAGGAAGGAGGAAGGGAGGGAGGGAGGGGAGGGGGGGGGGGGTGACAGAGTGAGCGATTAGTGAAATGTGAATCAGCCGAGACAATCAACTGCACAACAATGAGGGTGAGTCCTGAGTGGAGAGAAAACGGTTCACCTGTTAACACACAGAGCAGTGATGAGCGCAAGCGACACGATGAGACACAGAGCAGACGCTAGGTCACAGGTCAGCAGCGGAATTCGTACCGCGGCCATTCTCAGAGAAGCTGTGGCTTCAAGACTCTAACATTCCTCCATCCCTTGGTTATTTCTCGCTGTGCAGACATTATTTATTCACGATAGATTTCAGAACATCAGAAACAACGTAATATCCAGAGGAGGAGAAATCAACTCTGTGCTCTTAAGACCAGAACTGTGGCTCCTGAAGGTTTTAACGAGGATTTACTTCCTCCATCATGTTGTTTCTTAACATGTTTTCTACAGATACTTCTCTATACATCTGCCTGAATGTTGATCTATGGTGAATCTCCCTATTTTAACAGATATAGAACATTTTGTGTATATTTGTTATGATATCTACTATGATATGTATGTATTCTGTATTGCTGAATCATCACATGATTTGTTAAATAATGGCTTGTGGGTATTTTACTTTGAGTGAGTGTGTATTTTCTTTTTTTCAAACGTCTCGTGCAGAAATGATCAGACTCAACAATAACAGATTAATTTTCAATTATATCTCACACCACACAAATAAAAGACTAACATGCTTGAATTGTATTTGAATTGTTACAAAGGGTTTGGCGTCATCTGTAAATATGAAACTCGAGTGTCTCCGTCTTTTAGTCCGAATCTACAGTTTTGCAGGCGAAGCTCCTCCACACGTCTTTTCCTTTTTTAAAACAGCCTTGAACTCGACCACCATTAAAACTCCTGTGTCCTCTAAGTGTTTTCACAGACTGGTTGAAACAGACACTGGTGGAGTCTTTCAGCTCTTTTCCACTACCTCACCCAGGCTGAGCGCTTCCACAGATCCTCCTTCGTGTGGAGGCCGCACAGCGAAAACATTACAACGGCCACATTCAGAGTCATCGCAAACAGACGCCAAGAAGCGGCGCTGCCAGAGGCCTCGTATTATCAAACATATTTGTCTTGATGACACACTCCACATCTCGATTGCTTTATTAGCTCTCTGTTGTCCTTGAGGTCCGGGGAGCAGCATGCTGCCATTGGCTCGGGCCCCTGCGCTAATAAGCCAGCCTTAGCGCTAGCACTCTGCAGCCCTCACACCCCGTGTGCAGGAAAAGGGCTCGTTCTCTCTCTCACTGCCAGCCAGTAGAGAACACTCACTGTGAATGAGTGGCCCCATCAGTTCGCCATCTGCGCCGGGCAAATTAAAACTGAACACCAGGGGGTGTTTGGCCCCAGAGCCTCAGACAACAGCTCCAGGACCACATCATTACTTCAGCTCTTATTCTGCTGGTTGCATCACGTCGTTTGTCCTCTTTTACTGTTGATTCAGTACAAAACAAAATGCACAATGTACAACAGAGGAGCTTTTGATTCCCGACATAGGCAAGCGTTTGACTCGAGCCCTTCTCTCTGCTGGCGGCGATTGTTTGGGCGACAGGGAAGAGAGAGAACGTGCCAGCGTTTGTTGAGCTCTCGAACAGGCGAACGAAGCACAGCTCTGTCGGGCATATGGAGCGATACTGTCGAGGAAAGCTGATAATTGATCTTCAGTGCAGAGACTTGAAAGCATTTTTTGTGTGAATCAGCTCAAAAAAATATATAAACAACACACAAAAAAAAACCAGACAACAGAGACGGAATCTGAGTGTGTTAAGAACTTCAAATGGAGCAGTGAAGCATCCGGGTGGCCGGAGCCCGACGGAATTAAGCGGCGGGGGTTGCTCATCAAGTCTTGCTACCAACAGGGCGGTGATTCTCCTCGAGCGGTGGCAGCTTCACACACCACTGAGTCACTGTGGGACCCCGGGACTGTCGGGGGTCTGATCCGAAGCCTCTGGCGGACAGAGTGGCCTCTGTTCTGAGAGAGATGCTGAATTAGACGCAGGATGGACGGTTCTGCGGAGCCGCAATGGCCGACATCTTCCAGCAGGACGGGTCTCTGCTACGCTGACATTAATCACCGCGGTCGTTAGCTCCCCCGTGTCATCATTTGTTCAGTGACAAAGAGACTTTAAGTCTTAAAAACTCCTCGAAAAGTTGAGGCGGAGCGTTTTAGTTGCGCGGATGAAAAGCAAATGAGGCCGGACGAACACTTTCTGACTGAGAACGACCGGCTTTGAATGTCGCGGCGTTAGAAACCAACAGCAACTCGTCAATCCTCTCTGAGGCCCGGCCAGCTTGGCGGCATTTCTATTCCTATTCCAGCCGTGCCAGGGGAAGAGCGGTGTGGCCGGCGGAGGAGTAATGGGACGTGACAGGGATGATGATCCTTCTTGATACAGGGCATTAGGCAGCCTCGCCGACAGAGCTCCTAGTCCATCAATGGAGTGATGCTTCAGACAATGGCTTCAATGTTTGAGCTGTCGGCCGAGGGAGAGAGAGGTGACCGACCATTCAGCCGCCGCAAAGAAGATTCTGTAACCTCCAGAGTTAAAAGTAAAGAGAAGAGACGTTTACTTTGTACGAATGTAAATGAATAAATCTGAGGCTTCTCTCCACATGCAGGGTTTCTGCAGCTTTTAACAAGTTAGAACCACAATGATTTACATTCAAGAGCAGTAACTACAAAGATATATCTGAATATATATCAGAGTCCCAGGATAAACCTGATCTGAATAACTCATTATGGAAGGTAAGGTGAAGTGAGGCATTTGTAAAGTTGTATTACAGTGTGTTAATATCTGTGTCGCTGAGAAGGAACTACAACACATGGAAAAACAAACGTTGATATAATTATGATCTTCTGAAATTGATTTAAGACCTAGTACATGATATGTATTCGAGACGTAACACTGAAAGAGTCGCTCCATATGGAATTTTTCACAAGGATATTTCAAGTACATAAATGGTGTACATCATGTACATGGTATTTTTACTGTTAAGTCATTTTTATTTAATGTTTTACTTAGTAAAAGTATTCCACTTTTTAACCAGAATAAAACCTAGCACCTGATTTAGGGAAAAACCTAACACTTTTCATTTTGTAGATGCACTTCCTGGGGAATCAAACCACCTGTGTCCTCAACACAGAACTTAGAGTTTCAACATCAAATAAATGTTTTACATAAACTTCACAATTACTTGACCCATCACGTTTTTTGATTTAGAGAGAAGATGTTAACATAACGTGTAGAAACTGTCGATAAAACTATTTTAGTGAGACCCAGAAAATGAATCTCCAGAAAGTCAAAATAAAATAAAACAAATGCTAATTTCCTATGAATCAAATCTGAATCTTAACCCGTCGGTGCTCAGGTGGGGTAGTGTGGTGAAAAGATAAAAAGACGTTTCCACTGACCATACGCTGAATCGAGCGCCGTGTTTTGCTTGCGTGTGGTCGCCAGGACATCTGAAGAAACAGAAAAACAACATCATCAGTGTGAGTCAGGTTATTGCTGGTTAAAAAACCTGCTGCTCATTGATTTCTAATGCATCGTTGAATCTGTCCTGTTAAAAGCTAAAGACAACAAACAACAAACCATTTGTCTTGAAAATGTCTTTGAGCCGACGCTTGATTAACAGACAAAGTTTGAGAACAGTATTCCAGCAGGGCCTGTGAACGGGGGCGGACTAACTACTCCTCAAGCTTCTTCAGCATCAACTGAATCACTGCCCTCGCTGAAATAAATACATCATAATTCTCTCCGTTCGAATTCGTTACATCCGCAATCACTTGTGGCCGCTCTCGCTCTGACATCGGGATCCGCTGCCGCTCGACAGCTCGCCTCCCCTCTTTCTTTATTGCTTATGTAAATCACTGAGAATGAAGAAATGTTTCCATCTCACCGTGGCAGGTATCAGGGAGCTGATGGTGGCTGTTCTCCACGTCCTGTTCAAACCCGCCTCTGCAGAGAAACAGGGACAAAGACAAAGAGCCATCACTACATTTGCATCACCTCATTTCACCGACTGTCCGTTCCTCACAAGCACCTCAGTGGGTTTTCCCCCAAAATTGGATTTGTTGGCGAGGAGCCTGCTCGGAGTCGGGGGGGTTTAAGTGCTCCCTGACCAGGTTTAATTTGTCTGGCGTGTGGCCGAGGTCGGAGTGTTTGTTTGTCTGTTTGTTGACCAGACGCAGCCGTGGGTGGTCGGACCTGCAGGAGAACGTCCGGCCTCGCGAGGATCCTCATCTCGTGATGAGGAGTTGTAATTTCATTTCATTTTGTTTGTTCCCAAAAAACATGTCCGGAGCAACATTTGCCGACTTCGGTGCAGGTCTGAGCATCTTTTCTAATTCCCAACATGTCATATATCTGAGTCTACTCAGGCGACTGTTGGTGTAATTGGTACCTACACTTAGTTCAGTGTCTCTGCTCTGCAATTAGTGTCTCACCGTATGATTGTAGCATGTCAGCAAAAAAATCTTCTCAAAAGGAAAATGCGTTAATTTAGAGTGACCGGCACAAAACCCCTGTGATTAATATCTCTCCTCTTCTGCAGCAGTTAGAAAAACTTGAAAACTAACAAACATGACGCTCAACGTGTTGGTGTTATTGTCAAACTTTAGGTATCAAGGATGTTTCCAGAGACAAAAGACAAAGATGCACAGTTGTCAACAAAAACACTTTTCAGCACCTGTTTCGAAGCATCTCATGCAAACAAAGAAAAGACTTTTGTGAACATTTGTAAATTGATTTGTTGGTGTCACTGTTTTTATCGTAACCGAGGCACAAACAAAAGCTCAATCATGTCAAGTAAATCCGTCATAAATGATTTTTACTTTGCAATTTCTGCCATCTTGAACTCGCTCCTTTGAAATCCGAAAGCCTCTTCATTCGCCTTTTGAACGTCTCCTGCAAACCGACAAGAAACCCAATCTGACAACTATTGATTTTCTGCTCCTCCGATGAGAACGTGCATACGATTGACACGCTGTTCTCCCTTGCAACAGACGCACCATCTCTCACCTTCGAGTCAATCGCAAATCAGAGGCTCATCCGCCCGGCGGTTGAGTAATGAGATTGAGCGGAAGCCGTTCTAGCCGAGCGGAGCTTCGCACCAACGCCAACAATCCTCCCACACGTTGAAATGAACCGAACAAAATAAGACACAAATGTAATGATCCAGTCTCCGCGCAGAAAAACACGCTGTACAGGCGTGCGTGTCATTTGTATAACAAACCAATTAGTTTCTTATATAATCTAACAGCTCACGCACATTATATTATGTATTACACCGCATGCAAACACAGGCTCCCTGCATCCATCTATAATTAGTGGGAAGACACACACGCATGGAAAATACATAATCTCGCACGTACATTTTTATATTTCCTCACACTTTTCACCTCCTGAGAGAAACAAGATGTTCACTCTGGAGACAGGAGAGCTTCCAAGAATGACGGTCGACCCACCACCAACAGCCAATCCAAGTCATAGACAGATCCTTTAAAGGAGACGCATCCTGCTCATCTTCAGGTTGATCTTTTTAATTAGTGTTAATTAGTTTATGACAGATTGTAATTTCAAATTTGCAGAACTCATGCCATCAACTGTCCCGTTTAGTGACGTGTGTTTAGAAACTACTTCCTCTGTCAGTCACCACAAACCAAGACTCTGCTCCAGTAACTTCCTGAGGACGGTGACGGTCGGTGTAAGACAGGAGGTGATTATAAAATCAAACGCTCTGTTATTATGCAGAGAACGAAGGAGTCTGGAACAAACTAAATAAATGATATCTTAAAAATATCTTGACGACGTAGTTTTACAGTTTGAGTGGAGTTTGTGTTTGACACCAAACAACAACAGAACCATAAATGGTCTGATCACATCCACAGAGACGGAGCGAGGTTGTTTTCGTTGGTATGAGTCACAGTGAAAAGGTTTATTTTGGTACGTTTATATTCGGGTTGTCTCAGCGTGGCGACTGGTTCAACCACAGGGTGATTGTTCTCTTTCCGATTAGCAAAAAAACATCCAGTTGATTCAGAAGGAAAATGCAAAGATTAGAAGCTTTCTAAAAATTCCTCTCACTAACCAGAACCCCACAAAGCAGAAATGTTATTTACAACCCCAACCACCCGACCAGAGGATCAACCACAAGTCTGCATCAGTAATGTGTACGTACACTTATTCACATTTTATTTACATTTGACTTGTAACAGCTTCGACTGACATTTTCCTTCTTCTGCAGTTTAATCCTCTCAGTTTAATCAAACCAGCAAAGTGCTGTAAACACAGACGTGAGCTCGGTGACATCCGGCTGTCGTGAGCCGCTCGGAAAAACCAACAACACACTTTAGAATAAAACACAATCACAGTGAAGTGGGTTTTTACGGCACGGAGGCACAAGTAATATGAGGTTTGTACATTCGCTGGCAGGACTGAGCACTTGTGCCTCATTTAAAAAGCTCCGAATATATGAATATGTGAACAGTTTAAAAGGTTTTGCTGCCGGACACAAGATGTTTCCCACTTCACTGAAAAGTCCATTCTCACCGTTAAGTGCTCTGGAGGCTTCAAGTTTCCACATCGCACCTGTGAGAGTTGCACGACCACAGAACACGACCGGCTCCGAACTAGTTATGTCACAAAATCGTTTTGTTGCGCCCACGAGTAAAACTCAGATTTGAGGTCAGCGCGGAGACGTTTTCCATATTTGGTGGATGAATATGAAAACAGCCTCTTGGTGTCAAACTCTGCACATAAATCATCCGGCACAGTGAATGTCAAACGTGGCCGGCAGTGGAGCAACAATAAGCAAATCCATTTCTGAATAAATGGGGGGGGGATTCACACAATGTGCCGGAGTGAACCGGAGCCTGTAAACAGTTTTGTTAAGTGGTGGCTTGACAGGTCACCTTTACTTCAGGAGAAACACGACAAACACTTGTCAGCACTCGACACCGTAATTGACCTTCTGGTGTTTCGTGCATTTGAATAAACATCAGGCGAGAATTCATCTCTCATCCATCTGTCTGCTTTTACCCACAATCCCTTTCAGTCCGGGTTCCCGTCCCGTCATCGGCTCGGCGACGCCCCTCGTTGGACACAGTGGGTTTGGAATTCAAAGTCGCTGTAATCCTGTCGTGTGGGTATTAATGGCGTTGTTCTCACTTTTCTTTCCACCTGGTTTCAGATGTTCTTCGCTGTGTGATTATTATTTGTGTCCTGACATCGATAATAAAAGAGCTTTGTGCTCGGTGGCACAACATTGATTTCATTTCACAGATCAGCGGAAAAACATCTCACGAATGCAGCGGCTGAGACGTTAAGAACGTTCCACAGGGATGAATTCACTGAGGGCGAGAACGTGCACTGATCATTAACACATGCACAACGGAGTCCTGACACCAGATCAGCTGCAGGAGCTGAATACAGTTTCTGGGGAACTAAGATCTGTGATTGTAATTTGGTGCAGATCCAACTAAGAATCCCGATCTAGTGATCTAGTTTTATGCATATATATCGGCCGAGAAGCAGAATCTGAAATTCCTTCTCACTAATTGGTTTGGTCCTTATCCCAGAAAGATCCGTATCAGTCAGGTTCTCTGTTCCACAGCTGAGAACAGTCCAAGAACAACTGCACTGTTGAGTCTAGTTCGTCTGATACAACAGCTCCAGGCTGATTTCAGAGCTTTTTACAGAAATGAAAGTTCATGTCCGTGATGTGATTTCAGTGATTTATAACTTTAAGAAGCAGCTCAGAGCCAGTGACTCGACAGGAAGCACCGAGAGACGGATTAACTCTCTGCTGCTTCAGGTGTTTTTGTCTGATTCGATAACAATAAGAGAATTATGGAATATGACCCGTCTGATCCTTAATGAAGTTTCAATCTGCTCCACACAGCTGACCTGATTCCCCCCCCCCGCGCTCTGTCCTTGGCCGTGTTCTGTTTTGGCGTCGGGGCTCTGGCTCTGGCGATTATGTAAAATGCATTATGGATGACACAAAAACACAAAAACACCCCGAAATGGTCTGAAGTGGAGTCGTCCAGCCGCACAATCCCCCGGCGTTCGAGATGAAAAGGCACGAGGAGAATGTGAATCCCCCCCCCCACCCCTGTCCTCCGGATCAGCCACAAATCAGTCATTAAAATTTCAGCCACCTCTGGATGAGGAAGGAAAAGGAAAAAAGAGGCAGTGAAAAGAAATGATGTGAGCGAGGAGACAGTGAGAAAGGAGGAGGAGGAGGAGGAGGAGGAGGAGGAGGTCCCAGTAGGTTGATGAGTATCGAGCTGCTTCATCTTTAACTCTGGTCAGGCTCCTTTCTCCTCCTGATTCTCATCACTTCATCCTTCCCTTTCTCGTCCTCCTTCCCTCTCTCCTCTCTCACCAGCTGCTCCTCAGCTCCGCTCACTGTGACACATATAAACGCACGTCTACATAAAACTTATCACTTCAGGCAGGTTTCAAATCTGAGGTTTTTTTGGAGCCACACAGCCGGAGGAGAACGCTTCTTTCCTCCAGTAGAAAAAAACTAAATGAAATACAGATGTTCAGCACTTTTCTCTCTGCCCTTCCTCGTGTGTTCTACTTCTCTTACCCTTCGCTTCATTGGTTTTCCCTTCACGCTTTCCTTCTTTATTCCATCTCTCTCTCTGTTCTCAACTTTTTCCCTCATCTCTTTATTCGTCCCACTTTCCTTTGTCTTCCTTCGTCTTCTCGTGTTTCTCTTGTTCTCTTTCTCTCTGGCAGACGACAGAGTTTTTATTTTATTTTCTGGCTGATCTCTCCCAGGTTCTGGTCCATCGGTTTCCAGCACGGCTCCGTCCCGCACGCTAAACACAGACTCATAAATCAAACCTCCGCGAGCAGCTCGGAGTTCCTCGCCAGCAGGAAGACGCATCGCAACTTCCTGCTTCTCACCTTCCAGTGACGGCCACTAACTCTGAACCTCAGACCACATCGCACCTTCTCCGAATCTTAAAATCATAAAACCCACTCCTGAAGGTCTCAACTAAATTAAAAGCACCCTCTCCATGCTGCTTGCCAACTTTCATGCTTCATTACACAGAAATTTAATAAGGAAACATATTTCCAATGAAAAGCTCATTACCTTAAAAGCAGTGGATCTTTAATAGTTATCTCAGCGTGTACCGGGAAACGTAAACAAAGGTTTCAACTCATAGAGCGTACAAATTAAAGTCTCCTCCTTCTTCTTGACGTCTAATTAAATCACTGCACGATGTTTCACGGCAACAGGAAGTGGATCAGGTTGACCTCACTTCATTTCGCTGGAAGCAAAAACCTTTCTGAAAATCTGCCAATTACAAAATCTAAAGCTCAAAAATCAAATCAACAAGATAAACCGTGTTAACTCGTAAAATGTTGACGTCGGATTTTGTTACCAATGAGCAAAGCTATGCTAGCTCCCTCTATCTACAGTGTTTATGCTAAGCTAAGTAGCGCCAGACATATTTTTTGCACCGTTTATTCTCTAAAATAAGTTTTCAAACCCACAAACATAAACATTAAAACCTTTATGTCTGCGAGAGGCTCATAGGAATAAATCAGTTGGGTTCTAAAGCTAAACTCACTGTCATTAATTTTAATGAATGAGCATAAATTCCAGCAAGAAAGCAAATATGACACATGACACGTTTCACTTGTACAGGTCTGAAACCCACAAGATGGTTTAGAAAGAAGCTCGTGTTTGTGTTGTTACCTGAGCTGAGCCCAGAGGCAGGAAACAGGGGGACACGGTTAGTTCTGCTCCTCCACAGATCACAAACTCTGCCAACCAGCACCTCCACCGCTCCGTCATCAACATGTGGCCCCGTGATTATTTAATCCGATCCAAGATCAGAAGTGTAAAAACTACACGTCGTGGTTTTATAGGAGGATTATGTGCCTGATTATTTCTTGGCCCGGGGCCTTGAAGGCTTCACGGAGACTCGTCTTCACCAGTGAGCCTGCCAGACAAAAACCAGCTGCTTCCAGTCTTTATACTCTGATAAGTTAACCAGCTGCGGGAAACAGCTGGATTTCTGGCAGAGCGAGACACCGGGACGTCACCGTGCCTGAGAGACACACTGGCTTATTTCCCAAAAATATAGAAAAACCTAAAAATATACGAGGGCACATGACGCATCTAAAAAAAGAAAAGAAAAATCCTATTAGCCTCCGTGTGTGTGTGTGAGGGCGGCGACAGTGACACGACCGGCCGAGCAAAGGATACGATGTAATTCCAGGTCCTAAAATAATCTGTGGGAAGCCAGTCGGCGCAGGAAGTGATGCTCCCTGTGTGTGTTTGAGGTAACACACACACACACAGACACACACAGTTTACAACCAGTGTACACAGAGATAAAGGAACAGTGATTTAGCAGCAGGTTGTACATCAGCCACATGGGGACACACAAAGTCCTTGACTGCCAGGAGGCAAATAGGAGGAGAAGACAGTTGCTTTAACTGCCTTTACACCTCCCTCCTCCTCCTCCTCCTCCTCCTCCCTCCCTTCCCTCCTCCTCCACTACTACATCCATCTATCCTGTCTCCCTTTTCATGCATCCATCTGTCCGTCCAACCAGCCATCCGTCTTTCTTAGTTTGCCAGACGGTGCAGTTCGCCGCGTGCAGCCGAACATCACTTCTGATTTTTATGAGACAAACTCAGAGCGAGAGAGCGTGAGGCTGAAAAACGATGATGTGGAGAAAGATGAAGAGAAACCGTGCGATGATCGGTCCGACTGAAAATATATTGTGTTTTATCTACTGTACAAAAAGCAGTCGTGATGCGCTCGAAGAATAAAAGAAAGTCTAATGTTGAGTTCTACTTCACGTTGCCTCTTTTCAGAGCATTAACCAGGAGACTGTGGCATCAGATAGTTTGCATCATATCTACTGATTCCCTGTGGTCCTGCTCCGCTTCCTCCGTATCAAGACGACCTCATCAATGGACGAAACAAAACACAAGCATCCGTCTGTCTAAGGGATAATTACTGACTTCTTCCTGTTTTTAATCATGGTTTAATCCCTCAGACGTGATGGAGACATGTTTAATGTCTCAGATGGGAACAGCAGAGTGTGTTATTAAAAAACTACAGTCAGACATTCATCATGTTGACGTCACCCGTTTGTCTAATTGCAGATAAGTTATTGATCACCAGGAGAACGTGGCCCCGGCAGCTCGCTCGGGGTCCAGCGGATGTGAACGACCCACACGAGGAGCAGGAGCAGATATGAAAACGATCGCTCCTGCTCGGCTCCACGTTATTGACCGAGGTGGAAATCTGTCCTCTGTGACGGTGAGTTAGAGAACTAATAATGTCTTTATACGGCTGCGTCCGCCCCGTGTGCCATCACACTGACCAAACAACACACAGCCCGGCCTCACTAATTACAACAACTTCGTCCGGGGGAGAATTAGAAGCTGAAAGCTGCTGCTGGAGGGTTTGATTAGAAAGCAGATCTGCACACGTTGGTCCCCTGGTGCTTTCTGATTGGAGACCTCGGAGGTAAAAGGAGAGCTCCACGGTGAGTCACGCTGAGCGGAACATTGCTGCTGCATCATTAATAAAGTTCAAAGAATATTACACTTCTGGGCACGGGTGGTTTCTCTACGAGCTGTCAAAGCAAAAGTGCAACCGGAGGAGAAACATCAAGAATATCTCTGTGAACACGTCTCTGCTGATTGAAACGATAATGAAAAGCCTCAACGCTCAGGTTTCCCCTTACAAGAGTTTTAAGGTAAAAAAAAATAAATCACCTTATTCAACTTTGTCTGACAGTTGATCACACTCGCATTATTTATCTGCATGTGGGATCTTGTACTACGCTTTGTTTTGAAACTATTCCCAAAATCTGAAATATTTGGTGTGTTGTCTTTGTTGGTGGGTTTAAAGTTCACATCTTAATCTTTTACTGATTTATTAAATCTCCTGTGTATAAATAAACTTCACCATTTTTGATTGCACACTTCAGAAGTTGCTCTCAGCACCGGTAGCTTCTTCGTGTTAGTTTATCCAGACACATAACAATGATCTTGCATAACGCAAAAAGCTCTTGCTGCCAAAATCCAGTGAAGCCACGAGCATAACCCACTTTAACACGTCAAACACTTCTTAAATGAATAGTAATGTTTGTTTTTGAATTTATAACCTGTACACACACTGTTTTTTTAAATGTCATAACACAAAAAAGGCAAAACCACAATATCTGACAGTTACATATTAAATCTGAGTGTTTCACATCAGACTGAATGTGTCTCTGGTGATGTATCTAAGAAGAAGACGACAAAAACATCAGCGGTAGAAGAGTGTGTGTGTGTGTGTGTGTGTGTGTGTGTGTGTGTGTGTGTGAGACAAGACTTACTTTAATCCAGGTGAGACCGTGGCACAGCTGCCTGACTTCAGCCAAATGCAATAAGGGTCCCGTGAAGACAGACAGCTTCTGCAAGACACACACAGACACACACAGATGGTCAGTGATGGAAGGAGGTGCACAGAGAAACGTGTTTGAAACCCGGCAGATGTTACTTAGGTAACGAGGCTCTGCTTCGCCCCCGGCCTCACAACACCCATCACTTTCTCAACTGCTGCTGCAACACAGAGCGAAGAAGTGAGCTCATGTGTGTCCTGGTGTGAACCGTCAGGCAAATACAGCTTTCAGACCCAGGACATGTCCAGAACATTAGCAGCAGGAGGCAGGAGGCGGGACATGACGTGTAAATTCTGCTTTGGAAAGATCAGCACATTTGCACCAGAGTCGCCAATAGCTCTGGAATCTTCTCGTCTTTCCAAGTCGACGTCTTCCACGTGTATTCAACATTCATGGTTTTGCTTCCAACGTGTTCCTCACTCCCACAGACGTTCAAGTGTTTAAACACAGTTCAGCCGGATCGTTTCACGGCTACAAAGGGAACACGATTGTTTAAGTGGAGCTTCTTTGTATGAATAAAATATGTAATTAGCTCGGTCACAAACACTGACTAACAAGTACCCGACCGCAATCTGCCGCACGGAAACAAACGCAGGCAATTATGAGAAGAGACGCGGGAAAGATCACAACCAGATTAGTTTCTGATGAGAGTTAAAGGACAGAGATCCGTTTGTTTTCTTTCCTAACGAATGGAATTAAAGACCGGAGCTGCTTTTTGTTCTCTTCTGCTTCTCTTAAAGGTCCGATAAGGATTTCACCCACACACAATATGAGTATTTACAGACGAAACTCGGAGATGCATCATCTCAACTCAAACATAATTGAAAAACAAAGGCCTGATTTCCTTTTTGTGATTAAAAAACTCTGTGATGTAAACAGGCTTTCAAAGAGAAATAAATGAAAGTGAAAAAAACAAAAACTCATTTTCATCTTTTTAATTGAGTAAATTAAATATCTAATCACTTCATCTTCATTCTAAAACATCAATATATCCTGGTCGCAGTAAAATAAACAAACAAACCAAATGATTTGTGTTTGTAAAGAACATATTCACTGGTTTTCCTCGTAGGGTTTAAAGATCTGTACAAAGGGAGAAACTTCAGAGAGAGTCACAAGTGAGGGATTCCTCTCCGGGGACGGACACAACTACAAGAGATGTGTAACAGAGCACAACAACAAAACAACACAATTTAAAACCAATACAACAAAGACCTGTTCACGACAACCTGCACAGCGCCCCCTGCAGGGATGTTCACGCTACAACATTTAGTTAAGTTGCTCTTCGTTGCTCACTTGTTTTAAATTTAAAGAAAAACTCCCATTAAACCCAAACTCAGGCAAAGTGAGAGCGGAGGCCGACATTTCCTACAGGAGCTGAATATCTGCTGAATAAAAGAGATCTTCAAACTAAATTTCTTTGCAGACTCCTGGTTTGACTTTTGCCCGTTTAGATTTGGACTGATTAACCATGCGAGGCCTCGTTCGGAGAAAGAAAACAGCTGATTACAGTGTCGGCCTCATGTCGGCAGTCAGCAGACGAGTGGATCACCTGCTTCTTCTGACTGTACGCCTGTTGTGGGATTTAGTGCAGATTGTTTACTTCCTCCCCTTCAGGCCGTCGGCATCAACCGGCATCAATAGCCATTAGTCACATTCTCCACCGTGTCAATTCCCGGCAGCATCAGAACCTGGCGGCGTCTCCTCCTCCCTGAGCCACGTGTCACTTCTGTTGATTAAACTCTTGTGCTGATCTGCTGTCAGCCGCTCTGCCTCATGTTTCATTTAAGTCTGTAGTTTCTAATCCCGCACCGAGGAACCAGTCTCACGATCCTCTTGGCCTTCGCTCTGCCGCTGTGTCATAGCAAAACAACACCGGGCGTCAAGGAGGGAATTGAGGGTATTTTTCCGCTGCTGCAGAATGTACAGCTCTCGCGATCGTACCCAGCAGCGCCGACATAATGAGCGTAAAGCACACGGGGACAAAAGAAACAGACAATAATATTTACGTCTGCAGTCACTTTGGAGATGTTTTTAGCCTGTTGTGCTGAGAAAAAACGCCATCAGAGATGAAGGTAGATACACAAAACGGAAATGCCATCAGCTTGCTGGTGGTGGCGCCGGGCGCGCCCGCCGTGATGTCAAACCTGAACCTTTAATGGCAGTCAAAGAGCAAGTTTTAATGAGAACCCCTGTGACCTGTTTTTAAAATGCAAAAATCGACTTACAACAATCCAAACTCAACGTGCAGGAGTCGCACAACCATCATCCTCCGTCTGTAAACAGAGAAATCCTCAGAGAGCGGCGTGTCACTCAGGCAGAGTGAGGTAATGCACGACAGGCACCGTTTCCTGTCTGATGCCTGCAGCTCTGCAGAGGTTGATGAGCAGACGTGTACGTTTCAACTGTTTTGTTTTTATGGAGACGAAGAGAAAAACAACAACACACAGCAGCAGACAACCGGATGAAGACTTAACAAATCCAACAACGTTAAATAACAAGCGGCTACAAAATGAAAATATCTCACTCAGGTTTTCAGCTATAATTAAACTGTAAAACAATAATATTCCATCTGTGCAATAATGTCACATTGTTTTATGTTTAAATTGTATATATTCCATTTATTTCATAGTTCCTCATGTTGTTATTGTATTCTTTCACTTATTCTTTCCCTTTTAGCTCTATTAGTTCCCATAGTGGGACCGATTATCTCATCTCATGAAACAGCGTTATTGCTCATGTCGCCTCTTCCTGACACGACAGCACTGACCACAGGGATCATGGGAAAATGATCCGAGGCTCCACCGAAGGTCGCACTCTTACAAACACTCAATACTGTTGTTTTTCTCTTCCAGGAAGCACATTCTTCATGATGATGCTAACGCACTGCAGTTCATCCAGATTTACTGAAGCTCATAAAGCTCATTCGTGTTCTGTTCAAACTCAGTAGCTGCCTCGTGTTCCATAAAGTATCCCGTGAGGTCTTTAGGTCTGATTCGGAGAAGAGCTTCTTTCCTGGTAAACAAACATTATTCCTCCAATTATGATTCCAGAGGGGAAAGTGCTCTGCAGAACAACGTGCACATTCACAACGCACATCACGAGTGCATCAGAGACACAAATTCAAACAAACATTATAGCTAAGGCCACATTCAGTTTCTAAGATACACATCATGGTAGTTACAGGTTTCTTAGAAGTGAATCCACTCAAAACAGAATCCGCACAAAACAACACACACTTGATTCCAACCTGCTAAATATGTCAGAATCTTTTCGACATAACTTACTCATAGTTCCCAGAGAAATAAAAAATACAATCACAATGTCAAAGAAAGTGGAAAACACTTCTTCTCTGACCTGTATCACATCCTCCCCCCCGAGATTCATTGTAATCCATCCAGTAGTTTGTGTGTAACCCTGCTAAACATCAAACAAACCAGAATAGCACTTTTATTGGGATCTGAACCAAATTGCACACACACTCCATTATTTGTTCTTTAGGAAAGAGCTGAACATCTAAAAAAAGAGAAAACCACATCCTCCCACTAAGTTCTGTGGGAATCTGTTTAGTAGTTTTCCTGTAATTCATACAAATAATTTAACAAACCAACAGACACAACAAAACAAAAGCTTCTAAAATTCAAAGCCTCCAAAAATCAATTGAAAATTAGAAACCAGGAGCTTCACCGAACTCCGACTGCAGAAATCAATGCTCTCTGTCATGTTTCACCTCCTCTGAACCCAAACACACACAGGAAGTGGCAAAAATCCAAACTTCAGAGTGAAGCATAAACTTTTTCTTCATCATCAAAAACAACTTTCAAATAAAAATCCTGAGCGGTTATTTATTCCTTTGCTCTGTCAAAGCATCACAGACTGAGCACCGCTGGGTATCGCGACTCCGGCCTGTGTGTGGTTACCAATATGTGACAGGGAATCGAGCGGCTTCAATAAATGATTCATACCCGAGCCAAAAGGTGTATATGAATTTCCTCCCCCCCCGCTGTGCCTGCCTCCTTCTCTCCCCTCAGTGTTATGACGAGGATGAACCTGTGAACCTCTGCAGCGCTGGGGAAAACAGGCCAGATGTGTCCAGCCGTGGAGCTCAGCACCAAGCAGCGAGCGAAGTCGTTCCTTCTTGGTGTGACGTCTCTTCTCCAACGCACGGCTCGTATATATCGACTGGAGCCTGGTTTCATCTCAAACTAACTGTTGTTTCAACAAATGTCTCTTTATGGCGAACGTACGGTTCGTTTAGGAACCACGAGTAGAACCGTCTTTCATCATGACCACGACCTTTCTCCGGGTTGAACCAAGACGTTTTTGTGCTCGAGGACTTGAGGCCTGATATAGATAAGAAACCTTCTGTTGGTTTGAACACTGTATTGACTTGTTGCCTGAGATCTCAACAGTTGCTTTGTGAGCAAGATTCACTATAACCAACATCAATTATGAACAAAACCACCAAAAATAAGACGTAATAACTTATCATTTCCTGTTCCGTCTACTTCTACAATCAATAGGTGACGGTAACAATAATACAGTTATTTATCTCAGAGCAGCCACTGAAACGGTTCATATGAAACACGGAGTACTTCAGGGTGTGGGGGCCTCCTCTGCCCACTCATTGTATTTTTTTCCCCCATTATTAAAACCTCACATTTCATACAGTTCCCAGCCGCGGCTCAAAACTGTTTCTGAAACTTGATATCGGCAGCAGGGCCTCGAGTGAAAAGAGAAACCCGACGGCGTCGACTCCAGTGAGACGGAGAAAAAAAAAAAAAAGAGAAATTCAGAAGCAGAGAGAAGATGGAGGCAGAAAACGGAGAGATGGAGTGAATCTCATCTGGAGGGAGACGGATTCATCGGTGTGGTGAAGGAGGTTATGGCGACTGAAACCCGACCTCCTGGCCGCTGCTGATGAGGCTTATAAGGCCCCTAATCCCAGGAGGAGGTGCGCTGTAGTCTCTACTACGGATTTGGGGATGTAGCCGGCCCGTAAGCTTATGTAAGGCAGACCCTCTCCATTTTCTCCCCCTCTTCCTCCTCCTCCTCCTCCTCCTCCTCCTCCTCTCTCTCCTGCAGCTTCGATGGTGGCTCCTGGCCAATCAGCTGGATCCAATTTATGAATGAGTGATTTTGAGAGTTTCTCCAGACCTTCACAACGAGGGGTTAGCATGCTATGGTGCTCTGTGTGTGTGTGTGTGTGTGTGTGTGTGTGTGTGTGTGTGTGTGTGTGTTTGTATTCCCCCGGTGGAGCTGAGGATAAATCCTGACTCTGGGTGAGAGGGGTTGACAAAGAGCGGGGGGGGGGGGGGGGGGGGGGGCCTCGACATTCCTCAGGGCCCCAAAAATAGATTCCGAAGCTGGGGAGCAACTACGCTGAAGCTGGGGTTAAAACATCGCCCTGGAAAAACAAAAGACTGAAGAAAAATAGAGACGCTTGAAGGCTTCGCTGTGCTTGGCTCGTAAAGCTGCTCTGAAGCAACGTCGGCCTCCTGACAGCCGCACTTTACGGCTTCTCCACCAGACAATCACAACCATGGCAACGAGCGGATGATCACCATGAACACAACTAATAAATGATTAATAATTGATGAATCTCCTGTTCTCTCTCTCTCTCTCTCTCTCTCTGTTTGAGATTCTCCTGTCGTCTATAAAAAGTTGAAAAATGACCATCACACCTTCTCTGACTCCGAAGTGTTTCTTTTATTGGTCTGACGTCCAAAATGATTCAATTTAGAGGCAACTGTGTTTTAGTTTCCTCAGTAACCAGACAACGCTTCTCCACTTCCTCCACCGATAGAAACATGATGCTCAAATATCCGGGATACAGGTTTTGACCAATCACAAGTCACTCTCAGCTGTCAATCATGAGATTCATTTCATCAAATAACTAATTAAAAACAATTTTTGTCTCATCCATTAACATGGAGGAGGCAGGTTTCCTTTTCTGTCTATGGATAAAGTTGATTTATTGGCACCGGGTCTTTAATTTGATTTTCACATGTGAGTGACAAAGACAAAAATCTGCGTATTGCTGTAATAAAAAACTGGTTTGATGAAAATAACCAGTTCAAGTAGTGATGAATACTTATATTTAAAATAACTCTGTCCAAGTATAACAAAGATAAAGTTAACGCACAGTACTGTGACCTCTACAAGTAAATCAGTTGGTTTCCAGAAACCAGAAACTGTTCGTCATTTGGTAAATGATGGAAACTGTAAAACAAACATCATGAACTGGAGAGTGGTCTCATTCTCCGGGATGGTTTCAAGACCTTCCAACATCTTAAAAATCGTATTTATCCTGCTTTCAAATCCACATTTTTCCCCTCAGAGAATACTACAAAGATCTTGAGGATTTTTCTATTAAAGGCTGTAACTTCTATATTTATAAGTCTGACTATAAAATGTCCAAATATCCAGAAAGGGAGTGAGAGTGTGATGTGTTGATGAGACGCCACGGATACAAAAATAAAAGAATACAAATATCTAAAAGAGGGAAAAATACGTCAACTATGAAAGACGAGAAGATTCGCCATTTTCCTGTCGTTGTGAACGAGTCTGACCCGAACATCTCTGCTTCTCCACATGAGAAACACAAACTCCAGAAAATGTTCCTTGTTGAAAACGTTTCTTTCTGGATAAATAATAAAACCAACAACCCCACACTGTGCTCCACAGGGGACTCACTTCTTGCAGGTGCTGTAGTCGGAGCAGCGGCTGAGCGGCACCCGGATCACGCAGCTGGAAAAGGCCACGAACAAGGCGTGATGGTCCCGGTCCAGCTCCAGGCCCAGCACCCTCCTGTCCTCCCCCCGCACGTTGCATCTAGGAACAGAGGACAAACACCGACTGTCACCATCAGACGTTTCCACTGGTTTTCATATTTTTTTTACAAAAGAAATTAACTGTGCTGCAACGTCTGAAAATGACACGGAGCCGAGTGTGAATCGAACACCGTGCAGATGCACTCTTCAAGTTGTGCAGTCAGAAAAACAAAAGACGACACAGGGAAAGGAAAGGCCCCCCCCTCCGGCTGTACAGGGTGACGCAAAGCGTTACAATAGACCAAGGAGTGGGTGGGCAGGACAGATCAGAGGAGAAGAAGAGAAGAACAGAGCAAGTGGGAAAAGAAGCTGAGTAAACGACAAAGAAAGTGAAAACGAGGGCGGACAATTAAGGACAAAGACGGAGCGCTTGAACTGGAAAGACCGTCTCACTTGTTGGGGTTGTAGACGTCGATGTCCTCGAGGAGCTGCGTGCCGAAGGAGGCGTTGGCTCCCTCGGTGCTGGCGAGGATCTTCAGCACGTGGCCGTTGTCTGAGCCCAGGAAAACCACCGTGTAGTTCTTGAACGGCCCCGCCGACGTATCCACCGCTATCTGGGTCAACTTGAATCTGCATAAGAGACAAACAAACAAATTGGGAAATAATCACGAAGGGAACTGGAGTTGAAAATGGAAAATCTGCTCCATCGACAGACGCGTCTTCCAAAGTGAAGCTGACGTTTCTATTCACACTGATTTAAGCAGAAGGAGCCGACGATGTCAAATCTGCAGGTTCGTGTCTTATCGTTGTTCGTCAAAGTCAATTTCCCACAGTAAACAAAACAAACAGTAGGCGAGCGCTGAGCTCATTGTATAAAGCATCAGTCTGCAATCAATCACTCCATCTACCGTCCCTCCATCCCCTCCATCCTCGCCTACATCCCTTAATCCCATTAATTCTTCCGCCCTTCCATCCATCCATCCACCCACGTCCCATCGATCCGTCCTTCCAGCGACACTCTGCAGCCGCATCGTGACTCACAGCCTTCCTATTATTTTAGTTTGGTATTTCTGAGGAAGTCCACAGAAGTGTTGCTTTATTCCGAGCAGCGCTCTGCCTCGTGTTCATCCAGCTCCTCACACCTGGGAGCTGCCCAGTATCACCACAGCTGTTGACTGCTGGCTCCGGCGGCGCAGCGGAGGACTAACAACCAGGCTGAAGGGCACCTTGAGTCCAGCGGCTGTTGACAGAGGGATCAGCTTCACTTTCTCAGGCCCTGGGACCTGAACAAACAAACTTCCTTTAATAAACCCACTTATATTCTTTGGCATCACTTGCTTTGGAGAATCTTTGATAAAAGGACACCCGCGGAGGCTCCAGTGCCCGGGTTCCTCCCTCAGTCGCTCCCAGACGCTCCCACGGAGGGTGGTGTGTGTTTACCCACATGCACTTGACGTGCACGTCCCCTGAAAAACTCTGGTTTGGTTTCATTTATCCAGCCCCTCTCTGGGGACCAGGCGAGGCAGATGTGATGGTTTTGGCGCCAGATGTGAAGTGGCGCATGTTTCCTCGGTATGGAGCCTCTGCAGCGTTTGGTTGGCTGTGAGCCTGGCTCAGCTTAAGGAGGCATGGAAGAGGCTCTGTGCACTGTGTGTGTCTGTGTCTATGTGTGTGTGTGTGTGTGTGTGTGTGTGTGTGTGTGTGTGTGTGTGTGTGTGTGTGTGTGTTTGGAAGTTGATTCTACAATGTGTATCTACCTGTGTACCTCCGTGTCTGAGGTTTGTGCGACACTTGTGACACCAATTCAACCTTCTACCCATCATCATGTGAAATCAGTGGATTCTCAAATGTCACCTCACACACACACAGACACACACACACACACAGACACACACACACACACACACAGACACACACACAGGTCAGTGCTCCTCCAGTGCGGCTCCTCTTTGACGTGCACTGGAATCGACCGCTGCATAAATCCAATGGATTTTAACGAGGGACAAGGTTGTGTGTTCCACCTGAGCTCACGCATCGATACTGACCACAGCCCCCGATTGTGGAAAATAGAAAATAATCATACCTGCGTACTAACCATGACAGAAAAGGTATTTTCTCTCGAAGACCTTTGTCATAATTACAGCGAAGCTCTGCAGCAGAGCCGACGTCCATTTAACCGCCGTGTTATTTTAAAATCTGATTTAATGAAGATGTGTTCAGAGGAGCACACTGAGAATTTGAGAGCACTTGAACAAAAGCTCTGCAGGTAATTTAATGAGTGGTGGTGAACGAGGTGGTGCATTAGCGACATTTAGCACAACCGAAGCCAAACAGGCTTCAAATCATGAGTTACAATGAGGCTGCAGAATACTTTATACTACTTTATACATTTAGAGCTGAAACCGGGAATCCATCCATTTTAAAGTGATCAGCTAAAATGCGGGGAAATTCATTTATAACAATTTCTTTGCATAAATTAATAATTTAATATAAAAAAATCGGTCAACTGACAAATTAATCGAGCTTGAATTTAAGACCATAAATTAACTTGGGCATTTTTTTACTCTGATGTAAAATTTTATAGTGCAAATCAATATTGAAAATACTAATTAGAAACATTTTAAAATTTGGTTTCTGCTCATGAATCAAAATCAGTTAATCTGTTGATTCTTTTCTGATCAGTCAGTGGTTTAGATTCTATAAAGACTCTCAAAGTGAGGGCTTCATCATTTTGATTGTTTGCTCATCTTCATCAGTCCAAAATCCAAAAGAAACTCAAATTATAATGATTGAACACAAAATCTCTCTGTGGTTTATTCATTAGAACAGATGCTGTACCTGCTGGTGGTTCGGGTGAAGTAGGGCCTGTCGTTGACCGAGGGCACGGACTCGTCCATGAGCGGGTACGACTTGATGAAAGTCAGGGTTTCGTCGGGGAAGGTGGTGGACGACTTGTACGCCGCCGCCGAGCCCTCGCCGGCGCAGCAGCCCGGCCTGTGCGGCGGCGGAGAAAAGAAAAACTCATCAGCACCAAATCAACTTTCATGGGCACAGATGAAGAAAAGCACTGGCAGCTGTTTGTTCTTGGCGACGAGCAGGAGGGAGGAAACAGGTGCATGCTGGGATTCTTCCAGAACAATAACAACAGCAGCTGCAGAGTCTCTATTGTCAGACGCAGGGAAACATGTTCCTGGAAAGTGACTATTTAAAGGTTTGCCTCTCACCTTGGCTTCGGGACTTGCTCCTCTGGAACAGGTGTCCACGCCGACTCGCTGTTCCTCTGCTCTTTGAATTTGCCACTGAAGGCCTTTTCTATGTCGTCCATGTAGAAAGCACAGACCGCCGAGCCGGTGATGCTGGTGAAGAGGTCACAGAGAGAGGGGACGTTACAAAGAGCGAGACAAAGGTCAGAGATTCTGCTTCGTGTCCAAGGTCGGCCACAAACTGCCACATGTGCACAAAACACTTGAGTACTTTTTATTTATCTGGTTCTTGCCGAGTCTGTGTTATTACTTTATTTATCTAAAGAAGCTGAATTTATACTTCACGTCCTGCCTCCTGCTGCTCTATGTTCTGGACATTTTCCTGTAGTTGTGAACGAGTCTGACACAAACAGTTTCCTGCTGCTTCTTCACATTTTTCAGTGTTCAATGTCTAAAAACAGCTTCAGGTTTGATGTTATGTCAACTTTGGAGGCAGGACTTTCACGGTGCCAGTCATAGAGTGTAAATAAAGACAGACGATGGAGCCGTTGTTGTGACCAAAAACCAACGTTTGGGCCGTGTCCCGTCTGCTAACATGGAGGAAGCAGGGTTTATGACCTGTACTGCAGCCAGCCACCAGGGGGAGATGTCATATCGTCCATCTTTACACACAGTATGGCACCAGACCAAGTACCTTCACGGAGTATTTTCCTGATCTGACCTCAGCTTCACTTTGGGAAAATAGAAATCATCAGACAGTGAAATGGTGGCACGGTCCATGAAGCACTGACCTGTTTGCCTGTGTGGTGAAGACGCCGAGCACCGCCGGCCGGTGGTTGATCTGCAGCACGTTGGTCAGCGACTGCAGGACGTCGAAGTAGAAGAAGGAGTCGCCGGGGACGGAGCAGTTCAGCCGGGCTTTGAGGAACTGACGTCCAGTAACGCTCCAGGACCCGCGGGGAGCCGCCGTTGTCAGTTCTTGCAAACACGAGCCACTCTGGAGAAAACCACCTGAGCGGAGAGAGAGATCCTGATTTATACCTGATGCTGTTTCAGGACGTCAACACACTGATGTGATGTTCAGCTTCAGAAACTAAAAGAACCGAAACCACAGCTCTGGAGAGCGTCGGGCCCGAAACGAGTGCCTCACCTTGCCGAGTGTGGTGTACTCCACGGCGATCTCGCTGAGGAAGAAGTACACGTAGTTCCCGTACTCGATGGCGTGGAGGAAATGGGGCTCTGTGGGAGACGAGGAGAAAAGATGTGTGACAAGTGCGCTGGCAGAGACGCCTCGTTGCCAACATGACAGGGCATTGTGAGCAGGCTGGCAGCCGAGCCCGAAAACACAGATGCTCAATTTGGAAAATGTGTCCAGGAGAGAAATAAAGAGGGAGAGTGTTAAAAATGGCCAATCTGAATAATGGGGACAGACCAATGAGGAGAAGCATTCGTACAGGATTTATTATTCTGACACAGAAGAACTCCAGCTTGTAAACAAATCTAATTTAGAAAAGTTTCTTGTGGAATCTAAGAGAAACTAAATCAGAGTTTAAACCTGATTTCTTTATGAATCCATTCAGATTTAGAAATTTAATAAACCAAGATACTTCAGATCTCAAGTGAACTTATGTTGGTTGAGGAGAAACCTCACGTCGTCACATCTGTACGTTAATGTGTGAAACGCCGGATTCTCACCTCGCAGCCATTTGGAGTCGTACTTGACCGTGCGGAGGACGGGGCTACTCTCTCCCAGACTCCTGTAGATCACCGCAGTCGCTCGCCAAGAAGTCGGTCATGGTGGCCGAGTAGAAATCCCCACCTGAGAAGGGAGAGTAATTGACTTATCGAGAAACACGGCCCGGGATCACGGTTCAAACACACCACTCCTTTTAAGTGTCTATTTTGGTCCCAGATGACTTTTATTGCCCTTTGAAAATAGGCAGCGGGAACAGATGAAGGAGAACGTGTCACTTTTAATAACGCCCCGCGTGAACTTTGCATAAATGTCAGTGGAAAGCCTGGCAGGGCCGAGCGCAGGTCTGGTTCTCTCTTCACTCTCCTCTGAACCTCATTGACCCCGACGTGTTCACAAAGTATCAGCTTCCTCCGTCGCTATGATTAGTACAAAAAAAAATGTGTCCAACCACAGATTAGATCCCATCAAAAGAGCAATTTCCAGATGATACCCTGTGTTTATCGGAGCTCTGAGGCTGAACTGCTTTTATACATATTCTGCTTTTTAGCTCTTACTGTTTCCAGAGGTTTAGAAAGGATGCAGCCAACATATAGTTTAAGCTATTACTACATTTAAATTACAGGTTATGATTTCCTTTTTGTGTCATGCACCGTTGTATTCAATGACAACGTGTTGCAGATAAAGCAGATGGACACTTACATGTTTGATTCAGTGCTCGTCATGTACAGAACAGGATTTTTACTGCAGCAGTTTCATTCACTTCTGTACAATTAACTGACAGGTAATGTCCGTCCTTTCAAATCAATCAGCCTTTTAGGCTTCTTTATCTACATTAGGTGATAATAATAATAATGACACTGTATAATTGTGTTTCAGGAGTTTGCCGATTGATTATCGCAGAGCAAAATGAAAAAACATCCACAACTGCTTTCGAATAAGTTTCCTCCAAAAGAGAAATTCAAAAAGATCCTTCGATAATCAACACATTTGATCCACACTTGATTTACGATGGCTTTGGTTTTGATTTACGGGCTCAACATGAAAATCCATTCGATCTCACAAGACTACAGCGTCTGAGCTGATGCACTGATGCTGGGGTTTCACCCATGATGACTTCCCCATTTAATAAACATCAATTTAATGTTAAAGTGATATGAACTGCTTTCATTTTCAGCATCAGCCAAAAATAAAAAGAATAAAATTAGAATTACCGTCCTGTAGTTGTATGACTCCGCCAACCAGAACAGTTTTTTAAAGAACCTTCCTTAAGACTGCCTTGAGACATCATGGTTTTGAGGCCATCATGACCTTGACCTTTGACCTCTGACCTCCAAAATCTAATCAGTTAACCTGTGAGTCTAAATGAACATTTGTACCAAATTTGAAAAGATTCCCTGAAGGCGTTCTGGAGATATCATGTTCACAAGGAGAGGGACACTGACTGTCAGTGGGGAGACTGATGGTACTTTAAAGACACTTTGAAAGAACACAAATAGTAGCTATGGGACCTGAACCCATCACATTTCTACAATGACTCAGTTAACTCACCTGCGAAAAGCCCGACATTGGACTGCCGGGACTCAAAGGGACAACGAGCCTGTCCCACCACCTCCTCTCCTTCCTGCTCCAGTGTGGACATCTAGGTCAGAGAGGACGAAACCATTCATAACGGACACCAGAACCGTAAAAAGCTGCACCAGTAAAACAACAGCACATAAAGGACAGAGTGACGACTGTAAACACGAAGACAACATCATCGTTTACACTCGCAAACCCACGAGGTCACTGCTGCACCGACTGCAAAATCAATCAGCCTTGAAAAACACACACACACACACACACACACACACACACACACACACACACACACACACACACACACACACACACACACACACACACACACCTGTATTTAATGTGCAGTTGTGTTTTAAAGCAAAGGATATGCAACAAATCAATGTGTGATAATGAACAGCAGCACGTGCATCATAGAGATTAGTTTCATTTGATCCGTTGTGTGTGAGTCGACTTCGTTAACGATACGTGTGGAGTTTGAACGTCGTGCTGTCGAGAGCGGAGAGGAAACGCTTTATCTCTCGGCCGCAGGGATTTAGTGACCGTATTCAAACCTGCTGGTAACAAGGTTGTGTGGCTCGTACATGACAATAAGTGTGTGTGTGTGTGTGTGTGTGTGTGGAGAGGATGTTCAGCATGAGCCGTAAAGACGATTGTGTCTTTGTTGACATCATTCTCAGGCTTTTCATGTCCATATTTTTATTCTTCTACTTCTCTGGTAGTTTTTAAATTGTGCTTTATATAAACTATAAAAACACGATGTATTAATTGAGGCATCATGATTTAACACAAACGTACGCATTCGGGTCACAAGTGTGTTTTTTGGGATGTCAGTATTGGCTATGGTGATAACCTGCCCCTTCCATGTTAGTGGATGGGACACGGAGCAAAGTAAAAATGCAAAGTACCGAACTTTTCCATCAGCCAATCGTCTCTGCTCAGACATCAATACGGGGGTTTTGAGAATCAGTGTCACAAACCATAATAAGTCTCATATTCTCACACCTCTAGTCAGTGAGGACGAGTCCAGGTGGATTGTGGGTGCTGGGTTATTGCTGCTCTGTGTGCTTCAACTCACAGGAGGAAGAAAATAAGCCATTAAACTTTACATCAGAGCTTTGCCACGTAAACTCAAGGGATGTGAACAAAAATAACATGTCAGATAGTGGGAGAGGGATGTGTTTACACCCCTGAACCTGACGCAAGCCAACACAGCAGCTCTGCCCTAAATATCACTTGTGTGAAGTGTTCACTTATTATTCAGACCGAGCCTCTGGTTTGTGTTGCTGCTGGAATCAGTTGCATTATATAGCACAAAGTGCCACCTTTTATTGTATCCACCTCTTGTACGGCATCAAATGGGAGCTCCGCTTAGATCTGGTGAAAAGAGCTTTTTGTGTGAGAACAAAATAAGAAAAACATGGATTTAAAAGAAAATCACACAAGTGAATTAGAGAAAGTGGCAAAAGACGAAGAAATGTTTTAATGTGTTTTCTACTTTGGCTTTTATTAAAGGAAGCAGGCACACGGGGACAAGCACGAAGGAAACAGGGAACCACAAGGGAGTCGCTCTCGCACTTTACTCCTAAACGTACTTTTAGAAGCTGCTGAGACTCAAGAGGTAAACATTTAATTTTTGGTTTTGTTGTAATAACTTTTCTCCATATTTCTCGTCTGTCAGTTTTCCCATGCAAAAATAAATGCCCAAAACTAATAATCTTTCATTTATGAGAAAAAACATTTCCCAAGGGGCCGACTGTGTTCTGCAATAAACCAGAGAACTGGTTTCTGAAAGTGAGGACTTCAATATTTCTCCAGAACAAACTCCAGCAATGTGATCTTAAACCCTGGGAAAGGAATTGAAAGCCAAGGAACAGAGAATCTGGTAAGAACAAGTGTTTAGAGGGAATTGTGCATATTGATCTGTGACTACAGCAGCTGAATGGGCATCAAACCCCTGCAGCGGAAGTTGCAGCGTAAAATGACGCACAGGGTTCTGTGCGTCATTTGATTCTGATTCTGCATATTTACGGGTACAGTAAAAACACAGAGCTATGAAACAGCTCTGAACGTGCATCACACCTCCGAGTTGACAGTAACCAGCAATACCGGACCTCATGGGGACAACCTGCTCGGATGAGTGCAGGATGAGTTGTGGAACAGCTGGAATTGTTTTTCAGTAAAAAAGAAACAAATATAGTTAAATACGATCATATCGTTATTTTTTAGATGTACTTGGCAATTAAGAAAATGTTCATTTCACGGGGGCTTTAAGAGAAAAACGAGAAAACAGCAGCAGCAGGAATAAACTTAAAAATCAAGATTCCGTCTCTGATCAGATATTCAGGAATCAGCGATACTCGGCGGACGTCTCGCCTGCAGGACGACTCGACTTCAAGTGAAACAGCAGTTTGTTTGTTTTTTGATCAGAAAACAAAAAGAGCTCAGAAGTCTCGGCAGAAGTGAGGATTGAACAAAGCGGCGCAGTGACGGCAGGATCGCTGCCCAGCGGGAACATGAAGACAGATGGATTTGACGCTTCAAGGTTTTTTCTTTTTCTCTCGTGTGTCACAGAGGCATGTTGAAGACAGCCTCTCTGTTGTCTACGGAGCAGCTGTCTCAGCAGTCTGGTCAGTGGAGCTGCATGTTCACGGCTGAGCGTCCATTCATGTCTTTAACCAACACACACACACACACACACACACGCACACACACACACGCTCTCTCTCTCTCACACACACGTGCACAGACTCTTCATGACGTCCCAGAGACAGTTTTCCTTGATATGATTTACACTTGTCTCTCTCTCCAGCTGTCTGGAGAGTCATCTATTGTGTGCTGGGTTTTCTTTTTAAGATGAGGGGGTAAGTGGGTGGGGGGGACACATCTGGGGGGGCGATGCACAGAGAAAGAATATGTGCACGTGTGTTGGTTAAACTGTAAATCAGCCGCTCTTCACCAGAGGGAGTCGGCGGCGGGAGGAGACGCTGAGATGTAGGTCGCTGTGAAGCTCTTTAAACATTTTCAGTTCCACCTCCCGACGCTGCAGCTGTGAAGTGAGACTGTGCAGGTCCTTCATGCACGAGACCCGATCCCGGAGGGTTTTTAGATTTTATCTCCCGACGGTGAAAACTAATAATACGATCACATGTTGACTTTTGCTCAACAAAGACGTGAGATAATTGTGGATAATATTGGATCGTGGTGCAGTTATTAATTAATTATTAAACCAGACGAGTTACCACCTCAAGGTCGTAGGCCGATCGTGAATTTAACGAGGGGGGTGAATAAAAGGTTTCAGATGTGTTTTGTCATAATGAGTATGTGAATTCTTGAGTTATGGGTAAAACCAGGTCACAGTGAACTTGACCTTTGACCATCAACTTCTCATCAGTGTGTTCTCACGTCCTGATGAATGTTTTTGCCACAAACTAAAGTGCTTGACGACATTATGAATAAATTAAAATAAAGTATATTTACAGTTCCTCTTGTTTTCCAGAGCTGTTTCACTTCCTTTCAGTTATGTTATCTGAGGATCTTCTCGATCCTGCGTTTTTAGAACTTTATCATCCCCGGTTGAAACAACAGTCTTCTGTTAATAACCTTCTCTCCCTGTGTCAACCTTTAACATGATTTTTATTTTCACCTGAGCAATAAAACACGAAGCCACGGACGAACCTCGCACACTCTGACCTCGTGGTACGGACGACTGGGTTAGTTCACAGAACAGCTCTGGAAATATAGTGTTGACTCGCTCAGCCTCCCCCGCACTGTTAAGATTTACAGTGTGTGTATTCCCTCCTGCTCCGATGACCGGCTGCGACCTGCTGCTGCTGCTTCACACTGACGCAGCTTTACCCTCACGTTGTCCTTACAGAAACTGAATCTGGGCCTTTTTTAATGTTTGTTATTATTTAGTTAAAACGAGGAGATAACCAGAGTTAGTCTCCTCCCGACTCTCCTCCTTCATCAGAAGCTGCTGTAATTTCACCATCACCAGTTTGTCCTGTTTTCCGTCAACAGATTCCTTTATCTTCGGTCGTGTTGACCCAACATATCCCCCCCCCCCCCCGTGTCCTGCAGCATCGTCAGTGAACACCGTGTCCTCAGTGTGTACAGACCTGCTGTTGATATACAGAGAAGTACTGCATGTGTCCAGTGTGTGCTAACAGTGGTATTCAACGTAGTATTCCTGAATGGGCCATATGTGCCTCGTTATTTATGCTTTTTCATAATTTCCCACCTGTTTTCTCACTCTGAGCTCACAGCTGTTTGTTGTAGCGTCAGTGAAACGCTGAGTTCGACCTGGTGCGACCCGTCTCTGTAGCAGCGTTTTGTTTCTGAGCAACATAAACGTGATTCTATCTATTGTTCAGGCTCGAGTAGACGATCACAGACGTACTGCTGCTGGACTCGGTCCTCAGAACCCGAAGTAAAGATCTGGTGCTGTTACACAAAGACGTTCTCGTGTTTGGCCCTGAACACTTCTCAAATGAAATGAAACCACTTCTTAGTTCCCTCAACTTTAAGTCAGCCCAAAAAAATCTGGGATTTATTTCAGACAGTAACTTGAGCCTCAAACAACACGTCAGACAGTCGAGTCAGGTCTTTATCAACCGAGGAATATTTCCAAACTAATCAGACTTATTTCCTTCTATACATTTCCTTTTATAGTAACATACTGTAACTTTTGCCTCAAGCCAACAACAAAACAAAATCCATTAATTTACCCTCACCTCATGTATGTGATGTTGAGCGTGTACTGAATGTAGCAGCATGTATTGAAACTTGCCTTGGGCCGTATGTCATGTGTGTGTCCCGGCCTGAAGGTGTAAAACTGTTTTCACTGATGTATAAAACATCTGTCGAGCCTGAGCCCGTGTGACCTGTTTTTATTTGTGCGTTTACGACGTGACATTGCTGGTTAATGACACTTCCACACAAAACAAGCTCGGTGCCAACATGATATGAATCTAGTCTGCAGCTTGTTGTTTCCATTAGCAGCTGAAATAAAAGGATGCAACTCCTCACACACAAGGACACGGTCCATCATCCTGTCACCACAGCTGTAATATGATCACTTATCACTAAATGAGGCCCGGCGGCGGCGGCGGCATGTGGCATCATGTGGACGTGCAGTGTCTTACCTTGTAGTTGCGGCAGGTGGGGTTGAAGGCGTTGGTGCCGCAGGCGAAAAGCGTCTCGTCGTTGCGCGGCACGAGAACTTTGATGTAGTTGTAACATTCGTCCTGTCGGGAGGAAAAACAGCTCGATGTGAGTGCGCGAGTTTTACCGTCATCAGCGTCATTACCTCGCCTCGTTCTTGTGGTTTTATGCCAAATGTCTTTTGCCCAATGGCTGTGGCACCGATTCTGATAAACCTGAACATAAACTGTGCCATTTGAGCATTTTAGATCAAGTCTCGTGACAAATCTTAAGACTCGGGACAAATTTCAGCTTCATCGAGCGTTTGTCGTGCACACGGGGGATCGGGAGCCAATCACATGCTCCCAACAGCTCAAGAAATGTCCGAAATTTTGCTCGGCTATCGTCAGACTCTGGCACAGTTGAGGATTCGTCACGAGTCGATTCCACAAACTTTCCCTGACTGTGTTTGAGCGAAATGGGAAAAAAAACACAATAGAAGGAAATGTAGTTTAAGGCTGGAAGCAATCGCACAGCAGGAAAAGGAGACTCTTAAACGTACAGTAATCAGAGTGGAGCTGGTGATTTACACTATAGACGCCTCAAACATAGGGTTCCTTAAAGAGCCAAACCCAAAACACCCACATCCTCTGAGCCCCCCCGTGTGTCCAGAAGCCAACGCCTCTTACTGTGGACGTCTTTGCACAGAATGACACATGTAATCAAGGCAGAGCTTTAACTGCTCGTAGCCTTGTTAGCAGACAAACTTCCAATGTAGTCAAACGGTGTCAGATGATTGGTCGGTACAGTGCGAGCGCATGAATCTCGAGGTTTGGTTTCACATCTCAAACTATCTGCACTTAAAAAACCTCCACATCAGAGGAAACAAGGGCAAAGGCAGAGGAAGAGAGGGAGAATTTTAAACCGAGAAATGGAGGAAGATTGGTGTGTGTGTGTTGAAGATAATACTCACGCTGTTCTTCCCCCTCACGGTGCATTTCTCCACATCCTTCGTCTTCCAAGTCAGTTTCTGAAAAGTGAACAGATAGGCTGTCAGCACACACACGAGCTGCTTCCCCACCAACCCCAGCATCTGTTGGTCCCCATCGTTCAAGTGCTGTTAGGAGACGGCTGTGATGAAAATCTCATTAACTTCATAAACTGTCGTGGAGCTAAACACACAAACAAACAGGCAAACAGACGCCTGCGGTGGCCTGCGCGGCTCCTCGCTGTTCCACTGGGATTTTAAAAAAAACAACTAAACACTCTGTACAATTCGTCTGGATCTGAGAGGGAATCAAACCTCTGCGGAGGACGTTTCTATCACTGTCCATGTGAGGAGCAGTCAATTAGCCCCAATTAGCTACCGACCACAGTCCTGCACACACACCAACACACACTTCCTGTTTTGTCCAGTGACGCTGCCGCAGCAGAAGACGCGTCCCCTTGTTAACAGGCTCAGCCAGCTGGAGGTTTAATGTTTCCCATCCACCGTGGGAATATTTACTGAACTTCTCTCCGGGCCGAGTTTCCTTCACTGGATCCTTTTTGTCTCCGCTCACAGGAGTTTGATGTTTCACTCAGTGACACGTAAACATCTGGGATCATGGACTGAACTTTACGAGAACATGACAAAGTGTCTGGTGTCGGACGTTTTTGCCCGGGAGTCGGAGACGGAGGCTCCGCTCCTGGTATTTCAGACTCGTTAGGTTTTAATGCAAAATGTGACTTTCAGAGGTGTCGGCCACTTTAGAGCCTCGACTCGTTTCTCCTGCGGATCTGAAACCTCCACACTTCTCTCCTCAGACGGCCCTCGTGTTTCTGACAAGCGCGATAATCATTCTGAATATAAAATGGATAATTATACACAAACTTTCATGCATATGCACATTTTAATTACTGTCTTCACTTCGACTTTTTGTGTCAACAGTACATTGTGGGCACATTTCTGAATATACAAGTTATTTATTAATGCTGGAATCTAACCAGTATTGATTTTTGGGGCCAACTCCGAGCAATAAAAGGGAGTTATATACAGATATATGTATATTATTTATGATAAATGATGTAGAAAATTTGTTTAACTTAGTTTCTACTCTGTCTTTTACTGTGAACTGCGTAATGCTTCTGTTTTGTAAGATTAATAAAAGATACTGATCTTGTAAATACGGATGATTGGGCCGTTTTTATATGAAACATTTACCAGTTATCTGGAATAGAGAGGATGAAAGAATATCATTATCCAGTTAATTTATTGATTTGCAATAGTTCTGTATGTAATATGTTAATTTTTGCATTTACTTTAGATTATTCTTTCTTTATATGTAATATGAAAAGGGATGAAATATACATGTACATGTATTTATGTATGAACGTGTGCAAAGAAAATTCCCTGATCCCTAAGAAGTCATCACCTTTACTCAGCAAAAAAAAAAAAACAGATCCCAGTCTGTGAAATCCGTCAGACTCTCTTCACCTGAGATGCTAAACGCTGCTGCACCGAACTGGAGAAACAAACTGGGATCAGGCTGTTCTCGATTACAGCCTCACAATGAGCCTGTAGCGTAACACCTCACTGGGGCTGAGGGTCAGTCACAATTTGAACCACGAGCCCTGTGTTCTCCTGTTTCCTGGTTCCCAAGGCGGCTTTCTCCATTTCATCAGACAGCCTCGATTCCAGCCGTCAAGTCAGACACTCTACTTGGAGCCTGTGAATTCAGGAAACCTGGCAGCGTGTTTTTGATGAAGAGGAGACGTGCATCTTAAATGAGCTTCGTTCAAACGTACTAAACTGACTCATCTCCACTGAGTGCGGCGGAGCACACTGCAGTAATCACACAGGAGTAAATAGGGCTCTTGTCGGGGACTGGAACACAGGAAGACGTTTGTGCTTCACAACTGAGGAAAACAAACTAAAAACTACAGTTGCTGTGATCGTGAAACTGAAGGAACATCATTGGATGAGGAATATAGAATAAGACCATTTCCTTTACAGGAGACATGCTGCTCATATTCAGATTGATCATTTTAATTAGTTATTATTTAAAAAGGTTTACACACCCTCATGTTCATCACTTTCCTTCAGGGCGAACTGATCGATCTCCTCCTGAGCAACATGTGACAGAGTCCTTGAGCTTCAAGGCAGCACTCCCCCCCCCCCCAAGGCCGTCGCCTGGAACAACTCCGGTGCGACTTTGAGGAGATCAGACATGATTCAGGAGGAGTCAGCATTATGGTAATAGCTCCTTCCTTTGTCCATGCTCGATTTGGTTTACTAATAATTACTTATAGCCACCCAGGCCCGCGGAGATGGGCGAGGGGGGGGGGGGATGTGAATGAGCACCCTGGTGTGAAAAATGAAGAGCTGGTTCAAAAATGGATCTGAGATGAAGAGAAACGCACCATTTTCTGGCAGCGCGAGTCAGTCACACACTAACGATCGAGCTCCGAACAGGAAGAGCGGAGCGAGAGTGTGAAGGCGGAATATGGGCACGAGCTTCAATAAGTTTCCACTCTGCTGTCACAGCGGAGGGGTTTTAAAAGCATCATATACAAACTTTTAATGTCTCACAGAACGTCACTGGAACCAGATGGACTCACATCACACTGCTGACACGCTCCCAATGCTTTGTGCCACGGTTGACGGTGAAATCAATATTCCGGATCCCCTCGACATGGACCGGCGGCCTGATCAGAATGAATATCCGTGTTTGGCACTAATCTAAATATAAGCAAACTAAAGCCGGGGCCTCGGAGGGCTTTTATTTAAGTGCAATCATGTTTGACAAATGAGATTCAGATAGGAGCGAGCGCGGCACTTCAACAGCCACGAGAGCGCCGCGCCACTTGTATTGGATATATGTCTGAAGAGAGATTGCTTAATACTCGAATGAAAAGGGAGGCAAAGTGCAGAAAGGAAAACAACCAGAGACAAACAGGATTCTTGTTTTTTTTTTTGCTGTTAAATTGCTGTGGGTCAGAAACACAGGGGACAGGTGCATTATTGCAGAAAACACAGAGGTTTTATGTTTTCATTGGTTTTTGTTTGTCAGGATGCAGGATTGTGGAAAACCTACAGGATGGATTTCGGTGAGTTATGAGTCAGGGAAGAAGCCATTTCAATTAGAAAAATCATGCATCTTTAGGGAACTGATTGATTTAATTCAAGGGGACTGTTGCTTTCTACTAGTTGTTCTATCAGTTTGTGTATCTATTGTCTGCAGAATCCAATTTTAAGATATTAATCGTGGAAAAATGTCAAGTGAGCCGGCAATTCAAAAACTATTGGCACTGATCAAATCAAATCAAACACTCCTTAAATGTCAAATTCTCAGAACGGGAATTCATCTTGGATGTAGTTGAGTTTTTTTTTTAGGAAATATCAACAGGTCGTGTTTGTACAAGAGACACGTTGAATAATACGTTAGGTAAATAAAGTGAGATCGACTCAAGCAGAAGTTTAGAGAAAAGGTTATACAGAACAAAAACCTTGACGTGACGAACAGCAGAAGATCTTTAGGACTTTTCCTACCTGTCGTGGGATTATCTGCTCGGATGAAACAGCAAGATTGACGGCAAACACGTGGTCCCTGCAAGAGACTGGAGGGATGACATGTTAGAAGAAGAAGAAGTTATTATATGTGAAGCTCCGTCAGCTTTTCACAAAACCCCTGCTTTGAAAAAACAAAGGCTTCTCTTCTGCCGGATCGAAGCTGCTCCACAACGGCAGGAGGTTTATTGGCTTTTCAATTTTTTAACTTTTCCAACAGCAAAACTTTTCCATCTATCGACCCGATCCGTATGAATCATTGAGGGGAGGGGAGGCGAACGGCCGCGGAAAAATAACAAGTCCATTTAGGAACATTAAGGATCTCCGTACCTTTTTCGGACGGGGCCTCTTGGCACCGAGAGCACCGCAGTTTGAGTCGGAGCCAAGAAGCGAAGCGGAATTTATTCTGCACAATGAAAATAAGGAGAAGGAGGCGCAACCTCCTACTTTTTGGATAATTAACCTACGACATCTTGATGGAGAGGGGAGCAACACACAATTAGACTGAGCGATGCACTAGGAACAGTGCGGAGCTGCTGCCAGAACGGCAAACCTGAAATATCGCAAAAGTTTGAGTCGAGGAACATTCAGGTCTGAGAGGAGCACAGAGGAGGAAGAGACGGAGTTTGTCAGAGAGGAAGGATTCACTGTTGAGAAGTTGAAGATTTTTTTTAAATGTCATATTTCTCACACTGATGGACTAAACAACTAAATGAAACAATTATAAAACATAACCACTCTGAAATGGAAGAACTATCATTGCAGCCTGCGTGCAGTCATTTCACATTAGCAAAAGCTATGAAAACATATTTTTGTCAACATCGATTCTTTTTAAGACGAGATGATGATGAGACGTCGTTAAACTGTGATCAACACGTTGTATCGTCGACAAAAACCGTTGTTTAAAAAATAACAATCCAAAAGAAAATGATAAAAAAAAAAGGAAAAGAGGAGAGTACATTTCTATCTTCTAAATCAGCAGGACAGCAGCTGGCAGCTCGGTGAACACAGCAGGGGGCCGAGCGAGGACTCAGAGTCCCTCACTGACACTTCTTCAGTCAACCTGGAGTTTTTCATCTGGTGTTTGTGAAATAACTTTGTTTAAAAATGGCAAAGTTATGTTTATAACAGAGGTGGAACTGTGCAAATGTTTTTCTGATCCTTACTAATTCAACCTTGTTTCTCTGTTCAAATGTTACAGGGAATAATAAAAGTGCGTCGGAACTATGTCACATGAAACCTGCAGGTGAGAGTTGCTGACTGACCGGGCAGCGATGTAGAGCATGTGGTTGATCCTCAGCATCCTCTGGAAGTCCAGGCCCAGGCGGACGGTGTCATTGTCCGACATGAGACCCTGGAAGCTGGGGTAGAGGTAGGAGGCTGCGCGGGGGAAACGAGACGGAGAGAGGAGAAGAAGAAAATGTTAAAACACTCGTAATAAAACCAGACACAAGCTCACGCCTCCGTAGAAAAGTGAGACTGATGCATTATCTCCCTTTGAGGGAAAGAAAGCCAGAACTCTGACAGTTATTCAAGGAGAAATAATAAAACGACGAGGAGACGCAGACCAACTCTCCTCCACATGTTATTTGATCTCAGTCGTCACACGTCAGTGCTTCTACAAACGACTCTGTGTTGGTCTCACATCTGTCAAAAGGCGGCAGAGCGACAACATTTAACAACAAATCAGCAACCGAGAGAAACATTACACCTTCGCTGGTGAAAAGAAAACACAAAAATGAAGGTTGCAATTTGGCCCATTGTGCTAAAAAACCTAGCGCACACCCACTGTATGCTAATGTGCACTCGTGGAGATGGATGAGCGGGCGGGGGGGGGATAGCATCCAAAGTTGCAAATTACGCAGCAGTGTCATAGAAGTCAGAGTGATTTAAATAAATGGCTCCTGGTAAGCATTTCTTAACAGACACGTCTGGGGACGGAGCCAAGTGAGGACGAGGCAACAAATCAAAACGCATCTGGAAGGAAAGTGGGTCTGTCTGGTCAACATTTAAATAGAAACAGTTTGAGGTCAATGAAGTTGACCTGACAACTTTGCTTGTTGTCAGGTATTCAATTTATCAAATGATATCACATTGTTAAAAAGTCAAAAGTATAAACTTTCTGTTTCCACGGGTGGCTGGAGCTTGATTCGGTGGAAATCAGGTGCGTCCATGCGCTAAAACAAAATGAGGAGGCAGCAGCATGAAAATATTAGATAAGATGAAGTGAGGGAAGTGGTGCAAAGAGAATGATATAAAGGAGAGTGATATAATATCCACTCTGTGTTGCACCAGGGCGGATTTTCATTTTTTTATATTCTCCCTCCTCTGCATTTTAATTCCAGCCGACTCACAGGAGGACGCGGGGAGATGCTGCTGAGCGGTTTAAATAACAGGACGACAGTCAGTCGGGGGAAGGACGTGCATGCATTTAAAAAAAAGAAAAGGAAGCTGGAGGCAGAAGTAGAATCTGCCTGTTCACTACTGACAGCCTACTGACACCAGACTGTCCTCCACATCACACACTTCCTCCGCCCCTTTCCCTTTTCTCTGTTTTGTGACCGAGCAGTGATTCAGCTCAAGGCCACGCTGCTCTGGATCTGTAGCGTCCTGTGTTAAGTGCCCTCCAGCTTCCCATCTGACCCGGGCTGCTGCTGAATTAGCAATGCCCGCTAGAAATACACCACAATCTGAAATGAGTCTCTCTACAGGGAGCCATATGTTCCCCTAAACGCTCGTCTGGAATCGACTGTTTAAAGATTTAAGCACCTAATGTCTGGCAGAGCACTGGACCTCGCTGTACTGTCTGGTGAGGAGGCTCCCAGCGGCTCAGTGGCCCACCGCCGCTCCGCGCTCCCCGGTGAATGAGCTTTTCTAATTACTCCTCAGCACTTTCACACCCTCTAAAGTTAAGGGGGCAGCGGGGGCACGGCCCAGGGCTAAATCACAGAGCAGGTGACGGTGTCCACAGTTAGATCTCACATGTGCAGCAGCTCTGCCGACCACAGACTGAAGTGAAGCACCGTACAACATCCTCAGGCTGCTGCTGGCGCTGCTGCTGCACTCAGACCGACACCAGTGGGCCGAGGCAACGAGCATCCTCACCCGGACTCACTGTATTTCTAGCTAAAGCAATTAATCCGATCGTTCGAAAAATGTATCAGCAAACAAAGTATTTTGATGATGGCACGGTGGTGCAGTGGTTGGCACTGTTGGAAGAAGGTTCCCGGGGTCTTCCTATGTGGGATTTGCATCTTCTTCCAGAGCTTGCATGGATTTTCTGCAAGTACGTGGCTCGCTTCCTAAGAGCATCTTGCTAGTTTACATAAAATAACAAACGCCTATGAAAGAAGTGGGTTCGAGTCTCCTCAGCCGTCACAGAGAGACGAAAAACCGAGTCCTGGAGGAAGCATCTCTTAGCTTTGCCTTCATCGACTTCCGCCTGACGAACGACTCACACAGGAAGTATCACGGACTCGTGAATGACCTTGTGTCCCACTGTCACCTGCTGGAGCCAGAGGTGACAAATTGCTCTCATTACACCTGGGATGCCACATATAGCACTATTAACGCAGCTATTTCTGCTAATGGTCGCATTGCTCTGCTCCAGATAGATCAATTACAGTGCGTGGGCCGTGGTCTCAGCCGCCTCTTAAATCAATTATGGGCCATTACATATAGCAGTCGGGATCTTTTCTGAAGACCTCCCCAGTGATTGGGTGGAAATGATGAATCACGGGGGGGGGGGGTGTTCAGTCAGAGCTGCTGGTAAACTCTTGAATCTAAGTGTGTAATTTGGATGAGATCAATCAGATTTAAATGTGGTTTCATAAGAGCGTAGGTGTAAGTAGGCACTCTACTGCTTGACATTCTAGGAGGTTTCAAGCGAAGTGTAATACTTGTTATTTGTTTAAAAAAAGATATATTTCCAAGAGATTACACCAATATTTTCCGTTTACATCAACATCAGGAACCTGCAGTTCTGTTCCGCTGGTTCACACCAAGCTAAGAAATCATCCAATCAGCAGCTGTTGCTCATTTATTTTTGGTTCGAGTCACGTTGACTTTGTAAAAATGATGACATGTAAAAATCATTCTGCTTGATCCATTAAAGCTTCATTTTCCAGAACATTTCGGATCAGAATCTCATTCCTCAAACCACGACTCAGACGGAGACCTGAAATTGCCTTTTTCACACCAAATCAACAAAACAGATTCAAAGAAACAGGATGTTCCAGCAGCAGAATGAACCGATGCAAATGTGCTCGCTGCGAACATGCCCTTAAACACATCCACCTCACTGAGCCCCAGTCCCCGGTGACGAGATACAACACATCAGTGACCCGCGCTTTACTTTTACATCTACTCCTGCAACGGAGATTGCTATGGCAACACAACAAGAGTCTGAACTCACAGTCTCTGCCCACGGTGCTGATTGGCTCCAGGTCTTGGGGGAACGGCGTGGCTCCTGAGGACAGCTGAGGTAAGGCAGCGGCTAAGGTGAGAGCCAAGAGGACTGGCAGGACGGGCGGAGGCGAGCCGGGCATCAGCCTCATTTTGGCAGAAGATGAGACCTCACTAGAAACACATGGCACACGGTAGATTCCCCTCCCACCTGAAACGAGACATGATGGAGAAGGTTAGCAAACAGCAAAATGAACACAAGCTGAACAATTGTTTCTTGCCTGAAGCCAAATTATTATTTTATGGAAGTCAAAGTCAACTTTATTGTCAGTTCTGCTCCAAAGAGCATAGACGGGATTGAAAAGATGTTTCTCTCTGATCCCCGGTGCAAACAGAAGAACATATAAGTACGTATAATAAATACTCAAAACATAGTACACAGTAGGACATAGTATACACAAAGTATGAAGTCACAAGGCACACGGTGGATAGGATGAGAGTATCTGCATCTGCCCCAAATCCCATTTTGGTGGAACTCTACTAAAATAAGACATAACAACATAAAAATCTCAATTTCAACTGATATTATGTTTATTGTGCTTCGAGCATTTGTTCTGGAAACAAACAACGTGCGACGTTCACAGAGAACTTGGCCGGTAAACAGGTTGTGATTCGTTTATTGTATATTACCAGACATAGGAAGAATGGCTCCATCTGCATAATTACAGAGCTGCAGCAGTCGGAGAACAAAGGCAAAGGGGTCGAGTCAGAGATAAAGATGTTCCCTCGTACCGCACACAAAAGACCGAACCAGACGGAAAACGCAGCGCGGTGACGGCTTGTGTGTCACGTAAAGATGTCACAACCTCATCCACCTCCTTTCAGAGTCAATTTACCTTTTCCTCTGATACATAGAGAAACTCCGAGGACGGTTCTGCTAACAACACTCTGAACATGAGAGACTGTGTGAGAACGAGCAACACGTTTCATATCCGAGGGAAGAGACGGATCTGTTGAAATAAACTTCAAACTGTGATGACCTGAGCTCGCAGCCGACTTATTAAGGGCATTGTGTCCTCCACAGGCGGGGGGGTCGGCGGTGGGGTGGGGGGTATGCACTGTGTGGTTTGGCAATGAGACACGGGCCACATGGTTTTAAGTGGGAACAGGAAAGTAAGTCAACAGAGACATGAACCGTCATCAATATTGATAATAGCCTGCTTCATCTAAATGCAGGGGAGAAAGCTGCATTTAGCAACGAGGTCAAGTGATGATCACAACGCCATAAATCGAGGGGAGTGGGCGGCCGTCTGCTCGTGTTTATTTTGTGAGTTACAGCAGCTTGTGTGGCCGGCCTGAGGCGATATATGATGACAGTATACATGATGGGTTAGCCTCATATGCCATGATGTGGAAGGGGTTCTGTTCCTTCCTGCCAACGAGGACTCCTACCTAATGGAACGGAGACAAATCCCTTCAAATGTCAAAGACACTCAGGGGAGACAACGGGACGAAAAAGGACTTTGCTTATTGAAAAGCTTAAATTCCAAACAAAACAGAGATTAAACACGATGCAGGTCCAAAACACAGAATAAGAAATAGTTCACTTTAAGGTAAACAAGCTCATCCAGGCATCATTATATCCTTGTGAGGAGTTATTGACATTTATTGACGACCCACAGGGCAAAAGGAAAGGAAGCCAGCAGCAAGCAGAGTGTGGTAACGATGCACGCGAGACAACCATAGTGAGCTTATGCAAAACCCGTCATATACACTGAAAGTCAAGCTAACACCTCGCCTACAAGCCAGGAGACAGGGAGCATGCGGTCCCGTGATGACTTCATCATTATCCCGAGCTGCTGCCGGAGACATTCTGCAAGCTGCGCTGGATTAAAGTAACAGAGTAAACTTAAGCTACGAGGACGGGGTTTGCGTCGAGGCCGTGTCAACTTCAGGATTAAAGAAATGACTGCCACATCATCACAACACGTGGAAAACTGCGTCAGTAAGCAGCGAGCAGACAGAGGTTCGCACCCTCGCAGACACAATGCAGCAAAACAAGAAACACACCACCTCCTTTGGCAGACGGTTGCTGTAGAACTGGTTATTCTGAACCGTCATGGCCCTGAGCCAATCCCATTAAAATAGGGGAGTTGACTATGAGAGGATAAAGGTCTGTGATGATGTAAAAACAAATTAGTTAGCTCTGAGCCAAGTTTCTTAACGGTGAAGAGAAATCCGGCTTCACATTTTAACTTTGTCTAAAATATAAATGATCATAGACACAGAAGTTCCCGAGAGGATTACAGAGAAGTTTCAGGGTTTTTCCTTCGTAGAGAATTGCAAGGCAGCCGCACATGAACATGTAGCACAGTTTCTGTTTCCTTCTAGTCACCTGCATGTTCTGCTGACATTTACCGTCAACAAAATCTTAATGTATATTAATTATTAAAGTTCAAGGCTTTAAGTTTGGTTCCCAAGAAGTTGCTGCACATCCTGTTTGACCTTAATCAACTCGAATGGACACAACAGAAAGCTGCCACTGTTATTACCTCCCATGTAAACGTGTCGACAACGCAACACCACGAAGTCTGAACTTTCTTACACAAAGTCTAAAGGTTGACTGACTTCCTGTGCAGTCCGAGGCGGGAGCAGTTGTGTCTGATGAGCTGACAGCTGTCGAAGGGAAATAAGGCCCAGCTTATCCCATCCCATGTTTGTGCTCTGTGTTCTGGGGTTTGGACGAGAGGGATCATTGTTTTTAATGAAATGGACTTGTTAAGCCATCTGGGAGACGTTGGCAGTTGGGTCTGTTTGGAGGAGACAGGGTTTTTTTCCCGGGATGCCAGGGGCGCTCCATTGATTATCTGACATTCACTCGGATTACCAGGCAACGCTGCATCCGCGGGTAGATAAGATGCATCCACACAGAGTAATTCTGGCGTCCCCTGGCCTTTGGGTGGGTTAATGTAGAAATGAGACGTTAATAACAAACTGAGAGTCTCAGTCTTTATTGGTGGGCACGAAATGAGGACATAGAGTCATTTAAATTCATGCATAAACTCTTGCAAGTAAATTTTTATGTTCAACAGTCCCCACTTGGCCCGGGATAATGGTCCCATAAAAAGTCACACTTAAAATCTAAAGTCCAATTTTATCCTCAATCAACTGCATCGCACCGTGCGCACCTGCCGACTCGGGGGACGTCCATTTCCTGCCAACACCTGCTGCAGTGGAGCTTAATCCGAAAAAACTGAGTCGGCCCCTTAATATTCCCTGACCTCACCGGGGCTACGGTGCTGCTGAGGCTAATCCACCCGCTTTTGATAGCCCGCAGAATGGAGCGCACCTCTCACCTCGCACCTCTGCGCACGTGGATATCTCGGAGCCCCCGTTGCTGGGGAAATGTTTAAGCCGCACATTCTCCCCGCTACAACATATCTGCCGTGCACACCGGTCAGATTATAACGAGCGAGCGGATCCCCTGGTCTCTTGGACAATTTTCGGACACAATTAGCCACATTAGCCTCTGCTCTCCGCAGGCCAGTGGAAGCGAGGCAGCTGTGCAGGTCACCGTCATAACACCGTGATCATAGTGAGAGGATGAGAAGTCAAACGTAAGGTACAGTCCAGGATGTAAGGTTTTATCTGTGTTAAAAGCCACGGATGGAATTCATTTAAAAACAAATGCTCAGAGGAGGAGGTGATTTATATAATTCATGCAAATCAACACATTTTCTCATTGTGCTCATTGTTTCTGGAGCCTTCTCATACACCAGTGTCACCATTCAAACCCCCACTGACTCGTCTGTGTTGTATATATGACTTTACAGAATCACATACCTTTAACGCCACCATGTGCAGCCCCAGCACACTGGTTCCCATTAGCATTAGGGGATGATAACAGGGTGTCAAGCTGTCGAGCTCCCCCTCGCTTTTCCAGACCAGCGTAGGAAAAAAAACCCCCTGCCTGATGATTTTTTTTTTTTTTGTCAGTTGTCAAAACAACCACATGGGAATTCTAATGTGACAGGAGGGAAAAACACCACATGATGTGAGCGGTGCGCCGAGAGACAAACAATTCACTGTTGAGGTCTGAGCCACATTGTTCCCAAGCAAACTCTTTCCGGAGGGTTCATCAGACCACCAATCTCTCTGCAGTCCCATGACACGAATCACACAGATCATCACCATCGGCACTGAGCTGTTTTTCCTCTAAGCGCTCACATCCTTCCCAGGGTTCACTCTCAGTCACAGCTGACATTCAAACAACACACGACGGGGAGGAAAACAACATTTCCCCGACCGAGGCGCACATACAGTGTTTGGTCAATGGATATTCTTTCCACACCAAACTTGTCTTCTGTGTATTTACAGCAGTTGTTTTTTCCATTTACCCAGAGGTTATTTCAACTCCTCCCTCAACCCTCTCGCACAGGAGGCACTAATTAGGTTTCCAATGGCTAACCGCGTGGATGTCGTCGCCGCAAATTGGAATTGGGATTAAGGAGAATTTGGCAATAATTGAGAGAACAACCCCCACGGGACACAGAGGTGGATTCTATGGACCAGTGTTTCATGGGGTGGAAATTAGTTCATTCTAGTGTAGCTGCAACCTAGGACACAATTAAGAATTAACCTTCAAAGATCAAAAGTTAAAGCAAAATTGGGCAACTTTGTTTTACATGAAATCAGCTGCAGCAAGAGTGAAGCTGAACTGTGGATCAGTTAAAAAGAGTTTATCTCCAATATTCTGCAGGAAACTCTTAAAATACGAAGAATTCTAAATAGTAGTTTGGTGGATTTGTTACAGCCGCAGCGCCTCTGGTCCAGGAAGCCGGGGATTATGGGTAATATTAACTGTTTTTCAGTTCAGTGAGTGGGACTACGCAGTCAGAGCTCCACTCAACACATATATATGTTGTTTCACCTCCACATTGAAACCACTTCATCCCTCAGTATTAGATCCCAATATAATCAATCACCACATGTGACTGTAGAGGGCGCTGTTACAGTGTTGTCCACCTTGATGGATCTGGGATATACACATTAAATGTTCTTTAACAGTGATTTAAACCTTTATTCAAGCTTATTTATTTCAACAGGATTTCAACACCGGTTTGTCTTACAAAGTAAAACAAAAACTTAAATATGTACTGATGCGTCCTTTAAGTCAGATGTTCAGAGACTTCCAGGGTCACCTGTCTCAGACCAGGCTGATGCTGTGTATAAATACCTGACACGGCTGAGACATCTAAGCTGGGCTGTTGAATACAAACATGTCAGATATAGAATCTGGGGAATTCAGTATTTTTTCAAAAGGCCCTGCAGTGACAAAAACAGAATGGCTCCAGGGGGATCTCCTTGGCAACATTTTATAAAGTCCATTAGCATCCCTGGTCGAAGAGGAGTGATGGCTGGCTTCTTGCCTTTTACCAAGAATAGAAAATCAATGGTCCCTGTAGTCCTTTAGTTCTTGGATTAGTATGTCAACTGCCTGCTGTCCGTATAATGTAGTCTCATTCTCAGAGTGCCTGCATTGTGCCATGGCAAAGAGCGGCGGCGGGGCGGGGGCAAGATGGCATCCAGGATGAGCTGTGTCTGTCAGGGGGGGTTGGGACCCTCCTCGCCATCAATGCCACTCAGCCGGTTCTCAGGGGAAGGCTGCTTTAACCTCAGCACCTTCACAGTTCAGACAAGTGACGGGTTGTCCTGTCGCAGAGGCCATCCATTGTCACCCAATGTCAGACTCCTCCACTCTGTGCTCATCGAGGAATCCCCACAGATTAGAGCCTAGTTTATACTCGAGCGTCCGCGGCGGATCTTGATTGATGTCAAAGTTAGACCGAACTGACAGCGGGAGCCAATAAAAGTTCTGGAAACCATTTCAGCTCTGAACTGATCCGACGTACATCATTAGATTGGATGAAAACGTCGATGCAGGGATCCCACACCATCTTTAAGATTCAAGGGCTTTTCAAGGACTTTCCAGGCCTGATTCCCTCAAATTTGAAGACCCAGCATGAAGGAGTCTGAGAAACAGATCGAGGTTAATTAAGGTTGCAACGTTCAGAATTTGATAATGAGAACTAGCAGGTGTTGCTCAAGCTCCCAGGCAACGACGACTTCAATGTGTGAATTGTGCCGTTTCATAATGATGCAGACAAGGTGGTCTCTCGCTTTCTCTAACACAGCACAACTCAAACAGTGTTTAAGATGAGCGACACGGACAGAGGCTTATTTATGAGTTGAAGAGACAAAGGGAAGACATGCAGACAACAGATTGGAACCAATTTCCTGACATTAATAATAAAATAAACTTGTTTTCTCCAAATAGAACCAATGTCTATCTGAATCTGTTTTCAAAAACTTGTAGGGCCTTGATATTCATTGAAATGTACCCATGGGAACCCCTGATGTCTCCCTGAGAGTCCAACACTCAATACAAACGGAATTACTCGACTGAAACCCAGTGATTTGTGAATGGGTATCAAATCGCTCCCTTCAGTCAGTCCTACTTTCAGGACCTGTTTCTACAGAGAGCGAGTTGGCCAGACTTCACACACACAGGGATCCATGCAGGACTCAGACAGCGAGATGGTTCTCTGATCGATCGGCAAAAACCGCTGCAGGCATCATCCATCGTCTTCATGTCTATTTGCAGTGGCTGAAAAGAAAAAAAGCCCAGAGGGCCATCAGTCGAAGGAGGATCAAGCCTGCGCCAGTGGAATCAGCTTCATCCGTCTGAGTCCTGTTAATTATTTAGATTCATTTTGAGGGAGGCCTATAACTCAATGACCAATCCGTGCCCCCTGTCAGTCAGGATCCACCTTCAATCTTCTGTGGTGCTTGTGGCATTTTCAAATGAGGCCCTACCTCAGGGTCACCTAATCAAAAAGATCAATTTTAAAATATCCTCGGCGGCATTTGTCCGAAGCCTTCCTCCCGTATCTCTCCTCTCTCCTCTTCATACATAAAAGTGAATGTTAACTACCCCCGTCTCCTCTCAATCTCTCTGTCATCAATAATTCAGGGTGTTATTGAGAAACACTACCTGAACCCGTATTGACAGAAATCTAAGCACTGTCATTCTCTCAAGGGCGTCATAATTGGATACCCCCCCCCCCCCCCCCACCTTGCGGGCAAGGTTTGGGAAATGCTGGGCAAAGAGCGATTGTTGTTGTTTTCTGTGTTGTGTGTGTTGCCATTTCTATTTCAGGGACTCGACTCATCGACTCGGGGACGATCCCTTCGGAGCGTTTAGAGAAAGTGCTCGAGAACCTGAACTTGCCAGATTGGAAGTATCTCTGAATGAAGCACAAATGTGTGTCATTTCATTACCTGGCAAAGACGTTTGCTCAATCTAACCATGTAGGAAAATTTAAATCTGAATCACATAATCACATGTCATGCAGCGCTACACCAGCCAAAATCTCTAAAGGAATTAAAAAACACCACTAAGAATGAGATATTCACAATCCGATAAATAACGTGCTGTAAACAGGGACTTCCTGAACACAGTTGTACGAGGATAATTAGCGTTCTCCTCCCGTTAACTGATTCATCTGTATGCACATCATGCAAACACAACAGCCCTGTTCCCAAGCTGTACACTGATGCCGATATAAAAGGAGAGAAGAGCAGAGATAATCTCCTGTCCCACAACACTTTACACACTATTGTCATGATTCACACAGAACTGCTGACCCACTGCAAGGGCGTGAGGAGAGGCACGACCTGGCTGGATGAAGCCGATAATCAACAGACCGGGCAGGATGGAAATATGCTGATAAAAAAGCTGTATTGTGTTGAGGGGAGAAAGACTGCAGAGAAACAACGGGATTCTTTCCAGTTGCCAGGAGATGGACTTTCCAACCGAGTCAATGCAAAAGAGACTCGTGGCCGTCTGGGCTCCGAGTCAAAGAAAATACAGTTGTGAGAGGAGACATGATGTTTCCTTCCTTTAGTGTGATATGAAGGGGTTTTTCTGTGATTGTTAAAAAGCTTAAAGCCTGTGGTCATTTCTCAGGTTCCGACCTTTCTATGTAAAAAGGGCTTTGAGATAATGATTGGGTTTGAATTGAACATCACAATGCCTCCATTTGCATAATGCGTGCATAGCAGCTAGTCTGACACACCCCCTTTACTAAACCAGTCACAAAACAGTTCTGCTAAGGTCTCCAGGTCGAACACTTGGGGTGGAAGGGGCGTCACGATTGGTTTGGTGAGTTGTGGCAATGAGCAGCACAAGGGAAGTGTTGTGTTATCTGAACATTAGAGCATTTAAATCTATTATGAGGATGGAAATGAGCAGAATAAGTCTTTAAAAGGCTTCGGGATGTCTGCTGGTCTCCCTCAGGTGCAGAAACTAACATAAGAGCACTGAGCACAGAGGCTTTTCTGTGTTCCTTTGATCAGATTTGGTTTGTGAGTTGTATATGTGAATATATGAGCATGTATACTTACAAAAATAATTCATTAATACTTTGATCACACTGTGGAGGAGAATTTCAAGAGACTTGCCTGAGTAAACATTCACTGCAGTGAGTGGGAAATGGGGAAAATCGTACACGTCAGCAGAGCGATGCCAGACAGCTCAGAACGACAACAAGACTCATCCAGGATTATACAAATATACTGACCTTCAAACTAACCTTGAAGTGCGAGTTACACAACTTATTGTGCTTTCAATGCTGTTTCATGTGCCACAGCTTGATTTCTGCCTCCATGAGAACAATGGTTTCCATAATTAAAACACCGACATCACAGCCCACACGTGCGCAGCCCATGTTTGCAATAAATGGAAATGTGCAACTTTCACTTCGCCATCGCTGAGGAGGCTTCTGCTGAGGACCACCGCTTGGAGGACTTCACGGTGGCTTTGTGTCCATTAACTCGGTGGCGGACAAAAAAAAAATAAAGAGAGTGAGCCTTCTCTATTAACACAGAGGCTCTTTGATCTCTATCTCCCCCGTGGTACCAATTAGCTCAGCTGCACCGTTTGCATTTCAAACTCTTTGCGCTTCCTAGTTTTTGAAAGACATCCTGCATGAATTATCAACCTACCGGAAACTTGTATTCCCTTTCGACGGAAAAAGTGAATTATGAGTGGCGTGTCTCTGACGTTCGGCTGCTTCAAACGAGCACCGAGGAGATTTCAGATGCCTACGTTCCTCCGACCGATCACGTTGCCTTCGCGCTTTTATTTCACGGTGATGCAACGACGTGGCCTCCTGCTTATTCATGTTAGTCTTGAAAGGAGATGAGGTCACAGCTTAGAGTGAGCCAAAACAGCTTTCTACTCGAATGATGAGACACGGGGAGGCAGCGCAGTTGAGAAGCGATCAAAGGAAGATAAATAGCTGTGAACATTCTACCAATGCTTTTATCCCTTGTTAGCGAAGGCAATCACAAAGACGTCACCCAGAGAGATCCATCCCTGTCACGTTAGCCCCGGTAAGATTATAAGGAGGACAGGGAGGGGGGGGAGAAAAGCTTCTGAGGGAACATGTGACAAAAGTACATTTGGTGAATTTCACTTGGACAAGAACAAAAGCAGCGAGCCCTGCTTTTATAAATGAATGATTTTTGCAATCTGAGCGGTCGATGCTGATGAAGGGAAATATAAATCAAGGGTAAGCGCGAGGCTTCTCGGCGAGAGTGCCTCGCTGAGATAATGGCATCATCATGCCCGTGTGGTTCGCTGTTCCAGGGAAGATTAAACACTTTATCATTGTCTTTGGGACAAACAGTCTCTCCACGTCGAGCATGCATCTCCAGTTATTAGACGCCCTTTCCGCTCAAACCTGACATCCAAGTGTCAGGCTCATCACACACCCGGAGCCTTAAGAGGAGAGAGGAAATGGGACGGCGGTGTTATCAGGACGGTGCTACCTCTCAGGGCAGCAGCCGACGGTGGCAGGCGACCTCCCTTTTATTACCCCCTGATCACACTGATGATGTCATCTAAACACATACTGAAAGGCCCAGAAGCTTTCAAGCTCAGTTTATCTCATTTTATGGCTTTAACAAGAAAAGTCATCGACTACGGGCAATCAGCAGTGTGGCTCCGCTCATCAAAGGCTGCACTGTGTCGTGGAACATGGGAGGACGATGGCAGGAGCTGGGCCATGAAATGGAGGAATGGGACATGAACGGTGACAGTGGGAAAGACAGTAAATCTAAATGAGCTGGAGGAGGAGGAGGAGGAGGAGGAAAGGAATGACAGTGTCTCACAGCTCACTGGTCTGGAATCAGCCAGACAATCAATTCCACCACTCAGTTTCAGGCTGGCAGGTCCTGCCTCAATGACAATGAGCATCACGGGCGGCGCCACATGATCAACAGTCACTTAAATGCTAGGAAACTGGAGTCACACGAAACAAATATATCATGACACACAAAGAAACCTGAACTTCACCCTCTCGTATGATTGGCTGCAGCTTTCCAATGGGATCAAGTAAGTACTTTAGATGTTTCTTCTTCAATATGTTAATATCATATCTGAAACCACTTAAGCTCACTCTTTGTAACCAACACAAAGTGTTTCAAGATTCAAAATGTTTTAATTGACTTCAAACTACAGCCCTTCTTTAATTAAAGACAGGATTAAGAAATAGTCAGTTGCTATTGCTCTGCCATAACATATTTTAATATATCATCCAACCAACCTCCCTTTGCAGATTGTGCAGTCACACAGAATTGGAGTCAGAATTGGAGAAAGTCCCACAGATTCTGAGTAAAGTGAGAGTTAGATGAACTTTTCCGAACCGGCTGCCAATTGGATCCCGTCTCTGAGGCGACATCAGAGGCATCGATCACCATCGTCCATTGTTCCTCCGACAACGTGGCGCCTTCACCGTCTCAGCAGCACTAAAGTTTTGCTAAGACGTGTCTAATGTGTCTGAGCTGTGTGTTGAAGCACGGCCCGGATTTCAGTGTAGATAATGTATAGCCTCTCTCGCTCTTAAGGAGGATTTGCTCTTATCTCTGTGGAGCAGTCATTAGAAGCGGCAGGGCCGGGCTCACGAGTCCGTCTAATTAGGGCTGGAATCATCCGTCCTTCTTCCCAACATAAAGATCTCTACAATGGCCTCTGAGGATTACACAGCCATTGTGTTTAAGATGTCTCTACTTCTGCTTTTGACATGTGCCGACTGAACTGAGCACATTTCTCACAGTCTGAGATTTAAGATTATAAACTTGGAGGTATATTGTTGAATGTTCCCTCCAATGGGAGCCCTGAATATAAACCACATCCTGCCTAATATCTGTTGCCACATGTCTAATCGTTTGAAATTCATGTTTCTCTGACAGACGGGTCTTTAGAGTTTCTTGAGTTAAGAGTCCTTGTGCAAAGCTCCGTGTCACCCCACAAATAAAAAACAACACTTGATAGTGGCGGATCAAAGCGCCGCGTGTAGTTTTCATCTGTCGACTGTCGCCTTCTCCGAGCTGAAGTGCTCCACTCATCTGCATTTTTGGGTTTTAGAAAGCTGGTGTGAAGCCGACACAAAGAGAAGAAAGGAAGTTGAGAATAGACTAATTCACGCTGCGAGAGCTGGAGATGGACGGGAGGAAATAAGACAGAAGAAAAAACAAACGCTCCCCAACACCAGCAGACGTGCCACTGAATCTGACTCCAATCCTGCTTTACCCCACCTCCTCCTCCTCCTCCTCGCTCTTCATCCTTCCACAAGGTTCGGCTATAAGATATAAGAAAGGGAGTGGGACAAAGGGGCCATCTGTAATAGAGCCAGATACCAGTGTGAGCGTGCTGTTGCGCCTGTGTGGTGGTGTCATTACGTGTGAGTGTGTGATAAATGCACTCTGTTTGTGGGATTTGAGATACTCATTAGTCTACGTTCAGCCGCAGACCTGGGACCATTACTCTTGCAGTTTCCTTGACAAGAGGCCGAATGTGTCTGAGTTAAAGAGCCAGAGAAAGTCTGCATTTCTATTGGGATGCTTGTCGACGTATATTTTAGATGACGTATATAGAAATAAATACGATGCAAATTTGCCATAAATATTGTGATTTGAAATTCAAACAACGTATTTCTGTCTCTCTGGACAAGTTTGTAGTTTCCCCCACATTTCTGGTGCGATATGAAAACAAGAGACAATCCTCTGATACGACGCCACAGTAAATGCTCAGTCGTGTTAGTGAGGCACCTCAGCATGAAACTATTATTGTGCGGTGACGGCATTTTGCTGAACCACTGCTGTCGTTTGTAAAGGTTAGAACTAGCTGCTTTATTGTGAGATTTACCACCGAACCAGTGCCTGGGACACATTTCTTATATTATTGGTAAATTCTTGATTCTTAACTGTAGCTGGACGTTAATCTATTACATCATCTGACCTCATTAAGATGTGTGTTTCAAGACTTTGGGCAGAAACACACTTCTCTCCCAGGTCACAATAACGATGAATCTCACCGTTATACTTTCCTCCACCATGAACTGAAGCCACATCCACATCACAACCCTCCTCTCAGCCCCTCTGCAAACTTCATATGCAGTTAGCCATTATTTATGTGCAGTTCTCCCGTGAACCGTGGCTGCGGCTGCCAGGAGGTTTGTGACACAAAGCCACTACAGGAGGAAAAACAAGGACACAAGCTGTCCAACATAAGCACTGTGAGAAAATGTATTTTAAGACGCCCGTGTCTCCGCCTGACACAATGGAGCATGGTATCTTTAAATGCGTGATAGCAAAAGGATGTATGTACCCAGGAAACAAATTCCCTTATTCCCCCGGTGCTATGTGACAGTATGTCATGTCACATTTTCACAACGGTTCCTTTTGGCTGCACAGAGGGATGAGCGGAGAGGTGGCCACCAGCCCTGCCTGCCCGAGTCAGTGGCTGGAACAGTAGTCTGGACGTCTGGCCCCAATCAATACTCAGAGACAAGCATCTGCACGGGTCTCCTGTTACTGTACCTCTGTTCCCGCGGCCTCCTCAGACCGGTGTGCAGACAGCTCCGGGCTGCAGGCTCATATCGGCACTGGGCCTTATCACGGAGCAACACAGGAAATGTGATAGCACGTCGGGCTGCCGCTGACACTTTAATTTGTCGCCGGTTGTTTTTTTGACACTTTCACAAATTTCACAGGGACTAACTCATGAATCTTGATCTTAATAAAAAGCTGCCATATTAAGTGGAGTGATATCTACGAGTGTCTGCAAATTGGTGCAGCTTGATTAAACTGATTATTCTGCACTCTGACATTACAAGTTATTGCTCAATGGTGCGACTGAACCGATGCAGCTGATGCAAAAGAAAATGAAGTTGTTAGCAGTGTTGAACAAGCTGCTGTAATCCAGGTTTAATGCAGGATGAAGAAATTCATCTCCTTAAACTTCGTGCCCTGAAGTAAACCTGGACGAGAGAGATGCCGAAGCACGAGAGCGATGAACACATCTCTGAGATGATCACGTTTTGCGTTTGCACAGTATTTGAGAAAGTAGCATCGCACACACCAGGAACGCACAAACACAGAGTCTGTTAGATATACACTGTGACATTGTGTGGAGGTTTTTGATACTCTGACTTTTTAAACTCTGTGGCCTGTGGCCTGGCTGCCGTCCAATCTCGAAACAAACGCGCTTTTAAAAAGGAGCTGCAGAACAGATCCATATTCAGAGGAGAAGAAAGTGAGTGATATTACACAGTAAGTGATAGACGGATGGTATCTCCACTTCTTGACATTATCCTATGCTAGCATATTTAAACCCAATGCCAATACTTTTAATAAAGACTTCACATTCTGACTCCAACATATTCGTCCTCCTCCTCTATGATCACATTCATGCTCAGGAAACTGTCCAGACAACTCAATTTAAAAGTCAGTTAAAAGCAAAACCGACATTCGACTTTCACACCGCTTCACAATTAAAAACTCGCACTGGTCTTATTCGTAAATGAGTCACTTCTCCAGCAGAGGATGGAGGCAGATTCACTTTAATCTCACAGTTTTCATTCCCTCGCCTCTGTCTCAGTAATTTGCTGGTGCTGCAGATGTCTTCTCTGTGTGCTTAAGTCCTTCAGCCATATGGTGCCGCCGCCCAGACCATGACACAAAGGCTTTTTTTAATCACTCTTCTCAATGACGGAGCACATTCCGTCATTAAAGAGCTCGAAGCTTTGAGGCCTGCTTGAGCCTCTCGCCTCCCGAGTCTTCTGGCTGCAGCCGGGGGTTGAGATCCCTACATCTACTGCAGCCTTGGAGAAACATAAAAATAAAAGGAAAGAGGAAAAACATTGAAGTTTCTGCTTTCTGATCTATTTAAGCTGCTTCTCTGCACTTTCCACAATACAATGTCCACTCTGTGTCTGGATGAGGAGCACGTTTAGAGGACTCAAATCTATCATTCAACAAATCGTCCCCTTCTGTTTCACTCGAAGAGCTTCTGCACACTCCTGCAGACAAACCTCACACACCAGAAAACAAAAGATGACAGCCTGAAGTCCCATAGAAAGAGAGATGGTAATCTGGGAGCCACATCACTGTATAATAAGCCACTTGCAAGAAATCTGGGGGTTGTATTAGATTCTTGCCTTCTTTATAAGGACCAAGTAAATAAGGTTGTCCAGTCCAGTTTCTCCAGTTCATTTAAAAGATAAATATTCCCTAACGTTTGCCTACTTACACAGAGTTGTTCGAGCCTTTATCTTTTACAGACCAGAGTTCTGTGACGCTCTCTTGGTTTCCTTCAGGTAAATCGACTTCAGTGGGTTCAAAGTGCTGCTTTAAAGGGACCGTTTCAAGAAGACGGATTCCAGCCTTGGTGCATTGGCTTCCTGTTTGTTTCTGTACTAAACTTTTAAGGCTTTACACATTTAGGGAGAGATGTTCAGATACCGGCATCAGAAAAAAAGCCTCTGTTACTGCCAAATATTGGTGAGTACACGAGTTTATGTGCTGAGAGTAAATTCATTTCACCCAAGTAAAACGAGTTCTCGTCCTGTAAATAAATTATACCTTACATTTCTAAATGTGCAGCTCTGGTAGTGTAACATTACCGAGAGCTGGAGCAAGTGTCAGCACTTTGACTATATTTCATGCTGGCAAACCCAACAAGTAAAAAACGGGGACATGCACCATATGCAAGGCTTCAGTTTCAAGGGGTTGAACTTGTGTTGGTAATTACAACACCAGCAGCTCTCGCAGCATCTGAAGAACCATCACACAAAAGAGCACGAGGAGTTCATTAAGCACCGAGTGCAGCACCAAACTTTGGGAAGTGCTTCACACGATGCTATAAATTTGACAAAGACAGCCCCGGAGCAGCAGAGATAACCCAGAAATGCATTGAGTTTATTGTTCTATTTTTCTAAAAGCACTGGTATCTGATCTGTACTCGGCTGATATGAAAAAGTCCAGTTATCGGAATGTGTATCGGGGAGGGAAGTTCTGTATCGGACCATCTCCTGTGAGCCTGCATGCCATCTCACACCAGCTGAGATTCATCTTCTGGTCGTTCCCAGAGCCAAAGTGGTGACGAAGGTCTGAGCGTGGTTTTGAGGAGCAGGCCACCAAACTCTGGAAGGACTTAACAGCTGAGATCAGAAATACTACGACTGTTAGATCCCTTCTTCAAGTACTTTCATCTTTATTTATTTAAATGTTTTAATTTCACTGTTGCTTTCCTGTTTTATCCTCTTGAGCTGAACTTTGTGTTTAAGAGAATTCCTTGTTCAAATAAAACACATTATTATCACTGCTGTATGTTTTTAAGCATCTGGTTTGTTCCACAGTGGAAACAGAGAGACAATCTTTTCTCACAAAAGGACCTGCAGGTCACAATCTGAAGCTAATTGGCGACAGGATAAATTTCTGTTACGGCACAAAAGAAGGAAAAGTGACCAAAAAGTCTGTGTTTTTGCTTTGGCAGCGAGACGGTTTCAGTGCAAACACCCAAAAGCTGAAAAACAGATCCTGTTCCATCTCGAGCAGCTCCTTTGGACCGGGGCCAGCTGTCCACACAGATCAATGTTAATGTGCAGAGGAGTTATCTGAAGGGTGAAAGTGACAGACCTTTAATGGGCAAACGTATGAACTATGTAATTGAATTAATTTGGCTTTTACCCTCAAAGTAAATATTATTCAACAGCACAGGACATTACCATGAATTAAACCCAGAACTCCCCAATAAGTTTCACCATTTTGTGACCTTCTCAGTAGAAAACACATTCCACTGTCGACCCTTTTGCTAATTTGAATTCTATCATTATCATCACAAACAGCCCTTGAGTGAAGCTTTGGAGAGTTTTCCTGACTTTCACCTCAACTTAAAAACGATCCCGCCCTCATTATCCAAACTCACTTAATGTGTCCAACACGCGCGCAGCGATGGAACCGCTGAGGGATAAGAGGATTGCTGTTAAAGTCAAGCACACGCCATCTGAATCGTGTTCCTGACGCAGATGTTTGGGCTGAGTGCGCGTGCAGGACGGCTGCAGCCATGTTTGCTGACACGGCAAAACAGCAGTCCTGCTCTTTAAGAGGGATTTCTTTCTCCAGTACACGGAGATGATTTATTTAAAGACTCGGCAGCGGATTTGATTTTGCACTCCGTGTTCTGAGGTTCTGTGGGAATGTGAACACTGGTGGTTGTTATGGGCAGTGAGGTCTGCATATTGTTTGTGCTGACAGTGAAAGAGCTGTTATCACAAACTGAGGGACGAACTGGCGTCCTTCCAGGATCTCCGTGTGTCTAATTGCACGCTGTGTGAGGTTCGGACGGCTAGTTTCACTCGCCCTGAGAAATTACATCATTTCATCTTTTACCACGTGAGGATAATTAGCCGTTGATAAACATGAAAGTCAGCAAAAAGGCCCTTTGAAGTCCAAATACTCGGGGGCGTGTTCCAGAGGAATGTCGATGTGGTACCCGGCTCAAACGGTTGATCAATAAAATGATTCTCATCATCTGAGATGCAGTAAAATCTAGTGTGAGGCGTGAAACCATTTGGAGGAATTAGCTCTTGTGCCCTCTCACCTTTACGTTTGCTCTGTTCGGCCTGAGGGAGATTCTCAACTCCCACTCAGACGACACTGCACATGTGTCGGAGGGCAGGGGTCACATCACATCTGCAGATCGATATCCTCTGCTCAAGGCTTCCTGGTTCACTGCATATTAAGCAACCCGTGGGAAAGGGATCCTGTCACGTCGAGGAACCTGAAGCTGGTGATTATCCTGCCCACACACCGAACACATGGTTTTAATGAGAGGAAAATCTGATCCGTTAACGAACCCACTTCATCTCAAAACCTGTATTTTTATGGTGTTTTATACCAATTTGGAGCCAGAGAGGGACTTTCTGTGTTTTTCCTCTTTTCTTACACTTCGAGTTGGAGATGTTCTCTTGAATCATTCGTTAAACAGAAGCTCTCACAGCTCAGCGCTCCACAACGCACCAATTGATGGAGCCTGGTGTAGTAACTTGAAACACTTGGTTGCATGTTGACTTTAAATGTGCCAGCATCTGTGGGGCTTTACCGACGCAGCCAACACACATTAAGAGAAACTTCCAAATGTTTTTCGGCCAAACCTCGTACACTTGGCAAAAGACTCTTTTTATTAGAGTTGCTGGGAATATGGAGGGGGGGGGGGGGGGGGTTCAGCAGGAATACAGAAAAACTACTGAATTGATTTCAACAAAACTTGGTAGAAGGACGGGACCCGAGCCAAGAAAGAACCCATTAGATTCTGAAGCAGAGCCAGAGATTTTTTATTACTTTCTTTAAACAACCTTATTCCACGATAAGGATTATTTAGAGAATCAAATGAATTAATGCATGGGTCTTCCAACACGAGGTCACTGTGACTATTCGGTAAGTCTTTAAGACCACGTGACTGAAACTCTAATCAGTTCACCAGTTAGTCAAACAGAATCTGTGTTCCAAGTTTGAAGAAATCTCCTTACGGCGTTCTGGAGATATCGTGTTCACAAGAATGGGGAAGGAAGGACAACCTGAAAACATAATGCTTCCCCACACGGACGCATAAAAACCCTTCTTCTACGAGGACAATTATGATTTAATGATCAGTATTGTTTTGTTGGCCTTTAGCTAAAAGGCCTGAACGACTTTAAGGAGACTCTGGGGCCTTGGTGGATGTGCTCCGGTTCGTTAGGTGTCTAATTCCAGCAGAAGTGACAAATATCAGAGATTCTTCCACCCTCATAAAACATGACACTTAAATATAAGACCACGGTTCACTGGTTTTACTTTTACCACAGTCTGGCCAGATTCTATTGGGAGATGTGGAAGGTGCCGTTAGGATGTCTCTAATTCGCTCATCTATAAATGTTTGCGTTTGCAATCAGGAGAAAGCTACAGAGACGCTGACAGGCCGGAAATTTTCAAGAGGAAACAAACTATAAATGAATATTGACTATTTTTAATTTATTCAAATTAGATACTGGAATCACCTTAACAGTTGACAACTCATTTACAATCCAGGCCACACTGGGATGACTTGTTAATCGACGATGTGAAGAAAAAAAAAGTTAATTGCAATGCAGCTGGATGAAGTTTTCCACTTAAAGAGACACACGGGAGCCGTTTAGTGTTCTTGTTTTAATAAAAAGCTGCACTAACAACATTTTCAGTTCACGTCTACCTGAGCCCGTGATGCTCTCAGGGACAAGAGATCCAACATGAGCAAGAACAGTTCACTGGATATTTTTTAGTTTTCACCTCCTGCTGCTCCCATTTGGGCGGGAATCAAGAACCGGCTATTTCCTGTATGTGAGGCATTTGGGGAACATCTGTATATTGTAGCGTTAGAAAATTACTGGGTGACAACATACTCCTAGTTACTGCTTCTTTACATGAAAATATGGTTTTAACAGTAGAGCTTTTGCAAATGTAAACATCTCTGCACTCTGCCAACACTGTGTTCACACTCAGAGATAATCAGGTGAAATCTCACTGTTTTCCTTCTCACACAAAATGGATCAGGAAATGGAGAATCAATAAAGAACCGTACCGGGACACAGAAGAGTTAATGGCAGTGGCATCAATACCATCTTATTGATTCCCATCTCTCACCACTTCCTGTTGCCGCCCCCCCCCACGTTGTATAAAGTGAGATTTAAAGTGTATCTTTCAAATCCCTGCTCAACTGTGAAGAAAACAAAAAAAAGCCCATTTGGGAAACATTCCCACATCCCAGGGCCACAGCTTAATGAGCGCTGCCGCTCCTGAAAGACAAACTGTGATCTTACCAGATGACATGTTGCAATGAAAACACACCCACAGGGATTTTAGTGGAGCTGCACCGAACCCACACGGGTAAACATTGTTAGGAGGACACCAACACTGCAAATAGAACAGCCTGCTGACATGTACAGTATATCAGTGAGGGTGTGTGTGTCTCTATAGTAGGGTCGGTGTTAAAGCTCCCAGACTGCCACCAGCCTACCATTAGTCTGAGCTCTGTCTCGCTGTCAGAAATCCCTCAGCATCCCCTCGCCCCTCCGAGCGTAGCCAAGCCGAGAGCCTGACAGTTACCGAGCGCCTCCACTGCACCAATCATTGGCACTAATGGGGACGGAAGGCTGATGTAGGGTGGCATGTGTGTCAGGGTTCACCGTGGTGTGTGTGTGTGTGTAGGTAACGAATGCCAGGATTACACAAGTGGAGCATGTGTGCTTGCTCTGCGGCACGGATATCAATTCATGCCGCTGCGGCAAATGGCATGAACACCAGTCTCCTCCCCGTCACCATCTGCCTCCTCTGTGCCAATTTGTCGCGGCACATCCAAGTGTGGCCTTGCCCTCGTTTAACATTGAGCAGGAGCACAAGTCGAGGAGGGAGGAAAAAGGAAAGAAGGGGTGAAAAATAAGGGCAGTGACAAAAGGCTGCAGTGAGAGAGGTCAACTGGAGTTTATCAGAGTGTGAGGAGATTTAAACTGGGGGGCGATTCCCGGTGACTCAGCTGGCGCAGGTACAAAACCACCCTCGGTTTTTAAATCTAGACCAGAAGCAACAAAATGATATAAAAGTTAAACTGAAAGATGCAGGAAACCGACTGAGACAGCTGCCTTCTCAGTGTGGCACTGGGGATCTCAGGCTCCTCCAGAGAGCGCCGTCCAAGTGTCCTTGAGCAAGACACTGAATCCCTAACTGCTCCTGACGCTGTGCCATCAGTGTCTGGATGTGTGTGTGTGTGTGTGTGTGTGTGAAAGGCTGGAGGAGATGTACAGTGTGTGGTGGAGCACTTCCTAGTGGACGTGTCGTATGAATGGAGTCCATTTACCATTTGGCAGAACGTTCCCTGTATTTGGAGGCAGAACAGACAGGTGTTAGAACCATGTTCCTGCAGGGAGGAGGTGGGATGGAACAGAAATGAGCTTGATTCTCTCATAATATGGCTCAATCACACCCTGAAGCTTTAGAGTCTAAAAACAACAGAACAAAACTCTTAACAGAAAGACGACTATGTGCCCGACTGGCAACACCCGACCTCAGACACACGCCTGCAAACTCTGCAAACCAATCAGAGTGAAGTATAGGTAGACAACGCCCACGTAGCTGATGACGACAGGACGTACGCATGTCAGACAAAATTCTTTAGTCCCTACAATGAGAAACCAAAACTAACCAGTAAACAATGGAACAGACCTAAAACACTGGTACGTCTGTGCACACTGACACAAGGGGGCAGGGTTCGTGGAAAGCTGCCGTTTATTATTTATACTTTAAAGCATGTGGGCCGTGAACAAATGTTCAAACATCCAAACTATGCATCACACTATGTGACATTTTTCAGTGGGACGGACACAGTGCACGCTCTGTCGGGACAGTGGGTGACAAGATATGAAAGCAATGCCACTCGCTCGCCCTCTGCCTCCATCACTCTCTCTCTCTCTCTGGTGTTTGGCACAATAATACCTCCATTCTACTCAGCGGTCTGATCATGTTTCACGCCTGTGCACCCGCATTGACTGCCGTTCTGTCCCATTTCACCCCCCCCCCCTTTGATGCGTCTTTGTGTCATCAATAACGACAGGCAGAAAATGGCTGTTCACATCAGGGCCCTCATGCCACCGTGATGCCAGGGACCTGGTTCAAACCCCGGTTCCCGTATATATATATATTCAGCCTCCACACCAGAGCATCGTGTATTGTTTCCCAGCTGTCAGCAGAGCGCCGTGCAGAAAGTGGTGGGCTTCTATTCACCTAAACTGATGCACAATGCCCCACAATGGCCCCATGTCGCACACTGTGCACGGCCGGGCCAAAGGAGGGATCACGGCACAATGGTGGCGCTTTGAATGTGGACGTGAATGAAGAGATAGTCCAACGTGCGCATTTGTGCTATTGAATAAGAGCTCATGGGGACAAAACCCCTGTTTATTTGTGTGCCTGGGCGTGCGAGGCCGAGCTGTGACCGACAACAGTCTTTGTGCAGCTGTGGAAAAACACATTATTGTCCTGCAGCAGTCAGGTATGGGTGTGATAGAGGAACATCATTGTGTCCTGTCTCCATTACGATCATCCTCGCAGGGTGTGAACTTTAAATCATAGTAGATAAATAGATAATTATATCCTGCGTCTTAACAACTCACCATGTTCTCTGGATACGACTGAGACAATAAAACACAACAACAAGAAGAGATATAGAAAGTCACTGATGCACTAGAAATGTACAGAATTACTTATTTGTGTGGCGTTGTTTAGTAAAGTAACGATGAAACAAAAGAAATCTGTTCATAAAACGATTCATTCGGTGCCGTTTGCAGCAAGTTGTCATGAATATGAAATACAAGATTTTAAAAGTGAGTGAAAGGAACTCAGAGCTCATCAAAAACCATTAAATTCTGTTCCTCTTCTTAGGAGAAAGTAGTTTTTCATCACGACTGACGGTTTCCGACAAGATTTTCTATTTCTTTCTTGCCAAAACTAAAATAATTTTGGCTTTATTTTTTTCCTCACTTGTTTGAAATGGAAAGAGGAAATGTCAAGTATCACCAATCAGAATTTGGCACCGGAATCAGACTCAGAATCTGCTTTAATTCAGCTTGTTTCTGCTGTTTGTGTGTTTTACTTCTTTCTATGAATTTATGGAACATCACTGGAGTTGCATTGATTGTCTTTGTCATGCACGATACCACACGGATACTATTCAGAGATACTCTATTGATCCGTGATGTAATGGTGAGTATTTTGCAAAAACCACAATGAAAACACAACAGAACAAACGCAGGTTAAAACTAAGAATAGCAGAACCTTGTTGTTTGTGCAAAGCAAAACAGGAACAACAGGAATAACAGCTGAACTTACTGACAAGGTTTTTGTTTTCCACGCCCAGCAATCTCCAAATCCACCCGTGCAGCTTCTCCCACTTCTGACAGGAAATGGCGTAAGCGGGGGGGGGGGGGGGGGGAAGTAGGACGTGGGATCCTGAAGTCAGGGTGGGGTGGGTGGTGGGGGGGCGGTCGGGGCCGAGACCCCCTTGTGAGAATCTCCCTCCGAAAACGTTCAGTCCTCAACAAACTTCCTGTGAAAACAGAAAAATAAATCATGAGGATGGAAAACAAGACGAGGAGCAGCAGCTGCACTGAAAACACACGGCTGGAAAACCTCGGGGGTCGTTCCCTCTTTTTATTCTTTGGCCTAAACGGGGCCGCTGACCTGCCGGGCCCCCGTGGCGAGGGTCTCTGTGTCCTCTTAGTGTAACCTCCTCAGTCACTCCGCTGTCATAACATCACAGCCAACACAAGCAGAGAGGCCATAAATAGAGCCAGATGTGCTGGGTTACAACCACAACGTGCCGACGATAAGAAAACGTCCTCCGGGGGTTTACGGGCACGACTACACAACGACACGCGAGGAGATATTTCTCCTTTATATGGATTCAAACCATTAATCACACTGCTTCAAAGTATGTTCCCTGACAACAGTCACGCCACGAGTTCATGGTTATGTAGCTTCGACGTCCACACCTCCTCCCACGCTTGGTGTCTTCAGACCCCAGTGTCAGCTCTCTGACAGCAGACGCATGCACCATGTGGTCTAACAGGTCCGCGCCTGTGTTAACTGCGTGGGCATCAACAACTGCTTTTCATAACAATATGTCACGTTGGAGGATATGTTGTGCAGAGAAGCCCAGTGTGGTAGAATACAGTTAATGTACTGGTCTCTCTATGTGTGACTGTCCACAGGAGGACCAGGACAATGACCAGTTTCTATAGAGGTCTATGAGAAAATGATTAACTTGATTTATAACGAGTTTATGTCTCAATCTGCAGTTTCAAGTCTTCTTCAATACAGCTGATGTTCATTTAGTAAATTATGATCCATTCAGAGTCAAATAGACCATAAAGCGCCAGATGATTGACAGCTAGTGTCGTCCACGTGGACAAAACACCAAACTGAAGGCTTCACAACATTGAGTGGGTGACATCACTTTTGTCTGACCCATCTTTCATCTACAGCTTCATCCACAGTTTCCTCCAGCATCCTCCATGAAACTTTATTCCCCCACCGGCTTCTTATCATTCATCACTTTGCTGGGGGCTTGTTTTCATCCCTCTGAACTTCTCAGAACGTGGAAACTTTCTCCATCGGCCCGGAGCCGGTCTCTGGAGGGTCATTCACGGGGCACAGCTGGGGCTTGAACCAGCGCCGCTCTGTCGTTAGCCCGCGCGTCCGCTACTGCACCGTCATCCTTTACCCAGCAGCCTCCCCACAGACACGCCACAATTACCCTGACGAGAATTCAAGACGGATGAACTTCCTGTAAATCAGTTCCTGCAAGTTCAGCAACCCCTGAACACACACACACACACACACACACACACACACACACACACACACACACACACACACACACACACACACACACACACACACACACACACACACACACACACACACACACACACACACACACACACACACACACACACACACACACACACTCTGATGATCTGTGGTGACTAATGGCAACTGGTCCATGGATTTCCTGTAACCAAGCTTCCCTCCTATTAAACACACTCACTTTTTAACCCACACACACACATACCTACACCCACATGACACTTGAATGAAGCGCGGGGGGGGGGTCCTGAGGTTGTGGCCGCAGAGCGATTCCTCACATCTTTAGCAGTGGATAAAACATGTTCAGTCCACTGACTCAGTCGCTAAGTGCGGCAGATAAGCTGCAGTGCGTTTCCCCATCGCCTCCTGAATGAGGCAGCTGACTGCAGCTGCTGTGAGCTCAACGCCGCCGCCGCCACTGAGGGCCTGTAAATACTTAACAACCCCGCCATCTGCAAATGAAGTACAGCGCTGTGAGCGGTTTGGCTCGCCGGCTCAGGGCGACTTAACCTGTGTGGTGTGAAGACTGGGGGGGGTCACTGTGACCTCATGGGAGTAAAGAGGGCCGGTGCCATCTCTGAAAATCTATTTATAGATAAGTATCCTTCATTACAAACGATCTCAGACCATTTACTTCAGTATTACGACACGTTGGTCAATGTGGACACGTCACAGCTGCTTTTCTAGTTAGAAAACATCTCCATCAATAACACAGAGTCGAGTCAATAACAACAACGTTCATAAGAATGATTGTTTTCCAATAGACATATTGATCAGATCGAAACATGAAACTACCTCAGTAAATCCATGTATTTATGTCAGTATGTCACGTGTGCAGAAAAGAAAACTTATTTTACAGGATAAACAATTTAGAAAACAAGTGCATGTTTATTTTCTTAATTGAAGTTATATATTTATATGTATTTGTTTAAAATGATAATAAGACTATAAAGGAATCTGTACCTTTTAGAATCAAAGCAGGAGTAAAGATCATAGAACCAAAAACAACCTTGTGTCTAATATAGAATCATCTGAATCCACCTTAATTGACCTTATTGCACATGTACGGCTGCAGTTTATACTTATTTACATTATCAATAAACTCAAAGGTCACTAACTGTCTGGTTTGGAAACTGGTTAAAATAATCAAATCAGTTTCCTAAACTCTGGGCTAACGACTAAAGGACCAAAACCAAACAAGAGGTTTGTCCTTGAACGCTGCCGAACAACCATTAGAGTCTCTCCTGAGTGAGTGAGTCCATCGAGTGGTGGATCAAACTGATTGTTTCAGCTGTGGTCACAGTGGGAATGTTTGCAAAAATCCTCAAAGTCCTTTAATGGAAAACAAGTAATTGAAGACGTGACCAAACCCTTCTCGCAAATTGAACAATGAATTTGGGAACGATAAGATCATCTCCAGATAAAAAGCTCCTCTGAATTATTAAGCCCTAACCAGTGAACCCCGGAGAGAACGTCCCTGAGAACAACATGTCCAGCGGATCAGCATCATGATAAGGAGCCGCGCTGGCGGGGGGGGGTCAGCAGATCCAGTTAAGGGGACACAGGACGGTGTCTGTCTGCTGGACGTGGACGGGAGCAGCCACCAAAGAGCAAAGAGGTTTTGTTGTCTGCACAGATTTTCCTTTTTTCTTCCTGCTCCAGCCTGACAAGAGATTCCAATATCGATTTTAGCGAATGAGATCAGCCGCCGGGGTCGTTATCGGGCTCTGTAACGTCAGCTGTCGGGGCCATTAGAGTTGCTGCTCATACAACACATGGGAGATGAAGGATAATGTTGCTGTGATTGTTTCACTGCGACACTGCGATCATTGTTCCCCGGCGTTAGTGGCAGCCTATAATTTCTAATCTCATTTTCTAGAAATAGTCCCGCAGAGAGGGGCCCCTTATCTTGCCATAATAGTTTTGAGGTGAGCCCCATTAACCAAATGAGCTTTTCAGAGCACAACATTGCCCATTAACAGCACTCGTTCGATCCCTCATCTCCTTCTGAAGCCCCCCCCCCCGCAGACCCCATGCCTGCACCACCAGGCCAGCGTCTCGCTCTCAGGGGGTGATGCTTCCATTCGACCTCCCCTGAGCGGAACCGGCAAAATCCTTCCCTTTCCAAACTGACCCTGAACAGATTCAACCCACCCACACACACACACACACACACACACACACACACACACACACCCACACCCACACACACACCCACACACACACACACACACACTGACACATCACATGCCCGACTCCACTCCCACTGTTCTGGATATTTCCCTGCAGGTCTTGCGGTGCTCACTGGGTTGTGGTAGTGATCAATGGCCCCTGGCAGCAGGCGTCGGGGGGGCCCTGGGCTCCAGGAATGGAGGTATTAATAATGTAAGGTCCAGGCCTGTCATATCCTCCATTAGCACAGAGGAGGCGGGAGGCCCAACGGCTGATTGATTACTAATTAGATTAATTGCAGTCTTTTAAAAAGGAGGAGAGTGTAATAGACTGGGGTCAGTGACGAGTGCGAGGGCAGAGGAGCCCGGCCGATTGGAGAACGTCCACAGAGGGTGTTTATAGAAGAACTTTTCAGATTAGGGATCCGCGTTCTCTCCTCCGAGAACCAGTTTACAATCCAGGACCCGACGAGGCTCGAGTCTGTGTGATAAACAAGGATTCAATCAAAGTCAAACCTACGCCCTGTTACTTTAAAAAACGTCTAATAAATTGCTCAGCTCTCTGCAGGCCTCGCTCGCTCCATCAGGCACCTGCTGCACTGACCAGCGCCGCTCAGCCCCACACCACAACACTGTGACTTGCTGTTTTCATTTGAGACCATTTCCGAGCCTCATCCACACATTTGTTCCTCATTAGAGATCATTGTGTGGAAAACACGACACGACAAGGACCAACACTCTGCAGCTTCCTTGTAAAGTGTGAAGTGACTGTGTTGGAGAAAACACACATCTGCTAAAAAGTGTTTGGAGATTGAGTTTCTTCTGTTGTTTGGATTTAAAACTAATAAAACTCGCGTTAAACTTGTGAGAGGTTCGGATCGCACATTCATCAGAACTTTGAATGTTGTTTGAGACACTAACTATTGTTCTAATTCACTTCATGCTTCTCCCATATTTCAGAGCGATGCTTAGAAATCCATTAGTGGCCACTTAGTGTCATTTCATAACGTCCCACATGATGAATGTGAAGCGTTTTTCGTGAGGACATTTATTGACGAATTGATCAGAACTAAACCGGCGGTCAGTGAGAAGCTGTTTCACTTAATTTCAATTATCCTTGGTTTTTAATTAAAAATGTGAGCGTCTCATGGTCAGAACGTTTGTTTGAGGCTTTTCCAACCAACGATATTAAAATGATTGCAAAACACTGAACACTTGATTAAAACAGGCATCGGGCTGCAAAAGCAAAAATCATTCAGGCACCGTATCAACATCAGAGCTGCAATTATTTCTGTCCAAATCACGTCTTCGCACCCAACAAGTGGCGAGGTGGGCACGCACGTTCGAGTGTCTGAGCACCGGACTAATTGGCACATCGGTACGGCCACACTCATTACACAAACCCACACTCAACATAAATAGCCCTCACACTTCGGAGCAGATAATGCCTTCCAAATAGGGAGCTGCGTTATTTGTCTCAGCCTGCCTCTGCACCAGCAGACCAGTGGCGAGTCGTATCTTGCTTTCGCTGGTTCTCGCCAACCTCGGGGGGGGGGGGGGGTAAAACAGCCCCAGCATGCATTGGTATGTTTAGCACAATAGCTGTGCCCATTTTTGACTTCTGTAAACACTTGATTTATCTCCACGAAGCCGGCAGAGGAGTCACAATTGGCCCGATTGCAAAATGCACATGGAAATCCTGTTATGCCTCAAATCGTCCACGTCCTTTTCACAACGCTGACACAATGATGTCATCAGGAACTGGAGCTCCGCCGCCAATGACTCCAACATAAGCCGGGCTTTTTTTTTTGTTCCCAGTCTTCTTATCTACTGTCACGAATCCTAAGTAGACTGGTCTCCATCACCGTATCTGACAGCGAGACGAGTCGTCACGCTTTCTTGTCACAAAATGAGATCTTGAGGGCCTGTCAGGATCAAGTGGAATATTAGACCCATTAATTATTCTGCTCTTTCATCGCGCTGGGAGGCAGTTCTGAGTCAGTCCCTCACATCTGACAAACTTCATCTCCACTCCACTGCCGATACGGCGCTGCTGGACGCTTCATCCCAAAAGCACAATGACGGCAGCACATTTTCAGGTTTTGCAAATGACCGTCAGATGCTTTTGAATAAAAAACAAATAAATACAATTGTAAAAACTGCATGTGGTATTTACCAACTTAGAAGGATGTTAATTCCAGTAATAAACCATTAAACAGTCTGAATTTGAGTCATTCACACAGTGAGACCCAGTATTTGCTGTAATATTCAGTCGCCTCACAGCAGGAAGCCGACGGTCAACCAGGTACTTTCAGAGTGGAGACTGTAAATCGACCATAAGTATAAATGATTGTCAGTCTCTATATGTCAGCCATCAATAACCTAGACCCGATTTCTTTAAGCAGTAAAACGATTAAAGATTTTTCCACAATTCAACATCACGCTTGTCCGTTCTATTCGGTGATGGCGTGAAAATAAACAAAACAAGAGTTTGTCTTCCACCTGCAGTTCTTCTGTCTTTGACTGTAATTGCTTTCTTTCTTTTCTCCTTCCATGTTTGCCCAAGGCCGCCTCCCACCCTCCCCACCCCCCGGCCCCCGTGGCTCAGTGCAGTGACGCCACGCTGTGCTAATTGAAAGCGACCCTGACTCGTCCTTTTACAGAACCGCTCTGGCTGATGCCCTGTTGTTTTCCCCGCTGCCGGTGGTTGACAACTGGCCTTTCGGCTGCGGCGCGGTGCGGCGTGAACTCTGGCCTCGCCTTGTCGGCCCCGCTCCCTCTGCAAACACAAGAGCAGGTCCACAGCCACACAGAGAGAGCGAGGAATAACTGCAGACGAGCAGCGGCACGGCTCCATCACTCCTTTTTAATTTTAAAAAGACAGTTCCTTTGATTGCTTCACGGAGATGCATAATATTGTCTTCACAACACAGAGGTTTACAATCTGAAATTCAATGTAGATGCAAACTATTTCAAGCCATCTTCTCCCTGAACGCTCTCTGCAAACTGTGAAGGACAAAAGCACGAATGCTAACCTAATAGATGAGCTACAGCCGCAGCACAGACGACACGATTAGATTCTGCTCCGACTTAATTCCTTTATCAAAAAGCAGCGATATTCCACTAAAACAAACCGCTTGTACCTGCAGTGTTCCGGTAGTGGTGGGCTGCTCTTATCGCCCTCGCTGAATAGGACCGGGGCACATAATGTAATAGCTTCGCCGTGCGCTCATAAATCACCTGAAGAGGCTTTATGCCACATGCACTGACACAACCAATCTGCCAACCTGTGTCTTTATTAAAGAACACATTATACTGAAAGGTGCCTCCCCCCACCCCACCAGTCGCCCTTCTATAAACACCTCAACTCATATTTTATGCAAACACAAGAATACAAATATTTTCCTCTGCAGACACAAAAACATTTCTGCAGACCTTTATGTACAGAATCTGTGTGTGTGTGTGTGTGTGTGTGTGTGTGTGTGTGTGTGTGTGTGTGTGTGAATAAGACAGAGACTGCTATTGTTTTTATATCTCGTCTGCCTCCCTCCTCACAATTACAGAAATCTTCTCCCACAGCGAGCAATGCATAAATTTGTAAGTATGAATGTCGACTCATCTGATTTTCTTCCATGAATCTCTTAGATTTTATTGGCGGAAAAGTGTCTGTGTGTGTGTCTGTGTGTCCTGCTTTGATATATTGCATTGTTTCTCTCTCTCCGTCCGTCCTTCCAGTAACTTTATCTCAATTGCAAAATGTCAACAATAAATGTCTCGTGAGCGAATAAAGAAACAGTCGGTAAATGCCCTGCGTGAATAAAAGGGAAGAGGCATCCAGCCCTTTAATTTGTGCAAAGCAAGACGTCTTTGTGTGCTAAACAAAGAACTGAATCTGTGTCATATGTGGTACATTTAATGGGACCTTCAGGTTCTCTCTGCCCTATTTAACATCCGGTGGAGTCAAAAGATTTTAATTCTCCGAATTCTACCCGAGAGGACTTGAGGATATTCCCTCCTCTGTCTCGTGTGTGTGTGGAGGGGATTTTTGAAAAAGGCACGAAAAGAGCAAATGGTCCTGGAGAAGCCGATCTGCTCTGAAAGGCCGAGTCTGATATGAGAGTTTCAGAAAACGTCACATTGATCACGACAGGTAACAGGAAACAGCACAAGTCTGCAGATGCACAGACGATGTTCTGAGTCGGACCTTTCACAAAGATGCCATGTGACATTTTCTCTGTATTTATCTCTTATGTTACAAGGTCACTCTCTACATATCTCATCCCATTTGGTTTGAATTAATCGTCTCTGTTATCACAGTGTTATTGTCAGCGCACCTCTGCTCAACTGAGCCTAAAGAACGCTGCTCATTAGGGTGTTTTAAGCTGGTGGATAAGAGATTTGACATTTGCTTATGATGCACACAAATGAGGAACAAGCACACTTGAAGGACTTCAGGATGTCAAATCTCTGCCTGCTTCTCACGAGCTCTACGAGTAATTGTGCAAACTATACGTGTCTCCAAACTCCGCAGGCTGCTGTGCACAGTGCTCCCAACTGAAATCATGCAAATCACGAAGAGGAAAAACACTGAATCTCTTTCTCCCACTCAGTTCGTGCAAACACAAGTAAGAAGTAACCCCACAGTAAACACCGGCAGCAAAACACATCCAGCGAAGAAAGCCTTGCCGCTGAGAGACAGAAACGTAAACACCTCCCAAAACTCTGAGAAGAAGAAGTTGTTACACTCTGGAAATACGAGGACGGGGATTGAACATAGACACGAGGCAGAGCTGTTCGCTGGAGGTTTTTCTCCTCCGGACTCATGCGGCTGTAATTTGACCGGTGGCAGCGGTCCAAGACAATCGCTCCTCCGAGAACCGTCCTCTCCCACAGAGCGGCTGGTACAAATGTGTCTGGACGTGAGAACACTGGGGCTGGAAAGCAGCAAATTCTTCTTCCACACTTTGCTTGAACCTTTCAAAACAATAGTTGTGTTTCCACCACAGGAACTTTTCCTAAGAACAAGGAACATTTGCACAAACTCCTGGAGTTTCCACCGCAGGCACCAGGGTCTACAATAAGATATTATTTAAGAATATTTTTATCCTCAAAAAGTCCCTCTTCTAGGGGGTAGCACTTTTTGAAAGCACTGGAACATTTCAGGGTGGGGCTTAAACCACTGAAGATGACTAATTTAATGCATTTGAATGATTTTAAAAGTCTAGATAATGATTATAGTAGCTTAAATAAGTTTGTTATCAGGGTTCTGCTTAAGCACACACTCTTTACATCCCTGCAGGATAACTGCAGCAGACGGTTTTCGTCCTTCAGTAGAAAAGATCACTCGCCAAAGTCTAAATCAGATATGAGATATAATCTGGTGCAGGGCCGGGTCTAGGCAGGGGCAAGAGGGGGCCTGGCCCCCTCAAATAAATGTTGTGCCCCCTCAAACTAAATCCCCCAAAATATATTAAATTTCATATATTTTTTATTATCTCATGCTTCTCTCCTCCGCTCCACTTCTTAATGTCTTAATGTCTTGCTTGCCCCCTCAAGATTTGTGACTGCCCCCTCATACATGCCTGTCTAGACCCGGCCCTGATCTGGTGTGGATCGTGATGCGGGCTGCGTGACCTAGAGCAACACATTCCTTTTATTCCACCCAAGCAGCCTCAGCCTCACCTGTCCAGGCTTCATACGTCCTGCCAACAACTGGTCAGAGGAGGACGAGCGCAGGGGGGGAGGCTGCACACACTCCGCGTCCTGACAGATCAAACACAGACTCACAGCGGTCGAGGTTGAGCCGCGGTTCGTTATCTCGTCTGATGTGGAACGTGCGACGCGCAGACGCACGGCGAAGGACAGCGAGGCAGAGTGGTAATCCAGGATTACAGCGGCGACGTGTCATTTCGTGGACGTGTTATTTCTCGATCGCCTTTCGTGTGAAACGTGGGGTGCAACCCCATCCGTTTGCTCCGAACTCTCCTCTGGCACCCATCAATGGCACGCCGTGGACCAGCATAGACGACGAGATAATGAGCTCCCGTTGCCTTGTCAACGCCATCCCTCTTTTTTCCCCGACAGCCCCACACTTGTGCTCCCGGTTCCCCGTGTGCAGAGCTCTTCAGCAAACACAGGGATCTAGATAGTAGATGAAATTTCATATCGTCTTAAAACCCAACAGGCGGCCACAGGAGCCCAATCCAGCCACGAGGAGCGTGAGGTTTACTGGAAGGAGGAGGAGGAGGTGGAGGGGTGGGGGGTTTTAACTGCCTGTGAGAAATACTAATTTTTACACAAAGTATAAGAGGTCAAATTCCACATAAAATCTAAGCACCAGGGGCCGATAACGACTTGTCCTTTATGTCTGAGGCACCAGACGGACATGGTGCTCGACCTGCACTCGGTCTCAGTAACTGACCGGAGGCATTTAAATCCAGAAACGCTTCTAATAAAGTGACATGTCCCTCTCAGCAACGTGTTTTCAAATCAAGAGTGGCCTTAACAAGAGGCCTTAACAAGAGCCGCCATGTGGGCAACAGCTAATGAGGACGCGTGTAAGCACAGAAATAAACAAGTGGAACTATTGTGTCTTCATATGTCTGGAATGATTTTTTTTATATTTTACACTTCTGTTCAGTTTAATATATGATTACAGCTGCAAATCGCTTCCATTTAAGTTCAGAGTCCCAAACCAGTATTATGAGGAGGTCAGGTCAGGGCTCACCTGTCAGCATTTTAAATAAGAAATGAACACTGAGTCTTGGAGAGTTCTTAGAGGATTAGATTTGAGGCCGAGTTCCCAAAGTCTCTTCTGCATGTACGTAAACAGCTGTTAATACTAACATTAGCAGTGAAACCACTACAAGTACCTTTAAACAGCGAGTAGCAGGGATCTGTGAATGCAGCAGTTGTTGGTATCGACCTCAACTTTGTAAGTGTTTGTGACAAATTGTGTTTAAGAAAACATCTTTTGTTGAACCTCTTGTTGTGCAAGTCAGAACTTGCCAATTTTAAACAATTACACAATTTACATAACTGTTACACAAGACCAGGCACCCGATGATTAGCAGGTGATTAGCGTGACGAGTATCATCACATGTGGGTTTGTGATGGTTTCGTTAATGACTGAATTGCGATTCCCAGCCTCACTATTTAGTTTTGTTTTATTCCCTGTTTGTCTGCCGTGTTTCTCTGAAAACTCACAGTGGAACAAAGAAAAACCCCAAAGTTTGTTAGTCTGAGTTGACAGTTTGAGAAACTTACTCAACAGCTGTTAGTGAGAGGAACTGTTCCCTCTGTTGAGGCAGTTTTCACTTCCATAAAAACAGCATTCAACCATATAATCAGAGCGAAGTGTCAGGAGATGTTCAGGTTTAAATTGCTTGCAAGTGAATAAAGCACCAGAGACAAAGTTCCACATGAGACAGAAATGATTAATAATCACTCACTCTGTGTCCCTCCAGCGTCACATCTCAGGTAAAAGCTCAAACGTGCGTTTTAATCCAAAGGTTCCTCCACACGTTTCCTCTGTGGTTCCAGTTTAAAGCTCCTCGCTCTGACACTCGTCAACAAATGTGGTCGGTTTTGGAGGAAGTCTCGCATTCCTCGTCTTCTATCTACATTTGCATCATGACATTTCCTGTAGAGTGGCATTCCCCCCCTACCTGCGTGTCACCAGAGTGTGAGATTCCAAACCAGACATACACACACAGACACACACACACACAGACACACTACATTCAACTCTGTCACACACTACAGGAAGTGGCTTCGTTCACCCGCTCGCTACAATCAGCTGATTTCCTCTTTGTTGACACCGTCAACAGTCTCTTCTGCACCCAGACGTCCCACAAGCAGTAATTTGAATCTTCAAACAATCGTCACTGACGTCGCTCTAATCAACTGCTTTGTTAACAAAACATACATTGAAAAGTCGAGCGTCTCCATCTCAGTATTTATTCTGCGTCAATCAATATTTTACTTCACTCAAATATTTGCTTTCTCTTTTATTTTGAGGACAAGCTGCAACAAAATTAAAAATCAGACTTGAGTCCTGCCTGTAAACATCTGCTGGTAGATTCAGTTGTTGTTCTACAGTGCGAGTTCTGGCACATTTAGAAAAGCTAACATCTCTCTCTCTCTCCCCCGACTCTTTATTTCTGTTTGAACCAGACAACGATATATTTCCTTTTGCAAAAAGCGGCTGCTGAAACTAAAGCACAAGAAAAAAAAGCGAACATGTTTTTATCCTCTTTTAGTCAAAGGATTGAAAATCTCACCTCTTACCTGGATTTGTAAGAG